>OZ005737.1:60174509-61374509 GCA_963930755.1 Eudasyphora cyanicolor
TCTTTTTTTGTTTAGCCACAGTGGGCGATTTTCAAAAATAAGTATTTAACTTCATTTTCCGAATAACTAAAATTCTGGGATTTTTTTGTTAAATTCGTTTACATATTTAGATTCAGCGCCGAATTTGGAGTTTTTCCTGAAAACCCCAATACTCCATCTTTTTTTGTTTAGCCACAGTGGGCGATTTTCAAAAATAAGTATTTAACTTCATTTTCTGAATAACTCAAATTCTGGGATTTTTTTGTTAAATTCGTTTACATATTTAGATTCAGCGCCGAATTTGTAGTTTTTCCTGAAAACCGGAATACTCCATCTTTTTTTGTTTAGCCACAGTGGGCGATTTTCAGAAATAAGTATTTAACTTCATTTTCTGAATAACTCAAATTCTGGGATTTTTTTGTTAAATTCGTTTACATATTTAGATTCAGCGCCGAATTTGGAGTATTTCCTGAAAACCCCAATACTCCATCTTTTTTTGTTTAGCCACAGTGGGCGATTTTCAAAAATAAGTATTTAACTTCATTTTCTGAATAACTCAAATTCTGGGATTTTTTTGTTAAATTCGTTTACATATTTAGATTCAGCGCCGAATTTGGAGTTTTTCCTGAAAACCGGAATACTCCATCTTTTTTTGTTTAGCCACAGTGGGCGATTTTCAAAAATAAGTATTTAACTTCATTTTCTGAATAACTCAAATTCTGGGATTTTTTTGTTAAATTCGTTTACATATTTAGATTCAGCGCCGAATTTGGAGTTTTTCCTGAAAACCGGAATACTCCATCTTTTTTGTTTAGCCACAGTGGGCGATTTTCAAAAATAAGTATTTAACTTCATTTTCTGAATAACTCAAATTCTGGGATTTTTTTGTTAAATTCGTTTACATATTTAGATTCAGCGCCGAATTTGTAGTTTTTCCTGAAAACCGGAATACTCCATCTTTTTTTGTTTAGCCACAGTGGGCGATTTTCAGAAATAAGTATTTAACTTCATTTTCTGAATAACTCAAATTCTGGGATTTTTTTGTTAAATTCGTTTACATATTTAGATTCAGCGCCGAATTTGGAGTTTTTCCTGAAAACCCCAATACTCCATCTTTTTTTGTTTAGCCACAGTGGGCGATTTTCAAAAATAAGTATTTAACTTCATTTTCTGAATAACTCAAATTCTGGGACTTTTTTGTTAAATTCGTTTACATATTTAGATTCAGCGCCGAATTTGGAGTTTTTCCTGAAAACCCCAATACTCCCATCTTTTTTTGTTTAGCCACAGTGGGCGATTTAAAAAAAAAGAATTTAACTTCATTTTCTGAATAACTCAAATTCTGGGATTTTTTTGTTAAATTCGTTTACATATTTAGATTCAGCGCCGAATTTGGAGCTTTTCCTGAAAACCCCAATACTCCATCTTTTTTTGTTTAGATGCAGTGCGAACAAAATGTTGCGAGTTAAGTAACCACTAGTTGTGTAGGTTTTGACTAAATTATTTATGGTATTTGTTATTTGTCATAATATTTGACTTCTACTTATTCTATTCATGTATTTTCATTATATTGCACTAAAATAAATTTGTTAAAATTCGCGTATTCGGAAATATATTATCACTTTTAACATTTAACAGTGCTTTGTTAGCCGTTTAACAGCGCTCTGTTAGCCACATAACAGCGCTCTGTTAATATAAGGTGGTTTGTGTCTTGGCTAATATTTATTTTTCAAATCGATATTTATCTTCACGGACATCTACATTTTGCTTTGTTTTATTTTTTTTTGCGTACAACATTTTGGTGTTGAAGTATTTAAATAAATTTTATAACGAAAAAACTAAAGATAATCCAGCCCCCCTTTAGTGTGGCTGTAATGTAGTGTAGTCTAGTGTAGTATATCCCTGGCATGGATAGATGATGAATGGAAATGTGGTGCTTCACAGCTGGAGGATTGTGCTAGTTTCGCTAGGCTATACTAGGCTCTCTCTCTCTTAGTTGCTATTCACTAGAGAATACATACATATGTATACTCATTCGTAGATCCCATTTTTTTGTTTGGATTTTCAGGAATGTATGTAAATTCTATGCACTCGAATAAGTTTGAAACGCAAAAGTGCGGATATACAAAATTGTTAAGCTGCATATGTACAACATATGAAAATTGGATGTTTATTAGGGTGTTTTTGCAACGCACAAAATGCCTAATGGCGAATTCTTTTCAGCAAAAAAGTGCAACATGTTCATTGCCCTTTTTCCGAAAACGGCACTTTTGTGAACGGCACTTTTTTGAAAGTAGGTAATTAAGTTACTCGAATTTAGCACAACTAAAATTTCAAAAAAGCTATATAATAGTGCAGGTTTCGGAAAAAGGGCAATGCAAGTGTTGCACTTTTTTGCAGAAAAGAATTCGCCATAAGATTACATAATGTATCGTAACGTAACATAACATAACGTAACGTAACCAAACCAAACGTAACCTAACTCAAACCAACCTAACCTAACCTAACCTAACCTAACCTAACCTAACCTAACCTAACCTAACCTAACCTAACCTAACCTAACCTAACCTAACCTAACCTAACCTAACCTAACCTAACCTAACCTAACCTAACCTAACCTAACCTAACCTAACCTAACCTAACCTAACCTAACCTAACCTAACCTAACCTAACCTAACCTAACCTAACCTAACCTAACCTAACCTAACCTAACCTAACCTAACCTAACCTAACCTAACCTAACCTAACCTAACCTAACCTAACCTAACCTAACCTAACCTAACCTAACCTAACCTAACCTAACCTAACCTAACCTAACCTAACCTAACCTAACCTAACCTAACCTAACCTAACCTAACCTAACCTAACCTAACCTAACCTAACCTAACCTAACCTAACCTAACCTAACCTAACCTAACCTAACCTAACCTAACCTAACCTAACCTAACCTAACCTAACCTAACCTAACCTAACCTAACCTAACCTAACCTAACCTAACCTAACCTAACCTAACCTAACCTAACCTAACCTAACCTAACCTAACCTAACCTAACCTAACCTAACCTAAACAGTCAAGACTACCAATACTTCTACTAAAGACTTCTGCATGTCTCCATGAGAAGGAAGACATACATCTCTGAATGTGTGTATTGTAATTGTCTGTGATAAGACTCACTAAGTCATATAGCTTAACATTGGCTTAAAGCCCCCCTGCTACCATTGGGACTACCTTTTAATATATCCAGTGTCTCTTGGAACCACTGCGATTGCCTGAAAATGACGAATCTGACAAATCTGCAAGCTCCATATGGAACAGAAGCCCGAATAGCTGGAGCACACATATCTGCAGAGGTCGTTGGTAACACCTTTCAATACCATCCCGTTTTGATGACGAATGCAGATCTCTCTGGATGTGTGTACACAATTCCAGACTGATGTCCAAATATTTTCGGAAGCCTCATGGGACTTTTCACGAGGAATAAATTGACAAGTCGCTGGAGACATGACAGCAGCTTCATGAGTTCCTGGAGTTTGTCCCCAACTTGTAAGATCATCTGCACTATAGTCACATGAAATTTATCTGTGGTTCTGCATCTATGTCAGGTGAACTTTGCACTGTTGGGGAATAAAGAATCAAGGAATTTAATGGCATCCAGGCTAATCTTTGTAGAACGAATAGTGGTATTACAGCCTCAATTCGTATTCAGCTATAATTGACAGGAGAACATCGAACACAGGCCCCGCATGTGACGCCAAATCCCACCAGACCAAACCCGCCCAGGTAGTTCCAAGATCTTGCAACTTGACACATACTTGTAGTTGGAATGAAATTGACGACAGATGATTCAGATACGTGTTATTCCTATAGGAATGCTGTGGGTAGCTTTGAAGTCTTTCCCCGAAAATCACTCAATGGTTCCACATACCTGCAGGTCCAGAAATTCTGCTTTATCATAATGTAGTGTGGAGGACGATATCAAAAGTCAAACAATCACCGAACAACTGATGAAAGTTCAGTAATGCAGTGAGGTTGGCGGTAACAAAAGACAAACCAATACCGATCAACTGATGAAGGTTCAGAAGATCAACCTGCCTTAGCATAGAAGTTCTATAGCATTTCTGGTTGGCATTGTAGAGAAGCAGGTTGCATCCTGCCCTATGGGTTGGTCGTATATCAGGAAATATAATATAGCTTCACTTCTACAATTCAATTGTAACCAAAACGCGATCACCACTGGCAATTTGTGAGTTTGCCATGTGATTACGTCGCAATGGTAGCGTCAACATATATTCGGATAGCCAAGCTACCCAGAGGTTACCTACCGAAAATGTAAAAAGCCTTTAATTAATGTAGATCTTTTAATGAGAAACTCTACAGATTCTGCTCTATATTTGTCTGTTGACATTACGGAGAAGCAAGCTGCAACCGGACAACATTGGTCTGTCGGATTCCAGGAAATATAATATAAACTTTACTCCTACACAGACGAATTCAAGCTTGACCGTAAAATCGGCTTTGAAAGTCATTTGCAGAACTAAACGTAGTTCGGACTCCAATCAGAAATACTGACAATTTGTGAGGTCGCCAAGTGGTAAAGTCGCAATAGTGGCGTCATCATTACATTTTCTGATAGCCACCTGTCCAATGGGTGGGTCGGTTGGCAGGAAATATAAGATAGATTCACTTCTCCACAGATCCAAACATGATAGTAAAATCGGAATACTTCACAGAGCTAAAGGTTATCCGGATCAAAGCCGAAGTAGTGGAAATTTGTTAGGTCCCTTGACTAACGCAGGTCTTTTAATGATAATATCTACATCAGGAAATAGAAGATAGCTTCTATTTAATATAAACGCTTCCAGCTTGATGTCTACGAAGATTTGGACCAGTATGATCAGATAAGTTACGAGAGCTAAGAGATATTAGCATTGAATCGGAATAATCTGCTCATGTTACTACCTATTCGAAAAGTAACACTATACGGGGGATGTCTATACAAAAAGTCAGGACATTGCGAATCATGTTGAGGGAAAGGAATAAGTCAAAAGCGATAAGGTTTATGAGAAAAAGTTAAAAAATGTTAGTTCCACTTTTGTCCAGCTTTCAGTGATGAAAGTTCTTCCTTATCACTACACCCTAATCTACATCTATACATGTGTAAAATTTTCAATTTTTTCCTTCCTTCCTCCTGCGAACAGTGCAGTTGTTGTCTATTATTTTGTTTCTATTGTTGCCAGTGAATAGAAATTTATAGTATTTTTTTGGTGAGTCGGGAAATAAAATCTGCAGCTCAAAACCCAAAGTGTTGTAATATTTAAAAAAAATTGTTCAACACTAAACCGCGCATGTTCCCATCAGTCATGTACTTACATATGTACGAGTAGTTATATACCCGTAAGGACAATAGCGATGCGAAAGGATTAGGGAATTTCAGTAGTTTTGTTTTAATAAAACAATCTCCTCTTTTTTCCAGAGAAGCTCTCCACATATTTCTAAAGGGGATTTCAAAAATGTGCAATAGTATTAAAATGACAGTTTTTCATTTAAGAAATGTCCTTCAGCAGTTAACTCTTTGAAATTTGTGGCACAAAAAAACACGATTGCTATTTTTCTGCCATGTGAATACTTGTATAGTTTCACTTCTATACGGTTTTAATGTTTTTTACAAAGTAAAATATTTAATTAAATTAAACCAATGACAATTGTTACATTCAATTTAAACACGCTTTTATATTTTAATTCACAACAATCTGGATTTAAAATCTATGCCCTTCCTGCTTTTTTAAAATTGTTTACAGGTAAAGCAATGTGTCACATTGACATGTAATATTATCGAAATATTTAATTTTTTGTGTAGTCGAAATTTTCAATTCTTTTTATATTAAAATTTGTGATGATTGAAACTACGTAAAAAGACCTGGTTCATCATAATTTCACATATAGATCGAGCCAAAATAAAGTCTCAAAACGAGAATTGATTTGTACCTGTGTTACAAAAACTATTTTTTACCATTGCTTAAGACATACATAGATAATAACCACTACATTACGGGATAAAAAAAAACATAAAAACTCACCTTCTTTAGACTCCATCTCGCTTTGCTCCACAACAGCGGCATCGACGACATTTTCAGCTGGATGAACCATTTTCTTAAAGAGTCTTTTGGATTTTCTTAGAAAAAATAAAAGCAATAAAGTCTGCAAAAAAAAAAAGAAAAATAAAACTTAGTTTATATAAAAGACTAAGTAAGTGTATACATCAAATAAAACTATTCACTATGAATCATAAATCCTATACAACTAATTAGCGCCGCCATGGCCAAAAAAAAAAGGAAGGCAGACCGGAGACCAGACCAGACAAATAAAATTTTGTGAAATGAATCATTTGCCAAAAACAAAAATTATATAAAATCTCTCCCCAATCCACAGAACCCCCAGTCATCACAGTGTAGTCAAAAATGGACATTAATTACAAAACTCTCTCCATCCCCACCAGACCAGTCCAACCCCCCCCCCCACCTTCAAAATAGTACTGGAGAGAGTAATAAACTACGATGTCTGCCATAAAGACAAACAACGCCATCTATGCGTCTATATCCCCCCTCATCTGCAGAAAAACCCCCCACCAAACAAAATAAGGGACTGTATTTTCGTACTTTTTAATTGTTGTTCTTAATTTAATTGGCTTTTAAATGGCGTGACTGTCTTTTGTTCCAAAAATACAACAATAATAACCGCAAGAATTTCTTATTCATGGGAAATGGGAGATATTTTGCTCGCAATTTAGTCAAGTTTGCAGTTTCATTTGAGGTTAAGAGTGGAAAGGAAGCGCCATTCATTTGGTGATGCAGCATTGTCCATCATTGTGTCCAGCACATTGTTTCCAACACGTTTATCATCATACGTTTCATCCACCGTCCGACCAACCAACCGACCATCTTCTGCATACGAGTAGATATCTGTGGTCACAAGGCATAACAGCATATGTCTGTTTTTAAAATTTTTCAGGAGAGAACTTTAAAGGTTTGTATCGATATAAAAATCAATTTGTAATGCAGTGACACAGTGAGATATGCTGCCTTATATAGATAACTGAACGAGGGATCATCAAAAAAAGGTGTCACAATATGTAATCGAAGATGGGGAACATTATGGCATTAATAACTCAGTTTGAGCATAACTCGAGTTATGCTGTTATGCCTTGTGACCACAGATATAAGAAGCAGAGCCCAGTGCAAAAAGTTTATGGTCAAGGTATGCGTGTCACGTCAACATTTTTATTATGAACGTACCACGTTCTCTCTTCGGACCGTCCGTCTGTCCGTCCGCCTGTCTGCTCACATCCACTCAACTAGCCACAAACTAGACGTGAGCTATGTATAGGTCGGTCTTGGCTTTCATATAGGCGACACGCGCTCCTCCATGGAGCTATGCGTGCGCCTTTTGGGCAGGACATGTTAAGTTTCGTTATTGCTTTGTAACATATTGAAAATATTGAAATTTTGTTCATGAATTTGTATTAATATTTAGTTAAATTTAAACGATTAGAATTTCCTATAGATTCAGCTGAGATTCAAGTGGAGTCATCGCTCGAAGTGTAACCGACTTCAACCCACTGTAGTAACCAAACGGTTAATAGCATCGCGCTCATTTTTTGACAAGCGTCAGTCTGATTAGTTGGGATATAGCCTACAAAAGGATATCGTTTTATGTTGCTGTTACAAAAAGTTATCTAAATAAAATTCAAACGCATCAGTGGTATTACTTTGTATTGTAAATTGCAATCAGCCATTCCCTGCAGGGAAATGAATTGGTTTAAAAGTAACGTAAAACTAGTTTTTTAATAAACACAACTAGTCATTTAACGATTATTTTCCATAAGTCCAACTGACTATTTTAACATGGGCATGCGCTAGGCAGTGGACAATTATCCATCCCTGCATGACTTTTCAACTAGTTAAAAACTAATTATTTTTGACTGATTTATATTGAGATTAAAAAAATACAATTATTTATCTGACGGAATGAAGTAAGTTTGTATTTAGAATTATTCAACTGATTATAAATGAGTATATTTTAAAGTAACTATTTACGAGTACTAACTTAATTTGACTAAACGTGTATTTAGACTAGAAAAATATAATTTTTTATTGGATGAAATGAAGATAGATTACATCTAATTTCATTAAAATAATTTTGAATTGAGAATTGAAATTGAGATCATTTAAATTTCAATACTATTAAAAAAGTAAAACCATAAACATTAAAATTTTTAATACTGATTTTTATATATTATTAAAGCGTATTTTTTTAATAAAATGCAACACTTTTCGAAATTCCTTATCGGGATCTATTGACAGCGATCGCAAAGCTTCCATTATACATTTGAAAACGTTTCCGAAGTCCTTAATCCGCTTCTTTCCATGAGTGCCATCGATGCTAAAGTCACGTCTTTATCCCTTGGACTTGGATAGCGAATGACTCTTTTCGTTCTTTATGTCGCTCAACCAAGTTTTTGTTATTTATGGAATGCAATTCTAACTGTTTCTTGTTTTAGTGGAAAGAAGGATGACGAAATTACATGTGTTTTGTTTTTGCACTTTGGTGGAACGAAAATGTTTTTGTGTTCAATTTGGTTGAGCTGTAGATAATTTTTCAACCAATTTATAGTTAGTTGTAGAATAATTTCTTTATAACTGACATTTTTTTAAACCAGTTGATAAAATTCCCACAGGGTTGTTAATGAACTACGACATTTAAGTGTGAACAAAATACTTACATATATCGTCGGCTCAATGCTATTTTGTTCCATACGCCATATTGTATGATCGGAGAAAAACCCAATTTATTGTTTGAGTAAAAATGGGACTGAAGGGTTACACACTTTTTATTTCATAGGGTTCCCAACAGTGTTTTTATGATTCTCATGCATTTCTATGCCATTACATTCAAAAATAAATAATAACTATTTTTGTACTTGGCATTTTGGTCCTTATCCACTTTTATTTTTATATTTGTTCGTATTTGTATTACAAGGACCACAAAAAGGGTTAGTATGGAAGGACAGTAATTTACATATTGTGATCAAAAGAACGTAAAATACTGAGTCAAAAATATAGGACGATAGAAAAATGGAGACAAGTTGCCACGCCCCTTTTGGTACCTCCCACACAAGTGGTCCATTTTGCATCAAAATTGAACTGCTTATAACTTTAATGCAAGTGCATAAAAATACTTGAAATTGTTTACAGTGTAATGCTGTTATAGTGCCTACAGCCCGGTGAAAAGTGGGCGTTATACCACGTCCCTTTTTGTACCTCCCACAAAATGACCAAATCATACCGAAATTGAATAGCTCCCAAACGCTTATAGTTCGACACAGTGCAATGTATTTAAAGAACTTACTGTTTACCGAAAAATAGGTGTATTTGTTAAATCACTTCCCACTCAAATTGACAGATTAATAGTTTAATGTTATATATTACTCACAAAGTGAGGGTATACCTTGGTCGGTTTACCCGACTGAAACTTTCTTACTAGTTTTTAATATACAATTCAGTGCACTTCCTTGAAGTATCATCCATTGACTTGCCCAATCCTTGATTTGTATATCTATTCCGATTATGATTTTGGTGGGACATCGGCTTTCTATCACATTGCCTTTGTTATTAGTCTCCTCTCTCCTATAAGTTTGCCGTAAGATCGGACTAAGCTCTGTACCCCAAACTAAGTGCCTAACCGTCCTGGGCCCTTAATAATCGAAAGATTCAGGGAGTTTACGTGGACGGCACCTTTTGTGCGGGGACTGATCACATGTTGGTCAAGCACAGAAACGTAGGCACTTAACTTATAGTCACAGAGCAGATTTTTCCATCAGATCAGCCCATCGGTAAATGCTTATGTTCTTTGAACCACAGAATTTAGGTAAATAGTCAAAAGATCTTCTTAGAATTGCACCCTTTTTTACATTTATACTTATATTTTCTAACCTTTTTGTTTTTTTTTCTTTTCAGGTGTTTCTTATACATATATATATTAACATATATTTTGTAAATAAAATAAAAAATAAAAATGCGAAAGTTAAATTTTTCTTGTTTTATTTGATATAAATATTAAAAATTATTGAAACAGCTATGTTTCTGGTTACATGAAGTAACCACTAAATAGTTAAATTAACAATAAAAAAGGTTTCTACAAACTCTCCCAAGGCGATATTCGCATGGCACGGATTGTAAAGAGAGACTTCCAGCGCTGTATCTCTCCCGGGACGATATTCGCATGGCACGGATGTAGAGAGGGACTTCCCGCAAGCAGAGGTTGTTGCTGTTGACACCTTGCTTCTTGTCAGCTCTCGTATTTATGCACACTTGTCGTTTTGTACTCAAGCCGAGCGCTCGCGTTACATCCTGAACTAACACTCGAACACGGTAATACTCACACATCCCCACCCCCCCTGTGTTTTTGGAACAAAATAAAGATCCCCCATATTTGAATTAAACAAAATACTAAAATTCGATTTTGTTTTTATTTCTTTTTATTTATTTCTTGCTAACCCCGCATCGAGCCGGATCGGTATCAGTGTCGTGGATTAATCGTTTGGTTTTTTTCTTTTGTTTGATGGAATTTGTCACCACCAAAAAACATTATTTTCGTGGTCGGCTTTCAGTCACCCTATCGCTTATTTCGTTGTCAAAAAATCACTATTATACAGTCCATTCGCTCGCCGTGTGTTGTGCATTACTACATATATATTTTTAAAATCTAACATTTACCCGAAAAAATAATTATTTGTGTACCAAGAATCGGTTAAATTTGGTAAATAAATATTAAATTTATTTACCCATATTCCTACCGTTTCTTTCGTTCTAACACACTGTGTTCACCGTCGCTTAAGTTAGTGGTGTGCTTTGGCTTTGCTTTTTTGTTTGTTTTCTTTCTTTGTTTTATTTGCCACTGCATTACAACAACGTCGTTACTCTCAACGCAGTTTCTCATGGTCAAACCGCCAAATTCAGCGTCGCTCGTCTGTCAATACCACCATCACTTTTCGTTTATTTATTTACACATCCATACCACCATACATATATCGTTGACATTTCCACTGATGCTGCGTTTATTTGCTTTGTTGTGATTCTTATTGAACAGCTGAAGTCAGTTATTGTGATTGAACATCGGACGTGTGGCTTATTGTGAACAGCTGACGTCGGCACAGTGGGCCCAAGAGGCAAAATCGCGAATACGTAAAAAATATTTTGGTTTAAAATCTTTTAATTTCGGTGACAATTGTTGTCTGTACTAAACAGTAGTACATTATTCGGTACCATTCGACACCGTGCACCCTACTCTCGGTCAATTTGTCGTATTTCAATTTTAAAATATATTTTTGGAATTTCTCATTTTCGGTCTTACGAATTGAAACAAGGTCATTGTCTTAATTGTTTTTCACGGGGTCATGCCGTTAAAGACTGCCACAGCACTCATAATTATAATGTGTGTAATGGAAGGCCTCACACCCTCCTACACCGCCCTCATCATTCTGCCCCTTCAGTTGGTTCGTCGTCTAGCTCTACCTCCTCAACTGTCTCGTCGTGTAGCTCTTCCCCTGTTGTTAGTGACACCTCTCCTAATCCCAGTCACGATAATGTAGCTTCCTCTTCAAATGGAACTAACCTGGCCTTTATGAATCGTCAGGTATTTCATGCCACCCAAGATAGAAATGTGCTCTTGGGGACCACCGCCGTGAATATCATGCACCGGGGTATTACGTACCCTGCCCGAGCTCTCATTGACCCATCTTCCGAGACGTCCATAATTACGGACCGCTTTCGGAAACGATTGGGAATTTCGGCGCGTTCTATGAACGCTAGAGTTTCAGGCGTAAACTGTACCGCCTTTAGTGAAATTAATTCTAATAGCTCAGTTGCGGACTTCTCCCCTGACATTAGAATTTCAAAATCGCAGACGAGCGATACTTCGAATTTAGGATATTCGCCTATATTAAGAATTTTTCTAATTTTAATATGAAATTTTACCTATAGAGGTCGCATTAAAATATATGCTTTTAAGCCATAAATACCATATTTTGTATGTGATTTTGTATTTGATGTAGATCTCAAAGAAGCTATTTCAAGGCACAAACACCACATTTTTCAGGTGAAGTTTGGCTAAAGCATTTGCGGCCTAAAAGTTGCAGCGTTAGTTTTTTTTTTAATAATTTACTTAAACAAAAAGGATCGTTTCATGATTTGCTCTATATTCAAAGATTTACCCAGAAATAAAATTGAATGCAATCCATGGTGGAGGGTATATAAGATTCGGAATAGCCGAACTTAACAACTTTACTTGTTTATCAAAGAATATGCACCAGGCTCTCAGAAATCCAAAACAGTAATTGGATTTATGGGCACGCAATATTTGTTAAAGTTATTGGCGAAATACTACGGCAGGACTGGCAATATTTGACAATTTTCGTGTGTTTCTGCACATATTTATTTTAAAATCCCTTTGTAAGTAAATCGAAGCAATAGCAATTTTTTGAAATAGCTTTTAAAAAAATATGTATACAGGTTGTTTTCTTGTAGACGTTTGGTTTTCAATCTGGCAATACTTTTTTCGGAGTTGGTCTTGTTGACAGCTGTCGCTTGATTTATGCTCAGTTTGGTTTGCCATTTCATAATGAATGTACAGACTCCGGAACAACGTTTGCAAATCGTGCAAATTTATTTCCAAAATAATTGTTCGGTTCGCGAATGAGTACGGTAATAAACAAAATTGTCGCATTTAGAGTAATGATAATCCACAAGCCATTGTTCAGACGCCGTTACATCCACAAAAAGTGACTGTTTGGTGTGCTCTATGGGCAGAGGGAATCAGTGGTCCATATTTCTTCAAAAATTAAGATGTCCATAATGTCACAGTCAATGAGGAACGCTATAGAGCCATGATTAATAACTTTTTCGTACCTGAATTGGAGGATGTTGTAGTGGACGACCTTTGGTTCCAACAAGACGGCGCTACATGTCATACAGACAACGAAACAATCAATTTATTGAATGAATCTTTTGGTGAGCGCATTATCTCGCGTCGTGGCTTTCAGATTAACCACCGCTCGACTATGTTTTGTAAGTTTATGTGAAGTCGCTTGTCTACGCAGATAAACCCGACACGATTGACGCCTTGGAAGAGATTATTCGGCGCGTTATCCGACTTTTTTGACGATTTCGAAAATTTATTTTGAGGTTTGGCGATTTGTGTATCCCTATTTTGACGATTTTCGACCAAATTCGTCTGACAACACTGGGTAGCGCATATACGCTATATGAGGGGCAAGTTCATTCTTGGATCAAAAAAAAACAGAGTTCTGCCAAATCAATGCTACAACATATAACAAAAGTTATACTACCCAAATCAATCGACCATGACCGAACCTAAGAATGCGTTCTGTCATAAGAAATAGATTCAATATTTTGAAGAAACTGTTTCGCAAAAAAACAACCACATAAAGTATACAAAACGACGATAGTATTTCACCGTCATTACTCATTACTCAAGTTAATCGTCATAAAATATGGTCAATACTGGTCCGAAGGAAGGATGAAAACTCAGCCACTCTCGTTTTTGTTTCCTTAATGTCGTAATTGACAATAAAGAATCGTAAATTTAAAGCCATTTTGTTAATTGAATAGTAAATTTTATGAGAATTTAATGGATTTTGCAGACAATGTCGAGGCAAAAAGAAAAGTAAGACATTATTACGCAAAAGTCTCAGCAACAAAAATAAGTCCACATAATAAATGTGAATGTTTAGAGGAGAGTCATGTTTGATGCCAGATTCATGGATAATTGATGATCGCCCAAAATGAATTGTTGTGATTAATTAGAAATTAAAATAATTGCCATTTATTTAGAAGGATAAGAAAGAAGCCTAAAAAGGACAATTAAATTAAAAAAGGACAATTAAAACGAATTTCTGGAAAAATTAGTAGTAGTTAAAAATTTATACAATTTTTTATTTCATGAATTGATATCGAAAATATTTTCATTAATGCTTCAATAACAACAAAAATAATTTGGATTTTAAAAACGACAAATTTACAAAATGCGCTGAATATGAAGATCTGTTTTAACTAAGCTAATGGCGATTTCTATTCTGGAAAAGTGCATAATTAGTATTGCCCATCTCGCGAAATCTGCATTTTTCTAACATATTTTGGAAATGTACAAATTTGAGTTAATTTATAGTTATATATTCGAGGAACTACATCATTTCGACTTAAAAAAAAAAACAATTATTTTCTTGTATTTCACGTCGAAGAGGCATAATTTTTTCCAGAAACGAAATCACCTTAAGAGTTTGCATCAATAAATTATAGATTTCGTTATATATATATTTTTTTCCCCCGCTGGAGTTGTCAGTCTTCTAACGGGCGCGTCCCCAGGTGGCGGATAGGGGGAGGGGGATGGACACACTGTTTCATCTCAACTAGGGATGCCTCAGGGAGGATGGATTTTTTTCTATCGTTACTGAGGCGCCCCTGGGGGGGATGGAACAGTGTGTACACCACCTATGGGGGTGTTTCCCCTAAAACAAAAAAACACTGCAGCCAAAAAATGATGAGGGAGCCGAATCTACAATTTTTGACTCCCAAGAAGCCCGGTTACTGGAGGACCAATGATTGAAGTCATCCAGATAAACCTCCATCGGAGCGAGGTGGCAACCAACGCTTTGATGGAAATAATAAATAAAGGTAAGACTCATATTGCTTTAATCCAAGAACCTTGGACGATTCGAAACAAGGTTACTGGTTTAAACCACGTTAATTACCAACTGTTTTATGCAAATACAGGGACTAGACCAAGCACTTGTATTATATGTCACAAAAATTTATGTTATCTTTTTTCTCCAGAGTTGCCAACATCGGATGCTACAGTACTGAAACAAGGGAATGGAAGTGTATACCTAGCATCAGTATATCTGCCTTTCGATTTACCGACATTACCACCTACGTCGGAACTACAACGCTTGGTGGGGAAAGTCAAACAAACAGGTAACGAAGTACGATGCTAACTCTCACCACGTCGCGTGGGGTAGTACTAACAG
Organism: Eudasyphora cyanicolor; assembly: GCA_963930755.1. Taxonomy (NCBI): domain Eukaryota; kingdom Metazoa; phylum Arthropoda; class Insecta; order Diptera; family Muscidae; genus Eudasyphora; species Eudasyphora cyanicolor. Next base: position 60,189,590 of record OZ005737.1, read on the forward strand.
TAATAAACGGGGCCAGGCCCTAGTAGAATTCTTGAATACTAACGACCTAATAACACTTAACATAGGTAACACGGCTACCTTCGTTAATAGAATAAGGGAAGAAATATTAGATATAACAATATGTTCAGAAAATCTAATAGACGTGATACAGAAATGGAGGGTCTCTAAACACTCTTTTTCTGATCATCGTTACATAAGGTTTAAGATAGCACGGCCATCGCCGAACCCAATAAGTTTCAGAAATATGGCCAAAACTAAATGGACAAAATTCGGGAAGCTAATTAGAGAAAGACTAGGGCATGGACTTTTTGAGTGCCTAAGTGTTGAGGATATTGACACTAATGTTGATTACATTACGGATATATTAATAAGGTCCTTCGAAGACAGCTGTCCGCTTCGAGAAAGGAAATCAGCCCAAGAGAAGCCTTGGATGACCGGGGAGATTCGCAACATTGGGAAAGAGGTCCGTAGACTTTACAATAGGGCACGCCGTAAAAAATCTCCAGTATACTGGGACGACTACCATAGAAGACTCAGAGAATATAACAAAATCACAAGAACAGCAAAACGAAACTCCTGGAAGCTATTCTGCGAACAGGTCGATAGCGTTAACGATGTTTCTAAAATTAAAAAGTTCCTCTCAAAAACCCATACCCAAACCGAAACAATGGTAGACGATATGGGCAGAAGAGTGGACTCAACCGAGGAGATGGTAAGGCTTTTGATGAACACCCATTTTCCGCAAGGTACGACGGGCCAGACTGAGATACCGAACTACAGTGAAAATGAGGAACAACTAACTTTATCATTACAGACCATATGGTCAAGGAAGCCGTAAGAAGCTTTTCACCATTTAAGGCACCAGGACCTGATGGAATATTTCCGGCACTACTACAGATGGAGGTGGATTACATATCAACTCATCTAGCCGCTATTTTCACAGCATGTCTAAAATTCGCATACACACCGAAAGCCTGGCAGAAGGCAAGAGTAGTTTTCTTACCTAAACCCGGCAAGGCAAGTTATGCAACACCTAAGGCTTATAGACCAATAAGCATAACATCGTTCTTACTCAAAACCATGGAGCGTATAGTGGATACCATGATTAAAAGTAAGATACCAGGCGAAATGCTAAAATTTAGACAACATGCCTATGTTAAAGGGCGATCGGTGGACACCGCCCTACACGATGTAGTACACAATATAGAAGAATCCTTCAATGGAAAGATGTATACACTTGCGGTATGTATAGACATTGAAGGGGCGTTCAATAATGTACGGACCGACACACTCATCCAATCCTTAGACCAGTTTCAGGTGGACCGGTCTCTCCGAGACTGGATAAGCCACATGCTAAGGAATAGATGGATAAATTGCGGGTCCCACGACATAAAAATAAGAGACAGAGTAGCACAGGGAACACCACAGGGCGGTATATTATCACCACTCCTGTGGGTCACGACTATTAATAGTCTCCTAAGGATACTAACGGATGAAGGACTTAAACCAGTCTGTTACGCAGACGACGTTATAATAATTCTGAGGGGGAAGAATCCTAATCAACTTTGTAGAAGGGCCGAAACGGCTCTAAAAATTGCATATGACTGGGCTCGACCGAGAGGCCTAAATGTAAACCCAGAAAAGACAGAGATATGGCTGTTCACAAGGAAAACGAAGATTGGTCAATATGATGACCCACATTTCCTAAACAAAACAATTCCAGTTTCCAACAGGGTTAAATACTTAGGTGTAATCCTGGACAGGAAACTATGTTGGAAGTGCCACATAGAAGAACGAGCAAACAAAGCTCACATATGCTGGGCACTATGTAGAAGAGCCATTAGCTCAAAATGGGGCCTTAATCCAAGTATGACATACTGGCTCTACAAGAGCGTAATCAGACCTATTTTGACTTACGCATCAGTAGTGTGGTGGACATCAATGAAGAATAAGTGCAACATAAGAATATTACAAAAGGTCCAACGAATGTGTTGTCTCGGCGTAAGCGGGACAATGAGGACCACTTCCAGTAGGGCATTGGAGACAATCTTGAATATCCAACCAATAGAAATACAGATTAGATATGAAGCTGCCCTCACGGCGACTAGGCTCAAAGTGATGGGCGAATGGATCGAAAGCGACCACATGTCATATCATCAAAAGATAGCTGAGGTAGTGATCAGTATCCGACAGAATACCTGAAAGATCAATGGTTGCTGAGTGTGAGACCATGATACCAGACAGACAATCCTGGATTGATGGAACCGTAGTACAGACAACATCTGGAAATTGCTGTTATACAGATGGATCGAAACTAGGGGAGAGAACGGGGCTAGGACTTTACATCGAGGAACCGGAAACCGAACTCTTATGATACCAGACAGACAATCCTGGATTGATGGAACCGTAGTACAGACAACATCTGGAAATTGCTGTTATACAGATGGATCGAAACTAGGGGAGAGAACGGGGCTAGGACTTTACATCGAGGAACCGGAAACCGAACTCTTATTCCGTCTGCCAGACCATAACACAGTCCTGCAGTCGGAAGTCCGAGCAATTACAGAATGTGTGATCTGGCTTGGGGCTAACACAAGACCAACAAAAGTGAATATTTTCACAGATAGCCAAATGGCTATCAGGGCGATAACGTCTAGAACGGTGAGGTCGAGGACAGTTTTAGATTGTAAAATGGCGATTAACGCCTACTCCGAATACGGCACTATATGCATCATATGGGCGCCTGGCCATTGCGGAGTAAGGGGTAACGAGAAAGCAAACGCCTTAGCATCTAGAGCCAGAGACTTGCAAACAACAACTTTAGAGAACGCAAAACCCTTCGGAGTTACGCGTTCTGAATTAAAAGTATGGGCGGAGAACGCCCATATCACGCTATGGAATGGTGAAAACGTTGGGAAGACAACGAAGGTCTTGTGGGGTGACCCAAACGAGGACAAGACCAAGACCTTACTGAGATTGAGCAAGGTAGAAACCAGTAAGCTCATGGGTGTCCTTACAGGACACACATGCTTACAAGCACACCTACATAGGATAGGAGTTGTAGATGACAGCATATGTAGGGCATGCGGGGAAGATGACGAGACGTTGGAGCATTTCCTCTGCCATTGCCCAGCGTTCGCGAATAATAGATCACGTTTCTTAGGAAATGATACTATACCAGACTTGACCCAACTTAGGGGCATAGACTGGAAGAAGATCAAGGACTATGTCGACAGTACAGAGTTCCTAAAATAACTTTCCAATGACCTTTCTAAATAATAACAATTAGAGCGCACAACAGGCCGAATACTGGCTTACTTGTATGTCCAAGGACATGAGGTGGAATTTCACCGCCTCCTCTTCTCAACCTAACCTAACCTATATATTTTTTTAAATAAATGAATCTAAACCTGTTTTGCTCATTTCCTCCCTATCAGTTTCACTCAAATTATTTAGATTTTTTTCAAACCAAACCTAAACATTCCATGAATGCCACTCGTCGCTTAGCATTTGCAGGGCATCAATGTAATTTGAGTTTGCAACAAACTTTCCATTAGAAACGATAAGCATTTAGTTGCATATTTTTCCTCAGAATTATCATTAGCGTGTAAATAATATTAAACAAACAAGTTAGCGAGCTAATTTTTTTCCACATCAAATGTACTTAATTTACAGGAAGTACTTGCGGTTAGCAGCAAAAAAATAGCAGCAACAGCAACAGAAATTGAGCAGATGATCTTCTAATGTGGCACCGGTTTGTTGACGAACAGGTGAATGGAGGTTTCAAATTCCATCTGTCGGCCTTACAAAGAACATTTTACAATTAAAAAAATAACATGAAAATGAAAGCATGTCAACTGAAATACATTTCCTTTCTTTGTACGAGTATTAAGCAAAAAAAAAACGCTTTTCTTATATATTATACTAGCTTTAAACCGGTGCGCTTCGCAGCCCCCATCTTTTATTTATTTTCTGTTTATGGTACTGTAAAATAGTTATACCTTTTTCTTTCAAAATGACATGATTATTACATATGGTGCAAAATGAAGAAGATTTGATTACTTTTATATATAAAATACGAACCCTCGTTTCATTTGTGTTCCGGGAGTTACCCTGACATCATGGTACAATATTTATCCCTTTTCCCACTGTACACTAAAAAAAAAATAGTAATAAAACTAATGATGACACATTCTTATATTAAGTATGCTACCTCGGCATCAATTCAATGACAATTTTCATTAAAATAATGAAAATTTACACGTTTTTTACGAAATTTTTCTTAATATAAAGATTTTTGAATTCGAATTAATGACTATCTAATCATTAGTTTTGTGTACGCGCTTCTTTAAATGTACGCATTTAAATTAAAGAAAAAAAACATTATTTTTGTGACAATCCGCATTATTTTAAGTAATATTTCAATACATTTAAGGATTTTCTACATTAACACTATGACGTAGACATGTCATAGTTTTAATGCCGAATCGGACTTAATTAACAGTATGAGATATTTGAGTAATAAATTTAAGGCTATGCTCCCCTTAAAGGAAAGGCTCTCTTGGTAATAAATTTTATGACTATTGTCATTGTTTTTAAGAATACATACGAGAGAATTTTACAATCTCTCCCTCCCTCTCTCGCTCAGATAATCAGTTTTGTTTGGCAATGTGTGAATCAATTATGGAATGCTAGAAGAGAAAATAGAGAACAGTATTGTTGTTCGTTTACTTTTAAATCGTCAGTTATTTACAAGCGATGGAAGGAAACGGTTGTCTGTTTTCGGGACGCGAAAAAATTTGATTGCTGTGAATATGTAAGTATACGTGCATACATACGTGCATATTGCACCGAAAATAATTTTAATATGGGCTGTTCACAGTTATTTTTGCTAAAGCATAGCAACAACAACAAATGAAACCGTCGTGTACATGTGTGTATGCATGTGGTTATGCCGTCGGCGTCACCATCGATCTCTGTGATAAGGGAGTGCGTGTGTCATAGTTATTTTTGCTGTATGTTATTTATGGCGATGCATGTACATGCGTTTTTGAAGGAGATCTTGTTTGTAAGAGATTTGTGAAGAGATTTGTGCCAAATGGAAGATAAAAATGTGAGTAATAGATTTTGTAATACTGAAAGAGACAATGGAAAAATGTTTAGGTACGTGAAAAATAATATTATTATCCTGAAATAAACATCATATTGGCAATTACAAAATTAACAAAACACATTTTAATTGAAAGTATTTATTTATTAAAAATACCAGCGCATAATGCAGAAATGTAAAATTATTTGTGGCAATATAGAAATTTATTATTAATAATATGTTATACATATAACTATCTTTTTTAATTTTTTTAGTAAAACAATTTTAGAATGGGTCTTTTGTGAGAAGAGTGGCAAATTTTACAAAATATTTCAACGTAAGTATTATATATGAACGGCTGAAATATTTCTCTTAGTTTTCAGCGTTTTCCAATTGTGATATGATAAAATTTATTTGCATTTTTTTGTTTATAGATAATTTTATTTGATATATTTTCAGAAAAAATTTAATTATTTTAATTTTAGATCACGCAATATTTGAAGGTAAATGTGATGGATATATGAAAAATGCAGTGCTGAATGCCATTTATAAATTACAACAAATAAGTGAGATTTGGAAACAATAGATTTGGAAACAATATTTGTAAGTATTATATATTTCTGAACAAATATATTTTATTTGAAAATCAAGAAATTTTATTTGGAACGCATATATTACGGTATTAGAACAAAATATATTTGCGAACTGACGTTCACATATAAAATACGTGTTTTCACACAAACAAAGCTATTGTTAAAAAGTTTTCCAAATATAATTTATTTAAAAAGATGTTTTCCTTTTTTGAATTTTAGTTTAAATTTTTCCTTGATTTCGTGTTCATAATTGCTTCATAAGTACTTCATAATTAAACCTGCTGTTAGATTAGGCCCATTTGGTCCAATTTTTGTATCGTTTCCTTTATAAACGGTAATATATGTATTAGGCCGGGTCGATTTGTGGGGAGGCAAAAAAGTCGCCCATTGCTCAGTGAAAATCGTATTCTAGGGATCAAAATAAGAAACTTTGCCGAAGGAACCATACCTCTAAAACGCATTCTGATGTCCCGGAATTGATGTTCTTTCTTCTGATGTTCGGAAGAAAAAACAGCCATTTCGCTGATTTTGTCATGTAAAGTGCCAAAAATTGTGATTTTTTTTGAAATGTTTGTATGGGGAATCCCCCAGGTGAGTTCCAGGGGGAGTGCCACTGGCATGGATGGATCGGCCCTCCAAAGTTAGTGGGGTCGGTCATACATTTGGACTCGATTGGAGCACTCTAAATGGGTCAAAGTGGGATTTTTTTCCGGGACATCAGAATTCGTTTTAGAAGTATGGTTCCTTCGGCAAAGTTTCTTATTTTGATCCCTAGAATACGATTTTCACTGAGCAATGGGCGACTTTTAAATCGACCCGCCCTAATATGTATGTATAAATATTGCCTTATAATTTGGTCCAAGGGATATTTTTGTTTTACTAAAATCAAAATAATAAGCGTTTTTGCTCAAAAATAATTGTAAATAAGCTGCTTTCTTTTCACGAAGTATTGCATAAAAATAAATATAAAATATTGTCTTCCATATTCATTTTATATGAAAAATGTAATGTTGACTAAATGGACTCTTAATCTATGATTCGTACATATTTGATTATCTAACACCAGGGTTAAGAATGTCGTAAGCAGTATTAGCTTTTGTTTTACAGACGTAATTTTTAATAAGTTTTTGTAGTTTTGTTTGCTAACAAAACTTTAAATTTTTATTTAAAAATTTTTAAATCTAAGTCACGATTGATTTTTTTGAGAAAATTATTTTTGATAACTCAATTTATATGAAAAATTTCACTTTCGCCACTTTCAAAACAATCAGTTTCTATTATTAATAATATCTTACATAAATATTTTTTTTAACTTTTAGTACAGCAAATTTTGTATGGATCTATTATGAGAATTTGTGTCGTAGAAGAGTGACTAAATATTTCAGTGTAAGTAAGTATATTCCAAAGATTTGAATATATCTCTTATTTTTCAACATTTTGTGACAGTTATATGATAAAATTAATTTTAATACTTTATCGTATATAAATCATTCTGTTTGATTTCTATTCAAATTATTTTTATTTTAGTTCGCGCAATTGAACTTTATTTGGATATATGAAAAATGCAGTGGGGAATTAAAAATTTACAAATTGCAGCAAATGAGTGAGCATACAAACTATATGATATAATAATATAATATTTGTTTTCTATAATTTATATTTAAATTCCAGCCAAATTCTAGGTTAAAAATCATTAAGGTCGGTTCCGATAAAAATTGTTCATGGACACCAAATAGAGAAACGAATCCCGCTATAGAATCGATACATAACAATACAATATTCGAATAATAGTCAAACTTCATAGTGTGTTGGCCGATTTGTCTTTATACAATTACATATTGTTTTAAATTATAAAATGTTCAAGGTTATCCGTAATATGTATTATATTTTTTTGCATTTTCCAATATAAAATATACACGGGGGAAAATCGTCATTTTTGATATGTTTGAATTGAAAGAAATATATTTGGAAGCGATTTTTTCAAATACTATATATTTGTTAACAAATAAATTTTATTTGAAAATCAAGAAATCTTGTTTGGAACGCATATATTAATATATTAGAACATAATATATTTGCTAACTGACTTTCACAAATAAAATATGTGTGTACCCACAAACAAAGTTATTGTTTAAGAAGTTTTCCAAACATATTTTATTTTAAAAAAATGTTTAAAACTTTGCTTATTTTTTCGAATTTTAGTTAGTTTTTCCTAGTTTTCCTTCTAAACTTTATAGCTAAAAATGTATTTTAATTTATAAATATTCAAATTCATCACTTTTTGTCAATCCATCAATGCAATTTATATTCACGAAAGATTATACGATTTAAGTTTTAATTAAATTTTAAAAACATTTAAAATTTATAAAAAAATTATCTTTGAGCACCTGCAAAACAGAAAACTTGTCTTTCAATCAAGGCATTGATACATTGCCAAAATAATTAAATACAAATTAATCTTTATTTCGGAAATACTTGTTCCAAATAAAAAAATATTAGAATGGGAACATATTTTTGTTTACAACAATATTCTCCCAAACATATAATATTTATGTGTGTCAAATATTATATATTTGGAGTGTACTCTAAACATATGTATATTTCAAGCCGAATATGTTTGGGACAATATACTACAGAAGCGATTTTTTTTCAGCGTGTAACAAATAAAATATTTATTTAGAAAGATAAAGTGTTGTGTTATTGATTTTTCTATGAATATTCAATGATTTCAAAGAAAATGATTCATTTAAAAGAGTAACATTATAATCAATATAATGTAACGAATTGTCCATACATATTTAAAAAAACTGTATTTAAATGCATGTATGCCTTAAATTAATTACCAGTATATTCTTATATCAAGGACAAACATTTTAAATTTTATTACGACAATGTTTTAAATTATATGATATTTTACTAAAAATAAGCACGCGCCATACTTAAATTTACGAAAAAATGTGCTTATTTTAAGACCAAACATAATAAGTTTTATTACCCAAAATTCTTAATTCTATGAAATGCATCCTCAAAACAAGTTCTATTTACGTCATTAAATTAACTATAAAACATTCTTATTTTTATAGCGATTGTCTTTGGCTCGAAATCATTGCCGAAATCTTAAACTTTACGAAAAATTCATTGATTTTCAGTACGCTTTTTTTTAGTGTACCTCTGAACGTTATTTTTTTGGTTCATAGGTTAGCAACTTTCACCTAGTTTATATTCCAATAGCTTCATTCACACCCTGGTACAATATAAAACCATGTTTGTCCCACTGTGTCTATAAAGGTACGAATTTAAAAATTTAAACCGCATTTAACCCTTGGTGTGTCATAATTAACCAATTTTGCACGATTGTACAATATTTAAAAATGATAATTGATACTTCAAGATCCAAATTCGCTAGCTTAGACCGTATTTCAACATTTTTGTCCCCTATCTGTGCCATTTATTTAACTTGTTTTTCTCCACGGTTTAAGTAGAAGAACCTATTTGGAAATAAAAATTTCTTAGCTTTGGTTTATGCTGTAAGAGCTACCTTTACACTCAGGGACCACACCGTACCATATTTAGCCCTTTTTGCTCCACTAAACCATATTTAACACATTTTCCCCCTCTGTAACATAGTGAACAATTTTTACTTGCCCCAACTGCATCATAATTTTAACCTTTTTGCACCACAGTGCTACTAAACGCATAAATCTTGAATAAAAAACATTCCTATTTCATATTTAACTTACCCTCTATCCCTGCATCCATACTTTTTACCCACTGTACTATATGTACGCTTTTTGACCCACTGTACCATTTTTAACCGTTTTGGGTCCACTGAATCAAATTTAACACCTTTTTGTCCTACTAAATTTTGTCTACTATATGTAACCATTTTTGCCCTACTGTACCATAGTTAACACATTTTTGCACCACTGTTCCATAGTAAACGCTTTTTGCCCCACTGTACCATACTTAACCCATTTTGTTATACGTTACCATATCTTACTATTTGTGCCCACTGTAACCATTTTTGTCATACTGTACAATATTTAACCATTTGTGTCCCACTGTACCATAGCTGACACATTTTCCCACTGTTCAATAGTTAAAGATTTTTGACCCACTGTACCATATTTAACCCATTTTGTCCCACGTTACCATATTCAACTAATTGTGCCCCACTGTACCATAGTTAACCCTTTTTGCCCCACTGTGTCATATTAAACCCTTTGTCTCACTGTACCATATTTAACAGTTTTTGCCCCACTGTACCATATTTAACCCCCTTTGCTCCACTATACAATATTTAAGACAGTTATGCCCCACTATACTGTATAGTTAACCATTTTTGTCAATCTGTACTATCTGATCTGTACTATATTTTACACTTTTGCCCCACTGTGCTCCGAAAACTACGAATACCAAAAAAACTAAATACCCCGATCCGTTGTCACAAAGACATCCCTTTCCTTCACCATTCTAATTTTAGGCTTTAAATTTGGCGGTGGTACCATATATATAACTTCCTGTCCCTCTGTGCCCATAATTTTTCAAAAAATCGCTCCTTGTTCTTGTTTACGTCCCAAGAGCTACTCTCACACCAAATTTCACGATTCTAGGTCTTGCCATTTGGATTTGTCTGTTGTACCACATTTTTCCCTTTTTACCCCACTGTGTACGTAGATGTTCGAATCCCGTCAATTTCAGAGTCTACCTCATAAGGGCTACCCTCACACCAAATTCCACGATTCTAGGTCTTGCCATTTGAATTTGGCTGTTGTACTACGTTTATCCCATTTTTCCCTTTTTACCCCACTTTGTACGTAAATGTCCGAATTTCGAAAAATCCTGTCAATTTCAGAGTCTACCTCATAGGGGCTATCCTCACACAAATTTCACGATGCTAGCTCTTGCCATTTGGATTTGGCTGATGTACCACATTTATCACCTTTTACCCCACTGTGGGCGTAAATGTTCGAATTTCGAAAAATCCTGCCAATTTCTGAGTTTACCTCCTAATGGCTACCTTCATACCAAATTTCAAGATTCTAGCTCATTTCTTTAGATTTGGCGGTGGTACCATATTTATCCTCATTACACCTCTTGTTGGAAAACTCTGTATGTAATGTATAGGGTGATCTAAGTAGAGATACTTTTTTCAATAGCCTTTTTTGAAAGATCACGTGTGAGTCGTGTCGTTTAAATCCAAAAAAAAACACTTTCCAGTCGCCCACGACCTTGACACCCATGAGCAATTTTTTAGCTCTCGTTAAGAGCTATATTTTTGCCATTGACCGATTCCCGATCCGACGTACCGGAATCATCGGACCATATTTCCTAAAAAACTGATGCCGGTGAGAACGTAACCGTCAATGGCGACCTTTATCGTGCCATGATAACCGACTATTTGATGCCTAAAAATGAAGCTCTTGATCTTCCCACTTCCCACACATCGCATCAATCAATGGATTTACTGAGAGAACACTTCGGTGAGCAGATAATTTCACGTTTTGGGCCGGTCGATTGGCCACCAAGATCGTGTGATATCACACCGTTAGACTTTTTCCTGTGGGGAAAGTCTAAAATTTATGCGGACAAACCCGCTTCGATTCAGGCCTTGGAGCAAAACATCACGCGTGTCATTCGCCAGTTACCAGTTACGAAATACTCTTCATCAGATGAGTTTAAGAAACCCATTCAAAGATGTATCTATTCCTTCTGATGCAGAAGTCTTTAGTATGAAGACGGGCTTAGGTTAGCTTAGGTTTACTTAGGTTCATTTATAATTTTGAAAAGTTACAAAAATCAAAGCTAAAGATACTGAACATACGAGGGCGGTTCGGAAACTTCTTAGCCTAGCACAAAAAGCGCGGTATAAACAGAAAAAAGTTAAGTGTTTTGGAAACTTCCATCTCTGCTATGAACACATGTTAAATTTTGTTTCAATCTGGCAACTCCTTCATATAGTAACAGGTGTTCACAAAAGACGCATCCGCGATTTTTTTACAATGGAAAAATTAGAAATGTGTGGTGTCATTAAATATTTACATAAAAAAGGTTTATCGGGACAAGAAATTCATAATGATATGGTGAATGTGTTAGGTGACAGTGCTCCTTCATATGCAAGAGTAAAAAATTGGGTTGCTGAATTTAAACGTGGTCGTACAAGCATTGAAGATGAACCACGTAGTGGACGTCCAAAAACAGCAACAACAACAGAAATTGTAGCCAAAGTGCATGATATGGTATTAAATGATCGACGAATAAAAGTGCGTGAAATAGCTAATATCATGGGCATCTCAAATGATCGAGTCCATTTAATTTTGCATGAAGAACTACAGATGAAAAAGCTTTCTGCAAGATGGGTGCCGCACTTGTCAACAGTCGACCAAAAACGAATAAGAATGAACATTTCTCAAGCTTGTTTGGATCGTTTTAAGCGAAATAAAATGGATTTTAAGCGTCGTTTCATAACTGTTGATGAGACATGGATCCACCACTATATTCCTGAGACAAAAGAACAATCCAAACAATGGACTGAAGCTGGAGGAAGTGCCCCAAAGAAGGCAAAAACAATTCAATCGGCTGGTAAGGTTATGGCAACGGTTTTTTGGGACTTCAAATGTATTTTATTGATTGACTATCTGCAAAAGGGTAAAACAATAAATTCAGAGTACTGTTGCAACCTTTTGGATCAATTAAATGTACAAATTCGAGAAAAACGTCTTGGCTTACAACGCAAAAAAATAATTTTTCATCAAGACAACACACCAGCGCACAAGAGTGTTTTAACAATGGCTAAAATCAACGAATTAAAGTACGAGTTGCTTGACCACCACTTTTACCTGTTCCCAAATCTAAAAAAATTCCTTGCTGGCAAGCGTTTTACCTCAAATGAAGATGCAATTACAGTTGTAAACCACTATTTTGAAGACCTTGAGGAAAACTATTTTAATCAAGGGATAGAATTGCTAGATAAGCGTTGGACTAAGTGTATTGAAGTTTCAGGAGATTATATTGAAAAATAAAAATATTTCTGAAAAACTAACTATTCTCTTTCATTGATAGGCTAAGAAGTTTCCGAATCGCCCTCGTATTTACAAGTTACTGCAAACTTAAAATAATTACTCTGAATTTCGCAAAAACAAATTGTATTTATAACAACGGTAGCAAAACTAATGAAGGTTCGTCTCAAGACCACACTTTTCTGGGACCATAGAACCTTATAGGTACGTCACTTTTTAAAAATATTTCGCGCCTTTGAAAGACTTTTCCAATATTTTTTTATGTGGGTATTTTTATATCCTTTTGTTTTAATATATTGTTTTTTTCGGGACCAAGTAAATTTTTTCGGGTTATAGAGGCCTATTGGACCCACTTTTTACCTTTTTTCATATTTGCTTCCTACTCGTCATTATCCCCTCACCTTAGAGAGGAAAGTATATATATATATCATTTGCTTCGAGCCAAAAGTGTTACACATCGAAGTAGTGACCTAAGATCCTAAGTATGTTCGGCGGAAATCCGTTTTGGGTCATTTTAAGTCGAATGAGCAATGTCCGTCCGTCTGTCTGTCTGTCTGATGGCTGGTGCACACGATAACTCTCGAAAGGAGTAACCTATTGACTTCAAATTTGGTATGTGGTAATATTTTATTCCATCTCCGGCTAAGTTCGAAGATGGGCCATATTGGTCCACTCCTTCAAGTATCTCCCTCACAAAGGTTTAATATATAGTGAAATATTGATTATAAAAAAGTCCACACAAATGGACAATTTTGAACCAAAAGTTAATAGCTTATAACTTTATTACCAGTGCATACAAAGACTTGAAATTTTGTACAGTGTAATGGTTTAATAGTACCTACAATACAACTTTTTGTTTAAATATAATATTTCCAATGTCGGGAATTATACCCTCACTCACGTGCGTAATTACAATATTTTTCCGAGTTTAGTACACCATATTACACCAGATAAATTTATGCACAACCCTTCGACAAAAACTGTAGTGTAATATGATAGGTATTTATATTTTTTGGGTTTCAAATTAAAATTCCGAATTTGAATCGATGAGTTGTGAACTGCATTTTAATTTAAGATTTCCGAATTTCAAATGGAAATTGTGTTTATCAATAGCTGAGTCCTGAATTTCAAATCTGAATATAAATTAACAACTTCCGAATTTAAAATAAAAATTTTGATTTTCAATTCATGTGTTCAAACGGAAATTCTGTATTTTCTATGGATTTTTTAATTTCAATTTACGAATTCTGATTTTAAATTAATTTTTGCCGAACTACATTTGGAAATGATGTATGAATGTAGTAAGCGTAAACGGTATAATGTTCATTCCAAGTTTGGTTAGCGACAAATTTGTGGAATGGATATAAGACCTACACCATTTTCAACTGTAATTAGAAAAAAATTAATTTAATTTCAAATAAGACTAATTGGAATAAAAAAAATTAAATTCGAAATAAGTAATTGAAGTACAAAAAACATCGGCTGAAATTTAAAGCACATTAATTGAAATTCATGTAAATAAATTGAATTATTCTATTTGATTTTTTTCCTATTACGATTTTGAAAAACTCAAATTGTGTTATTAAATGAAATTTATTTGAATTTAGAATGGAGACATACTGGAGATGGAGAATTATTTGAATTTCAATTATTTTTTTCTATTGGAATAATTTTAATAGATTTATTTTGAATTTCAAATGATGTCTTTTGAATTTCAAATAAAATTTTTTAATCTCAATTAAAAATGAAATCGAATTGCTGTTGAGTATGAGGCAGATGGGATAAAACCGGATCGATATACACATTTCTTATGCCTCGTTTGAATATTTTTCTTTGGTGCTTTATTTCTTCTTAGTTTTACTTTTATTTAAAAAGCATTGCCCCATCTCAAGATCTTTTTTAAATCGCTATAAATCTATTTAATTTATTAATTAACCTTGTAGCTCTACTGCAACTTGTTTGACCCTTTTAAAATGTTAAAATGCCGTTGACTTGCTTTTAAAACTTACTGAATGATGGCAGCCCTAACCAATACTCTACGTGAACAAAAGATTGGCTACATAAACATAACAATAGTACTAGTAGCAACAACAAAGGTATACAAAAGGGAAAAAGGGGCAAAACAAAAGTAAAATATGTACAATTGGCCTTGTTTGAACTCTCTGCCTCTGCCCTGAAGCCGACCGACAACGATAATGTGGAAAAGGAGGAAAAACAAAAGAAATTATTGGATTGTTGTAAAAAACGAACTTACCACAAATATATGTAAAATAATCCAAAAATAGGGGGCGTATGGCACAGAACACTTTTCAAGTTAACAAAAACTGTAATGAAGTAGGTTTCAAAAGTTTATTTAGTCGGTATTTCACTTTTTTGTCACTCAAACTTAAAACACTTTTTTGTATGAATAAATTATGTAGCAAAAATAATAACGCTGCAGCGATCAACGCCTACACTTTATGGCTTTTTTATGCGTTTAAAATTCAAATAAAAATCACATTCAAAAACTGACTTCAGTTTAGGTTTTGTGTTATTTGATCACTTTTTTGTTTGCTCAATAATTCTGTAGGTAATTGCTTTATTTATTTTTCACTGAACACAATTTGCTCGTTCCGCAATGCTCGTCTTTATTTCACAGCGTCCGACAACGGTCTGATCCCGAATTGCGTTTCGATTGCTTTGCAAAATTCTCCTCTCAATAAAAGCGTTGTACACAAGCAACAATAACAACAGCAACAACGGTAGTTATGATCATTTTATGTTCCACATTTTGTTCCGTCTTCCACAAACAGAGAAGAAAAAACATTTTTCAGATCCCACGACAAAACCAAGCAAAACAACTCTTAACGAAAATATAAACAGAGAAAAACGAACGCTTTTTTGTTCGGATGAAACTGAAATGAATACAAACTTACGAGCACACACACACGCGTACACCCATGCGAATCCGTCGCAACAATATCATATGGATCGCACGCATCAGTTGTGCAGAACTTCTTTTGTTTTGCTAATGTGCCACACTGTGGACGATTTTGGTGTCTCAGTGGGAAAAATAATTGTGCCATATTGTGATATTAAAATTTGTAAGTTTTGAATGACTGTAGAAATCGTGATGAAATTTCACATACACTGATAAAAAAATCGAACTTAAAATAAGGAACACAAGTACGAAAATTTCAGTAAAGTAGTCCGACTAAAATATGAAGATATATCAGTGGTAAAAATAATTTTGACATATTGTGATACGAGGCAGCATAGCTGTATGTATGCTACCGGAGGCGTCCACGAGTTGCGGATAGTGGAATACCCACTAGATATATTGGGAAGTTGAGAATCAAATAAGCAGTCGCGGACAACACAGTGGTTCTTGGGGAAGAGTCTCGGAGGGCTTGCCCACCAAATTTCCTAGTTGTCTATGGTCCTAGGAATGACGTGGCGAGTAAGCAACGCTAAGCAAAGATCGTTCGAGAGACATAATACTACTGTCTGGAGATTTTAACGCAAAAATCGGCTCTGATAAAAACGACACATCTTTCATAATGGAAAAACATGGCATGGACAACCGAAATGACGATGGCGACCGTTTTACTGGTTTCTGCCAAGCCTACAACCTAGTAAATGGAGGATAGATATTCCCCATAAAACCGTACATAAATATACATGGTCATCGCCTGATGGACACACAAGGAATCAGATAGATCATATCTGCATTAATGAACAATGGCGAAGTTCGCTTATGGATATACGTACTCAACGAGAAGCAGATATAGATTCGGACCACGAACTAATAGTTGCTTCCATAAAACTTAAATTGAGTCAAAAATACAGGACACGGAAACGACAAAGAATACAAAGGCGCGTTGATGTAAATAAATTGGCCGACGAAAGAAAGCGAGATGAAGTGGCAATAGCAAAGAGAGAACGGCTGATCACAAATAATCACAATACTTGGGAGATTACATGCTCATACCCACCCAGCAATTGGAAGATCGTTTTGTCAAAAAGCATCTAACTGGGTCCTATTCGAGCACTTTTGATGACCATAAAGTGATTAATCACTTGCACGCGTGAAAAAGGACTAGAAAATGAGTCGAGCTTATGCTTCAAAACTGCACTATTGAAAATACAATAACAAAATATACATCAATCACAAAGATATCATGCAGGTGTTTGAAATGTGACTGTTTTGATCGTTATTTTGCAATGATAATTCGCGCACATGGGTGGTTGAAAGTTCTCGTTATGGTGGTGCTTTTGTTTATAACGGGACAATTTGCTTTCTTATTAAAGCAAGAATCCAATAGTTGGTCATTGTGAATTTTAGTTTATTTTTATCAGTCGAATCGTGGTGAGATGTTCTACGATTAGTGAATTACATTAGAACTTGAGTTAAGTTAAATAAAAAAGTAGTGTCAGCCCAAATAATAAACAAAATATTTTTTTATTTAATTTATTTATTTTTTTAATGTAATAACCTTATTTTAATAATTTACCTCCAACAAATATTTTTTTGAAGTGCAAAGGATTATAAATACGGCTCGATAATGACACTAAATATGACTGATAAATGACTCAAAAAAGACTCGTAAATGATTGTAAATACAACTGACAAATGTCTCGAAAGTCGCCTGAAAATCGGCTTATAATAGACTCTCCAAGATGAGTCGCGGGTAGGGTACCATATTCTCCCGACAAAACATTCTTTTATGATCAGAAAATGAGCGCATTTATGATTATTTTAATCGCGCAGTGGAGTCAAATAGTACCCGAATATGATTAATATTTTCCCAAAATGCTGACTGGGTAACTCAACAATAAAGCAGAAGAGATGATTGGTTACACAAACAAGCAGAACAGAAAACGGTGGATATCAGACGGTACATGGAACCTTATTAAGGAAATTAATGAATTGAAACAACAACTACTTATAAACCCCGACCGCAAAGATCGATATAAAAACCAGGCCAAGACAGTTAAAAGATTTCCCGAGTAGACAGACGAAGGTACTACGAAACACTCGCCACAGAAGCTGAGAATGCTGCCGGAGTAAACAACATTAGAGAACTACACAAACAAACGTTCAGCAACAGGCAGACTGTAAAGGATTCTAATGGACAGCTTTGTTTAAAGTGCAAAATATGAATGCATTTAGATAATTGCTACATATCGTCGGCTTAATGCTATTTTGTTCCATACGCCATTTTGTATGAACGGAGAAAAACGCAATTTATTGTTTGAGTAAAAACGGGACTGAAGAGTTACACACTTTTTATTTCATAGGGTTCCCAACAATGTTTGTATGATTCTCATGCATTTCTATGCCATTACATCCAAAAATAAGCAAGTTATAACAATTTTTGTACCTGGCATTTTGGTCCATATCCACTTTTATTTTAATGTTTTTTCATATTTGTATTACATGGACCACAATAAGGGTCGGTATGGAAGGACACTAATTTACATACTGTGATCGAAAAAACGTAAAATACTGAGTTAAAAATATAGGGCGATAGAAAAATTGAGACATAGAACAAAAATATCGAAATTATTTCCCGTTATTCAGAGTAAAACAAATTTACCCTACCAATATCTCGAAAACTAGGCGAGATAGGAAAAAAATGATTACAGATTCTGAAAGAGCATGCTTGGAACCCATATTATCAACTCCTAACTCAAAAAACACGAAAATGGCGTATGGACCAAAATAGCATTAAGCCGACGATATGTTGTGCAGAAGTTTTGTTTGAATGAATCTGTCAATGTAAGTGTGCCCAATTGTAAGTATGTCTACTGGTTGTGAGGTGTATGTCTACTGGTATTACAGTTATGAGCATTTTATACCCTCCAACATAGGATGGGGTATATTCATTTTGTCACTCCGTCTGTAACACCTCTAAATATTGATCTGAGACCCCATAAAGTATATATATTCTTAATCGTCTTAAAACTCTAAGACGACTTTGCCATGTTTGTCTGTCCGTCCGTCCGTTTGTTGTAATCACGCTACAATCTATAATACTTGAGCTAGGTTTCTGAAATTGGGTACACATACTTCTTATAGCTGCAGGTAACTTGGGATTGAAAATGGTCCATATTTAGATATAGCTCCCATATATAGCATCTAACTTCTTGTGGTTTCTACTGTTCTCATCTACTATATTTTTTCCGGTGTTATTTTTTTAGGTTTGAGTTATTTTGTGTGGTCACATGCTATCCATGGTGGAGGATATATTCTTATAGCATTAAATTGCTCAAAATTTCAAGTATGCCCTGGTATACGAGGTGATGTGGATAGATAAGCTGTTAATAACTGGTGATTCATCGTGAGTTTTTATTTTCAATAAGCTTTTTTTTTACAGATCACGCGTGATTCATATCAAACTGGTTTGCCATTTTTGTTCAGTATCGTTTGGCAAGTCATCATGGAAAGACTTACAGCGTCTCCAAATTGTTCAGCTGTATTACGATAATCAGCGTTCTGTGAGAAATGTTTTTCGTGCGTGATTTGTTCTGCAAAGAAGCACATTTCTTGCTCAATGGATACGCTAATAAAAAAAATTCTTATTTTGGGCTGATGAGCGACCCGAAGTGTACCAAGAGCTACCATGACATCCATTGAAAACAACAGTATGGTGTTGTTTATGGGCTAGGGGAATCATTGGACCATATATCTTCAAAAATGAAGAAAATCAGAATGTTACAGTCGATAGTAACCTTTACCGCACCATGTTAACGGACTGTGTGTTTCCTAAACTTCAAGCGCATGGTGTCGGTGAGCTGTTTTCAACAAGACGGCACTGCGAGCCATACAGCGCATGAAACAATGACCTTGTTGAAAAATCGTTTTGGTGAGCACATAATTTCACGCTTTGCTACGGTAAATTGGCCACCTAGATCGTGCGATATCAAACTTTTGAACTATTTTCTCTGGGGATATGTAAAGTCTGAGGTCTTCAGTAATAAGCTATGATTGACGCCTTAGTAGCCAACATTACTCGTGCAATGCGCGAGTCGCTAAACTCGAAGGAGTCGCCAAAAATTTGATCTGCCGAATGGACAACCTCAGACGTAGTCATGGTGGTCCATGTAATATGGTGGTCATGGTAATAAAAATTTTCAGTTCACTTTCACAATTACGTGTTTTATTTTACATTTTATTTTACTAGACTTTTTGCCCATAGTAAAGATATATATATATATATAAGATAAATATATAGAAAGGGTTAGTTTTTTATTAATCTTCCGTCAGCAGTTTTATAACAAGCCTTGGAAAGAGGAAATCGAAACAAAATGTTCGAACCTGAAAGGGTTAGTATTTTTTATAAAACTTCAATCAGCAGTTTAATAACAAGCCATGGAAAGAGGAAATAGAAACAAAACTGTCAAACTTATTTCCAATTTATTAAATATATCAAAATTTAAATATAAAAAAGTTACATCCATTTTGGAATATTTTGAAAAAAAATTAATGGCGTTCTATACAAATTTGCATAGGTTTAACTAGTATTTGAGTAACCGCTGCTTCGCATGCGAACTGTTATAAATATCATTGGAGTCAAAAGTAATAGATAAACTGGAGAATTTTGATTACCCTTTATCTATGTGGTACCACTGAGCTTCAATGCAGAAATCACCTCAAAAATCATTTATATTCACATTGTCTTCTTGATATATATTGTGTTTTTATACCCTCTACCAAAGGATGGGGGCTATATTAATTATGTCACTCCGTTTGTAACGCCTCTTAATATTGATCTGAGACCCCATAAAGTATATATATTCTTAATCGTCCTAAAATTTTAAAACTATTTAACCATCCGCCTGTTGTAATCACGCTACAGTCTACAGTAATTGAGCTAGATGACTGAAATTTGGTATAGATACTTCTTATAGCTGTAGGTAACCTGGGATATGGACAATATCGGTCAATTTTTAGATATAGCCCCATATATAGCATCTCCCCGATTTGACTTCTTAACGTCATAGAGACCACAATCGTCAACTGATCGTGCAGAAAATTGGTAACTGGGATTATTGACAACCGGAATCCTTTCCACGAAAAAACAGTAGTTTGATAAAGCCCCCATACAAAGGTCCATCTAGATTTGACTTTGTAACGCCACAAAACCCCAAATTTCAACGATTTGGGCTGAAATGTGGTATAATAAATATATTTGCAACCAAAACCATTAACAAGCGAACCATGGTGGAGGCTATATAAGATTCGGCACGGCCGAACTTAATCCGCCTTTACTTGTTTTTACTAATACAATCCAGAAACTTTTTTGACAACTCCATTCTAAAAAATGCTAAGAACTAAAACTACCTTTTGAACTTAGCATAGTTTAGAATGGAGGTATCGATGTGTAGCTAAATCGACTCAGAAATTTGATCGGTATAATAGACGATGGGCCTATCTCATCCTCTTTTGTGTGTTACAGACCAATGCACAACGTTATAATACCCTGTGCCGCAGTGCGGTGAGGTTAATTTTTTCATATTCTTCAAAATTATAAATACCTATCTATCGAAAAACTAAATTTTCTAAAATCGACAATTATATTAAAAATTTGTCACACAAAAATGCATTATCTGCATAATAATACAACAATAATATGTAGTGTGCAGAAGTTTTGTTATTAATTAATAATGTAATTTTAATTTACCAATAGTATCAAAATTTCGACCACTGTGCGCGCTCCATGCATGTATTGTTGTCACTTTTGTCGCTAGCCTTTTTCTTGTTTATTTGCGCTTCGATCGTTTTAACATTGAAAGCGATGTATACGAGCAACAACCAAAAAACGAAACAAGAAGCACAAAGGCACAACAAAACCCAAAAAAAGACAATGAGCAGGAGCAGATGAGCAAAAAAACAAAGCAATGACTTTTTGCACAACAATCTCTCGTTACACGCTCGCTTTGTATTTGTGGATGGTAAATGGTTGAAACGAGAGAGAGAAAGAATGAATGAGAGCTGCCAGAGATGGAAGTTGTGAGACTTTTATGGGCAGATTACAAAATGTATGTACATATTTACATACAAATGTATGTGTACCTTTTTAGCTTCGGTTTACATGGGCGGACGGTATGTTGAGATTGTTATTAATTATCCACAGTTATGACTAAAAGTAACACGTAACATTTCTCACGCACTCTATATCCATACATATGTGTGCCACGATCTTATAATTATGGTTATGTGTTCACATGCCTATTTATTGTTATACATTTTATTATTCGCTTATTTTAAAATGATATTAATTGGAGATAATTATATGTAGTTCATCAAAATCCCAATACGAGATTTAACCGGAAGTCAATTGCCTATCGCATTGCATGTTTTTGGGGGAAAACAAAATCGATTACTTATTTATGTTTTTTTCTCAAATGAAGAGCGACGGAATACCAGTGATTAATTTAGAAAATACGATCGATTGTTGGCGAAAAATTGGAACTTTATGTATGTAACTAGGTATGTAACTATATGCATAGTAGTGGCAAATGTGTCGTAGGTAGTAAATCAGCTGATTACTTAAGCTATGTACACACGGTGGTCAGATCTTACAAAGGGAAATTGAGCATTTCCATGTTAAGTGATCACAGTATTTTTGGCTCATATCACGGATTTTAGTGAAACTTGGTATAATGGTTATACTAAGTGTAGACAACAAACCATGCAAATTGTTAAAAAAATTAAAAAACAGGCCTACTATGACGATTCTAAAATTATTAAAATTGTAAATTTTGAGGAAAACTGGGTTTTTAAAAAAATATCTTTTTATCGGCAAAAGCTATCAATATGGGAATTTTTGCAAAATGTTAGTAATTACACTATGCAACAAAATTTTTGTCCAAGGGAAGTGGATAACAGTTTCTGGTGCAACTAAGTGTCACAAACACGAAAAAAATATTTAAAAAAATTTTTATGGTAATTTTTTTTTTAGAATTCCAGCTTTCATGGAAATTACATTCAGTATTTGGACCGTAATTTTTCAAGTATAAGCCTGATTGAGCCGTGTTATGCCTCAAATTAAAGAGAATTATGGTTACATATGCTGCAAATATCGCTTTCACGTAGAATCTTTGGTTTAGTAACAGTCGGCAAAGATATGAGAAAAAAATGATTTAAAAAAACACTTTTTCCTGGTACAAAAAATAACCATAAAAAATAGAAAAAAAAAATCTAAAAAAATATTTTATTACATTTTTAAAAAGACAGAATGCTAATGAAGAAAATACTGTCTATTTGAAAATCTATGGATAGATGTAAAAATTATGAGCCATTTTGTAAATGTTAGGGAAATTCAAAAAAATCTTGTTTCATATTTTTTCGTTTTTAATTGATGTTTTTGCCATATGTGAGCGAGGCATATAAGAGACATTGCACTTGCATTTTATTTTATGAGGATTGATGTCAGACATTATAAAATTATAGAGAGGACGAGGTTTTATAGCCGTTCGTAACCCTCCATAAAACATGATATGCAATGTGAGAGCTACATATATTGGATCCGCTCAGGTAGAGGGTCATTCAACATTATTTGGGGTTTTTTATTTATGAGGTTTCCATTCAGTTACGCCTTTTAGGGGCATGGACATCCCAGTCGTATATA
The DNA here is from genome assembly GCA_963930755.1 of Eudasyphora cyanicolor. NCBI lineage: Eukaryota > Metazoa > Arthropoda > Insecta > Diptera > Muscidae > Eudasyphora > Eudasyphora cyanicolor. The sequence goes on from OZ005737.1 coordinate 60,212,907, forward strand.
CAGGTAGTAAAATTATATGTACGCAATACAAAGTAGTACGCGGCAGTCATGAATTGGGTGTCTACTTTCGAAGCAAACTATATGTCAGCTACAGGTACTGCAGCTTATGAACCTTAAACCCGGAATTTATGAATGAAATTTCTTATTAATAAATTAGTGTAATTCAGCGCCTTAAAGAGATAAGTCGATTTTCTGAAAAATATTACAAAGTTATATTTCGAAGTATGAGTAAACGGCAAAGAACTTTTTAATGTGTAAATGATCCCGACAATTTCTGCCACATCTGTCGAAAATATGCTATTAAAAAAATCGACGTGCGTTTAGTAAAATAATAGAAGAAATATATGTGCAATATTTTGGTATACGAGTTAAAAATATGAACGAACCGTGGACACCTAGTATTTTGTGTAATTCGTGCTATGTAAATCTTACTCTATGGAGTAGTGGAAGAATGCGGTAAGTACTTTACAATTAATACTTTACAATGTTTTGTGAAATAAAACGTTTTAATTTTAGACTTCACGTGGAATTTAGAATGCCAATGATTTGGAGACAACCATTCATTCACGATAAGGACTGCTATTTTTGTCTAAGTTAATAGAATGGAGTAGGAAGTGTCCAAGTATAGCTAACAGCCTAATTACGGAAACATCATCAAGTTCAACAGAGTACTCAACTCTGAGCGATTCAAGTTTGAGTCTCGGATGAAACAGTACAATATTTTGGCCCCAGATGTTAACATATCATATTATAGAGTCCGTGATATACCTTATAAACAATTTTATACAACTGTGGACAACAGATGCTTTTGCAAGGACATTCCCGGATTGTTCGAGGAACTTAATCAAACATACAATTCAAAGGAATGGCTGTTATTTGTTGACAGAAGTAAAGAATGTTTGAAAGCAGTACTTTTACACAACGGAAATCAGAAACCGTCGATTCCCACTGCTCATGCTGTCAACACTAAGGAATCATACGAAACAATGGCTAAGTTGATAAAATACATAAAATATGAACATGACTGGAAAATTTGTTGCGATTTAAAAGTAGTTGGTATGTTATGCCTCTGGGATAGCCGATATTTTGCCGCCACTGCATATTAAGCTGGGGCTCTTTAAGAATTTTGTGAAAGCCTTAAGGAAAGATGGCAATTCACTCTCACATTTAAAAAGTTTATTTAAAAGTCTTTTCAAAAAATCGAAGAAGGAGTTTTTGATGGGCCTAAAATAAGGAAACTGATGAAAGATGTGAATTTGGAATCATATTTGACGTCGGATGAAATTGCAGCATGGAGGTCGTTTAGGCTTGTAGTTTCAAATTTCCTTGAATCCAATAAAAGCCCGCAATATGAAACAATGATTAATGATTTGTTAAAATATTATGAAAAAATTGGTTAGAAATATATTTTTTTTATATTTATGTATATAACACATATGTATGTATTCTTCCAACTTATTTTTCGCTTTATGTATTCCAACAGGTGTAAATATGTCCCTCAAAATGAATTTCTTTCATTCTCATTTAAACTTTTTCCCCGAGAATCTTGGCGACGTAAGTGACGAACATGGCGAAAGGATTCACCAAGAATTGAAGTCCATCGAGCGGCGTTGCCAACGGCACTGGTATGAAAGAATGATGGGAGATTATATTTGGTTCCTCATTAGAGAAACCGATTCCGAAATCTTCAAACGTCAACAAAGAACTCACAATTACTTCTAATGAAACTCGTTCATGTAAATAAACTCAAATGTACATAATATAAATAAAAGTAATAAATAAAATCACTATTTAAACAGAAATTAAAAAAAAAAGATTTTTTGAAATTCTCTTATCTCTACCAAAAGGGCTATAATTTCTACATTTATCCATAGATTTTTTTCAAATAGGCATTATTTTCTTCGCTAGGATGCAAACTTTTAAAAAATAATATAAAATATTTTTTTTTCGATTTTTTTCTATTTTTTATTTTTTTTTGTCCCAGGATTTTTTTTGTTGAAAAAATCTACTTTTCCAATTTGTTTAATGACTGTTACTAAACCACTGTTTCTAAGTGAAAGAGATATTTATAACATTGGTAGCTTCAATTAATAGCTTCAATTTAACGCATAAGTCGACCTGATCGGGCATATACTCCAAAAATTATAGTGCAAATACTACGGGTGCCTTCGACGATAATAGAATTCTTAATAAAAAAAATTTATTCATAAAAAATTTTTGGTTTTGATTTTATATAACAGTATGCCACAACCTATACAAAAAAAATAATTTTTAGGTCTAGGAAACAAAAACAAATTTTTTGTTGCGTAGTGTTATTTGCACTCTTAATGAAAAATAGAAAACATATTTAAAAAGAATTGTTTTTCTAAAATTTTTAAAAAAAAAATTATTTAAATTAATTTAAAACAATGCCCTTTTATTTTTAAATTATATAAAGATCCTTGCGCGACCTTAAGTAAATTTTTAAGATTTGTTTCCTTTTGGTACATTTTAGAAAATAATGGGACAAATCTGTCATAAAGATTTAATTATTTCTTGAGAAAGACAAAAAAGGCCATCGTGGAACATGGCTATACATATTGTAGAGGACAATTTGGCCTAAAATACAAAAAATAAAATTGAAAAATAAAAATGGAATTTTTTTAACAAAATATGTAATTTCAATAAATTTTTTAAAAAAAATTTAGAAAAAACGCATTTTTTAATGTTTTCTATTTTTTATTAAGAGTGCAAATAATTACTAACGTTTTGCATAAATTCCCATATTGATAGCTTTTACCGATAAAAAGATATATTTTTTAAAAAAATCCAGTATTCCTCAAAGTTCACAATTTTGATCATTTTAAGATCGTCATCGTAGGCCTGTTTTTTTTTCAATATAATTCGCATGGTTTGTTGGCTACACTTAGTATAACCATTATACCAAGTTTCACTAAAATCCGTGGTATGAGCCAAACATACTGTGATCACTTAACATGGAAATGCTCAATTGTCAGTTCAGAAGATTGCAAGAAAACCTTACAATTTCATACGTGTCTATATTTAAATAATTTTGTAAATATTTATAGGCAGGATTGTCAATAAAAATATTTGTGTTGCCAATAAATGACACCATTGTCAGATGCATAAACTTCGCACATCCTACAATATACGGACGATGACCTTCTGCCGATGTTGCCAGATAAAAATTGTAAGTTCACACTGTTGTAAGTTCGCACGGTTGCATTTTGCTGACAACATTGTAGGATCTGACCACTGTGTGTACATATGTAGCTTTACAATACTTTTTACGTCAATTTCCCCCATCTCCGGTTATCTTAAAGTTAGAGTTAACCTACCGTAACACCTTTTCTTTCCAAAAAAACTTCTGCATCTTCCGTTCAATATTAATATTTCTGCCTCTCTTGAACGTTAGAAAAATATTCAAATTTAATTTCAAATTCTCACAATCCACATAAACGTTTGCTCGAGATAACAATTGTCGCCGCCGTTGTTGTTGTTATAGATAGATTTCTAATGACCAAACAAAGAATGAGTTTTTGCATCTATCGTTTAGAGTTCGTTGCGATCAATTCACGAGCAATGAAAAGAATACTAAAAAACTAATTGCTTGTCAATGTACATTAGACCGGCTTCCTAAAATTTGGAAAAAAATGATTCCGCTTGAACTTGGTATTATTGTTAATTGAGTAGGAACAAATTTATTTATTCTTCAAAAAATTAGTCAGTTCAAAAATATTAAAAAAATAATTTGATAAATACCTAAATAATTTTTTAATTTTCGCAATAACAAAACATAATCGCATAGTTGGACATATTTATTTTTATCTGAGATTTTAGTAAATGCAGGGTGTTTTGTAGACGTGTGGTTTTCAAGTAGATATAAAACGCATGTAATTTAATGTTATGGCCAAGAATTTAGCTTTATTATAAAGATAAGGTTTGCCATTATGATTTAAAAATGATTTCGGGCATGTGGCCGCCGCGGCTGGCTCGAATACATTCCAGCCGGCAGGCCTAATTTTCGACCACTTTTTTGCGGCATTTGGGGCTGTATGCCAGCAATAACGCGCTGAATATTATCTTCCAAGGCGTCAATCGTGTCCGGCTTATCTGCGTAGACGAGCGACTTCACATAACCAGGGTTACCATAAAAATTTTTCTGAATGGAGGACATTTGTGCCAGAAAGGGAGGACATTAGTGACATTTACAAAGAGCCCTTGGAACCTTCGGAGGACATTTTTTAAATAAAAAATAGCAATAATTGGAAAAAATAAATATTATATTATGATCAACAATTAATTTTTTTAAAAGATTATTAACATTTTCTTATTAATTTTTCGCAATATCTTGTAAGATCTCTTTGAAACCGTTGATGGTATGAACAATTGATATTAAAAGAAGATGGAATCTACTTAATTTAGAATTATTTAAAGCATTCTTGAAGTAATTAGGATAAATGGTTCTCGAGTTATGCTAAAATATGTGGCTCAACCTCTATTTTTAGATGTTTATCATTGTTATATATATATATACTAACGCCGACTCGCATATGCGATTTGACTCCATTGGACTATTTTTTGTGGGGAGACGGGAAGAATAAGTGCTACACCAGGGCCACACAATCGAAAATGTGTAGAAATCTTGGGTCGGCACAGAATGGGCCGCGACAGGCATTTCAATAATCGCAATATATACATTTTAATTCAACTCGGACAGTCCTTAACCGACCTAGTTGAAATTTTGTGTCATAACTACTATCCAATAGGACTAAACTTGGGGCAAGTTTTATCCTGATCGGAAGACATCAGTATTGCAAATTCGCTCACTTGGCTTGAAATCCGCCATATGTATATACAACTATGAATAATGAAAGTCACGATTGGCTGAACTATAAAAAATACATTTGAATCAGTGACAAAAGGAGGACAAATACACACATTTTTGAAAAAGGGAGGACAAAGGTAAAAAAAGGAGGACGTGTGGTAACCCTGCACATAACCCTACAAAAAATAGTCCAGCGGTGTTAAATCGCATGATTTTGGAGGCCACGCCACAGGCCCACGCCGTGATATAATCTGCTCATCAAAAGTTTCCTTCAATAAATTGATAGTTTCGTTGGCTGTATGGCATGTAGCGCCATCTTGTTGAAACCAAAGGCCGTCCACATCAACATCCTCCAATTTAGACACGGAAAAATCATGAATCATAGCTATATAGCGTTCCCCATTGACTGTAGCATTATGCCGGCTTCATTTTTGAAGAAATATGGACCAATAATTCCCTCTGCCCCTAGAGCACACCAAGCAGTATCTTTTTGTGGAGGAAACGGCGTCTGAACAATGGCTTGTGGATTATCATTACTCCAAATGCGACAATATTATTGTTTATTAACGTACTCATTCATCAAAAAGTGAGCTTCATCGCTGACGATGCGTCGTGCGAACGGAACCATTATTTTGGTAATAAATTTGCACGATTTGCAAACGTTGTTCCGGAGTAAGTCTATTCATTATGTGCTCTAATAACACATTCTTACTTGTTTCCAATTTGTTTATTATACTGTGGAATGATTTATTTTTAGATAAAAATTATTAAATTATATGTGAGCCACCCTAATGTATCAATAATTACAAAAAACCTCACATAATATTTGAAGAGATTTTGCATAAAATTTCAGCTGTATGACACAATTCTGAATAACTTCTTGGAAATTAAGTCATCGCTCTTTTGGGGGAATCAAACAAACGCTTCATTGCGCAGGTAATTCGTCGCAACGTGGAAACATTCGGAGATGAGTTCACTCTTTTGGACGTTAAGCCACCAACCATACACAGATTGGTGTGAAGTGAAGAAAACATAGCCACTGCAGCAGTCAGTATCGAAAAAGTCTCAAAAATGTCGACTGAGCGCTGATCAGCTCAATGGTCCTCAATATAGAGCGATATTAACCGACTTTATGTGGTCAGAACTCTACTACATCGATATATTAGAGCTGTGGTTCTTATAAGATTGCGGCACAATTGACCGCTGCGATCAAGATGATCATAATATCTGGATACCGGAAAGTACCAATATATCCAGACGTTGCTTACTTAATGAGGGACAGTAGAAAAGAAGGTGCTCAATGCTCTTCACTTCATCCTCATCTCCACAGCATCTGCAGAAGTTATTGGACTCAATACCTTCTTCTTCTTTATTGCATGTATCGATTTTCGAATGTAGGAGATCATATTACATATAGCAATATTTTTTTTAACTATTACATTACAATTATTTTTCTTTTATAAATTGTTAACAAAATAAGAAAATAAGTCTCTGTTTCTAAAATTATCCGCATTTCGGAATTCTGTCCATTTTTGAATATTTAGAAGCCAGGACATTTTATTTCTTCCTCTGGTACGTTTTTCTTCTATATTAGCTAGGAGAATTGTCAGCAGTATTCGGTACTTGGGATTTCGCATTATATGCCCGAGATATGATGTTATTCTATGTTTTATGTGGCTGAGCAGTTCTCTGGTTTATTTTCATGCTTCTTAAAATTTCGTTATTGGATACATAGGTTGTTCATGGTATTTTAAGAATTCGTCGATATATCGACATTTCAAAAACTTATATTCGCTTAATATCTGCAGCTTTTAGAGACCATACTTTCACAGAGTATAACAATACTGACCAAATGTAGGTTTTTATGACCCTTGTCTTTGTTGCGATATTAAGGTCATGGCTGATTAATATTTTGTTACATTTAAGGAAGGCATCCCTTGCCATTTCTATCCGACATTTTTTTTTTTTGAGTTATCCCATTGCTCATTTAGCAAAGATCCGAGAAATTCGAAGCTCAACACTCTCTCGATTGAAGCGTTGTGTATTTCAATACCTAACCTTCTGGTAATGACGGGTATATGTTAAAGATATCCACTTTACTCTGTCTTTAGTTTATTTATTTTACTTATCGAATATATTATAAGTAGTAACCTTGTGATTTGTAATAGAGGACATGAACCTCCCTCTTTACTACACTGAAAAAAAAAATAGTAATAAAACTAATGATGACACATTCTTATATTAAGTATGCTACCTCGGCATCAATTCAATGATAATTTTCATTAAAATGATGAAAATTTACACGTTTTTTACGAAATTTTCCTTAATATAAAGTTTTTTTAATTTGAATTAATGTCTATCTAATCATTAGTTTTGTGTACGCGCTTCTTTAAATGTACGCATTTAAATTAAAGAAAAAAATCATTATTTTTGTGACAATCCGCATTATTTTAAGTAATATTTCAATACTTTTAAGGATTTTCTACATTAACACTACGACGTAGACATGTCATAGTTTTAATGCCGAATCGGACTTATAAGGCGTTCACACCAACCCGTTTTGGCTCATTGAGATGTTTTCGAGCCAAAACGAGTTGCTTTCCCCTTATAGAAATGTCAATTGAAACCGTCTCAATCGGCATGTTTTTCTCAATAACACGTCCCAAAACTGCATGTTGAAGTATGTGAACCCCCTTAAGTTGTCAATCTGTCGCACACTGAACATATACATTTCAAATTTTGTCAACAATAATTTACTTTGTACGGCATCGAATAGTTGAATTCTCGTTGTGCATTGATTTGTGAGCACCACATAATTTAACAATGCTTTCTTGGTACTTTCTTGGTACTTTCCATGTTTCTTTTTTATATTTTCAGTAAAAGTAGTTTGTACACAATAAGTTGACATATGCCATTTGAAAATATAATAAATGTCATAATTAAGCAGGCAACATGTGTGAACGGTGAGATGTTTTCCCAAAACAAATGAGCCAAAACGGGTTGGTGTGAACGCCTTATTAATTTACAGTATGAGATATTTGAGTAATAAACTTAAGGCTATGCTCCCCTTAAAGGAAAGGCTGCCTTGGTAATAAATTTTATGACTATTGTCATTATTTTTAAGAATACATACGAGAGAATTATGCAATCTCTCCCTCCCTCTCTCGCTCGGAGAATCAGTTTTTTTGGTAATGTGTGAATCAATAATTGTTATGGAATGCTAGAAGAGAAAATAGAGAACAGTTTTGTTGTTCGTTTTCTTTTAAATCGTCAGTTATTTACAAGCGATGAAAGGAAACGGTTGTCCGTTTCGGGACGCGGATTGTGAAAAAATTTGATTGCTGTGAATATGTAAGTATACGTGCATACATACGTGCATATTGCACCGAAAATAATTTTAATATGGACTGTTAACAGTTATTTATAGCAACAACAACTAATGAAACCGTCGTGAACATGTGTGTATGCATGTGGTTATGCCGTCGGCGTCACCATCGATCTCTGTGATAAGGGAGTGCGTGTGTCATAGTTATTTTTGCTGTATGTTATTTATGGCGATGTACATGCGTTTTTGAAGGAGATCTTGTTTGTAAGTCCTGTGAAGAGATTTGTGCCAAATGGATGACAAAAATGTGAGTAATACATTTTGTAATACTGAAAGAGACAATGGGAAAATGTTTAGGTACGTGAAAAATAATATTATTATCCTGAAATAAACATCTTATTGGCAATTACAAAATTAACAAAACACATTTTAATTGAAAGTATTTATTTATTAAAATTACCAGCGCATAATGCAGAAATGTAAAATTATTTGTGGCAATATAGAAATTTATTATTAATAATATGTTATACATATAACGATCCTTTTTAATTTTTTTAGTAAAACAATTTTAGAATGGGTCTTTTGTGAGAAGAGTGGCAAATTTTACAAAATATTTCAACGTAATATATGAACGGTTGAAATATTTCTCTTAGTTTTCAGCGTTTTCCAATTGTGATATGACAAAATTTATTTGCATTTTTTTGTTTATAGATAATTTTATTTCATTTATTTTCAGAAAAAAATAATTATTTTAATTTTAGATCACGCAATATTTGAAGATAAATGTGATGGATATATGAAAAATGCAGTGCTGAATGCCATTTATAACTTGCAAAAAATAAGTGAGCATACACCTACATGGGAATTTTTGAATTGAAAGGAAATAGATTTGGAAACAATATTTGTAAGTATTATGTATTTCTGAACAAATATATTTTATTTGAAAGTCAAGAAATTTAATTTGGAACGCATATATTAATGTATTAGAACAAAATATATTTGCGAACTGACGTTCACATATAAAATACGTGTTTTCACACAAACAAAGTTATTGTTAAAAAGTTTTCCAAATATAATTTATTTAAAAAGATTATTCCTTTTTTTAATTTTAGTTTAAAATTTTCCTTGATTTCGTGTTCATAATTGCTTCATAAGTACTTCATAATTAAACCTGCTGTTAGATTAGGCCCATTTGGTCCAATTTTTGTATCGTTTCCTTTATAAACGGTAATATATGTATTTGTCCAAGGGATATTTACTAAAATCAAAATAATACGCGTTTTTGCTCAAAAATAATTGTAAATAAGCTGCTTTCTTTTCACGAAGTATTGCATAAAAATAAATATAAAATATTGTCTTCCATATTCCTTTTTTATGAAAAATGTAATGTTGACCAAATGGACTCTTAATCTAGGATTCGTACAGATTTGCTAATCTAACACCAGGGTTAAGAATGTCATAAGCAGCATTAGCTTTAGTTTTACAGAAGTAATTTGTAATAAGTTTTTGTAGTTTTGTTTGCTAACAAAACTTAAGATTTTAAAATCTAAGTCACGATTGATTTTTTTGAGAAAATTATTTTTGATAACTCAATTTATATGAAAAATGTCACTTTCGCCACTTTCAAAACAATAAGTTTCTATTATTAATAATATCTTACATAAATATTTTTTTTAACTTTTAGTACAGCAAATTTTGTATGGATCTATTATGAGAATTTGTGTCGTAGAAGAGTGACTAAATATTTCAGTGTAAGTAAGTATATTCCAAAGATTTTAATATATCTCTTATCTTTCAACATTTTGTGACAGTTATATGATAAAATTTATTTTAATACTTTATCGTATATAAATCATTCTGTTTGATTTATATTCAAATTATTTTTATTTTAGTTCGCGCAATTGAACTTTATTTGGATATATGAAAAATGCAGTGGGGAATTAAAAATTTACAAATTGCAGGAAATGAGTGAGCACCCAAACTATATGATATAATAATATAATATTTGTTTTATATAATTTCTATTTAAATTCCAGCCAAATTCTAGGTTAAAAATCATTAAGGTCGGTTCCGATAAAAATTGTTCATGGACATCAAATAGAGAAACGAATCCCGCTATAGAATCGATACATAACAATACAATATTCAAATAAAAGTCAAACTTCATAGTGCAATGGCCGATTTGTCTTTATAAATTACATATTGTTTTAAATTATAAAATGTTCAAGGTTATCCGTAATATGTATTATATTTTTTTTGTATTTGCCAATATAAAATATAACAAATAAAATATTTATTTAGAAAGATAATGTGTTGTGTTATTGAATTTTCTATGAATAGTAACTGATTTCAAAGAAAATGATTCATTTAAAAGAGTAAGATCAATATAATGTAACGAATTTTCCATACATATTTTAAAAAACTGTATTTAAATTCATGTATGCCTTAAATTAATTACCATTATATTCTTATATCAAGGACAAACATTTTAAATTTTATTACGATAATGTTTTAAATTATATGATATTTTACTAAAAATAAGCACGCGCCATACTTAAATTTACTCAAAAATGTGCTTATTTTAAGACCAAACATAATTAGTTTTATTACCAAAAATTCTTAATTCTATGAAATGCATCCTCAAAACAAATACTATTCACGTCTTTAAATTAACTATAAAACCTTCTTATTTTTATAGCGATTGTCTTTGGCTCGAAATCATTGCCAAAATCTTAAACTTTACGAAAAATTCATTGATTTTCAGTACGCTTTTTTTTTAGTGTAGAAACAGGCAAAAGGTGCTCGATGACACCCTGGTCTCCGAGAATTTAAGCGAAAGGATTGCTGATTGGAAAGTTTTAGATGCTTCTTCAAGTATAGATATATAATTTTTTGGGCGCCACGAAATAACCCCCAAGTGAAATAACCCCCAAGCCGAAAATTAAATAACCCCAATGAAATATGCCCCAAATGAAATGAAATAACGCCCAAAGATTAAATGTGAAATAAAGTCCAAATTAAATGAAATAATAGCCAAATAATAAGTGAAACAACCCCCAAAAATTTTAGTTAAATCAAAAATAAATAATTCCCCAAAAAAAAGTGAAATAACCCCCAATAAAAAAAAACCCCAAACAAATGAAATAAACTCCAAATTAAATTTATTCGTCATTTTTCCCAAAAACAGTTTGTAGTATTTACAGAAACGCTTGTATGGAATCCCCAATAGGCCGACGAAACAAATTAGAATAAAAACTAATGAGAATACCTGCAATTGCAAATTGATAGAAACAACGTTTCAACTGCTTTGCAACTGAATGTTGGAACAGAAAACATAAGAAAATAGTAATCCTGGCTAAAAATTAAAAAAATGTTTTTATTTTTTTAATGCATTACTATTTCTTGACGTTTGAAAACTTTTGGAATATAATACATGAGAATTCATGAAAACTTTTGGAACAGAATTCTCTTCCAAACTATTTCACATATGAATTTCAGTTCTCTTCCAACAGTTTTTGAACGAAAAATAGGTAAAAAATCGAGGCGATTTTTTAGACCATTTTTCATCTGCATTACTATTTCTTCATGTTCAAAAACTGTTGGAAGTGAAAACTTGAAGAAATAGTAATGCAGACGAAAAATAGGTTAAAACATCGCTGCGATTTTTTGACCTATTTTTCGTCTGCATCACTACTTCTTCATGCTTGAAAACTGTTGGAAGATAACTAAAACTTCGTGTGGGAAATATGTTGGAAGAGAAAACATGAATAGGAATTAATGGAGACGGAGATTTTATAACCTGTTTTTCGTCTCCAGGTTAAAAAATCGCTGCGATTTTTTGACCTATTTTTCGTCTGCATTAATATTTCTTCATGCTTGAAAACTGTTGGAAGAGAACTGAAACTTCGTGTGTGAAATATGTTGGAAGAGAAAACATGAGTAGGAATTAATAGAGACGAAAAAAAGGTTAAAATTCGCGGCGATTTTTTACCTATTTTTCGTCTCCATTAATTCCTACTCATGTTTTCTCTTCCAAAATATTTCCATAAAATTTTCTGACATGAAGAAATAGTAAAGCAGACGAAAAATATGCCAAAAAAATCGCCGCGATTTTTGCCTCTCTGTTTCACTTGCTTTATCTTTTCTTCAATTTTTCTCTTACAGCAGTATTCATTCGTAAATTGTTAAAAGGGAACAAACCCAATCAGTTCCTTTACTGATCGGCTCTCTAGCAGAATATTCGCAAATCTTATTTTACTTACCATTTCCAAACATTTAAAGCTTATCAATCTCATGATATAATGCAATCGTACCATCTGGTATGTTTTCTGTAATCTGCTATACATGACTCTACAACTTAAATTTTCCTATCTGTTATAATTAAAAATTTGTAAATTTTCTTCTCTGAATCACTATTAAGAACTGATTACTACTCTCAAGACCCACCCTAAAGTTACGCCGTTCAATAGGTTCATTCGATTCTAACCGCCTAACGACAAGGAAGCGATATCTAACAATTTTATTATTAAAAACTTTCCTAAATTTCATTTTGAATGTCAATGAATAAATCCGAAAATAAAATGAAATACGGCCCAAGAAAAATTTGATTTCGATGAAAATGAAATAAATCCCAAACAATGAACAAATCCCCAAAACCAAAAAATGAATGAAATAAATCCCAAATTCATTTTATTTTGGGTTTTATTTCATTTTGGTCTTAGTAACAAAAATTTAAAAAAACTTGAAAAAATGAAATGAAGCCCAAAGTTAATGAAATTTCACCGAAACCCATATTTAACAGGTCTCTTCCAAAAAGACCTGACATGAAGATGCAAAATATCTAGGATATAGAAGAAACGGTGGAACGAGTCACTGCAAATATTAATGGCTTGTTAGAATCTGCATGTCCTAAACTAAAGCCAAGGGGCAAACAGCGACCGCCATGGTGGTCATCTCTATTGGTAGTGTTGCAGGAAGAAATTTCATATGGCAAAGGCCACAAGAGCTCCACAGGACTGCGACAAATATAAGGAAGAACTTAAGCAGTACAGCAGAGTTGAGAAAGGCTCCAAATAAATCCTCGATAATTTTGTGCTGTGGCGTACAAAGCTCATCCGAATCCTCAAGGTTGGGGAACATTTTACTATTGGGTACATCAAGAATCACGATTGTTCTTCGACTAACAAACATTTCCCGGGCAACTCTGAAGAGGCATTGAATACTTTATTTTTGGGATTCCTTTAAAGTGCAGCCATCAGAGGTCGAGGTCGAGAGATTGTAACCGAATCTATAATTCTTTGGGCTATCAAAACCTTTGAACCTTTTAAGTCGCCCTAAAGCAGGAAAGCCGTCCCATATATGAGCTAAAGATTTCCGGTTAATCAGTCTATCCTTATTTATCATTAAAAACCTGGAGAGATTAATAAATAGTTACCTTAGGGCTAAAATGCAGATGTCGCGGCAAAAGCTGTTAGAGGGAAGTGTCTGGATACTCTTAGAGTCGTCCTACAGCACGCCCTCCATACAACCGCAAGATGGGCTTCCGGTAATGGTCTTGGTGTTAGTTACCTTAGGACTAAAATGCAGATGTCGCGGCAAAAGCTGTTAGAGGGAAGTGTCTGGATACTCTTAGAGTCGTCCTACAGCACGCCCTCCATACAACCGCAAGATGGGCTTCCGGTAATGGTCTTGGTGTTAACCCGACCAAGACGGAACTAATTCTTTTCACCAGGAGTAATAGGGTACCACTGGTTACACTTGTCTTCTTGGAATTTCTTTCTCTGAAAGCGTAATATACTTATGTATTTTATTGGACAGGAAGTTGCACTTCAAACTCAACATTTTGGAAAGAGCAAATAAGGCTGTGGTAGCGATATATGCATGTAAAAGAGCAATAGGAAAACACTGGAGTCTGCACCCGCGAATAGTTTATTGCTTGTATTCTGTATCTGTGACCCGCTCTCTCTAGAAGGCGACGTACATCCTTAGTCTCGTATTTCTTTGAGGAGTTGGCTAATGTTGGAATATGCCAATTTTTGAGATTTTTAAAGCAATCAAAAGGGTTAATGGGAGGGGCTAGGGATAGCTTATGTTTTCCCTTACGTCCCTGTGGCGACTCAATGGACTGTGTAGTCTAAGTGAGACTGTTGAATAGGCTGTCACTCTTAACCTAACCTAGCCTAGATACATCCAGGATGGGTTTACGATAATGGTCTTGGAGTGAACACGACCAAGACAGAATATAACTATTTTCAGTAGGAGATGTAAAGTACCAACTGTTGCACCTATCTCCTTTGCGTTTATTGAAGGCTATAGCGGTTAATAGGCGGGTTCTTAGTACTCTTAGAGACATCCTACACCAGGCCCTTCATACGAGTAGAACCGGAAGACGGCCTTTCGATAATGGTCTTAGTGTGAACTCGATCAAGCAGAACTAGTTATTTTCATCAGGAAATGTAAGGAATCAACTGTTACACATGTCTCCCTTGGCGGGTATTGAAGTACCATTCTCTGAAAGCGCAAAATATTTTGGAATTTTACAAGACAGGAACATTCTGGAAAAAACAAAGAAGGCTGTGGCTATATACCTGAAAAAAGAAATAGAAAAACTCTGGGGTCTGAACCAGCGTATAGTTGATTGGTTGTCAGGCCGATAATGCTGTACGTTATTGTCGTCTGGTGGACGGCTCTGCCGAAATTCACCTTCTGTGCGATAATATACAAAGTTCAGTGAATGAATGCTACATATGTTCATCACTGCTCGTCGAGAACTACACGAATGGAGGCACTAAATGTTATATTACCTTTAATTACGCTAGACATTAGAGCAGTGCAATATGCCGCATGTACTGCGATTAGACTCAAGGAACTGTCCTTATGGTCAATGGCTACGGACATATGTAGTGCCATTCTAGACAGAATGCCTGACCTTGCGTCCAGACCAGAATGCCTCACTTCCCGATTCCCGGAAATTTTTTTCGTGATTCACGGCGCATTAATACAACACTGGTTGAAGAACCCTTTACCACTGATAAAGCGTTCCTCAAACCTTCTTTAACTTTTTATGAATAAGGCTCAAAGAGAATACTGTGAAACTTTGTGGTAATAAAATGCTGTTATCTATTTTTTGTTTGTTTTTAAACAAATACTGAAATAAAAAATAGTTCTGAATAATATGGTTAAAATACAACAAAAACAAAGTATGTAAACCTTTTTTACACTTACCTCCAATTTCACAACCTCCGGCTAGAGCAAACTCACAGTTAAAAAATAAAAATTTCATACAATTTGACAGCTATAAATGTAGGTTATCTCTAAATGTAGGATAACCTGAGATTGTGGAATTGGCCGTTAAAATGTTTTGTTTTCTATTAGATTATATAATAAGTTCTTTAATTCCGGAATCCTCCGGAATTCCCGGGAATAAAAAATAATTAATCCCGATTCCCGAGAATTTCCAAACCCTAGTCATGACGAGTCACTGCCTTTATGGACTGTAAGCAGAAATATTGTATGTCTTGCGAAATGACTTTTGCCGAAGTCGGGCGGCGAAGAGGAGGAGGAATCAATAGAAAACATTTTGTGACTGTACCCACTTTTTCTAGATGGCGACTTCCTACCTCAGGCTCTCATTTCTGTGGGGTGTGAGACAAATTGGATGACTTATGTTTTCCCTTACTTTCCTGCGGTAGGTAACACAATGGACTGTGTAGTTGAAGAGAGTCGGTTATACCGGCTGTCACTCTTAACCTAACCTATCCTAACCATCTCAAGTCCTTAGTCTACGCTAACAAATCAACCACTTAAAAGGAGCTTGAGATATTTTTGCCGGGATAGCACCGCACATATTGAACCGAGTAGTAAAAATTTTCAGATTCTCTTTTAACCCTGGGCATTTTATAAATTCTGGAGCTTCAATTAGTCATTAGTCTATTCATGATGAATTACCAAACCAAAATAACATCAAACAAGTGATAACTTTCAAAATCAGCTGTCACTGAAAACAGTGTTGCCATTTTGAAGTTTAACACCTCCAAAAAAATCTCCCTTTAGTATAAAAGGAATATCACCGATGTTGAGTAAATATTTTTGAAGTAAAATTTCTCTCGATTTGATTGAAATTGATTCCGTAGAAAATAATTAACATTGCTCATGACCATACGAAATAAACTGTCTATGCCATTTGAAGTTGCAGCTAATCAAATGCGGTTAATCTCTTTAACGTAACCATAAATATACGCATGCGCACGCACCGTAACCATATGCAGAAATTGGTTTATCAGCGCGTGACTTTGTTGAAACTTGATCGTGCCGCAGCAGTCCGTCTACTGTCTAGCTACGGACAGATATGGATGTCCGTCTATTGGCAAATACATATATTGCCACAATCATTGTATGTGGTTCAAATAACTTTTGGCGCCTCAATTACTCGTTTTCCAGTTTTCCATTTCATTTAGGCGTTGTCATCACGATCATCTGCAACAGCATCTGCATCATCACCACATCGATGGTGTTGCTTCTCCTCGTAAAAAAATGATGCGACAGATGCTTTTCGTTTTCTTTGGGATGAATAGATGGATGGCAGGCACCCAATTTGGTTTAATAGATGTGGTACTCGTCGTCGTTCGTACGCACTATTCCAAAGTGGTGTCTATTGAAGTGCGTAAAATCCAGTTTACGTATGTGACGTTGAAAGGATGTCACGGCGACAACCCAACGCTTAATGTTAATATCATTCCATGGAAAATATGATCTAAAAAGTTTCACTTTCAATAAATTTTCGCAAAAAGCTAATAATAAAAAGTAATGAAACATGACTCTCAATAAAAATTAATTAAATATATGAATATTTTTAAAGTTAACAAAAAGCGCTATTAAAGAAGCGATATGTTTTTCGTTACACCAGTTTCGCTTAAAGTATATTGAGACCTAATCGGTTTTAGTTCCAGGTAGATCCCCGTTTGTGCTCTTGATTTAAGGCTGGATTAGACATTACAAAAGGACCCGGTTCGATGCAACTTACGGCCACCTAAGCCCGAACCAAATTAGCAAATTTTTAATTAGGTTATTTTTGAGGGTCTCCTTGTGAACGTTGCGGATTTAAATAGTGCGGTAAACACACTGGAGGACCAAATGAAAATGGCATTTAGGAAATCTTGTCCTACTATTTGGCAGAGAAATTAAAAGGATTAAACTCATCAAAGCTACCTCCAAGTCTGAGAGTTGTTTATTCACTGGTTGTAGATCGGGCCAATTTTGCGAGAGTGTTCGTTTTTCGATTATCTACTTTTGTGGTCAGATCCAATAAGGGGGGCAGGAGTGTTTATCGAAATATGTTTAGAATTGGTTTACGAGATGAGAATATATACAGGTGTGTTGCTGGTTTCTAGACTGACGCAATGGAAGACACCTTTCATTTCCTTTGCCAATGTTCAATATTATCTTATATATATATATAAATGAAAGTGATGTTAGTTACTACGCTTATAACTCGAGAACGCCTGGACAGATTTCGGTGATTAGCACGAATTCGGACAGGTCTCCGGCCAAATAAGAAGAATACACAAGAAAATTTTGGAAAAAAGTCGGAAAATTGGGAAAATCGAAAATTGCTATTTCTTGCGAGATTTCTACTGTTCCTATCTACTACTCTCTTTTTGAATCCAATTTTTTTTATTAATTTTCTATTAAACAAAAAAGTTTTCTATTAAACATATGTACGAGTATGTGCTATTTTTCTTGCTACAATTCATTCGAGTTTTGCGTATTGTTACACTGATTTCGCGTATCACATCGACAAACGGTACAAGCATTACGATCAATTAAAATTCAACGCGATATTTATCAGTTCGAAAATTTTTTCAGATAATAAGTTTGAGTATAAGAGGTAAGGTTATCTTATTGGATTGCGGGCACTGCAAAATCATAATTTCGGATGAATGCACGATGGCGCATAAACGAGCTCTGGAGGCAGTTGACCGAACGATGAAGGATTTACGACGTGATTTGAGACAATTTGGTGAGTCTATGATATTGCTCTCCGGAGATTTTCGTCAAACGCTTCCCGTCATCCCGAAATCTACTGCCGATGAAATTAATGCATGCCTGAAATCGTGGTCTTTGTGGCGGCATGTCAAGAAGTTGAAATTGACAACGAACATGAGAGTCGCGTTGCAGAACGACTCATCGGCTCTTGAATTCTCGAAACAACTGTTGGCGCTTGGCAATGGCCAAATTACTGTTGATGTTTCCACTGCATTGATATTGTTCCCGGCAAATTTTTGCGAGTTCACATCGTCGAACGAGGAACTCATCACCAAAGTGTTTCCAAATCTCGATTAGATTAGTGAACGGGCAATATTAGCAGCGAAGAATAAGGACGTCGATAGCATGAATTTTATTATTCAAAGTAAAATCGAACTCGCTTGATGTGCCAGGAGCTCCGCCGCATAATTTACAGCTGAAGGTGGAATCGATCATAATCATGTTGCGGAATCTGAATCATCCGAAATTGTGCATAGTTCGCGGTTGTCCATTATGAAACTGATGGACAATGTGATTCAGGCGACGATCATCAAGGGAAAATTCAAAGGAGAGGAAGTCCTTATCCCACGAATTCCGATTATTCAAACTGATCTTTCATTCCAATTCAAGCGGATTCAGTTCCCTGTACGATTGGCTTTTACGATGACAATCAATAAATCTCAAGACAAATCGTAGGAAGTCTGTGGAATTAATCTCGAATTTCCCTGTTTTTCGCACGGTCATCTGTACGTTGCCTGTCTTCTGTCTTCGTTGTTTGTTGTTTATCACATCGCTCTCTACTGATTTCGATTCCTTTTAAACAAATCGCATTAAAATTTTAACTATCTGTGTTTTATTATCACTCTGGAGTTTATCTGAAGGCGTTAAATTGGGGCGAGGCGAAGTTCGCCGGGTCCGCTAGTTGTATATAAGAAACAAAATACTGTGTTGATTTTTCCTTACAGGAAATAGACTAACTTTAAGGGATAGGTTTGCATAGATAAACTTCTAAAATTAATTAGGACATCAGAATATAGCTAAAGTTTAACTGAAACATCGTAGGAAGAAGAAATATGAGGAATCACAATTGATCTCACTGGTCTCCACAGATTTTTAAATTTCCACAACAAAAATTAATGTTAGTAATGATTTTATCAGTCTGACATAATCCTGCGTTTATCTAATCTAACATAAGGTAAGGGTATACAAACCAGGGATGCAACGAATATTCGTATATGCGAACGCGAAATATTCGCATCATTTTAATATTCGCATTCGCAAAATCCATCTTTGGATTATTCACTTGCATTCGCTTTCGCAAAAATGCATATTTGACTATTCGCTTTTGCATTCGCAAAAAATATATTTCAATATTCGCTTTCGCTAAAGTCACTTTCTTTACATCCCTAATACAAACTTTTATTTTTTCCACTGCATCTTATTACCACAATCCTACTGAATTCATCTCTCTCTCGTACTGGCGATACATTCAATTCATATTTGACGAACTCTACTTATGCGGTGTCCAACATGAGTCGAACGAGAATTATTTTCTCATGACAGTCAACCGAAGTATATTCAACGTTTTTATTTCCCTTATGCATATTATTAACTATGCATTATATTAATTTTGTTCATGACGGAAACTTATCTAATCTGGGAGTATTGGTTATCATGGGATTTTCTTGACCCGGGTATCAGACCAGATCTTGACTGATTTAACCTGGAGAATAACTACTCCGGTAATAGAAAAAATAAACCATTCAAATAGCCAGGACCAGGCATCGTTTCGCCGGCAGAATTATACATACCTACAAAGTAGAGGGAGATTATCACAGTCACTATACCCAAATCAGGAACCAAAAGGACTATGTACCAATATGCCCTAGGAAAAAAATCGCTTCTGTAGTATATTTTCTGGAAACATATTATATTTGGGAAAAATTACTTTTTTCCTATAGTTAGGAAAACAAATTCGGTAGCCGATATAAATAATTCCCCGTTTTTAAAGATAATTTGCATCAAAACTCCGAAAAAAATAACATTTATAAGAGAGATATCCAATCTTTTTTTCCGGTATGTACATAAATATAAAATATTTGCACCAAAGTATATTTTATTTAAATGTTGATCCCAAACATATTATGATTCCTGTTTTTTTCTCGGTATGGCAGTCCTTGAAATAGAGTGGACCGTCAATAACGTTAAACTGGGGCCAAATCACGGCATTTGATATCGAGAACTTTTCGATCGAAAATCCATTTTAATTTTTGTTTATAAGAGAAAGTGGTCATTGAAATTAATTAAGAACTATCCAGATTAGCTATATAAGAATGTATTTTAAACCATGAAGCTATACTCTTTTAACGATAACAAACAAAACATTTCGATCGTAAAGTACTCGATTTCGAATGCCGTGATTTGGCCCCTGAGCGCAATAATAGGAATCATCTGTATAACAGCATGTTTCAGCGGATGTCTGCGCTAGGGTTCCATCAATCCTGTATCTGTATCAGGGTTTCACACTCAACAACTATTGATGTTTCAGGTATTCTGTCGGATACTGATGCTATGCCAGTTAAATTCCCTGCAACTTCCTGCAACACATTCGTTGGACCTATTGTAATATTTTTATGTTGCACTACTCGCAATATTCTATCGATGTCCACCATACTACTGATTGGTAAGTTAGGGGACCCTTAATAGTAATTAAGTAAATCCGGCAAATACGGAGTTGGTTTTTTTCAGCAGGAAGTAGAAACAAATAAGTGTAAAAGCGATATCTTTAGGTGGACCCGAAATGTCTTTTTTTTTACTATGCAAAATATCTCTGTGTTTTGGCTAGACAGGAAGCTGAACTTTCTGGAATGGGAAAAGGAAAGAAATAGTAGCGCTATCACGCTGAAAAAAAATCGCTTCTGTAGTATATTGTCCCAAACATATATGGCTTGAAACGTACATATGTTTAGGATACACTCTAAACACATAATTTTTAGCACACACAAAAATTATATATTTGGGCAGATGTTGTCCTACACAAATTGTTGTTTACATCCCAATATGTTTTTATTTGGGACTATTATTTCCGCAACAAATATTTATTTGCATTTAAGTGTTCAGAAAATACCTAAATTGTGTTAAATTTTTCAGTAATTTAATGTTACATTTTTAAAAACTTTAAAAATTAAAAATGTTAATAAAAATAATAATAATTGAAATCGTATAATATGGGATCAATATAAATTACTTGGACGATTGACAACTAATGATGATTTGGAATACACAGAAATATTAAATGATTGATTTAAAGCAGAAGTTAATGCTGCATATGGTATCATAACTGGGAGGTACAATTTGAATCCAAGAAAAAATTTAAACTGAAATTCGAAAAAGTCCACAAAAGTTTTGGATTTTTATTTTAAATAAAATATATTTAGAAAAAATCCTAAACAATAATTTTTTTGTAAATAAAAACACATTTTATTTGAGAAATTTAGTTTGCAAATATATTTTGTTGTAATATATTAATATATGCGTTCCAAATACATTTTATTGATTTTCAAATAAAATTTATTTGCTAAGAAATATATAATATTTAAAAATTTGTGTTCCAAATATATTATATTTCGGTTCAAACATATCAAAAAAGGCGATTTTGCCCCGTGATGTAATGCATGTAAACAGGCATTAGGCAGAACATGGTTGTTCCCATATTATCAACTGATTGCATACCATGGCTATTAGACCCAGAATGATCTATCTTTAATTTATCAGGACTACAAATGCTTGAAACTTCACGTTTACTTCAAGTTTAGTAATTGTCGTCGAAAAAATTTTAATTTCTACACAAAACTAAAGATGGTTATAACTCATTAAAGAAGCGTCTTAGAGCAAAGATGGCGACATTTTAAAAAGTAACAAGTAAAAGCGTTAAGTTCGGCCATGCCGAATCTTATATACCCTCCACCATGCATAGCATGTGACCTCACAAAATAACTCAAACCTAAAGAAAATAACACCGAAAACACAAAAAATATAGTAGATGAGAACAGTAGGAATCACAAGTTAGATGCTATATATGGGAGCTATATCTAAATATGGACCGATATGGCCCATTTGCAATCCCAAACAACCTACAACTATAAGAAGTATTTGTACCAAATTTGATCAACCTAGCTCTATTATTGCGGACTGTAGCGTGATTACCACAGACGGACGGACAGACGGACATGGCTAAATCGTCTTAGAATTTTACGACGATTAAGAATATATATACTTTATGGGGTCTCACATCAATATTTAGAGGTGTTACAAACGGAGTGACAAAATGAATATAACCCCCATCCTATGGTGGAGGGTATAAAAATGTCTACAACACCATATATAAGCCTCATAGATAGAAAATGACTTAAACATATATGGATTTATAGTCAGATTTTGAATTTTCTCTGGCAAACTTAAAATGGTTATAACTCCTTAAATAAGCGCCCTGCTGCATA
This sequence comes from Eudasyphora cyanicolor, assembly GCA_963930755.1. Classification (NCBI taxonomy): domain Eukaryota; kingdom Metazoa; phylum Arthropoda; class Insecta; order Diptera; family Muscidae; genus Eudasyphora; species Eudasyphora cyanicolor. The sequence goes on from OZ005737.1 coordinate 60,235,582, forward strand.
AAACATTAAGGAACATTTATTTAATTTTCGGTTAGTTCAGCTTGAGGTCCTTTTGTTGGAAATTTAAAATCGTTAATTCTCGATTTTAATTTATTTATTTTTCATCCGATATTTCGACTAAAATCTTTAGTCATCTTCAGGGATCTATTAAAAAAATACACACAAATTACATTTGTTGATAACTCGAATACAAAACAATGATATTTGATATTAACATGAAAATTATCAAGGAAGTTACTCGCCAAGTGAGATTTATCTCGCACGTGTTTGTTTACTATATGTCTATACATTTCAGTGCATTTGTCAGTGCCGGTTTTGTAATTTAGTCTCTTATCTGCAGGAACGTCAGTTAGGTAGAGCATCTCTAGTGTCCTTTCAGTTCTTGTGGTGCCAATTGACCCTGTTTTCATGTGTCTCACACTATGTTCTGGTTATTTTACTGATCCATAGTTCTCTATGATGGGGCCAATTCACACTTTTCTGTCCCCTAGTGATGCATTTTGGGGAAAGTTATTTTTTTCAATTTGATGCTTTCTCTCAAAATAATGAAATGGGCTTCAATTGTTATTTGAACTTCGATCAGGGAAGAAGTGAAGTGCCAGTACATTTTGAAGAAGTGTAAATTAAAATGTAACAATCTTTATCTTCAAGCAACGATTTTTAAAGGCATAGGGACGAAATAATTATATTATTACATTTTATATTTGTATATGGTTTTTAATCCATAAAATATTTATTGAAATACGTTTAATATTTTTAATTTTTCATTCATTTCATTTATAATTATTTAATTTTCGGTACTGGATAAGTAAGAGGTTGGACATTAATAGAAACGGGAGTTGTTCGTTAGTACCAGTAATTTGGATAGTATGTAAAATCTAACGACAGGATGCATCAACAACGGGTAAATAAACCAGTATATGGTTACCTATAGATGGGTCAATTAACCCCTTCCTAGGTCATCAACATGTTCAAATCGCCAGTCATTTCTACTGGTTCTCGGTAAAGTCAGCAGTTTAGTACCAGTCTCTCATCGTGTCATATACAATTTTTCGCCGTGTTAATAATTGTCCTTCTCTGGTGTTTGGAGTAATAATTAATAAGTCGTGGCTGTGGTTTTCTGATACCAATTTGTAATCAGATTATATCCATGTCTTATCACCACTGAGTACAAGTAGGATAATTTATTGCCAAGTTTTTCTTCCTTCGTGAATTGAATATGTCTGTGATATGAGCTAAGAATTTGTAGTGTATTGTCAATATCATTTTTTATTAATTACTGCGAAGATATCGTCTATGTAATTAGTCAAAATCTTTGGTTTCGGATTCATTTTCTGTATTGAGACGTCTAGCAATTCTTCCATGACAATGTCAGATACAACTGGGGAGGCCGGTGCACACATGGGCATATCTTTTAATTGTCCATATATAGTATCCTGGTTTTTAAAATATCTTGAGAACTTAATGCAGAATGTCAATGTTTTCATAAATAAGTCCTTTTGTAATGTTGTGAATTTTTCCATATCGTCCCATTTTCTTTCCATTATTCTTAATGCTAGGTTTATTGGAATACTACGAAATAAGTTTACCACATCAAAATTTATTAGTATTTCATCTTCTTCTATTCGTATATCGTTAGGTATTGATTTAAAATCTATGGCATCTCTAACATTATATTGTGAATTCTTTGCCAAGTTTTTCAATATGTCAACTATATATCGGGGAAGTCTATGCGACGTTGTGTTTAATGACAATCTGTATATCCTGGGTTTAATGCCGTTGTAATAGTCAGTTTCTTCTTTTCTGTCAATGTAATTATATTCATGTTGAATAATGTGTTGTTTTTATTCTGAAGGCAGGTCGTCGGGTCTCTCGTAAGCCTCCTATAGGTACAACTATCCATTACAATGTTTTTCATTTTAGATTGATAATCAATTTTTGTCATTGCAGCCGTCTTTTCTCCCTTGTCAGCACTTAGTATTATGTTCTTTTAAAATTTTTCTGGTTAGTTTCACTGTATTTAATGTTGACCGAAAAATTAGTGATCATAAAATTTCCACTAAGACATTCCAGGGAACTACAATGCAGCTGAGCTTGTACGACTAGACTACAATGCAAATAGCTTAAGGTGTGTATACCAGCAAGTTCATCTTAAGAAGAGTTTCAGGATCACCTAGCGCTAGTCCGGAACTGTATACATTCCAAGCTGATGTGGCCCTCCCTAATCTCGAATCAGTTGTAATGGGTCACTGTATTATTGGATGCCATGCAGAGAAACTTAAGTCTTAATAAATTTGCAGGAGCTGCGGTATTGAACATTACTAGGGCACTATAGAACACATTTTGTTCATGTGCCCGGTCTCTCTCTCTCTCTAAAAGTCCTAGGCTAACATTTCTTTGATGAGGTTGTAAACGTTGTTGATGTTATCAACTCTTGGAATTTTTGAACCAATCGCGTTGGTTCAACGGGAGGAAAAATACAATGTCATATTTTTCCTTCCGCCCTGTGGTACCACAATAGACTGAAGTGAGCCTGACATATAGGCTACCATTTACCAAACCTATACTAGAAAACTCAACTGACTGCCCAATAGTGATTCCAAAGCACCCACATTGTAGTGGATTTATGTTCTGTATGTAATTCTTACAAATCTGTATTGCGAGAGTGTCAAAGAAATAACTAACCTAACATCTACCCTAAGTGCTTTCTATACTAATTGTCCTAGATTTTCACCTCGCAATTCCGGTAAATCATCATTTGTCGTTAACTCCTCGTTAGTCATGCTATAATGGCATCTTAGCATTGTCACGATGCCTTCAACACCACACAGTTCTTTCCTCGTTCTCATCACATTAACATTATTGTGGAAAGTTTACTTCTTGGCGAAATTTCCTTAAAGATCCTAAGCGCTATTCCATCATTTTATCGCCTCCATGTTACCAATTTACGTGTGAGTGTGTGTGATTGTGTTTGGAGTTCAAGAAAATTTCTTTTTAAACGATTTGTGTTGTATTTTTTTGCATTATCCAGCCGAAACATACCAATGTCGGCCAAAGAAAACATGTTTCGAACATTACAAAAGGCACACGAAAGACTAGACGGACAAATGAATAAAACTTCCAAGTGTGATATTCACACCTTTTTCCACAAGATTTATATAATTGCTACGGCCACTTATTAACTCAAGCTGGCTTATTGGTGAAGTACTCTTTTTTGTCCGTCTATCTGGTGAGCTGTCTGCATGTCCGCCTTATAGCCATCGAAGAGGACCGCCTTTTGCAGAAGACGGTCTTCATCGAATCGAGCAGTAGTCTAGAAACCCACACGAGTTTTTGAACCTGAAAACTTAATAAAACCAGCATTAAGTTGCTTTTTTTCTTGGTTTCTTTAGCACTTTATATTGAAACATCCACTCAGGTAGATATGTTGTGTTAAACCTAGAGCAGAAATTAAACCGAAAAAATTACCTTGTAGCTTATTCACGATTTCATTAAAGTAAAAAAAAATGCAACACACGAGACACTGTAGGCTATGTTTTCAGAGAAGATTATGGAAAATTAGCTGGAGTAAAAATGAATGGGTGCAAGAAGGGTGCTACAGTTTTAGAATGGTTGACTGAATGGGGAGTGCATGGCCGATGATTGAAAAATCTTTGTGTATTATGTCCCATAAAGCTCTCTAAAAAAGACAAAGTCTACAAAAGCCTTGCAGAACTGACAAAGTGGAACTAAAGTAGAGAGAGTTGAGAAAGGCTTAAAATAATTCCTGGACAGATTTTTGCAACGACATAAGAAGCTCATCCTAAGCCTCAAGGCTGGAAAATTTTAGCATAAACAAGTTAATTCTTGCATCACGGAATCGCTGGGTTACACCTGGATACATACTTCTCTGACAATACTGAAAAGGGGATCCGTTGAAGTACAGCCATCGGAAATCACCAGCGAGTAGGTAATCGAATCTAGATTAATTTGCGATATACAAAGCTTATGTTGCCAGGACCAGACAATGCAGTGATAATAAAATTTCTTCCTAGATCAGATAGATCTACACATGTTGTATTAAACAGGGCTATTTACCAACAAAATTGAGAGAAACCAAGGATGTTTTTATGCCAAAAGCGGAGAATCCATTCCGTACAGGAGCTAAGGATTTCCGACCGATTAGTCTATCCTAAAAAGCCTGGAGATATTAGATAGAAGATAGATAATTACTTTAAGACTGATCACAGGAAAATCAAGCGTAAGCCATCGAAAGTCTAGTCAGCTTTATTGGAGGATCTCTCTCTGTTAATATATAGGGAGCATTCAATAACATAAATCCAACCGCCTTAATTACGGCCCTAGCAACCCTGCGGTTCATAGAAGTATACGTGTTCTGATTAAGAGACGCATTTCAGATAGCTTAGGGTCAACTGACCCCCATAGATTTGTCAGCAGGAGAACATCCCAAAATGGTGTTCTGTCTCATCTGCTATGGAATCTCTCCATGAATAATATTCTGCCTTTTATGAAGATGTGAGTGATAAGTTTATTTTTTATTTTTGATGGCCCTTAGAGTGAAGTTTCCGAGTACTCTTAGAGACATCCTACGCCAGACCAGCACCTTCATATAACCGCAGCATGGGAGAGACTGAACTTATTCTTATCCGAATTTTGTACCAAAACCGTCCTGCATGATCTAGTCAGCTTTATTGAAGGATCTTCCTCTGTTAAGGAATATACTATTGTAGCTTTTTTAAACATAGAGGGAGGCCTTCAATAACATAAATCCAGGCGCCAGGGGAACTTCCTGGGGGGTGTTGTATCTCCTCAGCCTTGGAATCTCTCCATGAACAATATTATTATTTTCTGGAGAAAATGAGTGTTAAGATTATTGCCTATGACGATGACGTGTCAATAGCAGTCAGAGGGAAAATTCCGAGTACTCTTACAGATATTCTACAGCAGGTTCTTCATGCAACCGCAAGATGCGCTTCGATAATGTAATGGGTTGCACCTGAGCAAGACAGCACTAGTTCTTCTTAGCAGGTAATATAAGGTACCAATAGTTGAAATTACTTTATTTGAAAGCGCAAAATACTTAGGTATTTTACTAGACAAGAATTTAAATTTCAAGTTAAACTTTCTAGAAGGAGCAAAGAAGGTAAAAGGAAATTGGAAAAAGCTGGGGTCTGAACCCGTGCAGAGTTTATTGGATGTATACGACAGTGATCGGACTTTACGGCATCGTCGTCTGGCGGACAGCTCTGCAAAATCCACGTTCTGCGCAATACTAAACAAAGTTCAGCGAATGGCTGCTATATGTCTCACTGGTGCGTTGAGAAGATTAGGTTAGGTTGAATAGAGGAGACGTTTAAACGTCTCATGTCCATGGTGCGTTGAGAAAGACACCATTGTAGCTGGTCACATGTACTGCTATTAGACTTAGGTAACAATCGCTGTGGTCAGGAAGAGGCTACAGGCATACTGTCATTCACAAAGCCTGTCATTCCGGGAATGGTAGATCAGAATGGAATGGTCGTATCCCAGGACATAGGAGATTCATTAACTTAACTTAACTACACAGGCAGTTCCAAACTCAACAACCAAGTGGGCTTTGGTGTATTTTCTGAGAAACTCGAGTTAATCATTGCAAAAAGACTGTCTGAACACTGTAGTGTTTACCAGGCAGAAATCTTAGCTATTAAAGAGATAGCAGAATGGCTGAAAATTAATGTTCTGACCAAAGTCGGTATCAAAATGGCGCCCATAATATTAGAAAACATCCGGGGCTTGCATGAGTACAGATGCCGCGGAAACAACCCACAATATAAATGGAAATCGGAAGAGAGGAACCAAAAACAACAACACGAGGAATAGCAATGGATCAAACATGGTCCAGTCTTAGACACTAGACCTGCTCTAGTTTCATCCTCTTATAACCTAACCTAAAGTCGGTATCAATATTTCCTCTGATAGTCAGATTGCTACAATTGTCCCTGGAAATTGTCATCCTCTATGCAATAGCTGCCCTCGATTTTCTCAGATCCCTTTACGTCTACGAGATGGCCGAACAGTTAAATAATCACCTGATTTGGGTCCTGAACCACATGGACATACCAGGGAACTGCAAAACAAATTAACTTGCAAGCCTTTCCATGTTCTAGGGAAAGTGGAATTTGTGGGCATGGTTCTTGCGATTTGAGAGATTGTACCCTTATGACTACAAATGACTATTGGTCATTAGTCAGGAACAGTATACATTTCCAGCTGATGAGCCATAGCATAAACTCCAAAATCAGGAACGCCCTGCTGTATTTATCGAGACCGACCGTGTCTGGCATAACAGGTTACTACCTTTTTGGATAGTACGCTTAAAGGTTGAAGGACTAGCGAAATGGCCTGCAGATGCTGTAGTGACGAGGAGGCGGAGGAATCAATAGAACACCTTCTTTGCCTGTACCCAGTCTGTCAGGAAGGGGCAGGCTAGCCTACGCTAACATTTCTTTGGGGAGTTAGACTAATGTTATCATCCGGCAACTCTTGAGCTATCCTAAGCAATGGAATATTGCGGCGCAAGGAACAACTTAATTTTTTATTTACATCCCTCTGGTATCCCAGTGTGAAGTCTGACATCCCTTGCTTCAAATAGATAATGTGATGTAATTTGATCCGAATGTAAGGAAGGGCGGGCCTATGCAAATGAAATCCTGCTCCTGGTCGCAACATTCAGTCTTACTGTGTGTTTTCTTATCATGATGAACATGATTAGCGAGACGTATGGTATTGCGGTAGGGTCAAATATATTGGAATTTATACAATCCGTGATTGATGTTCATACATATATCATTAATATAAAGTATGACTTCTCCGGCTACATATATATTGAAAAACCTAATTAAAAAAAATCCCTAAAACATTACACCTTGCCGGACTACATACGATCCCGCGCGCTTGAATGTCCCCTCATTGTAGCCGATATCGACAGGTAGGTCGTCTGTCCGGAGTCACGTCCGTTATGAGGGAAGGAGGTATTTAAAGTATTCTCAATTGTGTGAAAAGATAAAGATCAGCTAATTGTGTAGGGGTTCAAGTGGAAATGCCATCCTCAGCCCGCTCGTGGCGTAACCTGCTTGTGCAGATGAGGCTCTGACGACCGAATGGGGCAGTATAACCAAGTGTCGTGAGCCAATAAGATGAATGAATCTCCACATTTCATTTCTGGGACGAGGAACATTCAAATCGCTTTTAAGATCAAGGCGGTGAAGGAATTGTGCTGAGGATCTGTATAGCCAGCAAGTGTATAAATAAGTTAGTTGCTAGCGCTTCCCCTCCGATGCCAGTCTGTGCAAGCCGTCACTACCTACGATGTTCCAACCCCTTACGGCACACTCGTGGGAACAACTTATGAATTCTAACTTAAACAAACACAACACTCGGATGCAGTCTGGTAACTCATTGAAGGATGACCATTTACCCTACAGTCAGGAATTGGAGGTGAGCCAAACAAGTGTAGTCGGCACTGGCAACAGTGTTACTACACTTCAACAGACAATATCAAAAACAACACCGGTCCTGTCCGTCCTGCACGATAGACAGGCTGGCAACAAAAATAGCAAACGAAAGTGTCCGTCCGATGTTCGGAAGTCACTGTCCCAGAAGGCTAAGTTTCAAAAACAACACCGGTCCTGTCCGTCCTGCACGATAGACAGGCTGGCAACAAAAATAGCAAACGATGTTCGGAAGTCACTGTCCCAGAAGGCTAAGTTTATTCTCGAGGAGGACAAGGAAACTTACGTACAAATTCTAAAGATAATGCATGGGAAGACATCGGCCTGAGGTTGATCCCGACCCAGGAAATCCCGACGAGACCTCGAGCCAGAGTTTGGCTACCCAGGATGCAGTGTGATGACCCTCAGCTCTTGGAGGGTCTGGCGGATATGAACAAGAATGTTCCAATGATCGTAATCGCCACAGAGCCGCCAAATAACAACAGCATGAGCTTGGTTCTTGCCATTTCGGAAGCCGGAGTTGAAACTCCAGAGAAATTGCTAACAAGCTAAAGACGAAGCCAATGTAAAAGAACTACAACCACCCGGTCCAGATGGATAAGACGATGTAGACGACATCGACGACCCCAACAAGGTGCTCGATAACATGCAGCTGGAGGGACGTTTCACATCTTCGCCTAAAAACCAATGAATTGATCGCACTGATCAGTTCGAAGCACTCTCGGGTGGCTAAATATAACCTGCAGATCCTTCTAACCGACGAGGATGTAGACTTAGGCATCATCCAGGAACCCTACGTTAATGAGAAGGAGGTAAAGGGTTTCCAGAGCAGCTGATATAACACATTACACGCCAAGGATAACGGTAAGCCTAGATCGTGCCAAATCGTAAAAATAACATAAACGTCTATGTATGTCTCCAATTTAGCACAGCATACTTCACCGTATGAGCGCCCCAGTAGGTGAGTTGGTAGCGTACTCGCCTATGAGTTTGGGGGTCGTGGGTTCGATTCCCAGCAGAGGCTCTGGTCTGTCGCTGCAAACATTTAGCCATATGGTCTTTGTAACCCGGTATTTCCCTGGACCTTTAAATTAGAATATAAATTTACTTTGTATTGTAATTCAAATAAATAAATAAATAAAAAAAATACTTCACCGTAGCAAGAGTGGAATTAGAAAACGGTAGTCAGTTCCTCGTCGCCTCTTCCTGTATGGCTCATGCATGTGATGCTCCACCAAACGAAATTTGAACGCAATGAATGCCGTACACCCACACGACACCATCATTTTGAGCGGTGACGAAAAGGCGAGACACTCATTATGAGGCACCTCAGAAATAAACCATAGAGATGAGTCAGTTTTAGACTTAATAAATATTAACAAACTTACAATAGGCAACAGAGGTTTTAAACCTACTTTTGTATTTTCAAGCTCGTAGAACTTCAGGGGGTGGGAAGAGATCATCGATCTCACTCTCAGACCACAGTTGGATACTGTGCTACATCTCAAAAAAGTCTACTCCAGTCAAATTCTTAACCCCAAAAAGGACTTATTGTGACAATTTGAATAGGGTTCTGAAAAGCTAACTTCGCAACATACCACATTAAAATAACACCAAGGCAGTTAACCACCTTGGAAAAATCCTTGGATATAGCCTTCAAACGCTCAAGAAAAACTATACACCATGGTGGACGTCTAAGCTAATACAGCTACGAGGAGAATCGCGGAAAGCTTTTAGTTTAAGTTACCAAACCGCATCCTGGCAGCCATACAAAGATAAGCTAAGGGAGTACAAGAAAGCCACAGCCAGAGCAAAGAAGTAATCCTGGATAGACTTCTGTGGATCGCTACAGAACACCAAAGACACAGCCAGACTGAGCAAACTTATGGCAAAAGGTCACTCGAATCCCTCTTATATTAGGAGAGAAGACGGTACCCAGTCTGACAACTCAGCCGATTGGCATTCTTCTTAAAACACACTTCCCAGGCTGTACGGATACAGTTACCTGGGCTATTAACAGCATTTTAACTTAGAAATCTTCAGGCCCAGATGGAATTGCAATAAAAACGCTTCAAAGCGCTGAGAGCATAATCAACCCATGGCTAGTGCACATATTTAGACTCTGCCTATAGCACTGAGGTGGAGACAGGTAAATGTTTTCTTCAATTTAAATGTAAGTGCTAATAAGGAAGATTATATCCTCAGTTATATGTTAAGTGTTATATGAAGCGCCACACTTAAGATACCCTATGACGACCTAATATAACATTTACAACCGCCGAATCTGATATTATGTCGAAATATCATTTACCAGAAGACACAAGCCGCAATGCGCCATTGGATGAGTTAAACAACATTAATTATCTAATGGGTATGTATCCTAGTTTAGGTCCCTAGTGTTACCACGGGCTGAAATGCCCCTCATCGACCAACCAACTTGTTTGATGTACAAAGTTATCGATAGTACGAATATCGGTACCGGAAAGATCTGTTAGACTGCATTGAAAGGCCGACCCCAGTATATTCAGACTAGGGATGTAACGAATATTCGCATATGCGAACGCGAATTATTTGCATCATTTAAACATTCGCAAAAACCATCTTTGGATTATTGCATTCGCTTTCGCAAAAATATATTTCAGTATTCGCTTCCATTTGTTAAAAGTGTTATATCTTCTTATTCGCTTCACACATTTTGAAGATATTATACCAATGAAACCCTCTTCCACTTCTCTTCAAATCAGTTGAAAAATATGCTTGTCCTTGTGGTAACAGGAGGTAAAAATATGGAAAACATTCTTAATACTTGAATATCCTGGAAAAGTATCAATTTAGTTCCATAATTTTGTTGGTACTAAAGGTTCAAACTATTATTCGCTTTCGCAAAAATCCATATTTCACTATTCGCTTTCGCATTCGCAAGAAATATATTTCAGTATTCGCTTTCGCTTTCGCATTCGCTTTCGCTAAAGTCACTTTCGTTACATCCCTAATCCAGACGTCGGCTCTCCACTTCTTCATCATATTCACAGCTTCCGCAGAAGTCATTGGAGTAAACACCCAACCTTCTGGCGTGTTCGACGACCAAGCAGTGTTCCTTCAGAACTGATACTAACGTAGATAATATTTTCTTCTCTAGTGCGAGGAGATATTTGACCTTGTCAGGACATATCTTGGCCAGATTTATCTAGCTACCCTACTGGTGCCGATTTCTGTCCATCTTTCGTCGGACTGCCTGATTGCCTAAGGCCAAGTTTGCATGTGGATAGTGGCGCACCAGTATGTGTAAATTCTTCGAGAATTCGTAAATTCGTCCCTATCCTAGCAAGTTCATCGTCTTTGCAGTTCCGATTTCTGTCTATCTTTCGTAGGATTGCCTGATTGTCTCTCTTTCCTAAGCCAAAGATAGCATCTGGATAGTGGCGCAAATATATATATGCAAATTCTTTGAGAATTTGTAATGTCGTTCCTTTATTAGCAAGTTCATCCGATTTCAATTTCCCCGGAATACTTGTATCCCTATGCCCAGGCCGTCATATAAGGTGTATGTTGAACTGCTTAGCCATCTCGTTAAGAGATCTGCGGCAGTTGAGGACTTTTTGTGAATAAAGGAATGTGGCATCCAGAGAATTGATGGCAGATAGTTTATCACCCAGCAAAATATCTCATTACCAAATAACCTGACGGGTAAGCCAAACTCAAAACTAGTAACTGCTTATAATTTGGCGTCCCTTCGAATTATTTTTACACACGCATGTCATTGGAGGAAAGTGCTTCCACTCGAACATACCAGATGCTGAAAAATAACCACTTAACCCCACGCTTACAATTATCCAAAAAGTAAGCGTGGATGTGTAATAATTTTATGAGTGTGTTTGTGTGGTGGTGGTAGTGGATATTTCCGATTTGCTATTGCTTTGTTCACCACCATCAGTGGTGGAATGTGGTGAGAAAGTAGAAGAGCGAATAATTGAGAAGAGCGTAACATTGGAAAGAGTGTAAAATTTGGAGGAGAGTAATAATCGATTGCTGTTGTCTACAGAAAAATGTCATTTACCGGGAGATGGGATTGAACTCGCGACCTCATGGTTTCATAGTTTAGCATCATAATCACTGGCCTACGTCGCGATTCATATTCAAATCGCTTAATAATCAAGAACATAAATATAACACATCAATATCTTGGTTAGTACACGCTCGGCAAATCGAGCGACCTGTACTGTCTTGTGAATAACTTTTGATTTGGTTAACGGATAAACACCAAATTTTGACTGAGTATAATTTAAAATATTTAGAAATTAAAAATGTTATCTCCCTAACAGCATGTTAACTCGACTTAGCATGTTTTAGAATAGAGATATCGATATATCGTAAACCATTTAACGAAAAGTTTTTTAGTTCAAATTAGATTACTAGTAATAACTTATTTTTGTCATTATTTTGTTAGTCGTTATTTATTTACCGAAAGTAATGCTGGCGATAATGAGATATCATTACCTGGTAATCCCGGTGGTAATGGCATGTACTTGCCAAGATTTTGCTGGGCAGTTGTCGTCCACCACGCCACAATGCCGGATATATCGAATGGGCGATTTTAGGAGAGAGGCCCACGGCGACCATACAGCCTTCATACATAAACATAAGGAGACGTTGGCCGGCCTTAAACATTCCATTACGTTAAGACTGAATAACAGTTTCCTATCTAAAATTATTCCTAGAAATTTTGCACTTTCAGAAATGGCTCGATTAGTTCCATTTATCCGAGGACGGTCCACATGCGGGCCTTATTCATCCTAGTAAAGAGAGCCAATTCTGTCTTCTTTGGGTTAACGTCTTCTGGCCCATCTAGTCAATTTGTTCAGAGCCACCTACAGGATGCCTCTGAGGACGTTTTCGAATTTGCAGTAGAAATCGACATTAAATCCTTCCAGTTCTGTCTCGGCATCAAATCCTAGTGTCGAGCATGAAAGGTGGGTTTTACAACGAGTTTTACTTAATTGACATATTCAAATGTAGTGTCAGATTTATGCATAGGGTATCTAGGTCATTTGCTTTTAACATTAAACCCAAGTTCTAGTGAGAATTTAAAATTCCCTCACTCCTCGTTAAACACCCTTTCGCGTATATGCCAATCTAATGGTTTAATGCAGCAGCAGTAAATAAGTTCAGTAACATAGTAAATATATAATGACGTATTTGATGTTTATATGTAACTATGCCTCTAATATGCATGTATACGTAGCTAGGCTAGGTAAGCACACACATCCACCCATTCCATCATAGAGATATGGCTTTAAGCATTTCCTCTATCGTTACCGTCTCCGGTCCCGGTTGCTTTTCAGAAAAAAACTACAAATAAAAATCAAGAAGAAAAACCCCACTACAGCCGCCATGTGATGTCGCTCGTTTGCTGCTGATGATGGCTTTTAAGGTTCAGAGACTTTTTAACCCAGTTTTGTTGCCTTTTTTTCGCGCTGCAATACAACCACGACAGCGGCATCAGCAACAGTATTTGTTATTTGAGATGGCTTAAAGGTGTGAAAAATGAGCGCTCGCGTCGTGTATCTGCAACTGACAAGAGACACAAAAAAAACACCTCATCAAAACCCAAACTGAACTAACTCTCGTGGATGAATACATTATTTTTCCTACTTAAATCTCAGTATGTGGGGAATTTGCAAAAATTTGTTTTTCGTCTCATAAATTATGTTAAAACTAAATTGTGGAAACTTGATTTTCCTTTTTCGATAAATATAAACATAATTACGTCTTTTTAAAGTTGGGTGTGTTTGAAAGAGGATGTAAATGGATCAATAACCGGTTCAGTATGGAGAAACGAGTAGTCCCTTTTTTATCATAACAAAGATAAAAAATTAAAAAATTGCGTTTATTGTGTAGGTAATGGAAGTTAAGTTCCTTAGTTTTTTATTCCTAAATATAAATGTCTACTTTAGTACGAGATCAGTAAAACTTTTTATAATAAAATACGTAAGAGTTAAAAATGTAATCTTCGATTTTTTGAAAGAAATATATCAATTATTTCACCGATTTTGACTTCATCTTTGTATATAGACATCAAAGCCAGATAAGATAGCCTTTCTCCTTCCATTCTGTTCCGGAGATAAGTTGATAGAGAGTTCAATCATAATGCCATTCTTGCTGCAACTTCTCTAGTTACAATATCACTCGGCAGTACATATAATAGGACTTGTAGCTCAGGAAGTCGACCTCTTCCCACTAATTTGAAACCTCGCCAAGAAGAGTATTCTCATTCGTTTTAGGAGGTTTGGGTGAAGTTTGTCGCATATACAGATGATGTGACAATAGCAGTTAGGTGGACGTTTGTACACTCAGGGACATCCTGCAGATCAACACTACTAAAAGGCGGATGGAGTTAATGGAACTTGGAGTAAATGCGAAAAATACCAAGTTTGTTTTCAGCAGTAGGAAGTACAAACTACTAGCTGTAGAACCCATTTTATTAGTCGGAACTGAAATCACTTCCACTGACTGTGAAATATCTTGGTGGTTTGCTTGACAGGATACTGAACTTTAAGCTCAACACTCTGGATAGTGCAAATAAAGAAAAGAAGTGCTATCCATGGAGACAAGTTAAACGGAGAGCATGGGGTCTTACACCTCGTATTGTGGACTGGCTGTATACCAGCATCACGGTTGTTAGGCCCATAATGTTCTACGGACTTATTTTCCGGTGGACGACTCTCGAAAAGTCTACCCACAATAGTATATGTCGTTTTAAGAACAACGCCGTATAAGGCTCTAATAAAACACTACATTGGATATTCTAGGTCTACAGTCTGTCGCGGCCAAGGTAGTATGTTTGAGGGAACTATCAATGTGTTCAGGAAATGACAGCGAACCCCATGAACTTTATGGCTCCAAAAATAGTATCATAGGGACCATGGCCATTAAAACACTTTTCAAAACTGTCACAATATCCATGGAGTTAATGTTACTTGGGTCCGCGTAGTCGTCTTTAGATATATCCCACAAGAAAGAATCTTTAAACCCTGCCGAAGGCCGGACACCCAGAAACACTTTGGTCAGGGTAGCCGGCTTTGAACATTTCCTTATGACACTTTTTGTAATGTCACAACTTATATTATGTCCCTGGACGTTGTGCCATGCCATCTGGTTAAACTCTCCAAGGCATCACTGACTACGCTCTGTCTGAGCAAATCTTTCACAACAAGAAATACACAAGAGTATATACCAGACAGTGCTTTATTTATCAAGTCAAAATGTTAGGGAGGTAGAAAATGGCCAAGATAAAACATTCTCCAATAGCCAGGCTGTCGTTAAATCCCTGGATCTGTATTCCTGAATTCAAGAACAGCCCTCAAGTGTCGCAGATCTCTGGCTGAACAGTTCTTAATCGACATAATAATCGTACCGGGATACATGGACATTCCAGGGAACTGCAGTGCATATGAACTAGATCTGGACATGCCTCTGGCTATCTGCAAGCTATGTATGACAGATAGTGTTATTATGGTAAGTCCATATTCACACCCGTCAACTTTTTCCAAGCAAGTGTCAACGTTTTTAGGAGAGAGAGGCAGAGAGCTCTTTCCGCCTGCCTCTCTCTCCAACAAACTTTGCACTTGCTTGAAAAAAGTTGCCGAGTGTGAATCTGCACTAACAACCAGCAGCGGGTTTAGTCTAGAATTGTATACTTTCCAAACTGATCTGACAATGCCTAACCACACCAACGCCCTACTGACATGAAGCTTCAGTTTTCGTGTCTATCGTAACGGGTTCCTGTTTTATTTGACGGCGCTCAGAGATATTTAATGTGTTGAGAAATATGTTTTGCTGGAGCTGCAGTATATGTGTCCAGCTCTCTCTAAAAGGAGGGAGCCTATCCTAGTTTCACATTTATTTAATGAGCGGAAAAACTTGGGTAACTCTTGGGCTTCCTTTATAAAGTTATCGGATTGGTTAAACAGGTGGGACTAGGAAAATCTCATATTATTCCATCTGGTATCACAATGGAGTACTCGTATATAGGATAATAAGTGATTGTGACGAACAGGCTACCACATTAGTCTTAGATTACGTTCATGTAGTAGCTTAACGTAGACTGGTAATGGGAGTAGCGATGCACTTAGACCACACACGATCCTTTATGGTACCACGGGTCAGCAAACACCTCATCGGAACCAATTGATGCTACTTATGAATTGATTCGTTTGGAAAACTAGGTCTGGTTATAGTGGCTGTCGGAATCTCGGCTCACTTATACTACTCAAGGGTCGTTGTGATACGTCGGGTCTGTGAACCCCTCATTAGAATCAATTAATGCTAATTATGAATTGCTTTGTTGGATGGACTAGGTTAGGTTAGAGTGACAGCTGTAGTCTCAGCTACCCCAGGACCATTTTTATGGCACAGGTCGGATAAACCCTCATCGGAACCAATTAATAATACTTATGAATTGTTTCTTTGGGAAGACCAGGTTAGGTTATATTGACCACTGGAGTCTTGGTACACTTAAACTACTCAAGGGGCATTATGATACCTTGGGTCTACCAACGCCTCATCGGAACCAATTAATACTACCTTTGGAAAACTATTGTTGGAAAGACAAGGATAGGTTAGAGTGATAGTCGGAGTCTCGGCACACTTAGACTAATCAGGTGTCTTAGCTGGGTTGGAAAGACTAGGTTAGAGTGACACTTCATCGAACCTCGGGAACCCACAAGATCTTGACGATGTAATCGACGATGCTTGCAAAGATATGTTACATCCAAATCTCTTCCTCATGACTTGCATGATATTCTGACATTATCGGACCGACTCATAGGAGATGCACCAACCCTTCCTTCTCTTCCTCGGCCTTAGATTTCTGTAGTAGCCATAATTTTACCTATCATTAGGGACATGCGTCCCTATAAGACAGTGTTTCGCTAGGATTAATATAGACGTTAGCCGTTTACGTCCATCGAGTGATTGTAGGTATTTCCTCATTTTTATGTAATTTTTTAATAATTAGACTCTAGATGCTGCATGAATCCCGGTTCGCCTATGAGTGTAGCTCAAATTGGAGGTACTCCAAATTTGAGCTACACTTTACAGGAGGATAGTGACACATCTATATTTTTGAATCCATCCAGAATTTGTAAGGTCGGTTAGGAGGGCATTAACTCTACATTTCTTCGGTAAATTCTTACGTTCCGGTATCAATATTAGGAGTATGCGTGTACTGCCCAAAAAATATGATTTCGGTAAAAAAAAAATCCGGTTTGATGATAAACCGGTTACGAATTTAGTATACGGCAACAATTAAGTTGTTTAAAAAAGTATATGTATATACCTATACGGATACATACTATTGTTATAACATTGTCTGTCTATATTTTATTTAGGATTTTGTAATTACAATCATTTGTAACTGCAGTTCAGATTTATGCACTTATTTGCATATACTCGTACATATGAAGATAATAATAATGGGAGCAGTAAGTAACAAATTGTTTTTGGTTTCTTCTATTCACAAACAATTGTGTAAGACAATAGTAATTGTTTTTTGGAGTTTTTACTCTTGCGTTCACACGAAAACTGTATTCGTGTTTATAGCTTAACAATGCCTAAAAATGGTAAGAAAACTACCATTGATGTTAGACATTTCTTTAAGAAACTTCTGCTATTGAAACTATGTTCAGATAAATATAAATTTTGGCAAATTCACATTGTTTAAGAAGGTATAGTATTGCATTCAGAATTTAAAACACTTTTAAATTTAGTAATTAGTAACAAAACTTTCGAATTGAGTAATTCAAAAGGCAAACCAAAAAATCGTATTTCGATTTTAAAGGATAGAATAATCACGATTGGGCTTCCAAAGAAAGATGAACCACGACGAACTTCTGAACGGTAATTAATCTCCAAAGTTGAACTTCGCTTCGAACTACTCCTGAATTTCACAAAATAGAAGAACCACGATTGGAGTACCGAGTCATAAAACAGGTCTGTGTTCCCAACGGGCAGATAAATAACAAGTATATTAGTATTACCTCCAATAAGAAATGGAAATGAACAATTGGGTTTCCCAAAACGGAGGTTCCATTGATGGACATGACAGAGGAACCACGAATGGACCTCTCATAACAGAAGAAACATATATTGTATTCCCATGACCTCATCGAGTGAACTTTCCAAAATAGATGAACTACAATTGGCTTCCCATGACAGAACTGTGTACAGGATGTTTTTTAGACGTGTGGAGTTGGTCTTAATGACAGCTGTCACTTGATTTATGTTCAGTTTGGTTTGCCATTTCATAATGAATAGACTTACTCCGGAACAACGTTTGCAAATCGTGCAAATTTATTACCAAAATAATGGTTCGGTTCGCGCACTGCGTCCAATATTCGGTCGACATAATCGCCCAGCAGGGTCGGTCATTCGAGCAACCATGGATCGCTTTCGCACCATCTTTACTCTAGTGGATAATGCGCACATTCAGAGTCGCCGTCCAGAAGGCGCTATTGCTGCTGTGGAGCAGAGTATCGAAGAAGGCCCGAATGAGTCCATCCATCATCGCGCGCAGCGATTGGAGCTGTGCCCATCCACTTTATGGAAGATTTTGCGGAATGATCTGGGTTTACGGGGTTTCAAAATCCAGCTCGTGCAAGAACTGAAGCCGAAATACCATCAAACGCGCCGCACGTTCGGTGAATGGGCCCAAACCGAGATGACTACCGATCCCGGAGAAAATTTAGTTCAGCGATGAAGCTCCTCCAAGATCGTGCCATTAACCACCGCTGGACTATTTTTTGTGGGGTTATGTGTTGTCGCTTGTCTACGCTGATAAGCCCGACACGATTGGGCCTTGGAAGAGAATATTCGGAGCGTTATTGCTGACATACAGCCCCAAATGCTGCAAAAAGTGGTCGAAAATTTGGCCTCCCGGCTGGAATTTATTCGAGCAAGCCGCGGCGGCAACTTAGCCGAAATCATTTTTAAAACATATTTGGCAAATCCTTATCTTGATAATAAAGCTTGGCCTTTACATTAAATTATATTCGTTTTATTTCTTCTTGAAAACCACACGTCTAACACCCTTTACTACGGATGGACTTCTTATCACGAATTAATTCCAAGGACAAACGAATAAAGATTGTAATTCCAATTTGAGAAGTAACGATGAACATCAATTGGATTCTGAAAACACACAAATAGTGATTGAACTTGCTATAATGGAAAAAGAATCACTCTTTGACAGAATAACTAAACTAGAGCATCCAAAGACAGAAGAAGAATAACTGACTTTAAAAAAAGATTTCAATTGCATTTTCAGACAGAAATAAAATTGAATTTGTAAAGAAAGAAGATCTCAGATTTTACTTCCAGAGACAAAAGCATCACGATAGGATTTTCACAAACAAAAGAATCTTTGTTGGATTCTTTTGTGGGCACATTTGAACTTCCTACGGCGGAAGAATCAGCATTGAATAGCCTATTTCGAATGAAATAGGGTCAGAATAACCACGCTTGGGTTTCCAAATATAGAAGAGCCACGATTGGATAGCTAACATCATATAAAAAACGAGTAGAAGAACCACATTCTGATTTCTGAAGACAGAACCGCAATAACATAAATGATCTCGGAAGTACTGGGCCTGTAGTACATACTACATTTCGATTTTCAGAAACAGAATAACTCAGATTTCACAGCCGAAATTAAAATAAATGGATAGGAGATATAACCATGTATGGCAGAACCACATAAGCGATGATTGAACTTTCCAAGATAGAAGAATCACGAAGGCATAACTCAAGATGTCTTTTGACTTCTAGAGAAAAACAATCCGCATTAGATTCCCGAAAACATATACATATATGTGTTGAGCGCCCCAGTAGGTGAGTTGGTAGTGAGCTCGCCTATGAGTTTGGGGGCGTGGGTTCGATTCCCACCAGCGGCTCTGGTCTGTCGAAAAATTATCAAGCAACATGGTCTTTGTCATCGGCTTCTCCCTGGACCGTAATATAAGAATATAAATTTTCTTCGTATTGTAATTCATATAAATATATAAGTAAATATATATGTGTTCAGGGTATACCCCAAATATACGAGTATAACATTTGGCACACACAAATGAAAGACCCTATAGATGGCCTATGACGGCAATGTTCAAACGCAGATACTTCTGAGAGAGACTTCCATATACTTTACAATTATTGAGACCTCGGTCGACTATTTAATCTCGGACCCTTGGGTCTATTGTTCAATCATATAGACTTTGGTTTTCTGGTAAATTACGGAGACTCCGGTGTAATGTTTAATCGCCGAGTCCAGGGTCTACTGTTTACTAACGGAGGCCTCGGCCTACTCTTCAATCACAGCGACTACGGTATACTGCCCAAGAGATATAGTTTAATTTTAAATCGCATTATTCAGTCTTCTGTTACATCACAGAGACTTCGACCTTTTATTCAATCACAGATGCTTCGGTTTACTGTTAAATCAAACATACTTCGGTTTATGTTTAAATGCAGATATCTTTGTCTGCTCTTCAATCGTTGAGATTTCGATATAACGTTCAATCACAGAGACCTAGGTCTAGCTTTCAATCACGAAGATTTCGGGTTAATGTTTCATCACGGAGACTTGAGTCTACTGTTCAAGTAAAGTTCTGTCTACTCTCTAATCGTAGAGACTTCTGCCTTCTATTCAATCAACGCAGTGTTGGTATGTTATTAAATCACAGTGTTCGGTTTACTGTTCAATCACAGAGACTTCGGTTTGATGTTCAATCAAACAGACTTCGGTTTACTGTTCAATCAACATAGTTTGGTTTACTATTCAGTCATAGCGACTCCGATATAGTGATCAAGTACTGAGATTTCGGAGTACTGTTTAATCATAGAGACTTCGGTCTACTGTACAATCACAAAGACTTCGGTTTACTGTTCAGTCAAAGAGATGATTCGGTCAACTGTTTAATCAAAGAGGCTTCGGCCAACTGTTCAATCAATGAGACTTAGGTTTACTCTTCAATCACAGAGACTTCCGTCCAATGTTCAGTTACAGATGGAGAATTGGATTCGGGCTCAATCTGCTAGACTTTGGTTTACTGTTCAATCAAACAGACATCGGACTACTCTATATTTACGGAAACTTTTGTCCGTTGTTCAATCACAGACACTTCGGCAAACAGTTCAATTAGAGATACTTCGTTCTACTTTTCAATTACGGAGACTTTGATCTAGCGTTTTATAGCAGAGCGAGATATTTACCTTCGGGCAAATACCGGGATTTCCAACAAAAGGTGTTATTTTGAATCACCCGGTACTTCGGTAGCTGTCACTTTTGAACCTTTTATTCTTTGACACTTGACAAGTAGAAACTACGCCATTACTAAAAATGGAAGGATACACGATTCAACAACGCATTAAAATTATTAAAATTCACTACAAATATGGTGAAAATCTTGCGGTCACAGTTCGCAAAACTAAAGCATTTTTGGGTAGTCGTGAAGCACCTTGTCGGACCGCAATACAGAAATTGGTGGAAAAATTCGTTCTGTTGGGACAAGTTAGTGATGTGAAGAATAAAACCCGTGCACGTCGCTCAAGAACAACTGAGAATATTGCTGCTGTAGCTCAAAGTGTTGAAGAAAACACTGGTGTGTCCATTCCTCGTCATTCTTCGGAATTGGGCATTCCACAAACGTCATTACACCGTATCTTGCATAAAGACTTGGGTCTTAAGGCTTATAAAGTTCAGTTAACACAAGAACTCAAGCCGGCCGATCATCAACAACAACGTGTCTTTGCTGATTGGGTCCTTGAAATGCATGAAATTTATTCGGAATTCCATCGAAAAATCATCTTGACTGATGAGGCCCATTTCCACCTAGGTGGCTACGTCAACAAGCAAAATTGTCGCATCTGGGGTTCGGACAACCCAAGTGTTATTGTTGAGAAGCCTCTCCATCCTCATCGTGTGACTGTTTGGTGTGGTTTATGGTCCGGCGGGGTCATTGGACCTTACTTTTTCGAAAATGAGGCTGGATCAACAGTTGAATGGATTGCGCTATCGAGAGATGATTAATGATTTTTTTATGGTCGGAGTTGGATGGTATTGATCCGGACAACGTTTACTTTCAACAAGACGGCGCTACGTGCCACACAAACAACGAAACCATTGCTCTGTTACGGAAAAAGTTTCCGGACCGTGTTATCTCTCGAAGAGGTGATCACATTTGGCCACCGATATCTTGTGATTAAATACCTTGCGACTTCTTACTTTGGGGCCACGTGAAAGATAAGGTCTACGCCAACAGCCCAGCTTCGATTCAAGACCTCAAAGATAGAATTCGTGAGGCTATCGAGGACATAGGGCAGCCACTTTGCGATTTGGTTATGGAAAATTTCATGAAAAGGATATGGTCCTGTAAGCGTGGTCGTGGTGGCCATTTGGCTGATGTTGTTTTTCATTATTTATTATGAAATAAACATCCGATCATTTATCTCAAAAAATTTCATTTTTCTTTGAATACCAAAATAACACATCCTGTTGGAAACCCCTTTATTTGGATTTGGGAAAATATATCTAGGCCTGAGACTTTGGTCTACTGATTAAACATATATACTTCTCCCTACGATCACATGAGTATATCAAAGTGTAGTGCTATGGTAACCGACCGAATGGACTATATACCAAGGGTGTACGCCTTCGAGAGAAACTACATCACTATGATACCAGCCATAGTGATGGGTTGGCAGAATACCAGGTAATAGAAGTCATCTCCACTTCTATAGTGGGTCGAGTGGATTTATCGATAAAAGGTTGGCTTTGGAGTACACTGTGAAGAACTTTGTTTGGATATAGCTCACAGACTACCAGATACGATACCTACAGTGTCTACCAAGCCGAAAAATGGAAATATTGGAAGTCGCCAAGTGGCTGAGTCGCAACATAGTAACCAACACTGGCGTTGCCATTTACTCGGACAGCCAGACTGCCATCAATTCCCTGGAGGCAACATCCCTAAATTCACAAACAGCCCTCGACTGCCGCAGATCTCTTAACGAGATGGCTGAGCAGTTTAATATACACCTCATATGGGTGCCTAAGCATAGGGATATCCCGGGAAACTGCAAAGCCGATAAACTTGCTAGGAAAGGAACGACATTACAAATTCTCGAAGAATTTGCATATATTGGTGCGCCACTATCCTCGTGCAAGCTTTGGCTTAGGTAAGAGGCAAACAGGCAGTTCAAAGAAAGATGGAGAGAAATCGGCATCTGTAGGGTTGCTAGACAAATCTGGCCAAGGTATGACCTGACGAGAGCTCTAGAGAGGAAATGATTGTCTACGTTAGTATCAGTTCTGACGGGACACTGCCTGATTGGCGAACTCGCCAGAAGATTTCTGCTGAAGCTCTGGAGTTGAGGAAGGAGTGGAGAGAATTGAACACATGCTATGGGACTGCCCCGCTTTGAGTAAACGACGACTGGACATACTGGGGTCGGTCTTTCTAGGAAGACTTACAGCTCTTTCCGGTACCGATATTCGTTTTAATTTCTGCTGATGATTGTCTACGTTAGTATCAGTTCTAACGGGACACTGCCTGATCGGAGAACTCGCCAGAAGATTGGGGATTGACTCCAATGATTTCTGCTGAAGCTCTGGAGCTGAGTAAGAATTGGAGAGAATTGAACACATGCTATGCGACTGCCCCGATTTGAGTAAACGACGACTGGACATACTGGGGTCGGTCTTTCCAGGAAGTCTAACATATCTTTCCGGTACCGATATTCGTACAATCGATAAATTTGTATATCAAACAGGTTGGTTGCGATGAGGGGCATTTCAGGCCGTGGTAACAGTAGGGACCTAAACTGGTCTACATATGTGAGCTGACAAAAAAAAAACGACTGCCACCCTAACCTAAACCTAAATCTTCCTACTGTTCAAATACATATACTTCTGTCTACAAAAACAGGGACTTCGGATTACTGTTCAATAATAGAAATTTGGTCTTATTTTCAATCACAGAGACTTATTTTTGTTGCTAAATCACAATGACTGTGACTTCGGTCTACAGTTCAATCACAGATCGGTTACTATTCAATCTTGTCTGTGGCATTTTGACAAAAGAACCGATCCCAAAAACCAAAATTTTTTAGGGAAATAACGGGAAATTTATGGGGCTAACAAAACCTGCCAAGACACATTTATATAGAATAGACACAAATATAGAATACCTACTTAGTAGGTGATTCGTGGGCCCTTATTTTCCAGGTTATACGAGTATCATTCTTCCAGCTATAGCGGTTGGCGAGAAAATTACCAAAAACTGTGATGTAATTTTTGTCAAAAACAATTCTGTTTTGAGATCGGTTGGTTTGTCAAAAAATATGGACAGATATGGGTTTCGGTCTGCCTTCCTTTTATTGATCAGTCAGAGATACTTCGCTCCGATCTGTTTGAGTGTCCTTATGGAAATACTAGTCGCGACTGGGCATCACCATTAACGCGGTTTAGTCCATTTTAAAAAATACGTACTAAAGTTTTAACATTTCCCCCAAATATTCGGCATTTTTCACTGTTCATTCATCCGTGAGTCCTTCTCTTCATCCCTGCAAAAAATGTCCTTCAGGCGTAACTAAGTGCTTAAGAGGAAAACGAAAAAAATATATAACTTTTACAGTCGACAAATAAATATAAATGACATTTAACCGCATATCGACAAGGTCAGGCTTCGTTATATTTAGAATCCCCTCCATTTCGAAAAAAAGGGGATGGATTGATTTTAAAAAATGATTTTGAACAATTTGGAATAAGATAGGAAAGGAAACGAAAAGAAAACATTTAATCTAATAAATGATGTTTACTATGGCATTGATTCGTGTGGAGTTAAACCACCCCTACTCCACCGTCCCGAACAATTGACATGGCTGTCACAGCTCTTGGCCAACAATCTATCATGGTTCGCACAATTTCCTCTTCAAATGACCGACAATTTGTTTTAATAAAAATCTCAACTTTTCACAAATCTAGCAAACGATTTGAATTGCAGAAATTGAGGGCAGAATAACAAACTCAAAAATTGCCAAACTAATGTCAATGTCTTTTCAGAGTCAGAGCTTTGTCTTGTTTTTTGTTCGATTGTAATGGGATGTTTGTTGGTGGACACGAAAGCAGACGCAAAAACACAGAAAATGCGTCATTTTCAACTGGATTTGGATCTGTATCTGAATCTGGTGGAGAGCTGTGTGTAGTTTGTATTGTAGTTTCTTTGTGTGATGTGATGCCCGAAGTTACCACTTTCTGACCAACATCCGACCGACACACAGCTGAACGGAATGGAATCGAATGGATGCATGGCTGGACATTGAGCCAGAAAAGCGCCAACGCATTTCGTGTCATTTCAAGCCATTCCAGTTTACGACTCATTGAATTGAAAAATAAAAATTATTTCTTTTTATTACAAGTACAAATTTTCTTTGTTTCTTTGTTGGTTTAAAGTAAATTTAAGAGCTGTTGCTGGTTTGCGGTACGCACGAGTTTTCTTTTCTCAATTCTCGAACAGCGAACATTCGTAGCTTTGCGAAAGTAACGACTATTTAAATATAACATCAAATACATTTATCTATCGTGTACTCGTATATCGTGCAGGAGATATGTAACGAGCTGTCAAGGATAATGCAATGGTTTGTGCTACAAAACTGTCTTATTTTTTTGTATGAAAAAAGCAATTTTCCAAACTAACAAAGAGATAATTTCTTGCAAATTTACTTAATATGTGTACGTTAAAATAAAAACCAGTAAGGAAAGGCTAAAGTCGGGCGGTGCCGACTATATAATACCCTACACCACTCTCGTAACATTGAATAACTCTGATATATAAATTTTGTAATTCATGTATAAATTGTTTACATAAATTTACTTTTGGGACATTTTATACTTAAATAATACCCTGTACCAAAGTGTGGTGTAGGGTATAACAACGATTGGATCTAAAGAGCCAAATCGGATGAAACATATATATGGGAGCTATAGCTAAATCTTTACCGATTTTCTTCAAATTCGGCAATGTTGGTTCATGAATCAAGAAACTCTACCATTCTAAATTTCAAAACGATTGGATGTAAAATATAGCTTCTATAGAACTAAAGGGCCAAATCGGACGAAACATATATATGGGAGCTATAGCTAAATCTTAACCGATTTTCTTCAAGTTCGGTAGTGTTGGTTCATGGATCAAGAAACTCTACCATTCTAAATTTCAAAACGATTGGATGTAAAATACAGCTTCTATAGAACTAAAGGGCCAAATCGGACGAAACATATATATGGGAGCTATAGCTAAATCTTAACCGATTTTCTTCAAATTCGGTAGTGTTGGTTCATGGATCAAGAAACTCTACCATTATAAATTTCAAAACGAGTGGATGTAAAATACAGCTTTTATAGGACTAAGTGGCCAAATTGGACGAAACATATATATGGAAGCAATAGCTAAATCTTAACCGATTTTCTTCAAATTCGGCAGTGTTGGTTCATGGATCAAGAAACTCTACCATTCTAAATTTAAATGATTGGATGTAAAATACAGTTTCTACAGGACTAAAGGGCCAAATCGGACGAAACATGTATATGGGAGCTATAGCTAAATCTTAACCGATTTTCTTCAAATTCGGTAGTGTTGGTTCATGGATCAATAAACTCTACCATTCTAAATTTCAAAACGATTGGATGTAAAATACAGCTTCTATAGAACTAAAGGGCCAAATCGGACGAAACATATATATGGGAGCTATAGCTAAATCTTAACCGATTTTCTTCAAATTCGGTAGTGTTGGTTCATGGATCAAGAAACTCTACCATTCTAAATTTCAAAATGATTGGATGTAAAATACAGCTTCTTCAGGACTAAAGAGCAAAATCGGACGAAACATATATATGGGAGATATAGCTAAATCTTAACCGATTTTCTTCAAATTCGGCAATGTTGGTTCATGGATCAAGAAACTCTACCATTCTAAATTTCAAAACGATTGGATGTAAAATACAGCTTTTATAGGACTAAATGGCCAAATCGGACGAAACATATATATGGGAGCTATATCTAAATCTGAACCGATTTCTTCCAAATTTAACAGTGTTCATTCATATAATAAGAAACCTCTTTCTGCCGAATTTCATACTGATCGGATATAAAATAACATTTTTACAGCGCTTACACTTCAAATCGGGGGTAACGTATATATGGGGGCTATATCTAAATCTGAACCGATTTCTTCCAAATTTAACAGTGTTCATTCATATAATAACAAAACTCTTTCTGCCGAATTTCAGACTGATCGGATATAAAGTAAAGTTTTTACAGCGCTTACATGTCAAATCTGGGGTAACATATATATGGGGGCTATATCTAAATCTGAACCGATTTTAACCAAATTCAATAGGGATCGTCCTTGGGCCAAATAAAATATATGTGTAAAGTTTCGTCGAGATCGCACCATAATTGCGACCTGTACTTTGATTACAAGAATACATGCACAGACAGACGGACAGACGGACAGACGGACAGACAGACAGACGGACATGGCTAAATCAACTCAGAAAGTGATTCTAAGTCGATCGGTATAATAAACAATGGGTCTATTTCTTCTCCTTTTGGGTGTTACAAACAAATGCACAAAGTTATAATACCCTGTACCACAGTGTGGTGTAGGGTATAATTAATTGTTTACTCGAGGAAACGTGGAAACTTCATGTTTCTGCTGAAGACTTTGAAGAGAGTGGTCGACAGTTATTGCAGAATGAATATAGATGAAAGACTACATATTGTCTGGACGGCAGAACTGTGACCGCACTACACGATCTGGTTAGCTTTATTAAAGGTTACCTTGCTGCAAAGGAGGAGCTAGGGGGAAAGTTGTCCCATATGCAGACGATGTGGTTATAGTAGTTAGAGGAATTTCGTCACTCATCCTTCAGATGGCCCTCAACATTACTGCAATATTGGCAGATGAAAACGGACTTGAAGTAAATCCGACCAAAGCGGAGTAGGTTCTAATTAGCAGGGTGAGCAAACTATCAGTTGCAGAACCCATATATTTATGGATCAGAGATGGTACTATTCACCAGACAGAATAAGATGCTACCTTTTACCGAACCTATTCTCGTCGAAGTAGAATTGAAACTGTCTTTTGAGCAAAATACCTAGGTGTCATACTTGACCAGAAATTAAGTTGGAAAAGAAACACGGAGGAACTCCTGGTGAAACTCCATAGGCAAGAGTTGGGGGTTCAAGCCAAGTACTATCTATTGGATATACACAGCTATCCTTACATATGATTCCGTGGTCTGGCGGAATGCGGTGAATTATAATATTCAGATCAAAGCTTTAGAGAAATTACTAAGAATCTTGTCCGTATAAAAAATCGGTGCGAGAATGATCACAGCTCCAGCGGCCCTCAGTGAGTGTGCTCTGAGGCTCCGCGAGGCAGACATGTGGCATAATTCAGACTGGGGTCACTCGGTCCTTCCGAATGTGGTATCAACCTTGTCAAATTTGAGGGATTTAACACGACCAACATACTACTATTTGTCACCAGTTCTAAAATGTTCCCCCAAAGTCGACATAATGATCCCCTCCAGAACAGATTGGTCATGTGGTAACCTTCCTCTAAATGGACACGGAATATACACAAATTGCTCAAAAATGGATTTAGGAACGGGGCAGGCATCTTTAGTGAATCTCTTGGTATAAGTAGGTCTTATAGACTATCTGACACTTGCAGTGTTTTTCAAACGGAAATCTTTGTTATACTGGAAACCCTTCGCAACAAGATCTCTGGCATAATGACGTAAAGATCTCGCAAGAAGGGGATCGGTGATGGATGTCAATAGAGCCAAATCATCGCTATATACGTCTTTATGCGCATTCTTCAGTACGATAAAGTGCTTCTTCAAAGATCTAGCAAACCAGAAATGGTAAAGCAGATCCGACTGTAAAATCACTAGGTCTCTCTGGCCAGCCACATCCCGATGCAGGATTAGAAACCTTTTGAACCTTAGATTTAGGTTAGGGTGACGACCGTTTTTTCCAGCTCACCTAGACCGATCTAAGTCCCATGTGTTACCATGGGCCGAAATACCCCTCTTTGATAAACCACGTTATCGATAGTATGAATATCGGTACCAGAAAGATATGTTAAACTACATAGAAAGGCCAACCCCAGTATGTCCAGACGTCGTTTACTCAAAGGGGGACAGTAGCGTAGCTCAAGCGCTCAAAGCTCTCCACTTCTTCCTCATCTCCACAGCGTCTGCAGAAGTCATCTACTGGCGTGTTCTCCGATCACGTAGTGTCCCCTCAGAACAGAAACTAACTAGACAGTCTTTTACTCTCTAGTGCGAGCATACATTTTGATCTTCTCAGATTTGCCTATCAACCCAACATGTGTCCATTTCCGTCCATCCCTCATTGGATTGCCTGTTCATCGGCTTTGCAGTTCCCCGGGATATTCATAGGTTTAGGTTCGGGTGGCAGCCGTTTTTTACAACCTCACATAGCCCAGTTTAGATCCCTAGTGTTACCACAGGCTGAAGTATCCCTCATCCAAACCAACCTTTTTGACATACAAAGTTCTCGATAGTACGAATATCGGTACTGGAAAGATCTGTTAGACCACCTAGAAAGGCCGACTCCAGTATATACGTTTTTTACCACCGCACATAGACCAATTTAGATCCCTAGTGTTAACACAGGCTGAAGTGCCCCTCATCGAAACCAACCTTTTTGACATACAAAGTTCTCGATAGTACGAATATCGGTACTGGAAAGATCTGTTAGACCACCTAGAAATGCCGACCCCAGTATATACAGACGTCGTTTACTAAAACAGTAACATAACAAGTGCTCAACGCTGTCCACTTCTTTCTCATCTCCACAGCTTCTGCAGAAGTCATTGGAATCAACACCCAACCTTCTGGCGAGTTCGCCGATCAGACAGTGTCCCGCCAGAACTGATACTAACGTAGACAATCTTTTCCTCTCTAGTGCGAGGAGATATTTTGACAATCTCAGGTCATATCTTGACCAGATTTTTCAAGTGACCCTACAGTTACCGATTTCTGTCCATATTTCGTTGGACTGCCTTATTGTCCTATTGTAAAAGCTTGCATGCGGATAGTGGCGCACCAATATATGCAAATTCTTTGGGAATTTGTAATGTCATCCCCGGGATATTCCTATGCCTAGGCACCCATATAAGGCGTACGTCGAACTGCTCAGCCATATTGTAAAGAGATAAACTGCAATATGGGGCTGTTTGTTTATTTAGGGATGTGGGCTCCAGAAAATTGATGGCATTCTGGCTGTCCGAGAAAATGATAACGCCAGTGTTGGTTAACATGTTGCGACTCAGCCACTTGCTGACTTCCTATATTGCCATTATTTCAGCTTGATAGACACTGCAGGTATCTTGTAGTCTGTGAGCTATATCCAGACTAAGTTCTTCACAGTGTACTCCGAAGCCAACCTTTTCATCAAGCTTCGAAACATCGGCATAGAAGTGGAGATGGTTTATATTATCTGGTATTCTGCCAACCCATTCATCTCTGGCTGGTATCATAATGATGTAGTTCCTCTCGAAGGTGTACACCGTTGGTATATAGTCCACTCGGTCAATTACCATAGCTCTATACTTTGATATTCTCATGTGGCCGTAGATTTTGTACCTCCATATTGATATGCAGTTTAATCTTATTGCCGCTCTGGTTGCAACTTCTCTCGCCATAATATTAATCGGCAGTATATGGGTAGGACTTGTAGAGACTCAGTCGCTGTATTCCTTATTCGATAGCCGTTTTAAGTCGTCCGCGCACGCGCATAAATATCAAGTCTCTAGACGGCAGCACTTGGGGGCTCAAATAAGGAAACCTTGTTGACATCATACAACGCTATAGTCCGGTCTGTGGTTAGCTATGCGACGCCAGTGTGGTCTGCGAATGTGAGTGATACGCAGTGGAAAAAATATTCAGTCCAGCCTGAGTACCGCCTTAAGAACTGCGACAGGGTGCTTCCTCATGTCCCCAGTGGACCATCTGCAAGAGGAGTCGACGATCATACCCTGCGTCAGCACAACAAAATGGTGTCGATGCAGAACCTGCTTGGGTGTCACCGTCAGAGCCATCCCAACCACCACCTAGTGGACAAGCTTCCCCCACCCAGGCACGGTAGAAAGGATCCTTATGATCTAGATCTAACGATATAATAGAGAGCCTCCAGATCAGCAAACCTATCAGGCATGTATTTATGGAATTCTCACTGATACAGTTACTGATGCCATAAACAGATATCGAGTGAATTCCATCCTTCAAACACCAGACTTATATCAGGATGGTGCAGCCGCCTCAATACCGATTGGGCCCGAATTGATGGCACTACACAGAACACCTGCCCTGCATGCGGAACAGGTCCGCATGATACGCGGCACATCTTCAACTGCCCAACCAAGCCCAAGCCCGCCCCTTTTGGTACCTCCCACACAAATGTACCTTTTTGTACCAAAAGTTAACAGCTTTTAACATTACTACCAGTGCATACAACTACTTGAAATTTCGTACAGTGCAATGCTTTTATAGTACCTAGATTCTAGAGAAAAGTGGCAACGTTGGCCTTCCTTACACGTTCCTGTACGTTAAGTCTGAATAATAGTGTTCTATCTAGAATTATTCAGGGAAAATTTTCACTTCATAAAAGACTAGATCTGTTCCATTTATCCGAGGAAGAGGGTCCACATGTGGGACCTTATTCATCCTAGTAAAGAGAATCAATTCTGTTTTATTTGGGTTAAAGCCCAAACCACTGCTTCCGGCCCATCTGGCCAACTTGTTCAGAGGCATCCGAAGGATGTTTCTGATTACGTTTTCGAATTTGCCACGTCGTCCACAGATGCCACGACCTTGCAGCCACAACGTTATAGATCTAGTTGGATTTCATTCACCGCTAGGTTCCAAATTAGTGGAGATGGTACTCCTACTTGTGGGGTCCCTCTGTTTACAAACATTGTCAGAGTTATGGAGGCAAGCCTTGCTGTTACGCGTCTTCTGTTGAGCAGGCATTGAATTAGTCTAATCAAGCTAGAGTTCACCTTTAGATGTGACAATGCCGAAAATTCCCCATCTGGTAAATTCCTTGAAATGTTGGGACGATTCCATGTTGGTTCCCCGGCAGGAATTTTGTATCCAGGTTTTCTCTAAGGAAAGAATCTAAAAGTCTTTCCTGACCTTTCAATAGGAAGGTTAATAGGCTAATTGGTCTGAAGTCTATTGGCCTAGTGTGCGATATCTTTCCCGCTTTGGGCATCAATACGACTTTGGTATCCCTCCATCGATTGGGGATGTATGAAAGTGTTTGTGGCCCGCTCTCTCTAGAAGACGGCATACAACGTTTTTTTGAAGGAATCCGCCAACTTTTGAGATTTTTAAAGCAATCAAATTGGTTTATAGGGAGGAGCTAAATATAACTTATGTTTTCGTCCCTGTGATTACACAATCAACTGGATAGTCTAAGTGAGTCTGTTTTACAGACTGTCACTCTTAACCTAACCTTACCTAAGGGCTCAAAGCTGATAATAGCTCAGCATATTCTGGATCTCTCAGTCAACAAGCTAGCGCCACTCCTAGTCCACTCCTCGGGTTTTGTCGGTGGGTTCCCCGGAAAACGTATGTGGAGCAGTACAATTAGCGACTGCTCGCTGGTTTTTGCCCAGTTATTTGCCTCTTCCTGCAAATAAGGTGTTGCAAGAACGCCTTTGTGCTTTTCTAAGCTCCTTCATATTCTGGATCTCTCAGTCAACAAGCTAGCGCCACTCCTAGTCCACTCCTCGGGTTTTGTCGGTGGGTTCCCCGGAAAACGTATGTGGAGCAGTACAATTAGCGACTGCTCGCTGGTTTTTGCCCAGTTATTTGCCTCTTCCTGCAAATAAGGTGTTGCAAGAACGCCTTTGTGCTTTTCTAAGCTCCTTCTTATAGATTTTGAGTTGCTCTTTGTGGGCTTCGCAGTTATTAGTGACCCCAGTATATTTGGACTTATTGAATAATTTGCTGCAGGTCGTTTTTGCGGTAGACTAAATGTATAGAAATTAGAAAACGGCATATTTAAATCGGAAGTTATTTCTCCTAATATCAGGAATTATATTCCAAATTTTAGGATAGGAAGTAACCTTCAGATACAAATGACATTACATTCATATTTCATGTTAGGCTTTTTGTTCATCTTCTTGTAGGTAATAAATAGGCTATATTTTATCGGTTCGGTTGGTATCTCTTAGAGCCAGATACAAAAGTTTGGGGTATAGAAAAGACGTATCCTGGTGGAGTGTCTTGAATTGAAGGGCATTCCAAATAGATCATTTACCATTCGATTGAGTTGAGAGCTCTTGTATAAACGAACCTACAACTGAACATTTCTACGAATATATTCATAGAGTAAATCTATTCATTTTGGAGATAGACGGTCGGATTTGCCGAAAGATACGCTGATATTCTATGAACAACGAATACATATGTGGCTCTGCCTTTGAATACACCGAATATGCCCATAATCGAGACTGACTCCATTATTTAATTGGTATGCATTGGTATTAAGTGTTATACTAGGTTTCTACTATGAGATAATCTACTTCGAAATCTAGTCGATCATTGAAACGAAATATCGAACATGTCTGTTCGATTGTCTGTAAGATTTCGATTTTCCCTTAATCTTGTGGCATGGTGTTGCCAACCAAATAAGACAAAATTTTGACAGTTCTGTATTAATGAACATGAATTCATTTGAGCGATAAGATGTTTTATATGTACATAACCCAATTCGAAAACATGGTAGTAGTTATATCGATAACATAAATCATAGCTATTCATAAAACATAATATTTTGAAACAATTTACAAAATGTATATAACAAAAAATACTTCTTCGCTGAAAACACAACATATTCGCTCCATTTTAGTATTCCCTTAAGTAAGATTGTAAAATAATTATGCTAACATAATGGAAATTTAAATCAATAATAACAAATTATTACACATTTACCCCTCCAATCCTCTAATTGGGAATTGGAGCCATTCCCAAGGAAAAGCTTGGAATACACTCGTAACATAAGAAGCTATCATAGATACATACTTACCCTTAAGTGATGTTCAAATTTTTTATAAAAGCCAAAAGAAAAACAGGGCAACAACAACTCATTTTACATGCATACTCCTTCCCTGGGGGTGGGAAGGATCAAGAAGATGGGGTGGGCCAGGGGATTCATAGTGTTGTTGTTAAGTTGGGGATGGAGCTGTGTGTGTCCGTCCTGAGAGACTTGCAGGAGTGTGTCTGGAACATGACCCTCAGTTTATTCTTTTTGACTTACACATCCACTTCCCTTTGCTCAATGAAGTGGAAAAACATTAATCATTTTACTGCTCTTTTTGAAAACATACAAAGCGATGCCATTCACTTTTATGAAGTCATATTTACGGTACATATTCGAATTACAATATACATATTGAGATTTTTAAAATACGAGCATATCTGTGGACATAAGAGGGGGTCGGGAAAACTTAATGTGTGAAAACTTTCCTGATTTAATTACACTTGATGTGTAACTTGATAATCTATCTTAAATGTACTATCGCAATTTCTCTTAAAAACCTAGAAAGGAGTAATCGATAGTTATCTTAAGACCGATGAAGGATCTAAGTGTTTCCGGTCAATTAGTCTATCATCATTTATTCTTAATACCCATCGGTAGTTACCTTAGGACTAAAATTGATCACAGGCTACAATCAATAGCATGCCTACAGCAAGAGCAAATCCACCGAAACCACCCTGTTTAGGAATATACGTGATAGCTTTCTTAGATACTCGTATAGAGAGGATCCTCAATAACATAAATCCAGACGCAATAGTTACGGCTCTGGCTACCCCAGAGACGCATTTCAGTTAGCTTAGGGTTAACCGACCGCCATAGATTTGTCAGCAACGGAACGGCCCAAGGAGGAGTTCTATCTCTTATGGAATATCTCCGTGAACAGTGTTCTGCTTTCTATGTTGAAGATGGGATCTAAGATTATTGTCTAAGCTGATGACGTGGCAATATCGGTTAGAGGGTAGATTCAAAGTACTCATAGAGACATCCTACAACAGGCCCTTTATAAAAACACAAGATTGGTGTTAACCCTACCAGAACGGAACTAGTAATTGTCTCCAAGAGAAATAAGGTACCAACTGTTAAACCTGTCTCCTTGGGAGTATTAAAATTCCATTCTCTGCAAAGGCAAAATACTTATGTATACTGGACAGGAAGTTAAATATAAAACCCAATATTACAGAAATAGCAAAAGGCTATGGTAGCACTATACTTATATATCTGTAAAGTGGTAATAGGAAAATTATGGGGTCTGAGCCCGAGTATAGCTTATTGCTGGTATATGGTAGTAGTTATATCGATAATTCTGTATGATATTGTCGTCTAGTTGACGGCTATAATATTATACTACAGTTAATTTCACCAGACATTATGCCGCATCTAATGATGTTAGACTTAGGGAACCGTCCGTCGCGACAGTAAATGGCTACGGACATTCCAGGCAACCTAAAAATCGGAACTTCCAGGTATTGTCTAATACATTATGGAGAAGATGGGAACTACAGATCAGAATCTTATACCATAGATATCAAAATGGTATGACCGCATTCCTTGATGTAGGAGATTCGTTATCTTCTGTACAGATGGTTGCAAACTCAAAAATTAAGTGGTTTTTGGCACCTGACATGATCTAGGGCTACCTATGCAAATATAATCCCTGGTCACTGTAGTATTTACCACGCAGAAATCCTTACTATTAGAGATGTATCAGAATGGCTGAGAATTAATGGTCTGACTATAGTCGGTTTATAGCATTACATATACTATGGTAGCTTTGCTTGTCCCAATTTGCACGAGGCAATTATAGCCAAAGCAATTCTGCATATCATAGGAGAGAGAGGCAAGGGAGGAGTTCCCCTGTATAATCCTCCTGCCTCTCTCTCCTATGATAGGCAGAATAGCTTTGCCAATAATTGCCTCGTGTAAATCGGAACTTTAGAGTTCAGTGACATAAATCCAGCCACTAATTACGGCACTAGCAACCCTGGGGGTTGATAGCAGTATACGTAGCTTCATTCATTGCCCTCTGATTAAGAGACGAATTTGAGGAGCGCTCCAAGAAGGAGTTCAATCTCCTCTGCTATGGAATATCTCCATGAACAGTATTCTCCTTTCTGTAGAGTATATGGGTGTTAAGGACATTACCTGTGCAGATGATGACGGAGGTAAGAGGAAGTTTCCTTGTGCTCTTAGAGACATCCAACAACAGACCCATCATATCACCGCAAGGTAGGATTCTGATAACGGTCTTTGTGTGAACCCGACCAGGACAGAACTGTTTATTTTCAGCAGGAGGTATAATGCACTAACTCTTATACCTACCTCCTTGGGGTTATTGAAATTTCTTTCTCTTTAAAATCACATACTTAGGTACATGGGTATTTTACTTGACAGAAAGTTAATCTTCACATCCAACATTCCGGAAAGAACAGATGGTAGTTCATTAACTATGAATAACGAGGGGATCTCAATATTATTGGTGTTTGTATAGCATAGTAGTTAGGCAGGCTCTACAGAAACACATCTTCTGTGTGATACTAAATAAAGTTCTAAGACGAAAGCTTTGGAAAACACTTCAAATGTTTCAGAAATTGCACCTTAAGGCAACTATTTTTCCCTAGAACTGGACCGCTCGGCAAAGATGATCGTTGTTGAAAATTGTGTAGTTTCTCTCCAATGCGTTTTTAGGCAAACCCCGTATTTCCTGTAGTAATATGTTAGATTAGCAGCTTCGGACTCCTCTTTAGTCGGACATGGAATTGCAAATAGTAAGAACTCTCTCTTCGTCTAGTTCTACTAATGTGGACTTAATCGGTTCAGTGGATTAGAGACCATCGATGACTGTCATAGTTTGGAGGGAAGCCTGCCTCGAAACTTTCCGATAATGATGATTGGTGTTGGAGTTATGGTGTGATCTGGGGAGCAACTACAGCACTACTCGAGGCTTTCTACATTTTAACCGCCTTTGTAGTGTCCTTAAAGAATTGCCTTCGGGATTTTTGCTGACTTTGAGGGGCTTCAGGATTTGAAGATGAAACATTATCTCTTTCGTTCCTCCCACCAAGTGATTATGGTAGCTACTCGTATACTGATTTACCCTAATAACTTGGTATTCCATTGTATTTTCTGAGGTCCGTGATAAGATGAAATGGTCTTCTAGAACCCCCTACCGGATATATGTGACGTTGTTTATTTTTTGACATTTTTGTTTCAGGATATGCCTTAAAGTCGTCGTACATGGTTGGACTTTCGGAAATATCCGTGCAGAATCATTTCTGTCATCCTATTCACTTAAACCCTACCATTGCGCTCGTCGGGATGGGTAATGGCGATAGCTTAACCTTACTTCGTCCGACCTGTGAAAGTATCATTTAAGCATCAAATCTGTCAGTCTTTTTCGCATAATCTCTGAATCGCACCATTTGATAGGTTAATAACGAAACGAATAAGAGATTCGAATACTTTGAGAAAAATAATTGCAAACATCCATTCCTTTTTTCCTACGTTGAATCTGCGAAAATGTCATTGATGGATCGATTACATAGGTCTTATCGAGAGATTATGAACATAAGCCTTCGCGTCCAGGTGGTTATGCATTCACGACGGTTAATTAACATTTCCCAGTGGATAACAGGACGAGTAGAAGATTCGAGAACTTCATTCAAGCGCACCGAATCTTTAAGACCTAATTATTTCACTTTTGTGCGTTGGTGCTTTGTCATGCTTATCATTTTCAGAGATTTTCTTAGCAGACTTCTCGCCAAAGCATCGGTTTATTTTTTGACGGGGAAGGCGAGCTTAGGTATTTTGCCACACTTTCTAGGCTGATACCTCTTGTAAGGGGACTGATTCTGCATTGCGCAGCATTAAAAAACCTATCTCGCAATCGCCGTGTAGGCTTGATGGGCTGATGTTTGGGATAGTTAGTAGCCGGTAGATGTTCTTCCTCCGGACGTTGCCTTCATGTTGGGCAATAAGGTCTTATGGTTTCGGAGGCTTCTCGCGAAGAAATACCTAATTTTATGTGTTTAAAGATTCAGTCGCTCCGAATCTGTAAGCCTCATAATTAAGGCTGATAAGCGAGTCATCACCAATGAAATAATGTAGGTTTAGAGAAGCATGAGCGGTACTTTAAAGATTACTGCGACAAAATATCTACACATCCAACTCCATCTACTGTCGATGGATATCGTGGCTTGAGAAGTTGCATCCAGAACGGCATTTAGATTAATCTTAATCAATATGAAGGTACAAGAACTAATACCACATTGAAGCGCGATGGTAGCCGACCGAGTGGACTATATACCAACGGTGTACACTTTCGAGAGATACTTTGCCACTAAGATAACTGCCAGAGAGAACTGGGTTCGCAGAATAGAAGGAAATGAAAACTTTCTCCACTTCCATACAGAAGGTTCGAAGCTTGATGAGAAGGTTGGCATCGGATTACACGGTAAAGAACTTAGTCTTGATATAGCTCACAATCTACCAGATACTTGCAGTCTCTATCAAGCCGAAATAATGGCAGTATGGAAAGTGACCAACACTGGCG
Organism: Eudasyphora cyanicolor; assembly: GCA_963930755.1. Lineage (NCBI taxonomy): Eukaryota > Metazoa > Arthropoda > Insecta > Diptera > Muscidae > Eudasyphora > Eudasyphora cyanicolor. Next base: position 60,273,813 of record OZ005737.1, read on the forward strand.
TCGTCAGTTACACCGGCAGCCATGCTGCCATTAAATCTCTCTACTAGAAGTATATCTCTGTTAAGAAGTATACTCGAAACATATATGTACCTCATATACTAATCTGAACATGGGGTATCCCGTTGAATTGCAAAGACATTGAACCTGCTGGAAAAGGGACGACATAGCAAATGTTTTGAGAATTTGCATTTATAGTAATTTCTATATAGTTTTATTCAAGAGCCAGCAAAGAGAGATGGGCCGAAATCGACGACTGTAAGGTAGCTATATGGATCTAGCCATATAGCCATAGATACGACATAAAAAGTCAAAAATATCTACTCGCACTAGAGCGAAAAATACTGATCGGAGAACATGCCAGGAGGTTGCGAATTGAGTCCAATGGCTGTGGATATCATTGAGCACATGGTAGAACTTAACAGCTTAATTGGTCCATGTTAGCTGATAACTAACCTAAAGGTGGGAAGAATAACTACCGCTACTCCAGAGCTACATTTGTAAACTGGGATGCACAATTCGTGTATAGTTCGTTTTACATGGCTGGACCTGTGGAACAATTCCGAAGATCGCTCCATTCGCGAGAGGTAATGGCAATTTCTTAAGGCTAAAGTAACGTTCGAATACTTAGAAATAAATAATTGTCATATTTTCCATCTAATAAGGTTGGACCTGCGAAAATATCCCTAAGATTCGATTAGATTGGTTTTATGCGATTATTAACCTAAGTCTTCACAGATGTTTATCCATACGCTAAGTCTTCGCAGATGTTTACCCATACGCGAAGCGTAATGGTGACTTCCTAGAGTGAAATAACCCAAATTCTGACGAAAAATACAATTCTGCAATTGTAATACAAACTTATTTTTTGAAACCGTTTAAATGTCTACATCCAGGCATTTAATCTTACAAAAACAAGAAATATGAATTTATTAATTTGAAACGCGATCCATTTTAATGTCAATTCATTATAGTGCGATGTGATGCTACAAACTTTCAGCCATCCGCTGATAAGATTTAAAATAATTTTACAATAATAAAAAAAAAAACTTTAAACTGAAATACGAAAAAATCAATGCTTTCCGATTCTACAGTATTAAGACATTGCAGATGATATTTATTCTTATCATGTACATAGTATTTTTGATACTATAAATTATCACGCTTCAGCGACCATTCATCTACTACCCCATTCCATCCCAGACTCCATTACTGTTCGTACTGATTACATTTACTTCAATTGGTAATAACAACAACACAAAGTTTCTTTTTCTGTAATCGAATATTTATTTGTATGTATAAACTTTCATGCCTTTATTCCATTTATGCCACTCGTATTTGTCTTTTGGAATTGTTATGAAAGTTGGAAATTGTTTTTCTCTGGAAACATTTTAACTAAATTAAATTTTGTCGATTTGGCAAAAAAAATCTGAAGTTTTTGCAATTGTTTAGAAGAGACAGGTCTCCCTCCTCTCACCCTTCATCGAATACTTAGGCGATAGGTCAATACACTGTAATAAAAAAGGGGCCTAATATGGTTTGTAAGTACTACGACAGGCAGCATTGTGTTTCTTCGGTATACAGAGACACAAGAAATGCCAGTCTTATTACATACTCATTGAACTTTTTTAGCGACCAGGACTTCTTGGACGATAATGTCTTCACAATTATTTCTGGTGACTCCAACTCTAACAGAAGATCTGTACTCTGAGGACGAAAGCTCTACTTCTGAAACAGAGGGGCTGAGGGAAGTCTCCGGACTCTTTGACGCATCTGGCGGTGACGCGCCATCGTCCCTGCATTTCAAGGAATTCACCATGGTGGCATTTCTTGCCATAGAAGGGGATTTTAACAACATTCACTCAAATAATTGCGGCACTGTCACATCTTAAGGTCAACTCTAGCTTGATTAGACTTATACACAGCCTGCTTAACGGAAGACGCATAACAGCGTGTCTTTGGTAAGGGACGACTTTACAAATTCTCGAAGAATTTGCATATATCGGGTCCGTCAATAAGAGCGCTACAAAAGTTTTTTTAAATAAAACAAAAACGGTTTTGGATATCAATGAAATTATTTATTCCTGTGAAAGTACGTTCGATGCCATTATGTACGGAACTCGATTGCTTTTGCATGGCCACCACGGGCACGCTTGCAGAAGTCCAGACGCTGAACCCAATTTTCGACGGTTTTCAAGCATAAATCGGCCGATACTGCTGCAATTTCTCGTTCGATTTTCGTACGAAGTTCATCAATCGGCGCTGGCTTGTTGGCATAGACCATAGACTTGACGTAGCCCCACAGGAAATAGTCTAACGGCGTCAAATCGCACGACCGAGGCGGCCAATCGACTGGACCATTTCGTGAGATAACACGTTCTCCAAACTTGGTTTCCAATAAATTGATTGTGGCATTCGCTGTGTGGCTTGTGGCGCCGTCCTGTTGGAACCACATGTCCTCCAAGTCCATATCATCCAATTGGGCCCAAAAATATTCGGTTATCATTGAATGGTAGCGATTCCCATTCACAGTAACGTGCCGGTCTTGATCATCACGGAAGAAGTACTGCCCAATGATGCCGCCGGCCCATAAACCGCACCAAACCGTAATTTTTTCGGGATGCAATGATGACTCATGGAGTACGTGTGGATTGCTGTCTGACCAATAACGTATATTTTGTTTATTGTCGAAGCCATTCAGCCAGAAATGAGCCTCATCGCTGAAGATGATTTTTCGCGCTCTTAACGTTGAGGCCACTGACTCAGAATGGTAGTAAATTTTAATAATTTCGACTCGTTTTTGGCTCGTATATCTTTCCATCATGAAATGGCAAACCTTACTGAAGAGAAATGTCAAAAGAGCGGCAAAAAATATCAAAATATCAAAATATCTCCTCGCACTAGAAAGGAAAAGATTGTCTACGTTAGTATCAGTTCTGACGCGACACTGCCTGATCCGCGAACAAGCCAGAAGATTGTGTATTGACTCCAGTGACTTCTGCAGAAGCTGTGAAGATGAGGAAGAAGTGGAGAGCATTGACCACATGCTATGCGACTGTCCCGCTTTAAGTAAACGACGACTGGACATACTGGGGTCAGCCTTTCTAGGCAGTATAACAGATCTTTCCGGTACGAATATTCGTACTAACAATAAATTTGTATATCAAACAGGTTGGTTTCGATGAGGGGCATTTTAGCCCGTCGTACCACTAGGGACCTAAACTGGTCTATGTGAGCTGAAGGGAAAAAACGGCTGAAATCCTAACCTAAACCTAAAGTCTACGCATTAGCGCTGGACAGCAAAAGAGATGTTCAACTGTCTCCTCCTCCTCTTCGTCGACACAGCTACGGCAGTGATCGTTGTACTAAAGCTTAGGTCGCTTTGCGTGGATTCCAATTGACCAGCGGCCAGTCAGCACCGCGATCAGTCTTGATAAATTTCATCGATTTTGGCGAATCAGAAACTTTGTTCGTTGAATGTTGTATTGTGACCAGGTGCATCTTAATATTCGACATGTTTCAGTCTTCTCTCACCTAGACTTTGCTTGTTTGAGATTGTGACTGAAGACATCCCTATAAACGATTCCCATCGGCGTTGCGACTAACGTCGTATGGTAAGCATTAGAAAATGCTCCTGTTCTGGCTAGTTCATCTGCCTTTTCGTTTCCATCTAGTCCTCTGTGACTTGGGATCCAGATAAGAACTACATACCTCAGATAGACGGACTAACTTAGCAAGTTCTTCTTTACATTCCCTCACGAGCTCCCTTTTAGTGCTAGCAGAGCCGCGGCTATCCATGAATATTCCAACACGCTCTCTTGTGTGTTGTTGGTTTGAGGCCTCAATGGCTGCCAAACATTATGCGACAGGCGTAGTATCCAACGTTTGATTTTAGAGCACGTTGTTCCGTATTAGGCTTCCATGATAGTTTTGAGTCTAAGATTACACGTAAGTACTTCACATGATTCGATAGTCGTATTTCCTGACCGCGTAGCTGCACATTTTGTCTTTGCGGCGAATTATATTGTCACTCTCAGACCTCTACTTGTGGCCCAAGTATCCAGTGATTCCAGGGCTCCGTTCATGAGTCAGTCATACAGGACGGAAATAAACCCGACAGAAGTATTTGCACATCGTCCGCATATGATATTCCCTAATCCCCATAGGTTGAATTTTACCTATAGTAATGCAAAAAGGAGCAATGGATTTTCTAATTCCATCTTATGATGACAATACGTATACTACAGTAGGGCTTCTAAGTCGTTTTTGCTCTACCGATACAAGGGGCCGTTCAAACATTTTCACATAAAAATTGCATACACAGAAATTTTGCTATAGGGAACAGTTTTAAATAGGGAAATTTGGGCTTTAAGACCGATTGGCCAACAGGTCTCACGTCCGCATATGAGGTGGGCATATTTCTCACAGCAATATTGGGCGTTACGTCCAACTCAGGGGCGATCAGAAGTCCATTTTGTGTTATCTACCGGGTAGCGAAAGCGATTGAAAAATATTTAGGATTCATATTGGGCAGTTACTCCTGTGGATAACTGGAGTGAAATAACGACAGTTTATGTACTCCAATCTTGTAAGAAAGTCAATGACACAAAGTGGGAATTATTGTGCGCCGAAACATAAAACACTAAAGTATGAGTAAAAATATTGTTAGTATTAGCTACATTTCATTTTCTAAAATGTTCAGCTGATATGAACAAATTCAAATTGTTTCTGAATTAATATACATTTGTAATTATAAATCAATTCCATTTTTTGGTAGGTATCCCAAGTAAAAAGATTTTGTTTTCTTAACAAATTCCCGAAAATCGATTCTGCACAATTCCCCCTATGGCTAAAACATTATAATTATTCTCGCAATAAATAGCCATAAATATATGGTTGTCATAAAAATCAAGTGATTTCTTAAATGCCAACAATTAATGCCACCCCATTGCCAACTCCTCATCGTTTCCCAAACCTTCCTCCACCAATATGATCCCGCCGAAACAGCAATGTCACAAATAATCAACAGAAGACTCATTAAAAATCAACATCCTCATCATCAGGGAAGCACATTTAAAATCAACCGAAAATCTGAATCAGAAGCTGTAGCCGAACCCGAAACATCAGTGATCCGTACGAGAAAAAAATCCAACAACCAGCAGAAGTAGCAGACAGACGACAGACAGACAACAACGAAGCGGCAATGCAAACTCCAAATATGGAGTAACAAGTCATATCAACTTATTCTCGGCTTGTTTTGCCATTGCTGTCTGTATCTGGTGGACAATTTATTAGGCCCACATTGTTTGTTGTCGCGCAGTTGATGTCTCATTGTCTGTGCGTTTCGAGTCTTTCCAATTTGGTGACATCTCAGAATACAGACGACACCAGAAACGAGTAGGAGCATTGCAAAGTTAGGTCTGGTTGAAGCGGGTGTACCCTTCTCCATGTAATGTAACTATTCAAGAAAGTTATCTAAAAAAATTGACAAATTTAGAGGTCAAAAAATTTACGCAATACCTCCATTTTCAATAATTCGGAACTGTCAGATGTAAATTGTTTATTTTTTAGTTGGCAACATTTTGTGGCAGCATCAAGACAGCCGTGTTCGAATGACAGGCAATCTGGCACCAAGCTGCCAGGAGAAGAAAACAACAGCTGATTCCGAGAGAAGCATTCGCTCTACATCTGTAGCATTTTTAATAGACTTCGTCAGATTTTGTAAACTAGTTTTTGTAAATAATAAATATATTTAAAAACCTAGTTGTTAAAATGTAAATACAAACGTTTTATCATTACGTTGGCAACTTTATAACTTTAACAACAAAATTACATACTAGCGGAAAAACTGATCCCTCTCAAAAGAAAACAACTTCACCCTTTGCAAGTTCGAACTTGGTGGCTCCTATTAAATCAAACGAGTGTTGGTAACCTGAACCTAGGTAAGTCCCGATTCACACGGGACATCTTTAGTTGCGGCAATTCAGAAGGTCTAAGGAGAGGGAGGAATTTATCCTTCTATACCTTCCGCCTCTCTCCTATAAACTTCCGAATTGTTGCAACTAAAGTTGCCTCGTATGAATCCGGACTTATTTTAGCTTTTAAGTGGCAGTCGACGATTGTCAGATCGGACAATATGGTCAATAAAAATGGCGGAAAAATGTAACCCTGTGAACGTACAACCGTGTGAACAAACAATTTTTGTCTTGAACGTTGCCGGAAAAGTCATTGTGAGATAACTTTCAGATTGTTAGAGAAACATTTTATTGGCAACACTGTCTATAAAATACTTTTATTGGCAATCCTGCATATACATATCTACAAAATATATTGTAAATATATGAAATTGTAAGGATTTCATGCAATCGTCTGAACTGTCAATACACCTTTGCCTAATAATCTTTAATTGTACGCACATTTGCAGCACTTTAACAGTGTTGAAAGTTAGTTCTCCGATCTGTACATAGCTTTAGACTTGTAGCCCACTGTGATAAAGGGAAAATATTCGTTTATCCTAGCCCTTCCTGTTGAATCAACTTCATTGGTATAAGAGTTGGCTGGCAGATGTTAACATCTGCCAAGTTTGTTAACTTCTTAAAGAAGTATGAGCCTAGGATGCCCTGCCCGACAAAGCGAACGAAAATATACTGCTTGATGCCAGTTTGTTGGTCACAAATCAGCTGAATAGAAGTCAAGCTTATGTTAATGTTTGACATCGCGAAACAGGCTGTTAGCCGTTCCACGTCGCAGAACGGATGGAGCAGTTCGGGAAGGGTCTTACATTTACGATAAGGGGTATACTTGCCTACGCTGCAAGTTTTAGAACGTACCATCTGCGTGTATAAGCTAACCATCCCACTTTGCCAGCTGATAGGAAGACGAGTCCCGTCGTATGAATTGCAATAGGCATTAGTTTCAGCTAGGAGGTCCGACCAGAGGCCTTTTCTGGTACCACGGGACTCAGGAGCCTCTGGAACCTTGGTTCCACCCTGCCCGTTGGTGTGGCCTCTGCTGAGAGAATCGTGGTGGTAACCGGATGCTACGACGAAAAACAATAGAGATATTAACATAGGCATCTGCCGAATAAAACCTGAAAACATGTTAACAGTTCACGGTAGCCGAACAGATGAATTCGGGATGAGCTTCGTTGTTCCTGCAAGGGTTGCATACCTACGCTATATGTCATCTAGATCGTAACATCTGCGTGTATAAGCTAAGCATCCCACTGCTGAAACCTTTTCTAAAAGAAGGCCAGTTCCGCCTTGTATGAATTTCAACAGGTAGTAGTTTCATCTAACAGGTCTGACCAGAGGCCCTTTCTTGTAACATGGGATTCGGGGACCTCTAGAACCTTGGTTCAAAACTCGCTTCTGTGGTGGCCCCTGCTAGGAGAATCGTGTTGGCAACCGGAAAGTAACAGAGGTATTAAGATAGACATCAACCATACGACTCCCCTGATTCTCTCATGCATTATAAGATTTAGGTCTTGTTGGGGAACCTGCCGGGCGAAACCTCAAAGAATGGAAGCCGTTTCTCGTAGCCGAGGGACGAAGAACCTTGGTTCAAAACTCGCTTTTGTGGTGGCCCCTGCTAGGAGAATCGTGTTGGCAACCGGAAAGTGACAGAGGTATTAAGATAGACATCAACCATATGACTCCCCTGATTCTCTCATGCATTATAAGACTTAGGTCTTGTTGGGGAACCTGCCGGGCGAAACCTCAAAGAATGGAAGCCGTTTCTCGTAGTCGAGGGACGAAGCAGTTCGGGATGGGCTCGCTCTTACGATAAGGGCGTTACGTTATCTATACCTTACCATCTACGTATATAAGGCAACCACTCCACTATCGATGCCTTTACTCACTGCTAGGAACTGTTAGGGAATTTGCCGAACGAAACCTGAAAACATGGAACCGAACGGATTGAGAACTTCGGAATTAGCCTCGCTCCTAAGATGAGGTGTGTATGCCTACGCTGTATGTCATCTAGACCGTATCATCTGCCTGCATAAGCTAACCATCCTACTGCCAAAGCCTTTACTAACTGATAGGAAGACCAGTGCCGCATCGTATGAATTGCAATTGGTAGTAGTTTCATCTAACACGTCTGACCAGAGGCCTTTTCTGGTACGACGGGACTCAGTAGCCTTTAGAACCTTGGTTCCAACATGTCTTTTGAAATGGCCGCTGCTGGGAGGATCGTGACCGGATGCAACGACCCACAAATAACAGAGGTCTTAAGATAGACATCAACCTCTTAGCAAGAGGGAATAATGCCTACATATATCCTCAAATTGTTACCTGCGAGGTTGCTCTGATGTTAATGTGGAGAATTAAGGCTTTTTAAGAAGAATTAACAGGAGTCATATTTTTCATGACCTTGAATAGATATTTCCTACAGAGATCCTAGATTTTGTGATCCGGCTTATTTGTAGATATATCCAGGCATGATTGAGGATTGCATGTTGGTTGGATTGTACCTATAAAGAGTACGATTAGAGATGTAGTACGATAGACATAGCGATGCAGATTGAACCGCACACATTCAATCGTTTCACGTTATTCAGAATTCAGGGAGTCCCTAAACGCTCCATTCTGGAATATGAGCTTATTGGTTTGATCCTTCATCCGAGAATGTGTATGGATCGACATCAGCACCCTTGGCCACTAGGAACAATTAACTACTTAGAAGACAATTACTTTCAATTCTCTTCGTACGTTGTTGTAGGCGAAGGAGTTATTTGATTTCCGGTTTGTGAGAAAGTAGATGACAGTTCTGCGGAGACTTTTGAAGTGTTTTTAGTTCCTCTTCTACTTTTGTTCTGTAACCCGTGGGGTATAAAAATCATAAATAAGGAGCGCACAACAGGCCGAACCACTGGCTTAAGTGTATGTCCATGCGACGTTTAAACGTCTGCTCTATTCAACCTAACCTAACCTAACCCTACTTTTGTTCTGGCTCCTGCTATAGTCATATTGTTGGTGACATAACGGCAGTTCATCAATGTGTCTCAATTTCTGATCCTAACTTTAAATTTGACTAAACTAGTTTTGAGTTTATATTTCAAAAAGCCGATACCTTCCATGTTATTTCTTGTCAGACATTAATATTTGAAAGTTAAGCTAAAAGTATTACTGTTGCAAACGACATAACAGATCTATACCACAGCCCTAGGGTACATGAAAGAAAACAAGCAAAAAGACAAAATAAAATTTAGCAAAAAAAACACATACATTTTATTGAATTCAATAATAATGCAGAATTTGTAATCAAACTAAAACGACAAACCAGGGCCAAGAACCCCAACAATTGTATACGACGACGTGCGAATGATGGCGACTGAACGAGTAAATCGAGTGCCAAAGATGCTTTGCTGAGATAAGAACAAAAGAAAACCGGTGAACAATGAATGATTCAGATGAGGAAATGTTTACTTATGGCCGAGCTCCCCGGTCTGGGTTAAGTGGGCAGGAGCCACCACAACAGGTTATGATGGTCAGTATCGTGATAATTTGTTAAGAAAACAAAGTAAAATGTTCTTAAAAGTTTTAAATCTAACTACTTACGAGTAGGAGTATTTGAGAAATTAGTGAAAACTTATATTTTCCCGACTGTATTGTATGTTTCCTTTAAGATTATTATTCTTTAATATTAAATTTAAGGAATCTATTAATACATACGTCGGCTTAGAATGTGAACATCTACGACAGATTAGAAGACACAATATCCTTGGGAAGCATATGCATAGAATTAGCCCAAGAAATTAAGACCTGTGCCACTGGTATCAAGGCCAAAATCCTTGGTAAGCATATGCATAGAATTGGCGCAAGAAATGAAGACCTGTGCCACTGGTGTCAAGACCCTTACGAAGTGGAAGATACTTTGCATTTCCTTTGACAATATCCAATTTTATCCTACAGAAGAAACAAGATACTGGGATAATTTTTCATTTAGGAGCTGGACGTTCTTAAAGGATCGGAACTCTAGCATAACCTGATTAGACAGATTAATATTTCTATGATAATACACAATGGATCGAATATGATCTCCGTGGATGCTTGGTTTCATCCGCCAGACGGCATCATCTGTCAACATAACCTAACCTAGTGGACCCGCTACTGAATTCATGCAAATACGAAATTATTGGAGAACGATATAGGCCGATTTCCCTTTTCTCGCAGTAGTAAAGACATGCTGGACATCTTCCAATTGCTGATCATCAAGATGGTATCCAAGCATGTTACCCGTGAACTTAAACATACAGGTCCATATTATGAATCATATTCATTTCTTTCTGTTTGCGTTTAATTGATTTTGAATAAGATTGACAGATGTCTCCAAAATTAATGTTAGGTTTGCCCTCGGGTTACTTGAAAGACTCAGAACACGTACCAGAAGTGGTTGTAGTTCATATCGGAATCGTAGGTTCAATGGCAGGTATTACCGTCGTTTTTTACGATAATACCCGTGTTTTCTTATACAACTCAGAAACGACCCAGTCCTTGTCAGGTTTTAGGGGCTATGATGTGATAGACCTTCCTTATCAACCATAATCGGGGAATTAACATGAAAAAAAATAAACAATCAATAAAATATATACGCCAACACAGCAACAATCTGATATGGATGCTACTGATAACGATACTAGATACGAATACACTATGATCTAAATCTGGGCCTGACAGCATGCCCAGTGATCCGACTTCCCCCTCTAAAACGGTGGCATAACCTGGTAATTCGGCTTCCTATGATAAGCATACCCGTCCATTAAAGAAGCATACCCGTCATCAGAATCCTTGAGGAACTTGAGAAAGTTGACCCTGTATATATGTCCAACAAGCAGAGATAATCTCTAAATGGGCACGGATTGTCGTTGAAGAACAGGATACATTATTAACTTCCATACAAAATCAGCCTGTTAAAAGGCAGTGCTCTCCAGATGAACCGACCGCTTATAAAAGCACCAAAGTGGTCAGTGATAAGGCTGGGCAATGATCCTTCCCAGACTTTGATAGGGGCAGTTTGGAACTGGCTGTCGTCAATAGTGGAGAGGTAGACGGAAATATCCCTAGGGGAAAGAGGAGTTACGTAGAGGACGGACTGTCCTATTTTTCCCATGTTCTTAAGGAACTGCCGAATCCAACTTCCGACTGTGAATACGCATGCCAGTATCAGGGTCGCATTAAAATAATCAGGTTCACTGATATGCCCTCTGTTGAGAGCTAATGCTTCGCTTTGAAGAAGCTTGGTGAAATGTGTCTGGATTCTGCACTGGATGTTGTCAAAAAGCAGAACATTTTGACTCGGCCCAACCCACATGCCTGAATTCCGGCTATACCATCTAATGCGGAAACCACCATTAAGAGGATAAAAAACTGCGATCCCGATCTTCTATCTAGCAACGGGAAAGTTTGTCGATTGGATGAGGGGGATAGGTCTCGAAGGCACGCATTTTTTATACTGAATACCGAGTCCTTGTCCAACCCACGCAAGGACAGATGAAAAAATATAATACCTATTCAGCAATATTCGGCTGTTGGTGTACAAAGGCGATAAGGTAAGGAGGTAACCAGATAACACTGGTGAAGTATCTGAAGTTTAACATCCCTCTTCTCGAGTGTTCGAACTGCTGCAGAAGCTCGGACGAATCCTACGGGATTGAGTCCTGTGAGGACGAGCTTCTAGCGGACGCCGGCCACAAGGTAGATGCACTGGTGGTGTCTGCTACTTAGAGATATTCTAGAATAGGCCCTTCATTCCAAACCATGAAGATCTTGTTATGATCCCGACTAAGACAGAACTAGCTCTTTTCAGCAGGATATACAAGATACCAACTGATGTACCTGTCTCCTCTCCTCAAGTGTTCGAACTGCTGGAGAAGCTCAGAAGAATTTTGTGATGATGAGATTCTAGAGGACACCGACCACAGGTCAGGTACGATGATGGTGGCGGCTTCTACATATAATGTACTCTTCGAGACATTCTTTAGCGGATCCTTCATATCAAAACAAGATGGGCTTCCGATAATGGTACTGTTATTAATCAACCAAGACAGCACTAGTGTTTTTCAGCACGAGATATAAAGTATCGAGTGTTACGCCTTTCTCCATTAAGGGTATTGGAATTCCATTCTCTGAAACCGCAAATACTTTGGTCAGGATCTTAAACTTCAAACCCAACATTCTGAAAAGAGTAAAAAATGCTGTGGTAGCTCTATGTACCAACACAAGTGCAATAGGGTGCTGGACCACTTTGTTTGGGTGCTGGGCCACAGCGACATACTAGTGGAATAGAAAACGGATGATCTTACAAGACTAGTGGGTAATTGTCTTCCTGAATTCAAAAAACTATAACAAGATGGTTGAACAGTTAAATTACACCTGATTTGGAAGCAGAGCCACAGCAACATTCCAGAAAATGACTATAGATGAAATTACAAGACTAGGAACTACCTTACATGATCCTGCTGTTTTTGAAAGATAGTGTTATTGTGGCAACAAATGACAGGCGGTCACTAGTCAGGAAATGCATACATTCCAGGCTGACATAGCTCTGGCTATAACCCAAACGCACCAAAGCCCTGCTGTCGTTATCCAAACCGAACGTCTCACTCAGTGACGGATCACTGCCTTATTGGACGGCACGAAGAGAAATTGAAGGTCTTGCAGAATGACTTGCAGAAGCTACAGAGACGAATATGTGGAGGAATCAATATAAAACCTTCTGGGGCCGTTTTCAGCTCTCTCCAGGGCCGATATGCTGTCCCATTCTCTCATTTCTTTAGTAAGTTAGCAGACTTGGCTGATTTTAAAGTTCGCCAACACTTGGGCTTTTTAAATCAATGGTGTTCGTTCAACGAAAGTGACTAGACAAATCTCATAATTTCCTCCCATCTCTGCGGTATCACAATGGAGTCTGGCATACCCTTAAAGGCTACTAATTGATTTTTATAATTAAACCGAACACTTAACCAGAACGGGCCGTATGTTAGTACTCGTTTCCCTTGTCCTATAGAAGACTTTCGATACACCAATTTATTCCCTAGTCCAAGTTTGAAACGTTGTTTTGGCGATAACCGTATGTGGATTTCAGTCCCCGTGGACTTAAATATAGAGTTTCCTAAGGTGGGGTAATATTTCTTGCACCAACACCTGACGTCGTTGAAATCGTAACCTATTCAGACGATTGTTCGATTCTGGAATTCGACCCTTAAATGTTGAGAAGTAGGACTATGGTTTTCAAATCTCTGACCCGCATCACTTCAATGACAATTGCATACTATAGACGTCGCATAGTATTTACAGATTTCATCCGTCAGGTGGCGTCCGAGCAGCCTTTCTCTCATTCTCAAATTCCTCTCTCAATTATTTCTCTGTCAAAACATGCAAACTTTTTTATACTCTCAAATAATTTCTGAGAAGGGAGTGAGTTTTTCAGCTTGTTTTGTTGTTGAATGTTTTGAAGTTGGAGTATAATAAAATTAATGATGAAAATCTTTTCTCTCTTTGCAGAGTAAATAAAAGTATCTATCCTCTCTTTGCAGAACTCTCTCTTTACAGTTTAGCCAGACAAAGCGCCATCTTCAATATGCAGACATACTAAACGAATTGTCAAACTCCATGTGACGTCTATAGTATTCAATTGTCATTGATCACTTGGAACCGATAAAAACCTTGCTGATACACCTGTTTCGATGTAGTCATAGAAAATGAGCGAGACGCGCCAATATTTTGACCTGAGAACTGCAACGTGGTGTCTCTTCATGTCCTCGTAGGACCACTTACATGAAGAGAGGAAGATCTTACCGGTGCTACGACACAACTTCATGTTGTCGAAACTATACCTGCTGTGATACTACCGCTGTAACCAACGAAACAATAAACTGACGCAGAACATCTCAGCCGTTTGGCTCTGCGGCTCTATTAAAAAAAGATTAAATTTGTTGCTTGACTTGAGGTATGCGTTTTGACAAACTGACGTAAATTGAATGGAATCCATTCATAAATAGAAAATGATAGCCATTGATGCTATACACCTGCAAGTAACACCCGATCTGACTTCCATAACATGGACCAGCCAGTGGAACGATGTGTCTGTCCTATATTTCTTCCTTAGTTAAAATATTGATGTCATAAAAAAATTTTAAATTTTTACACGATCTGTATTCCAAAACATGGACTTACCAGTGGAACTATCGTATATAGTCATTTATTCACACTGTAAATTTCCGGGTGATTTGAATCATTTTTAAGAACGCTGTAATACTAAAATTCGACATTTTAAAACCCAATAGGTCTCCCTCTGTAGACACTAAACATTTTCACATAGAAATGCCTAAAATTGAGTACAAAATTGAACTAGAGCATCGCGGTTGCCCACTGGAAAATTCCTGATCTAATGGCTCTGAGGCAGATCTGGAGCATGAGCTTTAAAGTTACAAGAGAGTACCTCCATATGTGCAAACGTACCAAGAGCATAAGGCAGTCAAAGGAACAATAACTAAGTACAGAATGTTATTTTATGTTCCTTTCACTGCGGAGTTCAGCTGAAGATCGTAGGGTTCCTTCTAAGTCAGGGATCGGCACACTTATATAACCATACAAAAACATTTCTCTCTCAATGTAAACTGAATGAATTATTTTATACTCATACAATGTGTGAGAGGAGAGAACCGCCCATGTGCGCTGTTTTGCCGATCTCTGTTCTAAGTGAAGGATGGTATTTTTGAATAGTGAAGTGAAAAATAAAAAGACCTTGAAAAACAACACCAACCAATGCATGACGTTTCATTGTTGGTTAAGCAGCTCCTTGGATGTCACACACAAACAGTGGCATCGGTGGAGGGAATATTTCCACGACATGCCCGAGTGATCTATGCCCATCTAAGATTTGGTTGATGTAGCTGCTTCAACGCGTACTGAGCCCGAAACTGCCAACATCCGTTAACAGGTCTGCATCCGTTTAAAGTCATGGGAAATATTTTAATTTTAGAGGATAACAAATATTTGAAAAACGTTAATTCAAATGTGGAGAGAAAGACGTTTTTATTAATAAAAAAACTCCTACAAGCATCCCGCTGCAGAAACACCTATCTTAAATAAAAAATGGTTTTGACCTAAATTTAAAGATACTCGAACATTCTTCTTTAGGCTAATAAATTTGCGGTTGATATCGTGCAGCAGAAACATTTTATGAGGCTAGACAAACCGCATCTCCGCACTTCTCCCACACTCACGCCCGTCTCTTAATTCATATGAACGAACATACGGCCAACAATTTAAGTCCTATCACCATCGTCTGACTAGACCGGCTAAGTACTTCTTCCCTCACAAGGTAGGCAGACGTTCCACCGCACCCCCATCTCCGCCATAATTCAAATATATACGAGTATGTTAGAATTCTAATAAAAATAAAACGGCCAAAAGAAAACAAACAAAAAACACGTATCAAACAAACATTTCCTAGACGCAACATGTTGTGATGTAAACGACTATATCCCCATATACATACATATATGCATGTATGGTGGTATTTTTTTTTAAGATGTGATCTCTTGTAACACACCATCCACCTCAACACTCGTCGGCCGAACATCATTTTTGTGAAAAACAAACATCGCCAGCATCACGGGGGAGGGAAGGATGGGGACAAGACAACTACACCAAAACGACTAGGCTACTAAATGGGATTACTTTTTGGGGAATATAACAAAAAGGCACGTAATGTGCAACATAAAAGCAAAGAAAAAAACTTCTTTGTTTTGCACGAGGGTGGTGTAATGATTAAAGAAAATTAGTTATTGTTAAAATACAATACTAAATGCAATTCCATAAATTTCGTCCTTTTCCTTCTATGTGGCTTATTTAAGAAATACAGTCACTATGTTTAAGTTAGTTTTCGTCCTTTTCCTTTTACGAGGCTTATTTAAGGAACTACAGGCATTTTAAATGTTGCTAAGGAACTACAACCATTTTAAGTTTTGCTAAGGAAAATCAAAATTTTAAGTGATACCAAAATTTCGAATTTTTGCTTCTTATAGGAATTACAGCCATTTGAAGTTTTGCTAATAAAATTCAAAATTTGATGTTCCCTTTACGAGACTTATTTAAGGAACTATTGCCATTTTAAGTTTTACTGAGAAAATTCCAACTTTTCACCAAAATTTAAGTGACAAAAAAATTTTCGTCGTTCGAAAAATTCGGTCTCTAATTTTTCTATAAAATAATGTCTCAGTAACATTTGCCCTTTTAGTTTGTAACCATCCGGGTAACAGTGTGTTCCACGGCCACTTGCGATTGGGTTATGTTCAGCAAAAAGGACTACCTTATCTGATCTTTAATTTTTTGCTCAAAATTTAGAATTTCCTCTCCAAAACTTAAAATGGGTATAACTCCTTAAAAAGTGTCCTACAAAAAAAGGACGAAATATTGTAAAACTTAAAATGGGTATAACTTGTTAAAAAAGCAAAATTATGTGATCACTAATTTTTGGGCCAAAATTTATAATTTCCTTTCCAAAACTTAAAATGGGCATAATTTGTTAAATTAGCGACCTAGAGCGAAATGGAAATTTTAGGCGTCCTACCGCGCAAAGAACTATCACTAATTTCTAGGCCAAGATTTAGAATTTCCTTTCCAAAACATAAATTGGGTATGACTCGTTAAATAAGTGGTTTATAGCGGAAAGGACGAAATTGTGTAATCACTAATTGTTCCTTTCCAAAACATAAAATAAGAATAACTCGTTAAGTAAGCGTCCTACAGCGAAATTAAAGAAATTATGTGATTACCAATATTTGGGTCAATAGTACATTGACTTACTATTCCAGATATTGATTTGAAGATTCTCAAAGATCAATTAGTTATCTTGAAAAATTACAGATAAAAACCAGTATGGAAATCCTTAAGTTTTTGGTGCATTGCAATTAAAATTTCCTTGGTTTTTTTTCTAAATTATTATTTTACTACTTAGGTATTCCACACAATTAATGTTAAGGAAACTCGTGGCAGTTAGAACAATTAATCCCCATAAAATTGCTGTATCATTTGCACCAAAATATCCATATCACTTGAAACTAAGGTCCTCAAGTCGCTCGCCGGCAACGCTTGGTGAAATATTAAAGAAACTAGTGCCAGTCTATGCAATGTCATTGTTGTCACCGAAGTGAGGTAGGCGCAGTTGTGGAGCATATAGACCTGCCGCAAAACCGCACCAATAGCCGCGGCATAGTGCCTTCTCACTTTCTCAAAAGACTACTTTCATGAGGAATATTCCTCTTCTCATGCGACCATAATATTATTATACAGCACTACCGAAGCTTTATCTGCGCCTCTATACGCACTACCGGAGGCCCTATGCTCCACTGGCAGTGAAAGGAATTAAGAAGAGAAGTAGAAGATACTCATTACCGCAGCAGTATCTATCCCATCTAACAGTTATTATCATCAAGATATAGAGCGTGAGATGCAATGGTACAAGGGAGATCCTCTGGAACAGAAATCGGAACAGGCTTGTCTCTATAAAGAAATCGCAGCTGTAATTAACCAGCAACCAAGCGAAAGTAGTTCATGATAACCATCCTCCATCAGTGGCATCAGAAGAAGGGAGGCTATCACGGTAGGTGCGCAGCTGAGATATGTATAGCGTAGCTGTCTCAATTTATACTGAGCTCAGAAATTTGACGAATATCTGTCCAGAGTGCGATCATGATACATTACAGCTGTTATCATCAAGATATAGAGCGTGAGATCCAATAGTACAAGAGCGATCTTCTGGATCAGATAGCGTAACAGGTAGGTCTGTATAAAGAAATCGCAGATGTAAGTAACCCCCACCCAAACAAATGTACTTATAGTTCTTGAAAACCATCCTCCATCAGTGGCATCAGAAGAAGGGAGTCTATCAAGGTAGGTCTGCAGCTGAGATATGTATAACATAGCTGTCTCAATTCATACTGGGCTCAGCAATAGGTCAAATATCTGACCAGAGTGCGATCACGATACACTACACCTATTCCGTTGTCAATACACTCTCACTCAGCAGTTACCCAATCTCTATGGGGTCACCTCATCGAGGTTGTTAACTTACTGAACCATAATTTTATGATACAACTCTACCGAATCAATAACTGTTGGGGTGCTATAACATGTAGGAGGGTTACTTCACATGTCCACTGAAGACCACCTTCATGAAAAGCCGAATATCATGTGCATCCATAATTGTATTTGCAGCAGCGGGGTGTGAGAAGATGAATAGTATGCTTCTGGACACGCTACCGAAACAGTACCTGTATCCACTCCATCCAACTCCTGGTATGTATGCTTCACCACTTTTATCATGGATCTTTGGAGGGATTTTCACGATCTTTAAGGTGAGTCAAACGGTACAAGAAAAAGCTTCTGGATCAGAAAGCGTACCATACAGATCTGAACAACGAAATCGCAGCAATAATTAACAACTTACCGGGTGAATATAGTTCTCAGAAACCATCCTCTATCAGTGACATCAGATGAAGTAGACTACCGCGACAGCTGAGGTCTGGGTGAGGCAAATATATACTGGGATCTGCGGCGAATATCTGTACATAGTGCGATAATGTACCGTATGATATACTTCACTTATTCCGATGCCCATCCACTCTCACTCAGATAGTTCCCAAATATCTATGGACTTACCTCATCGAGGTTGTGAACTTACTGTACAATAATTTTATGATGCAGCACAGTTGAGATCTGAATGACGTTCTGCCTTAAATCAAACTGGGCTTAGCAATGTGGCGAATATCTGTCCAGAGTGCGATCATGTATCATATAACCTAAACCTCATATGATACACTATGTATACCTATTCCATTGTCTTTCCAATCTCACTCAGAGCTGGTTTCTGAATATCTATAGACTCACCTCATCGAGGTTGTCAACTTACTGAACCTAGGAATCAAGGAATTAACACTCATAAAATATATTGTTGCTACATCTGCTAATCTTCCGCAGGTGATCGTTCTTGAGATTCATTCTGACCATAACCAATTATTCCACTCCACGATGTTCCAAAAACACGCCCAATCTAGAAGTTTCTATCCGATTCCAGGTAATTTGTTTTGTATAGACCGATTACTTTACAAGTTCCGATTTTTCATTGAACAGCCCTCGTTACAGATAAGATTTTGTGGAGTGAGACAATTATATCGCTTTGTCCTCAAATGCATATGTGTACATGTATGTGTACATGTGTTAAGAAAACTGTATTAAAGTGTTCGAAAACATATGAAATCCACTACATACATATGTATATGTATATGCAACAGACAGGGGAGAGAGATGATTTTTTGGGGGGTGGTGAGGGTCGATGATGCGAGGATGGATACGAGTTACTGTCGTAACGCACACACGGAATGCATAACAGACATGCGACATTTTTATGGGGGTTTGTTTCATTCTTCCTAGTTAGTTCCTCTTTTTTATGACTTACAACGATGACGACATCGTCGTTTTTTTCTTCTTCCTATCTTATGCATAATTGAAGAAAACCATCAATCCAAAATCGGCGGGGACCAAAACAGGAGAGATTCCAACCCTCAATTTGCTTAGCCTCAGTCACGAAGAAAATCATGCACATATCAAATGCCTTCTGCTTCAGCCCACATAAGGTCATAAAAGTGGTTTAAGCTCAGTGGAAACAACAGCACAGACGCCAGACATGCCATGCATGTATCTACTGAGGCAACGTGGTCAAAATTTTATAAGAAAATTCAATGGCATTTTTACAAAATGTCTGGAAACCAGGCTGGGGTACAGTGAGCCAAATACATTTTCGTACATCCAATAAAGTAAAGTGTCCAAATTTAAAATCACACATGATTTTGGTTGGTTTAGGGTGGCCGGAGTCCACCACGGACCCAGTTGCCACTCATCGGAACCAACCTGTTTCATACACAAAGTTATCAATAATACGAACATCAGTACCGACAAAATCTGTCAGACTTCCTAGAAAGGTCGACCCAGTATATCAATGCTCTCTACTTCCTCCTCATCTCCAGAGCTTCTGCAGAAGTCAATGGACTCAATGCCCAACCTTCTGCCGTGTTCGCCGATCAGGCAATGTCCCTTCAGAACTTACACTAACGTAGACAGTATTTCCCTTTCTTGAGCGTGGAGATATTTTGGTCAGATTTGTCTAGCTACCCTACAGGATTCGATTTCTGTCCATCTCTAATTGGACTGCACCTTATCTTGACACTTGGTGTGGCATATATCGTCGCTTGGATGACCAACCGACGTAACTGACCATTTTTCAGAAATTGAGTTAAGGCCGCCATTTGATTTGTCTAGGCAAAGTACAACGTGTGTATGCATTTTGTGCATATATATATTACCGTTTTCTCAAAAAACGGTAAATGATTTTAGACGTAACTGATACAATGCCAAAAAAAATGTTCACCATGAGATTTAGGCTGGTACGACTGCAACGGAACTCTGTGAACCACTATTTAACAATTGGTATTGATGGTGCAGCGTTCCCATAGTATATATGTCAATATGTCACTTAATATTTCGATTTCCCGAAATGTTTCTTCATTATTGCAAAAAGTTATGGAGTACTTGCTGGACCCTGCCCACTCGTTGCCCATTTTTGAACCGATTGCGTTCGAAACGGGATCAAAGTCCAGTCCCAATCATCAGATAACGACAGTAGGAATCTCAATAATCCATTCGTAGGTAGGAACAGTGGGAATCACTAAGAAAATAATAACTCCAAATTGGCTTATAAGCGCGGGGCCACGCCTCCTCAATAAATAACTAATATAGCCTATGTCACCCGCTAGGATAATCTGAAGATTACAGTATTTATCCCTTTTCCGTTATGTGCCTCTAAATGTCATTAAACCACAACTGTACACCATTTAATCGTTTTTGCATCACAGTGTCACTATAAGTATGTATTAAGAGAAAAACATACTGTATATTCCAAAAGCTAAATTCGCACCCTTAGCCCTACTCTACCATATTTAATCCTTTTTGCCATATCGTACCATATTTTACCATTTTTGCACTACGGTACCATATTTAACCCTTTTTGCCCCACTGTGCCATATTTAACACATTTTTGACCCACTGCACAAATTTAAATTTTTCCCCCACTGTACCATATTTAGCACTTTTTGCCCCACTGTACCATATCCAACATAGTTTTGTCCCACTGCACAATATTTATCATTTTTCCACCATTTTTGGCTAAAAAACTCCTTGTGTCTAGTCTACGTTCCAATGGCTACACTCAAGCCAAATTAGACGACTCAAGCTTTTGCCCTTATCTCTTTGTCCCAATGTGCGCGTAAATTTTTTAATTTGATTCATACCGAATCTTCGCCCTAGGCGCTACCCTCACACGAAATGTTGCAATTCTAGCTCCAGCCGTTTGGATTTGGCTGTGATACCATATTTTTTTCTTTTTTGACCCATTGTGCGCCCAAAATTTCGAAAACCCTTCCATATTGCACGTCTATATAGCAAGGACTACCATCCTACCAAATTTCATGACTCTAGCTTTAGCCGTTTGGGCTGGGCGGTGATCAGTCGTAACTGACATTAAGAATAATTTTTTTCCCACAAAGTGACGTATCTGCATTG
Organism: Eudasyphora cyanicolor; assembly: GCA_963930755.1. Taxonomy (NCBI): domain Eukaryota; kingdom Metazoa; phylum Arthropoda; class Insecta; order Diptera; family Muscidae; genus Eudasyphora; species Eudasyphora cyanicolor. The sequence goes on from OZ005737.1 coordinate 60,295,436, forward strand.
TTTATGAAAAACATGCATTATAATTTATTTTTTTATTTTTTTGTTAATAATATTGAAAAAGATGGAGTTAAGTACACAATAAGAAAAGAAAACTGGAAATATAATAAATATTACGCCGTGGGGAAGAATGGACATTGCCTCAAAAACAGAAAAACTGCTCTCCTGAACAATTTTGAAAATGTCAGTTACTGCAGTTGTTCATCCAAGCGACGATATATCTGCGAGCGTACCGACTCGGTTGAGGTGCCTATGGCCTCAGCCACTTCACCCAATTCATTCTTCGATCGTCCAATATCATTCCCCGGATATTATCGACTTCTGTCTGGACCCCCTCTGATTGGGCGACCTGAACCTTTAGCGTCATTTAGGCTGGTACGACTACAACGGAACTCTGTGAACCACTATTTAACAATTGATATTGATGGTGCAGCGTTCCCATAGTATTAATAAGCCATTCATTCGTTTCGGTGATTTTTTTAAGTAAAAAAAAAATAGTTTTATCAGCGTACGAAATTCTGTTTTTTTCATTTTCTCTTCAAGTCTGCTTTCAATAGCTGTCAAACAACAACTAAATGATGCTTATTAACATTTTTACAGCAGCCAGATGACAGATTCCTCATAGCGACAATAAGATTAAAATGTCTATAATTTTGTAGGTACATGATCTACAGTCCCTAATTATATCACATTGTAGTACAACGTTTACCGACCTATGGTGTACACCTCCGAGAGGAACTTTACCACTAAGATACCTGTCAGAGAGGAATTAGTTGGCAGAATACCAGGAAATATAGACTATCTCCACTTCTATGTAGATGTTTCAAAGCTTGATGAGAAGCATTGATCCGGATTACACTGTAAATATCGTAGTCTTGATATAGCTCACATACTACCAAATACTTGCCGAGTCCATAAAGCCGAAATTATTGTAATAAGGAAAGTCGCCAATATATCGAAAGGAAATTAAAAGGGTACATTTTTTCAAATACCTCGTTGGCATCATTGATGAGGATGGTTAATTTTCCATCTTATCCAAAGTATGGCGCTCAAATGAGTACAGCCCGGAAAAAGAAATAAAAATATTCTTAGCTTGTGTAATATCAGTTTTACTGTATGGTTTCGAAACGTGGATGTTTACAGAAATCCTAAAGAAAAGAATACAAACCTTTGTCAGCCGATGTCTTCGTATAATCTTGAAAATATTCTGGCCATGAATGATCTCCAACGAAGACCTGTTGACCAGAACAGGAATGGATCCGGTTTGCATAATGATAATCAAGATAAAATAAGGATGAATTGGACACACGCTAATAAAGGACAACAACGAGATCTGCTTTAGGTCTCCATAGACTATCCATATGGAATAAGTTTACTGAATGCATATGCCTGCTGTGAAGTAGCTCGAGATACGCCCCGAGCAAGGCTTATTATTATTATTATAAGTCGCCAAATGGCTGAGTCGCAACATTGGGACTAACATTGCCGTCATCATTCACTCGGACAGCCAGGCTGTCATTACAATTCTGGAGTTCACATCCTTAAATTCACAAATAACCCTCGACTGCCGCAGAACTCTTAATGAGGTGGCATAGGAATAGGGAAATTCCGGGTAACTGCAAAGCCGATGAACTTATTAGGAAACAGACGTCATAACAAATCCTCGAAGCATTTGCATATATGTATTGGTGCGCCACTGTTCACATGCAAGCTCTGGTTTAGGCTTAGCCAAGAGGCAGTCAGACAATACAATGAATGATGTACAGAAATCGACACCTGTAGGGTAGCTAGACATATCTGACCAAGATACGACATGGGAAGGTCAAAATATCTCCCATCAAATATCAAAATATGACCCAGATGGGTTCCAATGACTTTTACTTTGGCTTAGGTTTAGGCAGTCCAATGAAAGATGGACAGATGTAGGATAGATAGAAAATATGGCTAAGATACGACCTGAGAAGATCAAAATATCTCTTCGCATTAGAGAGGAAAAGACTGCCTACGTTAGTGTCAGTTCTGACGGGACACTGCCTTATTGGCGAACACACCATATGGTTGGGTATTGACTCCAATGACTTATGCAGAATCTGTGAAGATAAGGATGAAGTGGGGAGCATTGTGCACCTACTTTGCTACTGTCCCGCATTGAGTGCCTGGATATAGTAGACAGCCTTTTTAGAAACTTTAACAGATCTTCCGGTAACGATATTCATATTATTGATACATTTTGTATATCAAACAGGTTGTTTTAGATGAGGAGCATCAGACCCTGTTAACACTAAAGACCTAAATTAGTCTATGTGAGCTACTAAAAACGGCTACACACCTAACATAAACATAATAATAATACATGCTTGGAATACTTAGGAGGATCATGGGATCATATTACAATGGATCAGTTAGGATCATATTACAATGGATCAGTTAGGGCCTCGTTGGGTAACATCTGTTCGGGATGTGATCATCTCGGTTGTATTACAAACGTAAAAATTTTTCGAAATTGGCACAGATCTTTTTTGAATAAAAATGTGGTTTCTGTCTAATTCTCCCTACAGCAGGGCTTTTCAAGTGGGAAGCCGTGTCTTCCTAGGTAGCCTTTTCGCTACAGCAGAGGAGCCTTCGAGAATTAACAAGTACAAGCGTTCGGCCATGCCGAATCTTATATACCCTCCACCATGGATAGCGTGTGACCTCACAAAATAACTCAAACCTAAAGAAAATAACACCGAAAAACAAAAAAATATGACAAAACAAACAAAAAGATGAGAACAGTAGGAATCACAGCAAGTTAGATGCTATATTTGGGGGCTATATAAAAACATTGACCGATATGGCCCATTTGCAATCCCAAACAACCTGCAACTATAAGAAATATTTATACCAAATTTTATCAACCTACCTCTATTATTGCGGACTGTAGCGTGATTACCACAGACGGACGGACAGACGGACATGGCAAAATCGTCTTAGAATTTTACGACGATTAAGAATATATATAATTTATGGGGTCTCAGATCAATATTTAGAGGTGTTACAAACGGAGTGACAAAATGAATATACCCCCCATCCTATGGTGGAGGGTATAAAAAAGCCTTTATAATAAAGTGGAATTATATTTAGTTTGAGATTATTTCTATGCGAGAATGCTTGTTTAACCGGTTCTCAGGGCTTCGAGGGAGTCGCAGAACCAAATCAGCTGAGTAGCCTTGCCCTACAGCAATATAGTTGAATGTTTATTTTCCGAGTGTACATAAATGTTTGCGTCTCACTGTAGATAGCCATTAAGACAGTGTGTGGTTTGGTTTCGTGTATTGAGGAGTCAGTTAAAGGTGTCGCAGTTCCTCGTCATATGCGTGAGGTTTTTTTATTCGTCATCATTCTTAGACATCTTAATAGAAATAAACAACAGCCGCATTGGAGCACATCAGTTCCATCATATATATACTCGTAAATTTAACAACTCAAAGGATCAGTTTTGTTGCCATTTCCGGTATCCCGTTTTTACTTCGTTATTCATCGCCTTGAAGACCATAAAAGTTAAACTTTGCACTCGCATACATAAAGGGGGATTTTCGTGGTTATAACAAATTTAATCAAATGTTTCTTTTTCTTCGGACGACGACTAAGGAACAGCACCAAATTTGTAAGATCGTAGAGGAGATTGTTATAAAATTAATTTGCGTTGATATTTTATATTTTTTATGTCCTCATCGCTTTACAGCATTCGGAAATGTGCGACAAAAATTGTTAAATTTTATAGTGAATCCATATCATCAATTTTGTTTAGGATAATTTATAGAGTTTGTTACGACAAAAAATACCCTCATAAGAGTGACTTAAGACCCAATCGTTTGTACGGCGGAAATCAGTTTCGGAACATTTCAAGTAATTTCAGCTATGTCTGTCCGTCCGGCTGCCTGGCTGTTGCGCACGATAACTGTCGAAAAGAGTGACCGACTGTATGTGGCAATATTTTATCATATTTCAGGCTAGGATTAGGTTAGGGAGGCAGCCAGCTTTTCCAGGTCACAAAGACCAATATAGGTCCCTTGTGATACCACGGGCTCTGATGCAGCTCATTAAAACTAACCTGGGGCCAAATCACGGCATTCGATATAGATATTTTACTATCGTAATGAGTTTTCTTGTTATCGTTAAAAGAATACAAACTTCTCTCGAATTCATGCAGATGTTTTCGTAAATTCTAGCGGAGCTTTTCAAGGTTTACTTTTTCTCATTAACAAAAATTAAAATGGCTCCTCGATCGAAAAGTTTTCAGTATCGAATGCCGTCATTTGGCACCTGTTTGAAAAACAAAGATATCAATAGTACGAATATCGGTACCTGAAAAATATGTCAGACTTCCTAGAAAGGACGACCCCAGTAGCACTTCCACTTCTTCCTCTTCACCAGCTCCTGCAACAGTCATTGGACTCAATACCTAACCTACTAGCGTGTTTGCCTATCAGGCAGAGCCCGTCAGAACTAACGTAGATAACCTTCTCAGTTCGTATTTTGGGCAGATTTGTGTAGCCAACCTACAGGTGCCGATTTCTCTCCATCTTTCATTGGACTGCCGGATTGCCCCTTGCCTAAGCCAAAGCGTGCGTGTGGACAGTTGCGCACCAATATATGCAAATTCTTCGAGAATTTCTAATGTTGTCCCACTCCTAGCAAGTTCATCGGCTTTGCAGATCCCATGGACATCCCTATGCAAAGGTACCCATAAGTGTTGGTATGTTAAACTGCTCAGCGTTAAAAGATTTGCGGCAGTCTAGGGCTGTTTGCGAATTTAGGGATGTGGACTCCAGAGAATTGACGGCAGCCTTACAGTCCGAGTAAATGACAACTCCAGTGTTGGTTAATATGTTGCCGCTCGGCCACTTGGCGGCTTCCCTTATTGTCATTATTTTGGCTTGATAGACACTGTACAAGTATCTGATAGTCTGTGAGCTCTATCAAGACTTAGTTCCTTACAGTGTACTCCGAAGCCAAACTTATTATAAGTGTAGTGGAGATGATTTCTGCTTCCTGGTATTCTGCCAACCCATTCCTCTCTGGCAGGTATCTTAGTGGTAAAGTTCCTCTCAAAGGTGTACACCGTTGGTATATAGTCCACTCGGTCGTTTACGATAGAACTACATTGTGATATCCTCATGTGGGCATAGTTCTTATACCTCCACATTGATAGACAGTTTAATCTAAATGCCGCTCTGATGGCAACTTCTCAATATCAATGGGCAGTAGATGGATTAGGAGTTGTAGAGATTCAGTCACTGTAGCCCTTAAAGCTCCGCTGATCTGGTGGCAACTTTGCTCGCCACAGTGTCAATGGGAAATAGATGGAGTAGGACTTGTAGAGACTCAGTCGCTATAATCCTTAAAGCTCCGCTAATGCATAGACAGGAAGTTCTCTAAACCTTTGGTTTGTAATGGATCGTTTATCACTTGCCGTCCATCACACCACAATGTCGTACAACAGTATTGCTATACGTACACTGCAACATATATATCCAATGAACGATTTTAGGAGACAGGCCCCAACGCCATCCTACAGCTTTCCTGTTGGAAAATATGGCGATGTTGGCTTTCCTTACACATTCCAGTACATTATACCTGAATGACATTTTCCTGTCTAGAATTATTCCTACATATTTTGCACTTTCAGTAAAGACTAGCTCTGTTCCGTTTAGCCGAGGGGGTTCACATGTGGAACCTTATACTTCCTAGTAAAGAGAAATAATGCTGTCTTGTTTGTGCAGAACCAACTGTAGGATGTCTCTGAGGACGCTGACGAATTTGCCAGTTACTGCGATTGCCACGTCATCCGTATATGCTACGACTTTGAAGCCACAACGTTCTAGACTTAACAGGATTCCATTTACTGCTAGGTCCCAAATTAGTGGAGACAGAACTCCCCTGTGTGGGGTCCTTCTAGACACAAAACTTGTTAGAGTTGTGGACCCAAAACTTAATGTTATGCGTCTTCAATTGAGCAGGCCCTTAGATGTGACAACGCCGCAATTACCGCATCTGAGTGAAAGTTGTTAAAAGCCCCTTTTATATCAAGAGGCCACCACAGTGAATTCCTTGAAATGTAGGGACGGTTCGATAGTGCCCACCAATTCATACAGGGCAGATTCTGTAAACTTGCCCTTGCTGTAAGCATGTTGGTTTCTAGACAAGAGTTTTGTAACCAGGTTATGCCTAATGAACAGCCTTTCTACACCTTTTAATATGGACGAGAATAGAATATTGTCCTCAAGTCCTTTGTCCTAGTGTTCGATAACATTCCCGCTTGAACTTGAATACAACGTTAGTGTCTATCCATTGATTTAGGATATATGAGAGCCTTATACGGCCTTCATATTTACCTCTACCAAGGGGATGATGTACTTTAACATTTTCTGCATTTCTAGTGGGTAAATGATGTCTATAGCAGGTAATTTAAACGACTCAAATCTGTTATTCGCCCAGCTTAGCCTGTATTTAACGGCCAACAATTTAGCGACGTTTGTAATTCTCTCGCTTTCTTGTTGTGCTGCCTTTCTTCGGGTTCTGTCTGAGAGATCCCCGGAAAATGTATGTCGAGCAGTACCTGTAGTGACAGCTTCCTTTTTTGTCCTGTTGTTATCCTCGTTCTGCAGATAACCTACTATACTCGTACATGGGTAGTATGTTCCTTAGCCTTGCGGCCTCTGAGACCTTGTCCACTTACCCAGTGGAGGTATACCAAAACGTCTATGCGCTTTCCTTCTTTGTCATTCGATTCGAACAGAAATATTGCATTTATAACGGGTTTTCCAACAAGAGGTTATTTTGAATCACCCGGTATTTCGGTAGCCGTCACTTTTTAAGCTTTTATTCTTTGACAAGTAGAAACTACGCCATTACTAAAAATGGAACGATACACGATTCAACAACGTATTGAAATTATTAAAATTCGAAAAATCGAAAAATCATCTTGACTGATGAGGCCCATTTCCACCTCGGTGCCTGCGTCAACAAGCAAAATTGTCGCATCTGGGGCTCGGAAAACCCAAGAGTTATTGTTGAGAAGCCTCTCCATCCTCAACGTGTGACTGTTTGGTGCGGTTTATGATCCGGTGGGGTCATTGGACATTACTTTTTCGAAAATGAGGTTGGATCAACAGTTACGGTGAATGGATTGCGCTATAGAGAGATGATTAATGATTCTTTATGGTCGGAGTTGGATGGTATTGATCTGGACAACGTTTACTTTCAACAAGAAGGCGCTACGTGCCACACAAGCAACGAAACCATCGCTCTGTTTCCGGACCGTGTTATCTCTCGAAGAGGTGATCACAATTGGCCACCGAGATCTTGTGATTTAACACCTTGCGACTTCATCCTTTGGGGCCACGTGAAAGATAAGAGTCAATTCAAGACCTCAAAGATAATTCAAAAAATGGCATTTTTCTTTGAATACCAAAATAACACCTCTTGTTGGAAACCCCTTTTTTACTAAAGTAGTATAAATTCTTAAAGTTCAGCCAAATCGGTTTGATGTGATCTTTAGAACATTAAGACTTCTAATCGGAACTAGTCTTTATATTGGGGGGACTATAACAAAATATGGACGAAAGTGTCCCATTTTCACTGGAGTCGAGTTAATGCAATATATTATAAAAGCTTAAATTTCATCATGATCAATGTTTTCTTCAGATAATGAAGAAGTTACATCGGAGGGGACCCTCATCTGCGATCTATATTAAAACATCGACCATTATGTCCCATTTTCAACATTTGTTTTCGAGCTTTACTTTGATCAGAAGAATGGCTGCACTTCCGTTAAAAAACGTAGAATCTACACCACCAAGAAGTCAAATTACATGATCCTTAATCCAAGATAATGTATGTATCGTGACCAACGTTCATTAAAATCGCTCCATATTTGCGACCTGGACATTTATCAAAATAATATGTGTATCGACAGAGAGACGAACATCGTTAAATCGACTCAGTGAGTGACTTAATGCAGATCTGTATAATAAACTATGGGTCTACTTCTTCTCCTATTAGGCGTTCCGAACAAATGCACAAAGTCATAAAAACAGTGCATCACAGTGTGGTGTCGGATATAATATTTGCGAGCTGTATATTTGAAAACCCCCTTCTGCGACAAAACTGCCCTCGACTGTCTCAGAAGGAGATGGCAGAACAGTTCAATATTCACCGGATATGTGTGCCTCGCTACACGGACATACCTGGGAACTGCAAAGCAGATGAACTTGCAAACCTGCGAACTCTGTACTTGTTTTTCCTTACATCCCTGTGGTAGTATTATTGATTAAGTAGTCTAAGTGAGTCTGTCATTCTTAACCTAACCTAACCTAACCATACATTTTTTTGTTTCAAACCCCCATAAAAACCCACAAATAAAAATTATAACAAAAAAAATATAAAAAAAATTATAACAAAAGTGCAAAAACAAAATTTATACAAAAATCTTTCATAAACTTTTTTTAATAAAAAATTTGGTCTAAATTAAAAATTCGAACTCCGTTACGAAAAATCCTAAAAAAATTATCGTATATTTACACTGCGGTCACGGTTAAAGCACAAAGTTCACATTATTTATAGATTTTACTACAAATTAAAATTGTTATATGAATTCATATTGCGATTAACGGAATTATGGTATTCACAGTCGACGCGTTACATCTGGCATCTCTAATATCTTTCATTCACTTTTGACTGATAACACACAGCTCTGTATACGTTCAAACACAACTGCTGCGGTCGCCAACGACGGCGAACCGAAAATTAATATAATGTAATACCAAAACAACGGCCGTCGTCGTCAACTCCTCAATTGTGTTTAATCTCTATGTGTCATGAGAAAGCAAGAAGAAGCAGCAGAAGGCTGACGAGAAAGAAGACCATACGTGGACGTGGAAATATAAACATAAATTAAGTAATTTGTAAAAAAGCGAAAGGAATTTAACACAAATCGCGGTGTCCAGTGGAACGTAACAATAAAGATCTCAAGAAAACCACAAAAAAAAAAAATATAATTTGTCATAATATAACAGAAATAAATAGAAAAACAACCAACTTATGACTGCTTGCTGTATAGTTGTATAGTGGTGGTAACAAGAGCAGCTGATTAAACAAAAGTCAGACCTATAATTAATTTATATTTTTCTCAAAGAAAAAGGGGGTTAAGGTTGACACGCACAAAAGAACACAACAGATAATAAAACAAATGGCCCCGACGAGAAGACCGAGCGATGGCCTCTTGGCCCGTGTCAATTTTCCTCTCTATGCCGTTGAAATGTTGACCAGTCGTCATTGTTTAGTGGCTGGAGGTGGGGGAGCCAGTAAAACGGGTGTAGCCAATGGTTTTGTAAGTAGGGCATCTGTATTCCTTTCATAACTAGTGTTACTAAATTGGATTTTCTCTAAACGCTTTCTAGGAAATCTATGAAATCTATCACAATGGCCAACATTTTTGCGCTCAGGAGGTAGTCCGTCACGAAACAGGCTCTAATGTTGTGATGAATTTTGCCGTCCGCAACGATGGCCGGCGTTCGTATTTATGTGCCGGTCAGGAGGCCCACTGTCAAATGTACTTCGTTAATCCACGAGTGGTTAGTGAAGATGGCAAAGAAGAAATCTCAGCTACCCAAGAGACTACAGGTCATAAAAATGCCGCCGATATACATGCTAATGAAAATGGAGTAAGACAAAGAAGGCCAACAACATCGGGCGTGGAAGATGTGCCCAATGGTCATGTGCCAGCCGGAGGAGAAAAGGATGCTAGATCGCCACCGAAACAGGACCAAAATGCTAATCTCAAAAGGTTGCTGAAATTTGACATCAAAGCGGCTGACTCAGTACAAACAGATTTTCTCACGTCGGACCCTCTTCAAAGAGTTGTACGCATTTCACCCAATGGTCATATAATGGCCACCGGTGGGACAGATGGTCATCTCAGAGTGTGGTCCTTCCCACAAATGTTGAAAACTGCCGATGTGGAGTAAGAAATAATGAATATTTTGATTTGAATAAATTTTAATTATTGTTTTCTCTCTTTTCTTCCCCCACTCTCCAGAGCCCATTCTAAGGAAATCGATGACATCGACATAAGTCCCGATTCCAAATATATTGTAACCATTTCCAAAGATGGTCAAGGTTTGGTCTGGGATATTGCTACATCGAAAAAAGTTTTCGACCTGAAATGGGCCACTCCTGAAGGTTCCAAATATTTGTTTAAACGTTGCCGTTATGGTACAATTGAGGCTCAACGGGATAAATATCGGCTTTTTTCCATTACCAATCCTTTGGGTAAGGTGGGCAAGCAACGTGGTTACTTGCAGCAATGGGATTGCACGACCGGTAAATTGCGTTTAGCTGTGGCCATAGATGAAAGTTTGGCCTCACTGGCGGTGCGTGACGATGGCCGATTTGTTGCAGTTGGTAGCATGTTTTCGGGGAGTATTTCCATGTATATCGGTTTCAGTTTACAGGTGAGTGGATTGTGTATTATAAACATAATTTTATTGAGTGGTAAATAGGCGTTATAAGTATAAAGCTGCTGTGCCCGTTGGAACATTTTCTTCTTTGAGAGTTTATAGCAATACAAATTATAAAATTGATTGGTACATAAGTTATAGAGAAAATGATTTACGTATGAATTTACTAATATTTATTTGTATGGTTTTAAAGTCTATTGTTCGAGTTTAGCCCTTTAACTCTTTCCTTGTTGGGCCTTTCTAAGACTTGAACAATTAATCACTTTGTCAAAACGATGTGATAGACTGAGGCTGCTGGAAGTTTACTCTTTTCTAATTGATCCCTCTCTATTCATTTCATTTAATGGAATAATTCCTGTGTTGATGTTGTTACTTCAGGGTGTCTCATGGGGACAGTTGTGGACACCGTACTTTTTTTTGTCGACCCTATGTTTTTGCAGATGATATTTTACTTTTATTTAGATCAAATTCTGAAGAGAATATCATTTATATTCAACTCGATTTCGTTACTAATTTAATGTTCGCAAATAGGCAAAGGCTATGTATTGTATGTGCGAAATCGAAAATTCAAGACAAGTAATATATCGTTTAAGTCATTCTTTGTTAATATATCTGTAATATGTCGATTGAATCATTATTTGTTGATGTATCTGTTAAATTATGTTATTAAGTATATTCTGGGACTTAGTCCTATAGTCATGGTAGAATTGAGAGGATTTTTGGAAAGATTGTACGTTATGTCTATGAAATTACTCGTAAATTTTCAGGATGTTAATTTCTTTATTATTCTATCCTGAGTATAGTAATTCATTTTTATAAAATTACGAAATCGCAGCCGCAAATTCTATATAATCAGTAACCAATAATTCATTAATTAGACACGCAATGTACAAATTGATATGCCTCTGGTGCACTCTTCGATATATGACCAATCATTCTTAGTAAGAGTGTATCGATTTTGGAAACATTTACCTAATCTATTTGAACTATTCTCTTAAACTTATTCTTCATACAAGAATGTTAGGTTTCAGCTAAGAGGAGGTTGCACGACCTTGTGAGAACTTTGAACATTATTCCCCAAAGCAAATGCCAGCATTTGTATGACAATAGAAACATAACACATTTCCAATTCAGATATCAGATAAGTGAAGATTGGTCCAAACCAAACCAAAACTTGTCAAAAGAAGTTCTCCACCAGATTGTGTAAGGAAATTGTAGTTCTTATTTAATGGCACACCAATTCTTACTATTGAATCATACTGAAAACATAAAGTACAAGTCATATCTAATCTTGTACAACAACGACACCACCATAATGATGGCAATTAGCAACTGAAAATAATTAGAAAATTGCAAATGTTTGTTTTTGTTTGTTTTTCTCCAGCGCGTTCTACACATACCCAATGCTCACTCAATGTTTGTGACTGGTCTGCAATTCTTGCCGGTGACCAATGAGGAAGGACCTCCCATATCTAGCGACACTGAAGCCGCCGTTCTCTCAATATCTGTGGACAATAAAGTTTGCATACACAGTTTACAGCACAGGCGTAAGTACTACAAATGCATAATAGATATTAACCAATCGAGAATATATTTTCTTTTCTCTCTCTCCCCCTAGGTACCATACCCGCTTGGCTAGCTATAGTGCTCATAGTTTTGGTACTTTTTGGCGCATTTACATTATGCTCATTTCTAGGACTATAGATATTTAGGGACGACACATTAAGACATAAAACGAAAATTATACACAACATAATAGCATACTACATACTACCCCCCGTAATACAGGTGACAGTATAAACTTAAACAAAACGGAATATTATAAACAACAAACGATAAATAAATACATATATACATAGGCATTTATAAAATTAAATTAATTAAATAAACAAATTCTTATGCGAAAAAAATAAGTGAATGAAAACCTAACGAAACGGATCGTTTGATAATTTTATTTTTTTATCCTTTTCTGTTTTCTTTATGTAGTAAAACGAGATTACCACAACAATAATAATAGTTAATTTAAATTTATAATCAAAAGAAACTCAACGCAACTAATTAACTGAATAAATTAATACATCATACAATAAATAATTATTACACAATATTTATGTACGTTTGAAAAAAGAGAATTATTGTATATTGCAAGTCAATTGTTTATTACTTATATGTATGTTAAAATTCCCCTGCAAATCGAAGCCTATATTTTAAATTTAAATTATATATTTCCTTCTCCCTCTCTATCACTTTTTATTTTTTAATAGTTTCTAGTTACTTAGTAATATTTAAGAAAACAATTCCCTTTTATCAACATTCTATTCCACAGAGTAAAGAGTTTTTTAAAACTTTGTTTTGTGCTTTAAACAATGCTTTAATATACGGTATATTTATAAATATATATTTCTTCTTTTGATTTAAATTCTCTTGTACTATATTAATTATCTTCTTGCGTTTTCCAACAACATCAACAACAATATAACATCCAAAGTGCAGTTTTCCTCTATATATCCTCCCAATTATTATAGTCTACAAAATTAAAAGAAAAATGTAATGGACTTTTAAAACTATCAAGAAAATGAAGAAACAAAAAATTACTTGTTTAAAGACTAATTACAAAATGGTTTTATTCCTATAAAAAGGTTTTATTCCTATAAAAAGTTTTTTTTTATATTAGATTTGACTAATTTCGCAATGAACCACAGCTGTTAAATAATCATAATAGTTTTTAGGTATTGAAGATGCCCAGTCCACTTTGACAAATATTTATTTAATGTTAACATGTTTACCAAAGCTTTTATTAATTTTTTATTTAATAACACTTTGTGCAATTTGAAAATATGCCCCCAGTGGATATATGTAGTTTATTCAGGATTATTTTAATATCCTAAGTCGGATTGCACTAACCGTTTTTCTCTACCACATCACTTCTTCAAGATACAGATGTGTCCAAAATGTTTGCTGGGAAATAGCTTTATGCGTAGATTTTTGAAAGACAACTATTAGGCATGAACAACATTTTTTTATAAAAGAACCTTGGACAGGTATTTTTTCTAAAGAAATCATCCCATCACTTCTACAAAATTATCATATATCAAACCGTAGGAATTTCGTAAATGTTCAGGTAAATTCTATTCAAAAATTCCAAATAAAATATGCACTACACCATTTTCAACTGTAATTCGAAAAAAATCAATTCAATTTCGAATTATATCAGTGAAATTCTAAGATTCCATTTGAAATTCGAAAAAGGTCAATTGAAATTCGAAGATTCCATTTGAAATTCGAAAAAAATCAATTGAAATTCGAAATACATCAATTGATATTCGAAACACATCAATTGAAATTCGAAAAACATCAATTGAAATTCGAAATACATCAATTGAAATTCGAAATACATCAATTGAAATTCGAATTTTTCCATTTGAAATTCGTAATACACAAATTGAAATTCGAAAAACATCATTTGATATTCGAAATACATCAATTGAAATTCGAAAATGTAAACAAATCTGTACATTAGATTGGGTAGAATTTATTTAAACACATTTGCTGACTAAATCTTAAAATATAATGTGACGAACAGAAAACATATAGATGATCTTTTCTTTTATGAATATTTATTTAAAATTAGTTGAAACAAAACACATTTAAATATTTTAATATTAAAGGTTTAACACAGACAAATTGTATCACTTAAATGCGACCCCATCTAATATGCAGCATTGATTTTGTTTACATTTTTCGAATTTCAAATGATGAATTTCGAATTTCAATTGATGTTTTCCGAATTTCAATTGGTGTATTACGAATTTCAAATGGAAAAATTCGAATTTCAATTGACGTATTCCGAATATCAATTGCAATTTTACGAATTTCAAATGATGTGTTTCGAATTTCAATTGATATTTTTCGAATTTCAATTGATGTTCTTCGAATATCAAATGATGTGTTTCGAATTTCAATTGTTGTTTTTCGAATTTCAATTGATGTTTTTCGAATATCAATTGACCTTTTTCGAATTTCAAATGGAATATCCGAATTTCAATTGATATTTTTAGAATTTCAAATGGAATCTTCGAATTTCAATTGACTTTTTTCGAATTACAATTGAAAATGGTGTAGATTTCTCTTTAAACTTTTTATGATAAATCGCCAGATATCGCCATATACAGTTTATGTGATCCTGACGCAATTTCTATTGATTGGGTTTTGGACTTAGCTGTTTTGGATTTAGTCATGTCACCTGATGGGATACCAACTGTGTCATTTTCGTAGGGTGTCAAATCTATCTCTATGTATGTACAATGTACAAGTACAAGTGAAATTGATGTTTTTGTTAATTTAAACTCCTGAAAAGTAAAAAAAAATCTACTAAAGATTAAATATGAATAATCGCCCCTGTGCTGGCCTTCACATCCGCAAGAATTTTGGGGATTCGGATTTGTGAATTGTCCTTTTTCTCGTAAATCATGCCGATTTCGGATTTCAATTTCTTTTGTAACAACACATGCTGACAATAGCAATTGCAAATCCGAATACGCAAATTTTTTGTACTAATTTCTAGCAAAAAATACTTTTGGTTAAGTACTGTTTGTCCTTTCATCATGGAAAGACTTACGCCTGAACAACGTTTACAAATCGTTCAACTTTATTACGAAAATTCACGTTTTGTGAGGAATGTGTTTCGTGCACTTCGCCCAACTTATGGTCAACATAATCGGGTCTTACGATAACGTGTCATGCTGTCATGTTATTTTTGTTAAGTATTGTTTGGCGTTTCATCATGGAAAGACTTACGCCTGAACAACGTTTACAAATCGTTCAACTTTATTACGAAAATTCACGTTCTGTGAGGAATGTGTTTCGTGCACTTCGCTCAACTTATGGTCAACATAATCGAGTCATCGAAAATTGGACTCAACGGATGGACCATCTGAGACGTTGTTCAGGCGTAAGTCTTTCCATGATGAAATGCCAAACAATACTTAACAAAAATAACATGACAGCATGACACGACTCGACTATTGAAAAAAGTATAATTTTGATATGTGGAAATATTTGTTTCTATTTCAGGCTAAGTTCGAAAATGGGCCATATTGGTCCACTCCTTCTGGTACCTTCCTCACAAAGGGTTAAAATGTAGCGAAATATTGATTATCTAATAAAATTCTATACTTCATATCCGAATCTTCGGTAATGGCACACATAGTAATAGTTTATCTGTCGCTATCGCCTTGAGAAAAATGGACGAAGTCGTCCCGTCCCTTTTGGTACCTCCCACACAAATGGACCATTTTGCACAAAAAGTTGACGGCTTATAACTTTAATTCCAGTACATGCAAATACTTGAAATTTTGCGCAGTGTTATGCTTTCAGAGTACGTCCATTTTGGTATCTCCCACACAAATGGAACATTTTGCACAAAATGTTAACGGCTTATTACTTTGATTCCAGTACGTACAATTATAATGCTATTATTATTTATGCTGTATAATGCTTTTATAGTACCTACAGTCCATTGAAAAATGGGCGTTATTGCCACGTCCACAAAATGGTCAAAATAAACATAATTTTCAATTCCACTTTTTTTCTTTGTTAGAATTGTTGAATAAAATAATTTTTGCGATGTTTTTCTATTTTTTATGTTTTGTTTGTGCCAGCAAAAACGATTTAAAAAAAAACTTTTTTTCTATTTTTTTAAAGACTGTTACTAAACCACTGTTTCTATGTCAAAGGGAAATTTCCAACACTTGTTGCAATCATATTTTTTTCTTAAAGGTGCCTATAGACGAGTACTGCCGCAGTTCATGCCGATGAACCCCTTGTGTACGTGTGTAATTGACATTTTCGATATACACATATCAATCAAAATAAATTTTTACCATTTTTTACACAAAACTATTTTAAATTTTGATGAACAAATGTTCATCTGAATGTTCATTTTAAAAATCAAAAGTATTTTGATTTTCTTACTGCAACCAATACATTCTCATGTTGTGTCAAATTCACCAATCCACATATATTGCCGTTCCTGCGGCAGTACTCGTCTATGGGGGGGCTTTAAAGGTGGCTATAGATGAGTACTGCCGCAGTTCATGCCGATGAATGCCTTGTGTTTGTGTGTGATTGACATTTTCGATACACACGTATCAATCAAAATTTAATTTTTTCATTTTTCACACAAAACTATTTTAAATTTTCGTAGTTTACATACTTATAATAAAATTTCCAATATTCTGACATATAATGATGAACAAAGTTCATTTGATTGATAGGTGTTCATTTTGAAAATCAAAAGCATTTTTTTTTATTTTCATACTGCAACCAATACATTCTCATGTTGTGTCAAATTCACCAATACATACATATTGCCGTTCCTGCGGCAGTACTCGTCTAGCTAGCACAGTGTGTTTTTTTTTAGCATTGGTAACTTTTTTACCCAAAAACAAAGAATATGTAATAATTTGAAATTATTCTTTTCTTTCTTATAATGTAAGCTACTTGAAAATGAATCAAAAGAAAGAAAATGCACTTGCAAGTTTGGATAATATTGAGAAATTTAAATTATTTTGAGCCACTGTATATAACAGTCGTTAGACTTTGCCGTGCACTTTATTTAATTTTACCGTGACGCTATATTCCTCTAGATGGCACTTCATTTTGCATTGCATACTGCATGTAGTGTTGCATTTCTGACCAGCGATGGTCGCAGCTGATAATTTTTGTGACCGATAGCAATTATCGATTGCCAATAACGGGAAGTTGAAGTGGAAGACTTCGGAATACAGGCTTCAGCCCAAAGATCAAAATAAAGGGAACGCTTGGAGAATTATTTCTCTCAAAACAATCACATCATATCGTGTCAAACGTCATACAAATCGAAATTTTTAGTTGGTGTCTTTGAGAATAATATTCCTCGCGAAAATATACTATAGGTCTCCCTTCAATATATTTATGAACAATCAACAGGTTTATAATTTAGCAAGTTTGTTAGTTGGCTTTGTAATTTCCAACCGAAAAATTACACTGTGCTCGAAATGTATACTTCAAAAACGTAACAGATAGGAGACCCTATAGATATACCTCTTAAGACCTTGCTGAATCCAATGGTGCTAGCAGTTTTTCTAGGTTAGCTTTTGTTTTCGCAGTATTCGACCACAAAGTTTGCAAGAAAATCGGAGAGGTTAGTTAGAAATATAGATAGTTAAAATATAGAAAAATTCAGTTTGGATTTCCAAAATGCAATTTCAAAAAAAAAAAAATATAGAAAATGTAATCTCAATGAAATTCTGTAAATGAAACACTTTTTTTTTCGGTTTTTCTTTATTTGCAATCTATTTACAATTTTAAATATTAAGCAAATGTTTTAAATTCTTAAAAGTAACAGAAATGTGAAGTTACAATAAACTTAACATACATGTATAAAAATATATTACATTATTGAGTATATGATAATTGTATATGAGATAAGATTTTATAAAAATGGCAGGTCTAGAATGTGCAGTCTTTTTAGTCGTTTTACTTCGTCACTGTCATCTAATAAGGATATAGCTAGAACATTTGGATGATACCTTAATCTATTCAGATACTTTGAACTAAATCGTATAATTTCGTCTTTTATTCTTGGTATACTAAGATCGTTGTGGATTGTATTATTGTTGACAAACCATGGCGCATTGGTGATTAAACGTAAAGTTTTAGATTGATATTTCTGCAATATGTCAACGTTAGAATAGCTGGCTGTCCCCCAGAGCTGAATACCATATGTCCACACAGGTTTCAGTACAGTTTTATAGAGAATTACTTTATTTTCCAGACTTAATTGTGAATTTGAACCCAAAAGCCAGTACATCTTTTTTGTTTTTATATTTAGTAAATTTCTTTTAGCTTTAATATGAGGTTTCCAAGTTAGATGTCTGTCTATATGCATACCAAGATATTTAACGCAGTTAGATGTTGGAATTTGAACTCCATTTAATGATACCGAGGGGCAATCGCTCTTATTTAAAGTATAAGTCACGTGAGTAGACTTATCGGTATTGACCATTATATTCCATGTTTTTAACCATTTTTGGGTTACATTGAGCTGATTTTGGACTGCATCTGAAGCTTCCTTAGATGATTGTTTTGCAGATAATATTGCAGTATCATCTGCGTAAGTGGCAATCAAAACATCACTGTTTGTGGGCATATCTGATGAAAATAAGGTATAAAGCACAGGGCCAAGCAAGGAATGTCCAGAAAGTCTTTAATATTTTTGGCTTCGAGAATATCGCTGAATGTGAAGGGAGTGAACGATTCTTCCAGATATTTTTTAAAAGCTTCAGCTTTTTCACTGTCAGACCTGCACCAGGAGTTATTAGTATCTTTTATTGGGACATTTCTCTTCTGAGGTCGTTTAAGGTATTTGGTCGCTTTCCAAACATTATACTCATTATTATTAGCTGCGCTAAGATTTGTTAAGTATCTACCAACTGAGTCATTCTTGAGTTCCCGTAAACGTTTCGTTAGATAGTTTGCTGCGCGGTTAAAATTAGATTTGTCTGCTGGAAGCCTTGTCCTTTGCCAAATTTTTCGGAGACATATTTTACGTTTAATAAGCTTCTTTATTTCTACCGTAAGTTTTATGTTTGAATTATAGGAGTTATAATTTCCAACAGGAGTGGATTCGTATGCTGCTTCACATATTAGTTTATTGAATGTTTCCACTGCATTCTCTAATTCAGTTCCATCTTTAATTGGTATATTTAAGTTTATATTGGAATTAATCCAGGATTTAAATAGATTGATATCCGTTTTTGGTGAAAATAGGTTTGGATAATTACTCCGTTTTCTCAAAACTGTTCTAAAACTGAGAATTATTGGGCTGTGGTCCGAACTTAGTTCATCACTTGCTTCAATATCTAAGGCGGATGTAGGAACGCCTTTATATATAAAGAAATCCAGTAAATCTGGTATTTTGACAGGGTCACTCGGCCAATATGTAGGACTGCCTGTAGATATTGTATTAAATTGGTTCTTAGTCATACTTTTGAACAGTACTTTTCCTTTCGGGTTACATAGGCGAGATCCCCACCAGGGATGCTTGGCATTAAAGTCGCCTCCAATAATATATTTACTGCCCAGTTTATTAAAAAAATTGTCGTATAAATCACAGGTCACAGTATATCTAGGGGGAAAATATACAGAGTATATTGATACTGGGCTTCCATTGCATGTTATTTTCACTCCAGCTGCTTGCAAGTATGGTTCTGTTATTGGTTCTGCAACTTCGTATTTAATATTATTTTTTATTATAATAGCGGCACCAGCGTGGGCTCTGTTTCCGGGTTGATTTGCAGTAACTATGTCAAGTCCTCTTATACGTATATGGGACTTACTTGTAAAATGGGTCTCAGAGACTAGAAGTATATCTATACATTTAGAGGTAAGAAATGTTTCTAATTCATTAACATGGTTTGAAATGCCGTTGGCATTCCACTCAGCAATAATAATACTTAATTGCATATTTTACTCATAAGCATGGACATCATGTTCATAAGAGTGTTGGTTAGCTCTATTTGTTTTGCGAGCATAGTTTCAATTTTCGTTAAAAGATTGTTCATATTGGAGTCTGTACCTCTGACAGAGAGTACGACATTGAATTTATGTTATTGCTTTGTTCCGTGAAATTATTATAATAGGGATTATTATATGGTTGTTCAATACGTTCTCTATTTGTTCTGACAGCTCGTTTGTTAACAAGGTGTTGGTACACTTTACATCCTCTATAGCTAGCTGTGTGTGCATCCGAACAATGAGCACAAGTAGGTGGAGTAGTAGGGGCTTTAGTGCATTCCGCAGTCGAATGTTCTAAACCACATTTTACGCATCTAAAAGGTTTCCTACAATAGGATTTAGTATGTCCAAACTCTTGACATCTGAAGCACTGAACAATGTCATTGAACTTTCTTGGCGGTTCAACTTCAATGATTGCTCTACCGAAAGAACGTATATCATAAATTTCTTTGTTGTTTGGTTTTGGATCTAAATCTACAAAGAATAGTGGAAGTGGCATCTTATTAGTACGGCTTTTCGCATTTCTTATACTTCGTACTTGGTGGCCTTTTAGCAACAGTTTCGCTTTAATATCAGCAATCGGTGTAGAATGATGGAGACCTTTAATAACTGCAGTGAAAGCACGTTCATCCTTTAGTTGATAAGTGTGATAAACGATTTTCTTAGTCTCAAAATGCTTTACAAGAGTTCGGTAAGAGTCAACTGTCTTAAGACTTAAACGTACTTGTCCGTCTCTTAAAGATTTATAATGAAATTCAGTACTTTTAATGACCTTACTTAAATCCTTCATCATTTTTGAAATATCTTCGACATCCGGGATGAAAATTGGTGGTGGTTTTGGGGTCAGTGGTTGTTGGGCGGCATTGTCACTATTATTACCTTCACATTTTTCGTCAGCGGCAAGGGCAGCATACCTATTTGACGTGGATGGTCCCTCTTCCAAATGTTGACGTTTTGGCACAAACAATTGAGGTGATTTGGCACTAGTTCTTTTACGAACATTTTTGGCTACCTGCTGCCAGTTAGAGTCATCATCATCACTACTTACCTCACTCAAGTTCAAGTGGCCAGTTTCCATTTCGGAGTGTAATTGTTGTTGGAGCACATTACGCGTGAGTTATAATTCACCTTCCCAACCTTAATAAACCACCCAGATACATTGACAGCGATTAAAGAAAGAGAAACGAATTATTTGACATTAATGTATATTCATAGATTTGTTTCACTCAAATTTTGTTGCAGTGAAAATAACGGAGTTGTGTTGAAATTTTAAGAAACCATTTTTATTATTGTAATATGTATACTTATTAGGCTCGAATTGAAGTGAGCATTTTATGATAACTTTCTGTAAAAACAAAAAGAAGTTCAGTAATAAAGTTACCTTGGTGTTGAATACATCTGAATTGGATCTCTATTTTATTTTCCTTTTTGGTAGAGATAACTGGCGCAGTCGAAAAAAAAGTTGACGGTTTATCAACTTGAGCTCCTGACAAAATAAAATAAGTTGACGGCATATCAACGTTTGCTCTTCAAAAATATATATGTAGTTGACGGAATATCAACTCCTACTGCCTATTATTCAAAATAATAGTCAATAAATTAAATCAAATTGAGTGCATATCAATATTTAGTCACACCTTTTGATTATGAAACATAATAAAAAATAATTAAAAAGTGTATTTTAAGAATAGTTTAAGTGAAAAAAAAAACATTGGACAATATAAAACAAAATGTTTAAAAATTAACAGTGAAATCAAACGGATGAAGAACAGAAAAAAAACTAAATAAAGAAACCAAACGCAAGTGGCGAACAAAAAATTAAATACTAATAAAGGCAAACGAACACAAAATTAACACAAAAAGAAAGAAGAAAAATTTTAAATTAATTTAATTACATAATTCGTACCTATATTAATTCGTACAAACAAAAAGAAAAGTGCTGTAAAGAAGAACCACAGAACCACAATAATTCATACATACAAACAGTATATAACAGAAAAAAAAAACAACAACAATAACAGAAAACTACAAAAAAAAAAAAAATAATAACTGTGCTCAATCAGAACTAGAAAGACTAAAGCGAAGGTATTGACAAAAAATAATGAAAAAACCTGAAGAAACAGCAATAACTACTGAGTGCGAGACATCATTCAACGACAATAGCTAAAGAATACGAAGAAAAATCTAACAACAACAACAACTAAAAAAAGGCAACGCAACATCCATCAACAATATAATAACATGAGGTACATAATATGTAACAACAGCAACAAAAATCCTGCACATTGAAACAGCAATAAAACAGATGGAGGAACACTCTGGAAATGGAATTCACTTTGTTATTAACTTATTTATAGAGTAGATTCACATAACTTAGTTATTAAGTAATTTGTATATGAAATATATGTATATGAAATTAAAAAGAAAGGGTGGTCTAAATACAAATAATTAATAAATGAGAAAGACATTTCGTTCAAAACCATACACTAAGGTATTCAGACATCTCACTCCAATACCTGAACACGTAGCAATGTCTTTAACCGATCAACTAACCAACCCCCCAACTACCCAAACAAATGCTGAGGAATCCGTTCGAACAATTATAAGCCCATCATCAATACTTGATTCACTAAGAATTCCGGACATAGTTAAAGATCTTCCCACATTTGATGGAAATCCAAGATCTTTACACGAATTTCTATCGAACGTAGAGGAAATACTAGGGTTGCTTATTGATATAGATGAGACTAACTATGCGAAAGTTATTCTTAGATCAATTAGGAATAAGATAGTGGGACCAGCGAATGAAATACTCAATATTTTTGGTACACCATTAATCTGGGAAAATATAAAAGCTAATCTAATATTAAACTACTCGGACAAAAGGAATGAGACTTCATTAATTCGAGACTTACACAATTTACGGCAAACAAATCAATCAGTTCAAGAATTTTATAGCTCAATTATAGAAATATTATCCACAATTAATAACAATATAATGATTCACGAGACAAATGCAAGTGTAATAGAAGCAAAACAAAAACTATTTGCGGAAATGTGTTTAAACACCTTTTTGTCGGGTCTAAAGGAACCTTTGGGTTCAAGCATTAGAGCAATGCGGCCCAACACAATAGCTGAAGCACTTTCTTTCTGTATAAGTGAACAGAATATGTTCTATGTAAAGAAGCAATTACAGAACACATATTTAGCTCCACAACAAAGCAATAAGAATTATATACCAATTCGTCAACGTTTTCCTACACAATCGCATCTTCCGATAGTTAGAACCAGTATAATACCACAACAGTTTCCCAGACAAACTTACCCAACTCTATTACCTCAACCATTTAATGTGCCTGGAAACCAAAATTCGTTAAATTATAATCAGACTTTTCCTAATAAACCAAGCCATATTTTCGGGCAGAATAAAATAGCAACTATGAATCAAGGAAATGTACCATCTAACGTTCTTGGACAAAACAGGTCAATGTCTAATAATACTAATACTTTTGGCCCAAGTTTAGCCACTCAACAAAACCGGCAACAAATGTTACCACCCCCAGAACCAATGGACGTTAGTTCAGGTTACACTAACTTACGAAGACCTACTAGCACACAAACTCATAGAAACACGAACACATTCAGACCACAAGATATGAATAATATGAATTTTTCGGACGGTGTGTGTTACACACATTTAGATGATTATTATTACTATTATAATAACCAGAATAATTACGCTCAAGATAATATAATTTATACTCAGGTTGAGGACTTTATTCAAGAACCTCAACCGGAACAATTTCAGGAAGAATATAATGAGATTGATGAGACTCAAAATTTTCGGTCGAAAGCCTCGCCCAACCTACAGGGTACTTAGACATAAATATACACGGACACACTTTACCGTATGTAGACATATCCTCTCCTTTCGGCAGACCATTAAAATTTTTAATTGATACAGGTGCTTCGGCATCATTTATAAATCCGGAATTTGTTAATCCAGACCATTGTGAGACATGTGACCCCATCACAATAACAACTGCTCTCAACAGTCATTCCTTAAACAAAAAAATAAGATTACCATTATTTTCGGAATTCAAAACTGCCGGCGAAATAGACCTATATGTGTTCAAATTTCATAACTATTTCGATGGTTTAATAGGAATTGATATTTTAAACAGACTAAAGGCAAAAATGGATTTTGGTAATCAGACCTTAATTACCAGCTTCACCAAAATTCCACTGAAATGCAAACCTAACTTTTCGTCAGGAAAATTCAATATTCCACCATTCTCAAAATTTGTTGTAAAATGTCCAGTAGACACCAGACACGGCGATTTTTTTATGCAGAAGACCTTTTTAGAACCCAATCTGTTTATTTCTGAAGGCGTTTACTCCTCAAAAGAATGGCACAGTTTTATCGAGATAGTAAACACCTCGGACGAGGAAAAAATTCTGTGTATCGAACAACCGTTAAAAACAGTCCCATACAATAAACATAATTTCGTTGAAGTAAACAACTTTAATATGGACGCAGGAGCTCTAAATTTTAGCAATAACATATGGGAATACATACGAACGGATCATTTGAATATTGAGGAAAAAAAGGCTTTAATAAAACTTTGTAAAAGTTACGAAGATATATTTTTCAAGGAAGGAGAAATCCTGACCTTTTCTAACCAGATCAAACACCGCATTCGAACATCCGACGATATCCCTATTTTCACCAAATCTTATAGGTATCCTCATATACATAAGGACGAGATTAGAACTCAAATTGATAGGATGCTACAACAGGGTATCATTACACCAAGTTATTCCCCTTGGAGTGCTCCCTTATGGATTGTCCCTAAAAAGAAAGACGCTAGTAACATTCAGAAATGGAGAATGGTCATAGACTATCGGAAATTAAATGAAAAAACTATTTGCGATAGATATCCAATACCCAATATAACAGAAATACTAGATAAATTGGGTAAATGTATGTATTTTTCAACATTAGATCTAGCCAGTGGCTTCCACCAAATTGAAATGGACCCAAGAGATGTTTGCAAAACCGCATTTTCTGTTGATGGGGGCCATTTTGAATTTGTACGTATGCCCTTCGGTCTAAAGAACGCCCCATCAACATTCCAAAGGGTTATGGATAACGTTTTAAAAGACCTGATTGGCTCTGTTTGTCTAGTATATTTAGACGATATAATCGTCTACTCTACCTCCTTGCAGGAACATACGCAAAATTTGAAGAAAGTTTTTGATCGCCTTAGAGATTCGAACCTAAAAATTCAATTGGATAAATCGGAATTCCTGCACAAAGAGTGCGCATTTTTAGGACACATTGTTTCCACAGAGGGAATCAAACCAAACCCCGAAAAAATTCAGGCCATACGAAAATTTCCCATTCCCAGAACACAAAAAGAAATTAAATCATTCTTGGGCTAATTAGGATACTACAGGAAATTTATCCAAGGTTTTTCAAATATTACAAAACCCTTCACAGAGTGTTTAAAAAAAGGGAAGAAAATATCTTTAAATGATCGATATGTAAAAACGTTCAATACATGCAAAGACTTATTAATGAATGACCCTTTACTTCAATATCCAGACTTTTCAAAACCTTTTAACCTCACTACGGACGCTAGCGATTTTGCTCTTGGAGCAATTCTGTCCCAAGGCCCAATTGGTGCCGATAAACCGATATGCTACGCGAGCAGAACTCTAACAAGCACTGAAGTAAACTATTCCACAATAGAAAAGGAACTGTTGGCCATTGTTTGGGCAACCAAATACTTCAGGCCCTATCTATTTGGACACAAATTTAGGATTATAACCGACCACAGGCCTTTGACTTGGATCATGAGTATAAAAGAGCCAAATTCAAAACTGGTTAGGTGGAGGTTAAAGCTCGAGGAGTTCGATTATGAAATAATATATAAAAAAGGGAAGCTTAACACCAACGCTGATGCATTAAGCCGCATCAAGGTAGATAATTCAAAGTACAATGGAATTAATGTGAATGTACTTGAGAATATTCCAATTCAAGAAACCGCAGGATCTACAGTGCACTCGGCAATGGAAAATCTTGATGATGGCATTCCAATATCGGAAAGACCCATCAACGAGTTTAACGTTCAAATTATCCTACAAATAAGTAAAGGAGGATCTCCTATGACTCTAGAAACTGTATTTAAAGACAAAATAAGGAAAACCTTACGCAGAAAAGAATATAATGAATCTGTAATGACTGAGATTTTCAAACAATGTATTCCTCAAAAAAAAACTTTGTGCGATAATGTCGGACGAAGAGACTTTCAAAATAGTTCAAAGTACATATTCAAAATTTTTCTCTAATAGTAAGCTCTTTAAATTAGTGCGTTGTAAGAGTATACTCACTGACATTAAAAACACCGATGATCAGGATAAACTTATTAACGACTATCACACCAACCACAATCACAGAGGAATACAAGAAACATATGACCATCTAAAACGAGAATATTTTTTCCCATACATGAAAAATAAAATTTCAAATTGTGTAAACCATTGTGACACATGTCAGACCCTCAAGTATGACAGAAGACCACCGAAACCCACATTTGAAAAACCAGAAATTCCAGCAAAACCTCTAGATGTTGTTCATACTGACATTTACTGCATTAATAAGCGAAACATTTTAACGCTCATAGACAAATTTTCTAAATTCGCGGCAGCATATTCCTTGGATTCAAGAAACAGTATGTCCATTTTAAAGAGTTTTAAACACTTCATCAGCCTACACGGTATACCCCGAAAGATCGTTTGTGATCAAGGCGCAGAGTTTAGTGCGTCCATAATAAAAGATTTTTGTAGATTTAACAACATTGGCATCCACTATACATCATTTCAACAAAGCACGGGTAATTCTCCTGTTGAAAGATTGCATTCTACAATAACTGAAACATACAGAATCCTTATGCAAAAATACAGGAATTCAGAATTGCCCTTAGATCATGATGAAATCCTCTCAGAAGTCATAATGACATACAACAATTCTGTGCATACAGCGACCAAATTGACTCCTTTCGAATTATTTTATGGAAGAACCGCAAGTTTTGAAAATAATTTAACTTACGATACCGAACATGAATATCTACGTAGGTTACATGATTTTCGGAACAATTTATTTGCGATTGTGAAGGAAAAATTAGCGACAGATATGGACAAAAGAATTAATAAATTAAACATAAATAGAGAACCACCTGAGCATTTTGTTGAAAATGAGGACATTTACCGGAAAGAGTGTAGACGTAACAAAATGACTCCGAGATTTTCGAAACGTATCGTTAAACAAGACGGAAAAGTAACTCTTCTTACATCAAATAACCAGAAACTACATAAGTCTAAACTAAAAAGAAGGCGCAAGACTTATAGTTAATTTTCTATTAGGTTCACGTGAGAATAGTCAATTAAAGAGGGAACCGAGGCATCGTTCCACTAAATCTGGGAAATGACAGAATTACAACTGACTGTAAACAACTAATACACATAGTTAACCCAGACGCATATGCCAATAATCTAGAATTAACATGAAATAAAAGAATTATCCGCGAAAATACACCTTCTAGCACCAGAATACGGATAGGAAATAGGTCCCATAAACGTTTCAGGATCGACTATCAAATTTATTAAGGGAAAAATAAAAATAATTATGTTAAATAATTAAATAGGAATATAGAAATCTTATTATAATTCCACCCTAAACCAACAACTAAACACAAACATTATATTTAATATTGAAATTCATATAATATTATTAATAAAATTCTACCTATTAATAAAACTTTAGAAACCAAAAGCGAAAATTATGTATTTGTTAATAAAAATAACATTGTAATGTATAAAAATTTAAAAGAATTATATTGTATATATGATCCCGCAGTATATTGTCATAAAAACACAAATTGCATAAATAACATACTAAATAGGAATGAGACTTTCTCGTTCTACCATTAATCTGTTTCATAAATTGTAAAATTGCTATCAATGGTATTTGGGATAATGACGAAAACGAATTTTTTTGGGATAACGGTAATACATTTGAAATGCCACCCAACTTTATCAATACACTAGAACAGAAAAATAACGAAGTTCCGATCATAAGTTCCTCAAAGCCCATATGGTCCAAACTTCATTCTTGGGAGGGAGGAGTTATAATTCACCTTCCCAACCTTAATAAACCACCCAGATACATTGACAGCGATTAAAGAAAGAGAAACGAATTATTTGACATTAATGTATATTCATAGATTTGTTTCACTCAAATTTTGTTGCAGTGAAAATAACGGAGTTGTGTTGAAATTTTAAGAAACCATTTTTATTATTGTAATATGTATACTTATTAGGCTCGAATTGAAGTGAGCATTTTATGATAACTTTCTGTAAAAACAAAAAGAAGTTCAGTAATAAAGTTACCTTGGTGTTGAATACATCTGAATTGGATCTCTATTTTATTTTCCTTTTTGGTAGAGATAACTCGTGCTCATATTGTTTTGCGAGCAGCGTGTGTTTGTTGTTGCAGTAGTCTGCATGCACAGAAAGTGCGTACACTTGAAGTGCGTAGTTGTTCGTGCGTTTAATATTCCGCGACGCCAAACCGTTTACTTTCGAACAAACAAAAATTAACTATTTTTGACACTGTTGTTTTTTTTACCGAAAAGAAACAATATTGTTCAGCACAGAATACGTCTTGTGGCGATCGCAGTCAAACAGTCACTGAAATGAAACACTGTAAAAAAATCAATTTCGGTTGCAATTTGAAGAAAAAATGCGACAAATTAAAAAAAGTGGAATTTTTAAGAAAAATTCAATTTTCGTAATTGTCTAGAAAAATTTAATTTTTACGACAATTTTTAAGAGAAATGTAATACATATTAAATTTCTTTTTGTAGAATAAAGCAATTTCAAAAAAATATTGAAAAGTGCATCTTAAACGAATTGTTGTAGAAAAAATATGCTTCAACGAAATTTACTGTATTCAACGAATGAAATATTCATCAAAAATTTAATTTCATACAATTTTCTATGAAAATTGCAATTTCAACAAAATTTTGTAGAAAACCAAGGACATTTAAAATATTTTCTAAAAACAAACATTTGAACAAAATTTTTTGCAAAAGATTAAACTTCAGCACAGTTTTTCATATAAATGCTATTTTCAAGAAAGCTGCAATTTCATAGAAATTTTTCAGAAATATTCCATTTCAAAAAAATTTTGTAAAAGATATAAAAAATAAAGGGTTTTCCAACAAGAGGTGTTATTTTGGTATTCAAAGAAAAATGCCATTTTTTGAGACAAATGGTCGGATGTTTATTTCATAATAAAGAGGAAGGTATGCCGTTAATAACGAAAAACAACATCAGCCAAATGGCCACCACGACCGCGCTTACAGGACCATATCCTTTTCATGAAATTTTCCATAACCAAATTGCAAAGTGGCTGCCCCATGTCCTCGATAGCCTCACGAATTCTATCTTTGAGGTCTTGAATCGACGCTGGGCTGTTGGCGTAGACCTTATCTTTCACGTGGCCACAAACAAAGAAGTCGCAAGGTGTTAAATCACAAGATCTCGGTGGCCAATTGTGATCACCTCTTCGAGAGATAACACGGTCCGGAAAATTTTCCCGTAAAAGAGCAATGGTTTCGTTGCTTGTGTGGCACGAAGAGCCGTCTTGTTGATAGTAAACGTTGTCCAGATCAATACTATCCAACTCCATACAAAATAATTAATCATCTCTCGATAGCGCAAGCCATTCACCGTAACTGTTGATCCAACCTCATTGTAGAATAAAGCAATTTCAAAAAAATATTGAAAAGTGCATCTTAAACGAATTGTTGTAGAAAAAATATGCTTCAACGAAATTTACTGTATTCAACGAATGAAATATTCATCAAAAATTTAATTTCATACAATTTTCTATGAAAATTGCAATTTCAACAAAATTTTGTAGAAAACCAATGACATTTAAAATATTTTCTAAAAACAAACATTTGAACAAAATTTTTTGCAAAAGATTAAACTTCAGCAAAGTTTTTCATATAAATGCTATTTTCAAGAAAGCTGCAATTTCATAGAAATTTTGCAGAAATATTCCATTTCAAAAAAATTTTGTAAAAGATATAAAAAATAAAGGGTTTTCCAACAAGAGGTGTTATTTTGGTATTCAAAGAAAAATGCCATTTTTTGAGACAAATGATCGGATGTTTATTTCATAATAAAGAGGAAGGTATGCCGTTAATAACGAAAAACAACATCAGCGAAATGGCCACCACGCTTACAGGACCATATACTTTTCATGAAATTTTCCATAACCAAATTGCATAGTGGCTGCCCCATGTCCTCGATAGCCTCACGAATTCTATCTTTGAGGTCTTGAATCGACGCTGGACTGTTGGCGTAGACCTTATCTTTCACGTGGCCCCAAAGAAAGAAGTCGCAAGGTGTTAAATCACAAGATCTCGGTGGCCAATTGTGATCACCTCTTCGAGAGATAACACGGTCCGGAAAATTTTCCCGTAAAAGAGCAATGGTTTGTGTGGCACGTAGCGCCGTCTTGTTGAAAGTAAACGTTGTCCAGATCAATACTAACCGACTCCGACCATAAAAAATAATTAATCATCTCTCGATAGCGCAATCCATTCACCGTAACTATTGATCCAACCTCATTTTCGAAAAAGTAAGGTCCAATGACCCCTCATTTTCAAATAAGTAAGGTCCAATGACCCCGCCGAACCATAAACCGCACCAAAAAGTCACACGTTGAGGATGGAGAGGCTTCTCAACAATAACTCTTGGGTTTTCTGAGCCCCAGATGCGACAATTTTGCTTGTTGACGTAGCCACCGAGGTGGAAATGGGCCTCATCAGTCAAGATGATTTTTCAATGGAATTCCGGATCATTTTCATGCATTTCAAGGACCTAATCAGCAAAGACACGACGTTGTTGATGATCGGCCGGCTTGAGTTCTTGTGTTAACTGAACTTTATAAGCCTTAAGACCCAAGTCTTTATGCAAGATACGGTGTAATAACGTTTGTGGCATGCCCAATTCCAAAGAACGAACTTTGGGCTAGAGCAGCAATATTAGTTTTGCGAACTGTGAATTTTATATTTTCTATGCGTCGTTGAATCTTGTATTGTTCCATTTTTAGTACTGGCGTAGTTTCTACTTGTCAAATGTCAAAGAATAAAAGCTTCAAAATTGACAGCTACCGAAATACCGGGTGATTCAAAATAACACCTCTTGTTGGAAAACCCTGTATATTTTTAAAATATATTCCAGATACTGGATTTTTCAAGAAAAATGATGGAAAATATTATTTACATTGCATTTTTTAGTAAATTTCGTTAAATCTAGATGTTTTTAGAATATTTTGTTAAATTTTTTTTCTAAATTTTTTAGACTTCATCAAAATGCCGTCAGAATTTATTCGGTTTAAGACCATATGCTTCAGTTACTTTCTGTCTATTGCAAAAAAGTTATAGAAACAAATACAAAAATTGGTAGTTTTTTCATTGCATGGTAGAATTGACTGCAGTTTCGATAAACACCACTCTATCATCTTCAGAATTCAATAGCAACAATGTATGTCTTTAACTTAAATCAGCTGAAATACTTATGGAAGTAGTAAATTGAGTTTAACAAGAACTACTAACCAAACCCGTATTTTGCCGAACTAAGTCAACATACTAAAACTCTCATACCAATACATTTTTGTTTTTTGAATGGGTTCGCTTCGCAAAAAAACTGTAAAAAGGACAAATGATCACGAAATAAAAAACTGAGTATGCACTATGTTTGGCCTATAGTTTCACTTGCGAATGATGAATGGTACCTAAGTAACTGAAATATACTATAGCCAAATCAAAGTTTAATTATTATAAAATGCATATTACACTATGCAACAAAATTTTTGTCGAAGGGCTGTGCAAAACATTTTCTGGTGTCCTAAACACGAAAAAATATTTTTAAAAAAGTGTCTTTAAAATTCGTATTTTCTTGGACGGTATGCTCGATAAAGGCAGGATGCATTTTAAATTAAAAGAAAATTATGAGGACTAAAAAGTAAAACTATTAGAAACAATTTGATATTTTTTTTAAAAAAGTTTTTTGTTGGCCCGAAAAACACCATAAAATATAAAAAAAATGGTTTGTTCCAATTGTTTAAACCTAGCATCCTAACGAATTAACCAATGCCTATTTAAAGAAAATCTATAAAAAAAATTTAGAAATTATAACACTTTTGGTAGAAATAAGAGAAGTTCAGCAAAATCCGGTTTTTATATACCCACTATTGTGAACAAGATATATATCAGATGTGCGTGTGAACGAAGCGAATATGTGGAGCAGCCACTACCAGAGGAAGTCGAACATGATGATGAAATTCCTGATGTTGTACTGCAACACATTGCAGAAGATGACGTCCAACCTGACATCTTCGGCGGCGACATCATCGAAGATAATTTGGATGCTTTAAGAGATCAATAACAAATGAGTGTTCAAAACAATGAAAATTTCAGATGTGTGCCCGGTAAATAGTTGTATGGACTACAAACTTCTCCTGAAGTGAAACTAAAATTCAAGATTTCTCCCCCAAGCTCCAACTGCCATTATAGACGATGTACGGTACATTAAAAGAGCCATTCCGGAGAGACAGAAGGACGGACAAAGCTAAAATTATTTAAAATGTCCTTCATACCACTCTAACGATGCGTTACACTTTTTTCACTGTATGTTGTGAGTATAAGTATTTCAACTTCGTTCAAAAATATATGTATTTGATTAAAATTTAAGAAATTATAATAATAGGTACCTGCTTTTTCCAAGTTTTCTTTTTTACTTTATTGATCATACATTGAAACTGAACAGCATAAATTTTCCGATGATTTGTGTAAAGTACATTCATACACAAATGTCTGCTTTAGACATCTTCCATTTACATCATTGGTTTACTAATCTAGCATCAATTAAAGATAGGAAATCAATATGCTCTAGTTGTTGTACTGTATTGCATTTAAGGTGACGATATATAACATTCAAGTACATACATACATATCTTTATCAATCACACATTTATTTCATTTTTACAAAAACCAAAAATAGGCCAATTCATTTAATTATTCAAAATCACTATCTTTGCTATCATCCACTTCTTTGTAATCTTCGTCGTCCTCATCACCTGATGATAGTTTTCGTGATTTTTTAGGTTTTTTACAATCTTCTCTGGGCAAAGATTCCCCTTCCCTCTTCTCACCCTCCGTTTTATCCTCTGTAGATTTCTTTACTTCGCCCTGAGAACGATGATGGAAGACAAACGATATACATTTACTAGTACGCCAGGCTTCGGATAAATTACTATCGGGCAGACCGCGATTGTTTGAACAATGATACCACTGTGACAGGTGAGAGGTACAATCGCTATTTTCCGGCGGAGGCTGAGTTTGAATGTTATTAACACAGCGTTTACATTTGAGCCTAGAAAAAGTGTGTATTTAAAGGATTTGTTATTACAATTATTACAATATCAATTTTTTTCTTACTTGTTGTGAGTGTCAGATAAAATATCCGGCTCATAACGAAACAGATCCTTAAGATCGTCGCGTGTGAAATGTTTCTCCTCACTTTCGTTATTATCGATAATAGTACTCGACAGGGATTTTTTGTGAGTTTGTCTTTGCAAGATTTTCTCTTCAATCGAACCAGTCTAAAAATATTAGAAAAAAATCTGTAGATTGTTCTCAAATCATATACCTTAACTTACCGCCACTAATCTGTAAATGAAACAAGGCTTCTTTTGACCATCTCTCCAAATGCGAGCCATGGCTTGCTCATCGTTTGCTGGATTCCAATCAGGATCAAACATAAACAAACGATTGGCTCCTATTAAATTCAAACCACAGCCACCAGCTTTGGAGCTAAGCATAAAGAGAAAACAATCCACTGAGGGATCATTGAAACGATCAACAACTTTGCTGCGTTTTTTAATAGTCATGGTGCCATCCAAGCGTACAAAGGGATACTTTCTGAAAACCATAAAGGATATGTGAAATTTATGTTTTTTTTTGTTAGCATTACTTTAGTACCTTTTCCTGGCCAATTGCTCAAATAAATCCAGAGTTTGTGTATAGTTTGAAATCAGCACAACCTTGTCATCACTATTGGCTCTTATGGTGGCCAACATGAAATCCAATAACATAAATTTACCGCTTAGTTCTGGATTAATTTCCCTGTAACATATAAATAATATCGTTAAAAGATATTCTTGGCCTTGATTTAAAGAAGTTTCACTTACTTTGTATTATGATTGGATGGGAAAATGGTATGAGCATTTTCAAAACCATTTTCACGAGCTAAAACTTTGTCATATATCAAATCGGGATGACTACATAACTTCTTTAAATTGGTTATGTCAGCCAAAGCTGTGAGAGAAGGCGTCTTCTCATTGCAATCTAAGGGAAAATTGAATAAATCTATCTTGGTTGTAGGAGAAAACGATTAAAATTATTATAGCCTACCTTGCAAACTCCTTCGAACCTTATCTGATTTTAGGAAATTCGTATACAAAGCCATTTGTAGAGTAGACATTTTCGCACATATCACCATTTCGAATTTGACCGGCAAATATTTCGTTAATATCTGATTTGTGCGTCTTATTATACATTGATTGACAACTCCTATAAGCTGTTGAGTTTTCTCCACCGCCCGTTGTCTTTCCTTATCACTAGAATCGGCATTTTGTCCACGCAATATTGCATTTTCATAATTTCTCTTAAATTCTGTGCCAGTGCCCAACATCTCGGGATTAACAAAATTAACTAAACTAAAATATTCGGTGAGATCATTTTGTATGGGTGTGCCCGAGAGTAGAACACGACGTTTGGTCTTCAAACGCATTAGAGCCTGATAAGTCAAATTGTCGCTATTCTTCAGACGATGACCTTCATCACATATAACCATTCCAACTTCATTGCGACACAGAATATCGGCATATATACGAAATGTTTCGTAGCTAATAACCAAAACCGGTGTACCACAACGTTGACTGGTATTGTAGGCAAACTGTTCCAAGGCGCGTATATTGTCTTCTTTGGAACCACCTTCCATGGGTAAACAATGCAAACGTCCATGTAACCATTTATGAAACTCCTTCTCCCAGTTTTTCACCAAAGATGAGGGACAAACAATGATAGCTTTCGAAATTGTCGGCTTACAGTCAGGACTTTGACGCAGCAGTGTCCAAGCCAGGGTAACACATTGTAATGTCTTACCCAAACCCATCTCGTCGGCCATAATACAACCATTGAATGGTCCCCGTTTACCTTCAACACATTCGTACATAAAGGTAACACCTTCTCGTTGATGAGGCCGCAAAATATTGCTTAAAATAGGATCGACCACCACATGTACCAACATTTTTGTGGGGTCCATGGTTACAAGTTCATGTTCGGAATACGCAGGTGGGGTATACAGAACCAAGGCATTGCACGCATAAGGATCATGCAAACTCTTTCTGACTGTTGTTCTTCTTAAACCCAAACTTCGATTTCCACTGTTATATTCCGGCACATAATCGGCAATGGGCACCTTAAAGGGTTGTGATAATACCTTCGCTATTAACTGTTCATAGTCGGACTGTGGCAGCGATATTAATTGCGATTGCCTGGGCGAGAGTGCAAACCTTTGAATTTGAGTTTTTTGTTGTTCACATGTTCTTTTGCGTTTATTTATGAAAGGAGTAACAAAATTCAAATTGCTTTTAGGAGAATTCTTCTGGCTAGGAGCGAGACTGCGGCGCTGACAAGACACAATAAAAATTTAAACAAATATGGTAAATATAAAAACATTTTGTGAGACTTACCATTTTTATTGTTTATTTTGAAATTAAAATGCGCCTCGAAAATGTAAACAAACAAATGTCACTTCACTAGAGTTTGGAAAATATCGATTGTCAGTAATCGGTACTATTTGTGAGCGGGGCCACACGGACGTTTTTCTGTGTGGCTTCTGTCGGGTGGCATTATCCGAACAGCTGACAAAATTCACAGCATTTTGTCATTTTGGTTGTATAGGCTCTTAAATACCAGTTGTTGTTGTTGTTGTAGCAGCTTGGAGACGCTGAGTTGATAATCCTTAAGTCTATTTCTATTACAGACTTCGTTCCGGCATATATCCGATTATCGCGGGAACCTTATGTTGTTTTCATCCACTCAATGTTGTCCGGTTGTAAATTAACATTCGTCTGTTAATATCAGGGAATGGATGTTATTTGAGTGTTGCCGTTTCTATTCTCCACTAGAAGCGCTGCATATCTGTTAATAGTCGTCATGGTGTTATGTCTATTTTTAGCTTCCCTGTTGACTTGTGTGATCAGATGTTGTTGTAGTGGTAGTGCGCCCGGTGAGTTATTTTAGCTGCAGAAACTCGAATTATGATGAAAACATGAAATGTTGATGTTAAATTTTTCCGGTGCCTTGGCTGGGAGTTGAACCCAGCACCTTCGGGATCCAAGTCCAACGCACTAACCACTAAGCTACCGAAGGACAGTGAAAGCGTCCGGCGTCTGTCAAACTCAAATTATATCCTACAGCCTGTTTCTCTATCTCGAAACAAAGCGATACGAACGAACAACACCTGATTTTAGATCTACTTGCCAATGACTCCGTAAGGTTATGGCTCTATCAAATCAAGAAAAGAGTGCCTGGAAACTTACCATTGGCTAATTATTTTGAGATCTTAGGCGAAGATGAGTATGAAAACTAATTTCAGGTTTTGGGAAAAAGCTAAAACTTTAATGAGGAATTCAAGAGAACAATTACAAAAATGATATATATATATAGCAAAGTTGCAAAAATATCAATAAAAAGAGATTTGCCGACTGTTAGTCCTGTCTTCTTAAATCCATCCAAACCTATTTATGCATATCCAAAACAACATCCGGTATCAGATCTGGTAAAACTAATGAGCATTTTTTCCAATCAAATGTCAACGATTTTACAACCCATAAATTGCTCTGAAGGACTACAAATCCTCAATGAATTCCAAAACGCCCTCAAATCAGTGCCTCTTACATCTAACGATGATTCAATAGACTTCTTATGTACCCAAAGTGAAATTTTCAACTATGAATATATTAAATTAAAATCCAATATAAATAACTACAATGTTACGAGTATCTGCCCAAATATGTAGCTGCTTCAGTTTGTCGCAAGACAAAAATCCACTAGTTGGCCACTCGGTGATAGGCCATTGCTACCTAATGATTTGTCGGTATGCTGGCGTTTATCGCTGCTAATATCGACAGACAGGGGTGGTTCTTGCCAAAGATTTTGGCGTTTGAATAGCACAGCATAAAAAATGTATAACAAATTATACAATTTCGTGTTTTATTTGTAGCGATATTTACTCCCACTAGGTTAGTTAAAGCTAACGTACAATTAGACAATTTAAAAATTATGATTTAATATTTCTAGAAATCGTATTAAATGTAAAATGCACGATTACACACAAGAACCTAATATTCTGATAC
The DNA here is from genome assembly GCA_963930755.1 of Eudasyphora cyanicolor. Classification (NCBI taxonomy): domain Eukaryota; kingdom Metazoa; phylum Arthropoda; class Insecta; order Diptera; family Muscidae; genus Eudasyphora; species Eudasyphora cyanicolor. The sequence goes on from OZ005737.1 coordinate 60,333,059, forward strand.
AATTCCAAATCTTTCAAATTCAATATAAAAAATTGTCCCTAAAAACCTATCTGGGATTTTAAAGCAGGAACAAGTTTTTTCCTTTGGTTCTATATTACTGACACTAATACACATCAATTAATATTTTTTTATTTACTGCCCTGTCCGTCGAGTCGTTCGAAGTCACTGTACCGTGAACCATCTACCCTCTTAGAATACCCGGCATCCCAGGCTTGGTGATGCAATTCTGCGCCTCTAACATTGGACAGGACAGAGGTGGCTTTTTCGTTGTTGCATGATCATGTAAAATAAGTATGTATGTATGTTAATTTCAATTGCGTTAGGTTTAGGTTAGGGTGGCAGCCGTATTTTTTTTTTTACAAGCTCACATATACCAGTTTAGGTCCCTAGTGTTACCACGGGCTGAAATGCCCCTCATCGAAACCAAACCTGTTTGATATATAAATTTATCGATAGTACGAATATCAGTACTGGAAAGATCTGTTAGGCTGCCTAAAAAGGCCGACCCAGTATGTCCAGTCGTCGTTTACTCAAAGCGGGACAGTCGCAAAGCAAGTTCTCAATGCTCTCCACTTCTTCCTCATCTCCACACATTGGGCAGAAGTCACTGGAGTCAATACCCAATCTATTGGCGTGTTCGCCGATCAAGCAGTGTTCCGTCAGAACCTGTACTAATGTAGACAATCGTTTCCTCTCTAGTGCGAGGAGATATTTTGACCTTCTCAGGTCATACCTTGGCCAGGTTGTCTAGCTACCCTGCAGGTGCCGATTTCTGTCCATCTTTCGTTGGACTGCCTGATTGCTTCTTGCCTAAGCCAAAGCTTGCACGTGGATAGTGGCGCACCAACATATGCAAATTCTTCGAGAATTTGTCGTTCCTTTCCTAGCAAGTTCATCGGCTTTGCAGTTCCCCGGGATATCCCTATGCCCAGGCACCCATGTGAGGTGTATATTAAACTGCTCAGCCATCTCGTTAAGAGATCTGCGGCAGTCGAGGGCTGTTTGTGAATTTAGGGATGTTGCCTCCAGAGAATTGATGGCAGCCTGGCTGTCCGAGTAAATGACAACGCCAGTGTTGGTTACTATGTTGCGACTCAGCCACTTGGCGACTTCCCATATTGCCATTGTTTCGGCTTGGTAGACACTGCAGGTATCTGGTAGTCTGTGAGCTATATCCAGACTAAGTTCTTCACAGTGTACTCCGAAGCCAACCTTTTCATCAAGCTTCGAACCATCCGTGTAAAAGTGGAGATGGTTTCTATTACCTGGTATTCTGCCGACCCATTCATCTCTGGCGGGAATCATAGTGATGTAATTTCTCTCGAAGGTGTACACAGTTGGTATATAGTCCACTCGGTCGGTTACCATAGCACTACACTTTGATATCCTCATGTGACCATAGTTCTTGTACCTCCACATTGATAGGCAGTTTAATCTTATTGCCGCTTTGGTTGCAACTTCTCTCGCCACAATATTAATCGGCAGTATATGGAGTAGGGCTTGTAGAGACTCGGTCGCTGTAGTCCTTAAGGCTCCGCTTATGCTCAGGCAGGCAGTTCTCTGAACCTTTGTTAGTAGGTTGGTGATGGTTAGTTTGTCAGTTGCCGTCCACCATACCACAATACCGTATAACAGTATTGGGCGAACTACTGCTATATATATCCAGTGGACGATTTTAGGAGAGAGTCCCCACCGCGACCCTACAGCCTTTTTGCAGGAATATAAGGCGACGTTGGCCTTCCTTACACGTTCCAATACGTTAAGTCTAAATAACATTTTCCTATCTAGAATTATTCCTAAAAATTTTGCACTTTCAGAAAAGACTAGATCTGTTCCATTTATCCGAGTTGAAGGGTCCACATGTGGGACATTATTCATCCTAGTAAAGAGAACCACATCTGTCTTGTTGGGGTTAACGCCCAAACCGCTGCTTCTGGCCCATCCAGCCAACTTGTTCAGAGCCACCTGTAGGATGTCTCTGAGGACGTTTACGAATTTGCCACTCACTGCGATTGCCACGTCGTCCGCATATGCCACGACCTTGCAGCCACAACGTTCTAGATCTAGCAGGATTTCATTCACCGCTAGGTTCCAAATTAGTGGAGACAGTACTCCTCCTTGCGGGGTCCCTCTGTTTACAAACCTTGTTAGAGTTGTGGACCCTAGACATGCTGTTATGCGTCTTCTGGTGAGCAGACTTTGAATTAGTCTAATCAAACTAGTGTTAACTTTTAGATGTGAAAGTGCCGCAATTACCGCATCTGAGTGAATGTTGTTAAAAGAAATGCCACCATGGTGAATTCCTTGAAATGCAGGGACGATTCGATAGTGCTCACAAGTTCGTGCAGGGCTGATTCTGTAGACTTGCCCTTATTGTAAGCATGTTGGTTCCCCGACAGGAGTTTTGTATCCAGGTTTTCCCCAATGAAATGATCTAAAAGTCTTTCCAGAGAAGCGAATCACCCCTATTGTTTATATCCGTACTCCCCCATATAGTATAATGAGCGTTCGTGTCTGCGCCAATAATCAGCTCGAGCTCGTTCGACGTTGCTTCTTCTACTACTTCCCTGAATACATAAGGCAAGTAGCTGGAGACCACCCAATATATGCGATTACCGATCTCCAGGCTAGCAGCTGTTTGGTCTTTACCACTTAAATTAGTCAGGAGAAAGATACTTAGATCTTTCCTGGCCAAAATGCAGGTTCTTGGAGTGCCTTCACAGTTGGCCACAAGCAGTTTAAATTTGGGTGTCGTAATACCGCACACCCTTCCTCCCACTACGTAGGGCTCCTATATCAGGAATATGTCTACTGATGTCTACTGCGCCTGTGGACGGGCGCAGCAATAGAGCCGCTGAGGCTGTTTTAGCGTGATGGAGGTTAATCTGTAGAATTCTTACCATCATTGGTAATTGACAGATTAACATCCACCCCGACAAGGGTGTTATCGAACTCTTCGTCCGTATCGTCGAGAAGCATGTCCCCGCCAGATGCGTCAAAGAGTCCGGAGACTCCCCTCAGCCTCTCTGTGTCCGAAGTAGAGCTTTTGTCCTCAGAGAAGGACGTTACAGATCTTCTGTTAGAGTTGGAGTCACCAAAAATAATAGGGGTGGGTACCTCCGCACTTCCAGAAAGTGCCACGGTGGACGACTCACCTTCTGCAGTGGGAGCTATATCCTGCTTGTATATCTTCAAGACTATAGTCTCGAAGCCATATTGTAGTGTTGCACTCGCACTTTGTATATGGGAGGTGGATTCAGCGTTTAGTATAAGATTGACCTGCCGCTTTTTACCATCCGCCTCACCCACCTTGCTGATTCTCCAATTATGGGCCGGCAGACCAGGATTGGAATCTTTTATTATTTCTAAGATGTCAGCCGGGTTGGAGGGCTCTTCTGTAACCCAGGTGATGGCTCTAGGGTGACTAGGGATGTTGTTTTTTCGACAACATCCAACTGGGCACCCGGCCACACCTCACCCGCTCGACTCAGAGCAGCCTTATACAGGTCTACTGATCTGGCATCACCGAAATAAAAGAGCTTTACTCTCCCCTGATGCCATCCTGCATCGTTGCAGATTGGTGGTTTGCCCGGCATTTATCTACGGACATCGAGGTAATGAGCCATAATGGCTGATTGTACATGACTCCATTTGTCCTTGAGGATGGATTCATCCTCACTACTTCTGTCTATAACAGCCATCACTAGACTCTCCTTCGCCACTTCATTGAAGGGCTTGGTGAGTGTCCTGTTGATGGTGACATTAGGGCCTCTTGCCTTTTTCGAATGCAGGGGTTCATCAGGTGATCTGATTCGTTTTACTTTATTAGCCGTTAACACAGCTGAATTTGTGGCTCTTTCAGCCGACTCATTGGCCTTAGAAGCATCTATGACGCCTTTAGCCCAGGTAAGTGACTCTTTTTGTTTTTCGGTAAGAGCCGAAACCTCAACAGCCTCCAACTTCGTCAAAACTCTGAGCGCTACACGATGCTCATTGTGCTTCCGTTTTGACGGTCGGACATGACGTTTTCCCCTCACCGCACCACCTGTTGTGAGTACTTGGTGGAGATTTTCACCATTTTTGGTGTGGTCGTCTTTGGCCAAGACCAACGGACGGACAGTCGGACGATTGGGGAACCGCGCTCCATCGGAACACGAAGGCATCCCCGTCAAGAGTATTTATTTTGTCTGTATTAGACCGTAATAGGTACTACGATGTAGGCCTTACGGACTTTGTACAGATTTTTGCTATTGCGTAATAGGTACTGGTAACTATCCGCTATGTGATAAACACGTCCGTTCACTGCGAATGATCAACTGCGTTTCTTTTGTTTAGTTTTAAACTTTACTTATTTTAATAAAGATTTTAAAATTAATAACAATTATTGGGTTTTAAATTCTTCTTGTTGGCAATCAGCAGTAGTAAGTGTCGACGCAGAACCACTTTAGCGTCGTCATCCGAATTCGCCAGAAAAAGGGACAGTCCTTTATCTTTTTCATTCAAACCTTCTATTTCGCAACTGTTCTGTTTTTCCTATCTTCACATGCCATTATTTGCGTGTTTTTATAGCAATTCGTATTTTCTCGACCCCCTTAAAGGGCGCAGACTACAGCCACTGTCCATATACAAGCTTTGACTTAGGCAAGAGGCAGACCAATGAAAGATGGACAGAAATCGGCACCTGAAGTGTATCTAGAAAAATTTGGCCAAGATATGACATGAGATGGTAAAAATACCTCCTAGCACTAGAGAGGAAAAGACTGTCAGTTCTGATGGGACATTGTCTGATCAGCGAAAACGCTAAAAGGTTAGTAATTGAGTCCAATAACTTCTGCAGAAGTTGTGGAGATGAGAAGGAAGTGCACCTGCTTTGTAACTGTCCCGCATTGAACAACGACGTCTGGACATAATGGGCTCGGCCTTACTAGGATGTTTGACAAATCTCCCCGGTACCGATGTTCATATTATTGATAACTTTGTGTGTCAAGCACGTTGGTTCTGATGAGGGGTCTATGTGAGCTGGTAACTCCGCCTGCCACCCTAACCTAAACCTAAGCGGACGGACGACGTGGTTAAATCGACTCAGGATGTGATTCCAAGTCGATCGGTGGGTCTATCTCTTTTCTTTTTGGGTTTTACAAATAAATGCTGTAACTTAAAATACCCTGAAGAAGGCACGCGTAGGGTATATAAACAAGTCGTCGATAGTTGGCAAAACTTTAGATTTCACTATACGCCATAAGTCGAATGACGTACGGCGTACGGCCGTTAGTACGAAATAATCAGTTATCGAAAATAATCGCTACAGCCGATTAACCATGCAAAAATCTTAGCTCATAATCGCAGTCACTAGCTGAGTTGTCAGTGTCATTTAGAAGAAAAAGGGGACGTCGTCTTCGATGCAAAAAATAGAAATTAGAGAAAAATAAGAAAAGAACAAAAACAAAAAGAACTACTAGACACTAGACCACCAAGAAGATTACAGTTTAGTTAGCCAGTGAAAATTGACACATTTCTTAAAAAGAGAAACAAATGTTCTGCTGGTCATAAAAACCAAACATGACGACGACACATTAGCGCGGTAGAGTGTGTGTGTAAAAGAATTGTTTAATTATATGATAAAATCAAAAAAAGATTAGAAGAAACAAGAGGAAAAAACATCTACGTGTTTCAGAATCGTTTCACACCAACAACAATGGAAAACATTTAGATGATGTGCGATTAAATATAAAGTTTTAAGTTAAGATCGTCTGTGTTGTGGTTTTGCCCACATTCTTCACCTTGATACAATTTATATTAATTTTTCTGTGTTGTGTATATATGATTTATAAATTGTATGAAACAACACTATAATTTTTACACTAACAGAATTGTGTAGTGCAAATGTAGCAGAAGAGATAATACGAAAAAATGAGTAAATTTAAGAAAAAACTCGCAACAAAAAACAACTTTTAAAGTGTGGCCGACCGAAGTTTAACACAGAGAGAAATAACAGGTTCAAAGTGAAGGTCAATGGAACCATCTAATACATTTAAAAAAGTGAGCAAAATATAATTGTACTACAGACTGTGTTAACAAACGGAATCCAGAAGTGCAATAAAGCCCAGGTTGCATCTCCCACCACAGCAATCAAACAAACACACAACAAAATGCCAAATAGCGGGAGAACTCCCCAATGCATCATACCGCCAACCTTTAGTAGGACGATGTCATTAAGCATATCAAACAGATCTTCCTTCTTTTCATCGTTCAGAACGAAAAATATGGCTTTTGTATTATCGCTGATGTTGGCTCTGAGCCTTTTTACCGTTCTCGTAAACAGTGATTCCATTCCTACCCAAAATATGTCTAACAAGGAGCGGGAAGCATTAAGGTACATCAAATCGAGTACATTGTGGAAGAGGTTATAACGTTTCTCCTATGCTTTTACCCTTTAGAGAGGAAGCCCGAGACATGTTCTATCATGCCTATCATGCTTATATGGATAATGCCTATCCGGCAGATGAGCTGATGCCCTTATCTTGTAGGGGTAGATATCGAGGCGTAACTCCATCAAGAGGGGACATGGACGATATTTTGGGAAAGTAAGTATAAGTTTAGCCCCTAAGTAAATAAAAATTGTATTTTAAATAGTATGCTCTTTAGAAATTGGTAGCTTTTCAGGAGTTACGTTCGGAAGTTCCGTATTTTTGTGCCCTCCAACATAGGATGGGGGAAAACTCATTTTGTCACTCCGTTTGTAACACCTCTAAATATTGATCATAGACCCCATAAAGTATATATGAACCGTTTATTTTGAAAGTGGCGTAAGCGCCATTCTGTTTTACTCGTTTCGACCTTAGAAGAAGGGTGATAATAAAACTAGAATGCGAAAATTTCCACTTTATATAGACTTGAGGTGGACTGTATGTAAATATATATACAGTATTGGCCATAACTAAAGCACCCCCTCAAGCTGATTTTTTCATATTTTTTTTTTTTGGTTTTTAAATGATTATATTTAAATATTTTTTTAATAATATTATTAATTTGTATGTCTATTGTTGATAAAACAAATTTCTAGTAGGAATTTTTTGATAAAAAATGTATATCTATATGATATTCAAACTATACAAAAAGGGATGGACAAAACTAAAGCACCACCTCTGTGCAAAAAACAATTGTTTGCATATCCGCTACTATGAACAACACAAGCACATCTGTTAGGCCTTGATGATATTAAATCATGTGTAACATCCTTCGAAATTTCTTTCCTTGTTATTTTAATGTCTTTAAACAGGTATTTTTCTTTTACTTTTCCAATTTGCTCCATTGATTTTTTGTTTAACAATCTCCCATGAGTTCTCGATAGGGTTGAGCTCGGGGTATTCGATACAATTTTTTTTATTAAAAAAAGTCCTACTCAGGTTTCTGTTTTATCTACAATAGACATTTAAATTAATGTAACAATTAAACAAAATATTTAAATATAATCATTTGAAGACCAAAAATGAAAATATGAAGAAAATAGAGGGGGTGCTTCAGTTATGACCAATAACGTATTATTCATATAGCCTTTTAACGATGCTACTCTTGGTTCAAAGACAGGCGATTATGCCACTTTCAATATATATAGTTAATATATAATTAAACATCGTGAATCCCAACATTCTGTATAGTATAGTATACAATAATCGAGCTAGATGTTTGTAACTTCGTACTGATACTTCTTATAGCTGCAAGTAAGATGGAATTGAATATGGACAATACCGGTTCACTATTTGATATAGCACCATATAAAGCACATCCCGATTTGACTTCTTAACGCCACAGAGTCACAAAATTTAAATGATCGGCCAGAAAATTAGTATTTTATGTTCATTTTTACCCAGCTTTCCACAATTTGATGTAGCTTCATGTTTTGATATATGTTAACCGCGGCCTTCTGATCCTGACCTGCTGGGAGCAAAGGCCCGTTCTTCTTCGCGTCAAATTGCATTCCTTTTATTTAATGTATACGTTTACTGCGTTTGAACATTTAAGCGGTGCTCATATTGCAGTGCATTTATCTTACATTAGTATACAAAGGTTCTTCCCTATTTCACGAACGAACAACGGCCTCTTCTGATTTGAATTGGGCAGCACTTTGGTAGGATGTTTTGATATGTAACCGGAACCATTCTCACGAACAACGTTCTTCAAAGGTCCATATTTTGATATAGCCTGTATTCAAAGGTCCCGATCGAAACAATTAGGTTTACGTTAGGTCGGCAGTAGGAGTTACCAGTTCACATAGACCAATGGAGATCCTCAGTGCTACCACAGGCTCAGATGCCCCTCATTGAAGCCAACCTGTTTGAAACACAAAGTTATTAATAATATGAATTTCGAGTTATTAATAATATGAAACTCCGACCCCAGTATATCCAGACATCGTTTACTCCATGCAGAACAGTAGCAAATCAGGTGTTCAATGCTTTCCACTTTTTCCTCACCACCACAGCTCCTGCAAATCATTGGACTCAATACCTAACCTTCTGTCGTTTATGTCGATCAGGCAGTGTCGTTCAGTGTTCTCCAGTGCGAAGACACATTTTGACCTTCTCAGATCATATCTTATCCAGATTTGTCTAGCTACCCTAAAGGTCCATCTTTCAGTGGGCTGTCTGATTGCCTCTTGCCTAAGCCAAAGCTTACATGTTGATATCAGCGCACCAATATGTGCAAATTCTTCGAGAATTTGTGATGTCGTCCTCTTCCTAGCAATTTCACCGGTTTTGCAGTTCACCTATGTCCAGGTAACCAACATGAGCTATAAATGTTGAACTGCTCAGCCATATTGCGAAGAGATCTGCGGCGATCGAGGGCTCTATATCGACACAATTAGTTTTCCAAATATTTATTTATGATCCATAGTACCCTTAACTATACAATTTGGCAGGGCTGAACTTAACGCCGCTTTTATTTCTTTAAATTGCCAAATATATATTCGTATACTCATCAACTTATCAATTAATATAAAAATTCGGATTTTACAGTATTTCCAATTGTGATACTGAACATATATGTAAATTTGTATTCAGAACTCACCAACTCAAAATCTGAATTTCCATTTGCAATTCGGAACTTTCAGGTTTGTAATCGAGAAATTCTAGCTGGAAAGCAGAACTCACCATTTGGAATTTAGAAATTTAGAACTCCCCATTGAAATTAAGTAATTCTATTGAAAATTTAGAACTTGTAATTTAAAATTCGGAAATTTTGAAATTAAGAATTTTAATTTGAAAAACCAAAAATATTCATATTCATTTGCATTATATTCGTATATGTATTGAAGTGAATATGATTTGTGTATCAAAAGTGATCATTGACTCGGGAAAGAGCTCGTCTAATCCATGATGATATGAGGTGTTGTCAAATAATGTTCTAAATTCTCATATTTGCTTTCCCATTCTTTGACGTTGTTGATGCGATAAGTTGTCTTGCGATCTGTGTAGCCAGAAATTACGATTTATCACCATTTTGCAGATTTTTTAATGCCAAAAATTTAAAATGTCGGTTTGATGATTTTTGCTCTGAAATTACAATTTTTAATGATATGAAAAACTAAAGAAATCTCTTTCATACTAAGACTTTTTATATCTCCTATAGGGTATAAAAATTATCAATTTTTGATAATAATACAACGATCCTTATCATATAGTAAAAATGATGATAAGTTCTGGCTGTCCGATTCTTGTATACCCTCCGCTTCACCATTGGTCGATTTCAATTCTATAATAGGAAAAGTCTTTGAAATTGCGCTTAAAATCGTGAGAAAAAATTAAATTGTAACCTTATAAGTAAATTATGGGATTTTTCAAAAATCAGTAAGAATCGGTAAACATGTGTGGTTTCTAAGGCTTCAATAAGTCAAGCCAAATAGGACCTTTGTATATATGCTATATAAAGATTTAGACAATCAGTGAAAATATAGTCCATTACTTTCAGTTAATTCATTCATATTCTCAAATTGCAATCCAGTCGGTTGAAGTTTGAGGCTTCTATGGCGTTAAAACATACAATCAGTATCTTTGGAACCATATCGCAACATGGACTCATAACTCAAAAGTATAAGAATGGACAGAAGGACATGTATAACACACACAGGGAGACATGGATACAAATTATTGAAATATTATGAGTGTCAAGATTATTGGGTGTGTTCTGTAACAACGCGATTTGATATCACGGTGATTTTAAAATAACCGTTGATCTAAAATCACTGTTGGATTTCGAAATCATCCGGTTTATTATTCATAGCCTCCCAAAAAAGATTGTTCCTATTATGTTCGGGTGATTTCGAACTCGAAAAAAAAAATAAAAATAAAAAGTGATTTTAAGTCGTCGGTGATTTTAAAATAACCGTGATATCAAATCGCCGTGTTTACAGGACAGACCCTTATGTATACTTTATAGGATCTCAAATTAATATTTCTTCTTGTTACAAAGGGAAAGATAAAATTAGTCTACCGGCATCATATGGTCTAGGGTATGAATGAAAAATATTGTATAGTTTTTATCAACATCTAAATTTTACCACATATTTATATTAATAAAATATAAAACAGTTCGTTATTTCCGAATTTATTTCTAAGTTCACTAATATGCATATTTCTGAGGAACATATCTATCGCAAAAATACACTGGAAATATATACTAATCCAAACTTAATTGTCTCTAAAACAGTTCCTTTACATTAAAACTCAAAATATGTATGTAACTGGTGGATTTTTGTTTTCGCGAGTTCGAAATATTTTTTTTAATGATTTTTATGCATTAAATTTGATGATTTCTGACCAAGTACTGGACCGATCCCCAGAAGCGTCTTTGTACATCCCCCGAGACGAGAAAATCTTTAACCCTTGTCGATGGCCGACCACCCAGCTACACTTTGGTCCGCAATCCGTATTTGGACATACAGTAATTTTATTTTCACTTGAGCGGTGGCATGATATATGGACCCAAACCCCATTTTTTCAAGACCCTGTAGGGGCTTACAGCATCGATTTGTTTGAGTCCTGAGGATTCCATGGGACTGATTTTCATTTCATTTATTTCGTACAAACTTGTAATTCAAAGCCGTCTGGCCAATTAAACATAAATTACAATATGCATATAACTAAAATTTTTAACACAGGGTTAAAAACTACTCATTGGTATATAATGATTTGTTTAAAACTAAGTAATTATATAAGGATAAATATTAAAAATACAGATTGGGTATACATAAAGGTATTTAGGATAACTAAATAGCTACTCAGTTTTAAGTTTAATCCTAATATATGAAAAAATTTATAAAGTGTTACATAAAATAGAAACAATCGGGTCTGTTGTGTAATCACGGCGATTTGTAATCACGGTAATTTTAAAATCACCGCCGACTTAACATCCCTTTTGGAGTTCGAAATCACCCGAACATATTTCGAACCATCTTTTTTGGGAGGCTATGAATAATAAACCGGGCGATTTCGAACTGCCACAGTGATTGTAAGTCGCCGGTGATTTTAAAATCACCGTGATTTCAAATCACCTTGCTACAGAACAGACCCGAATAATTCAAGATTTTTACGTTACTTTAATTAAGCGCAGTTTTGCATAACAAGAACTAAAAATGTTATTGAAAGTGGTGAAGTAGCCTACAGAAGAGTGTAGGGAGTGAAATTCTAAAATTTTTCATATCATTAGGTAATGAATTATAAAGTCATGCTACGCTTACTAGAAACGATTCTTTCATTAGGTGGACAACCCTGGGAATAAGTAATTGATTTCTCCTAGTTGAATGGCAAAACACCATCGATTGGAATAATTTTAAGGGAGGTCAAAACAAATATTTTATATTTACGATGCAACCATAAAGTGCAATTTTGCTCCGTTTTTATTTTATTTATTTTGCTCCTACACAGGATATGTTGGCCCACGTAGAAACTGGTTACGAGTATACTTGTTCCCCTTAAATCACAATCCCTTACCAGCCAGTCATTTTTCAGGCAAAGGAAAAATATTACCTCAGGCACACACACTGAACTTCATATGAAAATAACAAATTATATAGTGTTTTACAAGGGAAACTCCAGGGTCAAATGCTAATATCTCATAGCCGATGTCGATATAATATAACGCTGACTGTTTTCCACCCACTTAATAATTTTCTATTTGTGCTGGTATATTTATTATGATAATATTAAGTACAATTATACTGGTTCAAACTAAATTATACGTATGTACATATTATTTAAGATAAATATTTGTACGTATGCATATGTATCTAAAATAGTAAACATTCGTTTATGTACTCATCATTAAGTTAGTTCCATATTATACTCATAAATTTGTTGTAGACTTCATTGAAATCTAATCGGGAGAATAATTTCTATAAAATCATTAGATTTTTTTATATTTTTTCGAATAGATAAGAGTCAAGAAAGAAAATGCAATATAGATTTTGGGACAGCAAAATAAACATGAAATTGCCTGAAAAAAATGATAAGTCAAAAAATTTTTTTGTTAACTTCTAATGTAAAAAAATATGAACGAAAAAAGTGAATAGCAACAAACACTGTCTCCTCTTATCTCTTATACAGACATCACCCAAATTGATCGTTCGAAATATGATACTAAATTCTCAATTCACTCTTACGGGGTTTTCTCAATTATAGTTATAAATTATTATATCTCTATAACAATTTTTGATTTTTAAATGCATATATAAACACTTTCTGATTACCGAAATGCAATTAAGTTAATGAAATGAGATCCGAGATTATGATTGAAATTCATAATTTCCCTTTGATATTAAGAACTCGCCATTCAGAATTTTTCATTTGAAATAACTAATAATAATAATTTGAAATAACCATATAACTAGATTTAAGCACATGAATATTCTGTACAGTACTCAATTGTTGTATAATGTAATTTTGTTAAAATTGGCCAATGGGCTTTGAAATTACAAATTAATAAATGAAATGAAATTAGAAATTCTTACTTATTTAAATTGCTTCATGCTTTTAAAGTGGTTTGTTGTGGTTGTTGTTGTAGACGCTGAATTGATAAATAATCCTTAAGTCTATTTCTATTACAGACTTCGGTATATATTCGACTATCGCGGTTATACATTATAATATTGTGATTATAATGTGTAACCGCGATAACCGATCTTTTGCAATTCATGCCGCAAAACTTTGGAATTATCTTCCTCATAGTATTCACAATTTGTCGGTTTTTCGCAGACCTCATCGAGCAGCTCCACTAATTTATCGATATTTTCATTGACAATACCATATTTTTTTTGATTTAATTATATAGTTTTTACATTTGTGTTTTTAAAAGAGCTTTCGTTAGGATTATAATTGGCAATGTACTTCTTTTTACCTTTACATTTAAATACATTACGTTAATCTATGTTATTTCATTTCATTTATTTCATACATTGTAATACAAAAGCCTATAAGGCCAATTATTGGTATCACAAACAAATAACATCCATATAAAATTGTATACAATTATAAATTAGTTAGATTATAATAAGAGTAAACGTATAATAAATCTAATAATTACGTATTTTTAACAAAAAATAATAATAATACATGAGCATTGAATTAAATTAAATTAAATGGCTCCCCAGCCGAATACAAAAGTATAATATTAACTAAATTGTCAAGTGCACCATATTGTGATGAAAGCGCGTCCACTGTGGTACATGGCTTAGTAACCGACAAGACAATTCTGTGGGCTATTAACTCCTTCGAACCATTTAAGTCTGCGCGCCTGATGGCATATCACCAGCCATGCTACAGAATGCAGGGCCAATAGCAATTGATATGCTGGCGCTGATTTTTAGGCAATGCCTACTTAGGAATTTTATACCCTCAAAATGGCGTGAGATCAAGGTGGTTTTCATAACCAATTAGTATCTCATCATTTGTTTTAAAAACGTTGGAAAGACTTATTGACACCTATATTGGGGGTAGTTTACAACCGTCATTAATCAGTAACTATCAACATGCCTATATCAAAGTACTCTTCATGACGTAGTTACATTGAAAATAACCTGTAGAAAAGCGAATTCACTTTGGCAGCCTTCTCAGATATTGAAGGGGCTTTTAATAATGTGAATTTGGAATCCATACACGAATCTTTGTTGAGCACAACCCCTCTCCTGGTTGACTGGATTGACACAATGCTGAAAGGCAGGATCATCAACTCAACTCTAGCAGACGGTTCCATTAGGAAGTCTGTGACTAGAGGTTCTATCTCCTCTCCTGTGGCTTCTTGTCATAAACGGGATACTCAAATCATTCGAGAAAGACAGAGTGAAAGTTGTCGCATATGCCGACGATCATGGTTGGAGGCAAATTCCTCTCAACCATTACTGATCTTATTCAAAGTGCGCTTAGGAATCTGTCTAGATGGGCAACGGCGAACCGGCTAGGAATTAATCCAACTAAGACAGAGTTAGTCCTATTCACTAAGAAAAATAAGATAGAAGATTTCCATAAACCCATTCTCGACGGGGTGGAGTTGAAACTGTCCCCAGAGGCTAAGTACCTTGGCCTCATACTTGACCAGAAATTAAACTGGAAAAGCAACACCAAGGAAAGAGTCAAAAAGGGATGCAATCTATTCCTACAGAGGTTCCATAGGTAAAAGTTGGGGGCTCCGCCCAAGTACTATCCACTGGATTTACACCGCAATCCTCACCTATGGTTCAGTAGTATGGTGGAAAACAAATGGATATAGAGACCAGTTAAAATCTTTAGATAAAATTCAAAGAATTGCCTCTCTATTCATAACCGGCGCGAGAGCGAGTACACCGCAAGCGGCGATGAACACTTTACTAAACCTTCAACCGATAGGTCAATATATTAAGTGTAGCGCCACCAAGTGTGCTATTAGACTCCGCGAATCACTTATGTAGTGTAACTCAAACTGCGGACACTCAAAGATCCTTAATGAGGCATCTAACAAGCCAAGGCTGAGGGTTCTAACAGGACAAACTGATTATTTGCCACCTGTTCTGAATTTCTCCACAAGGTTGGACACGACGATCTCTTCTAGATCAGATTGGCAGGATGGTGATCTCCCCTTTCGTGGTCTCGCAATTTACACAGATGGATCAAAGGTGGATGTGGGAACGGGGGCTGGCATCTTTAGTAAATCTCTTAGCATTAGCAGATCTTACAAATTGCCAGACGTCTGCAGTATCTTTTAGGTGGAGGTTTTTGCCATCCTGGTTACCTTGCGTTTAATCAACGAGGGTTTTTCCAGGCAGGCTGAAAACATAACTATCTATGTTGATAGTCAAGCTGCTCTGAAGGCACTGAATTCCAACGTCATTAAATCCAATTTCATTTCATTTCATTTTCATTTTCATTTTATTCATACGTTGCAATGCACAAGCCAATAAGGCCAATTTGACAGCATTACTGAAGGCAACTGCGTTTAATAAGTTTTACAATATAAAAATATAAGTTAGAGAT
The DNA here is from genome assembly GCA_963930755.1 of Eudasyphora cyanicolor. Lineage (NCBI taxonomy): Eukaryota > Metazoa > Arthropoda > Insecta > Diptera > Muscidae > Eudasyphora > Eudasyphora cyanicolor. The sequence continues at coordinate 60,348,559 of OZ005737.1, forward strand.
TAAAACAATAACATTAAAAAATACATAAGAAGATTTAACTTAAAACTATTTAATTTAATTTTAATAACATTTACATAAAAAAAACATATAAAACACTAATGCAATTGAAGGCCCCAGCCAGAAAGAGATTTAACTAAAAATTCACATTAAAACAATTGATACGCCCAAAGGCAAAGCAAAGAATAGACTTAGATATATAAATACTACTCCTGAATATACATGTATATGTACTGCATGCATAAACAATGTCATATATACGTATAATTGCCAGAACAAACGATTTATGATTGATGTAGAGCAAACTCCAAATACTTCCCCTCGAACACATGTTCAGGGTATGAAAAAACACGCAAGTAAACAGGAAGTCTGTTCCAAATTCGTGCAACACGGACAAGATACGATCGATCAAAGACAGAATGTGAGAAACGGGGTAGAAGGATCTGGGGGTTACGAGTCGATCTAGAAAAAATAAATTTCTCGCGAAGAGAAACAAGTGATCCAGTACGTATAATTCTGTAGAAGTAAAGCAAAATTCGTTGCTTTACAAGTAATTTAAATGGGACACCCAAAAATTGAATAGCATGTTCGGAAATGTGATCACGCCTATTTAAAGAATATACGAAACGAACTACCATGTTGAACAGCTTCTCAATTCTACTCAAGTTCTCATCCGTTGTGCCTGATACAACTTCAATGCAATAACATATTACGGACATCATTAACGCAAATGCGAGTCTCCTTCTTACAAAATGAGGAAAGTACAGATGCGTACAATACAATTTGCGCAAGGTAGAAATAACTTTTGGAAATAGCGAGTCAATATGGCTGGAAAAATCAAGCTTATAGTCAAGAATAACTCCTAAACATTTCATCTCATCAACGAACTCAATTGTACTGCCATTTATACATACATTAAGGGTGTGATCTACTCGACGCAAATGGCCAAACAATATTGATTTAGTCTTAGATACATTGATGGTGAAATTGTTATTCTCCAGCCACCAACACACTGCAAGCATTGTAGAATTAATATTATTTTCCAATTGTACTTTAGTGTTGCCTCGGAAGAAAAGATGTATATCATCAGCATATATGTATGGAATACATATTTCAAAATTTATACAATCTACTATATCATTAAGGTATAAAATGAAAAGTAGAGGCCCCAAAACAGACCCCTGGGGAACTCCGCTGCTAACATTACGCATATCTGAAACTCTGTCATTGAAATACACGTATTGAGAACGACCACAGATATAGGAATGCATTAATCTACATGCAGTTGTACTAAACCGGAAATTATTTTTCAATTTATCAATTAGTGTTACGTAATCTACTCTATCAAAGGCTTTGGACAAATCCAAAGCCACAAGGGCACCAGTATCACCATCATCAACTGCTTCCCTTATAGTATCAGTCATATCAAGCAAGAGTGATGTAGTACTGAGACCTTGTCTAAATCCGTACTGAGAAGTATTACACATTTTGCAATCATCAATGAAATATAGAACCTGCTCTTTAATAAGATGCTCAGCAACCTTAGAAAGACAAGGCAAAATACTAATTGGTCTCATGCCATCAATAGTGTATGAACCCTTGACCTTTGGAATCGGCACAACACGTGCAGTTTTCCAAGCAGATGGAAAAACGGAAGTAGTAAAAATTGTATTGAAAAAGTGAAGCAAATAGCGTGATATATATGGGAAAATCAATTTCAAAAACTTGATGGGTATGCCATCAACCCCAACCGCCTCGGACTTCACATGGCTCAATGCCTTTAAAACATCATCTTCAAAAATACAGTCGAAGGAGAAATAGCGTTGCTGATCAGAGTCACCAGTAAGATCAATACCATTGGCATCATGGTTGGAATAGGATTGAACAAAATAATTGTTCAGATCATTGGCATCAAAGTCTATACCCGAGAGGTCCACATCTTCACCGACGGAACCACTTACACGCAAATATTTCCAAATCTGAGAAGAGTTCATACCACTAAATATTGCAGTAAAATATTTTTTCCGTTCACTCCTAAGTATAGATTTCGCCCTGTTCCTGTACGAACAAAAAATACGCCAGTTATCATCAGTAGGTCGCCGTAAATATTCCCTATATGCAAGGTCTCTGAGAGATCTAGACACTACAACAGATTCGGACATTAGCCAGGACTCCACTCTAGACGAAACTCTCCGTCTAACAATAGGAACAAATGAGAACAGGTTGCCAACAAGGCCATCAAGAAAAGATAACTGAATATTAACATCAGAAGTATTATAAATCGGATCAAAATCAACCGTGGACAAAAAATTAATAAAACTCTCCCAATCAATGTCATTGTAATTGCGATACTCAATAAATTGCTCCTGAGGTGACAAATCAATCTTCAGGGAACCAAATATCAATGCATGGTGCGAGATAGCTGGACATTGAACCTGACTGGTGAAATTTAAAAGTGAAGCATTACTTAATAAAGCAAAATCTAGCAAAGATGTAGATGCATGCACAACATCATGATGAGTAGGCAATGTATTGTGAGCAATATAAAGTCCCAGGCGCAAACAAACGGTTCTCATTGAAATCGATCTCGACATATCAAATAAATTACAATTGTAATCACCGACAACAATTATATTATTGTATCTGACAAACAAATGGTAATGCAACTCTTCAAAAGACGAGATATCACCATGCGGCAGATAAACTACACCGAAGAGAATTTTATTAGAACCTGAGCCGGCTTCAATAAATAAGGACTCACACACTCTATAATCAGAAGCACGAAAAACAACACTAAACTTGATTTTATTCGAAACGTATATACCTACTCCGCCCCCCCTAGCACCCGGTCGATCATTTCGCACAAACGAAAATCCCGAAATAGACACTGCCTTTGATGTCACGTAGGATTTTAACCATGTTTCGGAAACACCAAACAAGTCAATGTCACTTCCACAAAGTATTGTCCTAAGTTCATCTAACTTGGTGTTGTAATTAGAAGGGCGAATGCTCTGACAATTGAGATGTCCAAAAGATAAACAATTATTGTAATGGCAAAGTCTATTCTTGAAAAAAGAAGCATTGCCAACAATTGGGCCAAGATTTAATGCAACCATTTTAAATAAGTAAAAAGTGAGGAATAATAACTGGGGAACCACAATGCAATGAATAAATATTTAACAAAAAGTATTCGGAAGATCAAAATCACAAAAAAACAGATTTCCTCACAGGAAAATCAAATAAAAATAAAAATTGTAGAGATAAATAAGTACTACTATTTAGTAAATGATAGCATATTGGAAATGCAAAAATCAACGTCAAGCTCTGCTGGGTCTCAGGACACTGTGGCATCATCGGAAACGAGAAGGCTGATGAGCTCGCACGGAATGGGTCAGCGATGGAAACCACTAGTGCGGTGTCATCACCAAATCCACCAATGTGTGAGTTCTTCGGTATGATAGAGTGCTTCTACAGGGATCAAGTTAACCAGAATTGGTTAGCCAGACCGGACTGTAAAATCGCTAGGTCTCTCTGGCCTCGTATGTCACAAACCAGAACAAGGGACTTGCTGAACCTCACGACGAGGGATTTACGACTGTTAGTGGGCGTTTTCACAGGTCACTGTAACGTTAGAGCGTTTACATCAAAGTGGCAAGGGGACACAGAAGACTACTGTCGTCTCTGTACAGACGAAGAGGAGCTTGAAACGATCGAGCACCTTCATTGCCAATGTCCTTTTCTTTCTAAAAGAAGACACTGCTACCTAGGTGACTTTATCAATTATATTAGCTGCCTGAAGTGGCTGGGGATGACAACCGCTCATCCATGTGCCTAAACGGCATTGTCTACTGCAGGAACTTCTCTACCCTCTATCCTCTCCTCTTTTAATTCAACATTCTATTTTCCGCTCTTCTCACTTATTATTGGGGTCCCCCTCCACCCCCTCTCATTTTTCAATCTATAATTTTTTCTGCTGTTTTCTCCAAATCTTCAATTCTTTACAGGACTAACACAATGGACCTCTAGATCTCCAAGTGGTGTGATGCACGCCAAATTGGTGGTGTACTACACGTCCTTTAACCTAACCTAACCTAACTAAATAGTACAGACCCTCACTAATAACGCCTGAAACATGTGGACAAAAAATTTATGTACGGATCATAGATGTATGCATACGCATATCAGGACCCATGCAGAGAATATTCCAAATATTTTCGCCTAAATATATGAACAGGATATGAAAATGTACGCAAACACGTAGGAAGCTGATTCCATGTTCTAGTAACTCTCACAACGAATGATCGTTCAAATGTCGAAGTAAAAAATTTTGAATAGTACTAATTGGGGGTTTCGAGTTGACCTAGAAATATTGAATTTTTCACGCAACAACTCAGGACTGCCATACCGAATAATTTTATAAAACTGTATGGCGTAATCCGTTATATGATCAAACATATTCCAAGCGGACTTAGTTTGATTAAATAATTAATTAATAACATTGTTAAATTTTGTGCCTTTTTATTCTCTATTATTTTAGCTTTTCCATGACTTTGGTTGATACCCTCGATACATTGGTTCTACTGGGAGATTTTGCTGAATTCGAACATGGTGTCAAATTGGTGATACGTGATGTACAGTTTGATAGTGACATCATTGTCTCGGTTTTCGAGACCAATATCCGTATGATGGGAGGCCTATTGTCAGCCCATATATTGGCTGAATATATAAAAAAGAATGCACAAGTTATGCCCTGGTATAAGGGTGAACTTTTGGAAATGGCACGTGATCTGGGTTATCGTCTTTTGCCGGCATTTAATACATCAACAGGGATACCACATGCTCGGGTAAATTTGCGATATGGCATGAAAGATGAACTGCTAAAGAAATCACGGGAGACGTGTACGGCTTGTGCCGGTACAATTCTCTTGGAATTTGCTGCTTTATCAAGGTTAACAGGTAAGTGCGATAATCAGATATCTTAATTGTACGGTAAGCTAAGGCTTATCGGAGTGTTCAAAATAAATTTTAATATATGTGGAAATTTCATATATAGTAAAATTATACAGTACAACACATAATTTTGGGACTCAATTCTGAGAATGGAACGTGAAAGTAGCCCCAAAAAATAATAACTTCTGCATCATTCGTTTAGTTAAGTAGGCTCAATTAATAATTTAATGGCCATACGATGCCCATTTGCTCAAGGTTCATATTTTGGACTTTTTCCACATTTTTTTCTCGGTATACCGTACGGAATATCTCTATGTGTCTGAAGCAAAGTTGTAGATATTGAATAGGAGAAATAAAGCGAAACAAACCTAATCAAAAAAGTGCCTTAAAAATTGCAAAAATGCCCACAAAGTCATATTAAAATTCGGTAGTGCTCAGTGCAAGAGCGGAGGGTTTTGGATGAAATTTTTGTTTGGATCACAATTATATCCTCCCCTCAATATAATAATAGCCTATAATAATACTCTATACGTAGTGTATTATAGGCTGTTGTCATATTAAGGGGACGATACGAGTATAATGTTTCAAAAATAATGTCCACCCAATAATTATCCGAAATAAGATTAATTAGCTAAGTAAAATGCATATATATCAATGTGGGAAAAGCTGTGGCGGCACTAGTTAGGTCATTCAAAAATATCCACTTTCAGAAGGGAAATCAGCTGACGGAAAATATCTTTTTTTTTGGGAAGCATATCCACAGAATCTTAACAGATCTCAGGGAAAACAACAAAATCTTTAAAACGGCGAATCGTAACTCCAGGAAGCTTTTTTGGTCAGATAGATAGCGTTAACAATGTGTACTAGAAGTACTTCTCAAAAGGATGTAAACAATAGAGAAGACCATAAGGCTCCAGTTGAACACCGACTTTCTGACGGGAAATGTTAAACCCAAAGAGGAATATTGTTAGCAGAACAAAAACTCGTCAATTGCCAAACATAGTACGGTAACATATAGTTAGGACGCTCCCCATTTTAAAAGTTGTGGGGCCGGATGGAATCTTTCAGGCATTTCTTTGGAGTGAGATGGATGTTGTATCAGCTAAATTGGCTGGAGCCTTCATTGCGCGCCTAATACCCCGATGAATTCGGCACAAAATGTGGTGACTTCTGCTATTTCCCAAACTAATTAACAAGTTCATACGAAAATCAATTCCTTATAGTATCTGTATCAATTATCTCCTTTTTTACTGTTTTCTATGACTATAATCTGGCAAAGAATGGGTAAAATATCCCCAGTTGTTCTGGCATCTCACACAAACACAAAATTTAAAATTGCATACTTACAGTGTAAAATTGTCTTACTTTACTTTTGTTACTATTTCTACAAATGTTTTTTCTTTGTTAATGTTCTCTTCATTTTCATCCTCTTAGGTGATCCCATATTTGAAGCTCGTGCTCATGCTGCCATGGATGCCCTGTGGAAATTACGCCATCGAGGGTCTGATCTAATGGGTACGGTTTTAAATGTCCATTCCGGCGATTGGGTGCGTCGCGATTCTGGTGTCGGTGCTGGCATTGATTCCTATTATGAATATCTATTCAAATCCTATGTTCTTTTGGGCGATGATAAATATCTGGCACGTTTCAATCGTCATTACAATGCGGTAATGAAATATGTCAGCGAAGGTCCAATGTTGCTGGATGTTCTAATGCATCGCCCGCACGCAAAATCGCGTAATTTTATGGATGCTCTTCTTGCATTTTGGCCCGGCCTACAGGTGCTATCGGGAGACTTAAAACCAGCGGTACAAACTCATGAAATGTTGTATCAAGTTATGCAAATGCACACCTTTATACCGGAGGCGTTTACCATTGACTTTCAAATTCATTGGGGACAACACCATTTACGTCCGGAATTTATAGAGTCTACATACTTTTTATATCGTGCCACCGGCGATCATCACTATTTACAGGTGGGCAAAAAGGCTTTAAAGGCATTACAGCAATATGCTAAGGTTCCTTGTGGCTATGCGGCTGTCAACGATGTACGCACCGGGAAACATGAGGATCGCATGGATTCGTTTGTTTTATCGGAAACCTTTAAATATCTGTACTTATTGTTTACGGAACCACAAGATTTAATATTGAATATAGATGAGTTTGTATTTACGACTGAAGCGCATTTACTGCCTCTATCTCTGGCCCAATTGGGTAACTCAACCTATAGTGAGTATTTTTTAATTTTTAATTTTTTACGAAATCATCTTTAATCCCATTGTCCATTGTTACAGACTTCCGACAATCCGAGGAGCATAATGTTTTAGATTTTATGCGTACATGCCCCTCATCGAACAAGCTTTTTCCTGAGAAAGTACGCAAACCTTTACGCAACTTCATTACCGGCTCGTGCCCGCGCACGCCTACAACCAAACGTTTACGCGCATTGGACTTTCAAGCGAGTAATGCTGACCATTTACGAGCTGTGTACGACATGGGTATCACTATGGTTTCGTTAGGCGATGGCAAGGTGCGACTGTTTCATAGTTTTTATAATGTGAGTTATAATTTTTTTTATTTCATTATGATTTTTAATTTTGTCAATAATTTTGTATGTCTTGTCTTCTATGTACATTGTTTTCATTGTTGTTTTAATGTTGTGTGCCATGGTTGATATTGATTTTTATTCATTTTTTGTTGTTGTAGGCTAAATCTCCTGAGGATGGTGAAATGGGTCTACAGTTTATGCAAGAGATGCTGGAATTAACGAAATTGCAATCTCTAAATCAATTGGCGCAACTACAGGTAATATTACAAAACGCACTATTCTATTTGTCCCAATTGTGGTGATCAAGTTTCTGGACGATTTACTACGTTATCAAAAATCCACTATATGTCTAATATCCACTATATGTTAACTACTGATGATATACAACAATTATTTTCAACTGTACCTGAAGGGTTTTTGTCACAGGGTATTATTAAGCTTCCCAGTTGCTCCTAATCGGACACACAAATTTATCAATAATGCGAACATCGGTACCGGCAATATCTGTCAAATAGAGATATTTTGATCTTAGGTCGCATTTTGGCCAGATTTGTCTATCTATCCTACAGGTGCCGATTTATATGCATCTTTCATTGGACTGCCTGATCTTGCTTAAACCAAATCTTATATGTGGACAGTGGCGCACCAATATATGCAAATTCTTCGAGAATTTGTAATGTCGTCCCTTTCCTAGCAAGTTCCTCAGCATTGCAGTGTTGCGGGGCCTTCGCGCAAGAAAAAGCAAAGTCCGGCCCTGGGAACGAAAAATAATTTTTCGTGGAAAGGCCTTAGGTCGAGGCCTTCACGCCTGAAGTGGCGGCCTCCAAAACCACCTTTTAATCCCTAGCTCCTAATGTACAAATGCTGGAGGAGCTAGGGAGAGCTAATTGGACACCCCGGAGGACTGGCACACCATTATGTCATTGATGGCCAGCCCGTGCACAATATGTTGTTGAGGGTTTTGTGTGGTGATAGCCGCTGTGGCCCAGACAAATTTTTTATTAAAGTTGGGATGGCCCTACTTTGGAGCCATCCATAAATGGCAGGGAAAGCTTCCTTCGCTGTTGGGTTCTGCACCATGCCGGCAGCCACTATAATTGGAAAGAAAACACTTTGTTTCCATAATGACTACAAAGCTTTTGCCTTCCACAGTGGCAGGACAAGATACATTCCGGGCAAGAAGAGTAAGGAGGAGCTGAAACGAAAAAATTAATTAGTAAAAAAATTGGAAATAAAAATTATTATAAATTTGTGTGCTCTCTTAGATCACTTTGTTTACTTAAATGGCATATGTCAAAAGGTATCGGTAAGGCGGTACTACCAAGAGAGTTGCCATTGGAGTGTTGTTGCTCGCCCACATTCGGGTATGTTCTTGCACTCACTTGGAGCATCTCACGTGAAATGTCTTAAGAAAAAGGTGTTATAAAAGTCGCTAACACGCCTTTTGCCATAAGTCTTTGTGCCATTCGTTTGGCACTCTTTGTGCCATACGTTTGGCACTATTTGTGCCAAACCGCAGCCGTAACAATTATATGACATTGTCAATGTCACATTCACCTGGCACAAATGGACACTACACATTTTCGACAGGGCACAAATGGATAGGACACATTTTCGACAGGGCACATTTTAGACAGGGCACATTTTCGACAGGGCACATTTTTTGATTTGACCGTATGGTATGGCATGGAAGGCAAATCACATGATAGGCATTATTAAAGCAGAAGTTAGGCAGCCAATACTTTCTGCAGTTGCCAGACACCTCGCTATTCGTCCTGTGAAGTATAGGTGAGAAGTGAGATGAATGTGAAGTGAGTTCCAGAACAGGGGTGATTGTTTTGTTATTGTACGGGGAAATAATCTGGGGAAGAGATTAATGGGCAAATGTATGATTAACAAATACTCTTACAACAAACGGAAGTAAGTTACCGACAAGGAAGAGAATTAATCAGACAAAATGGTATAGGAACTGTAGGGGATAGTTATGTAGGATTTGAGGTCGTGTGAATGTATTTGCATACAATTACATATGTGCGAATACGGCATATTTAAAAAAAACATCATTTATATGTAAGAAAAAAGTATAGAAGCCTAAACTTATAGACACTTACGTATTAAAGAAGCGCTTGAAAGTAAATTTAATTTGTGTTAAGTTGAATGATTGGTTTGAAAGTGAGTGTTTGTGTGGTCAAAATAAAGTGAATGTTTGAAAATAAAATTGAAAATTTTCCTAACAATTTGGCTGTGATCCTACGGTAAATCGAATTGGAAAGTAGGCAGGAAAAGAAATATCCGCTGGAATTCGAATATCAGAAGCAAAGTGCATTATACGATCCAGAATTAATCATTGGGGACCGGAAACTACACAGAAACTATAATCACTATTTCAACGCTTGGGAGGATAAAAGCATAACATAAGCCTTAGGTAAAGGCATTACATCACCCTTGTATAGAGGCGTTACATAAGACCATTCCAAAGGCATTTGTTTATCTACTACATGCATATAACAGGTCAGTTTACCAAATCTAATTATTTCCGGGAGAATCGCAGCCAAAATAGATTCCCCTTCCAATAAGGATCGAGAAAGAATGTCCGGTCTTCTGTTATGATAAACGTTGAGAAAAGGTTTTAAATCTATATGACCAAATAAGAGCCAGAGTCCTCCCTTTTCTTTGATCCCAGATAAAAACCTGACAACAAAAATTTTTAAACAAATAAAAGAAAGGAATTTTAGCAAAATTTACACTGTCTGATTATGTAAACTATTTTATAAACATATATAACCCCTTCTTTAAAAGACTCAAATTAGGAGTATTTTTCTATTATATTTGACATTTTTATATATCCCTGCTCAGAAAATTGTTTCAAATTTATTTAATTTTTAATTCGTTTGTTCATTCGTATTTTTGAATTTGTTTTATGTAGTATTGTAATCCTAGGAGGTATCAGACATACATAGGTTATTAATAAAAATATATATACTTGCCAACTCTTTTGTCCCAAACTTGATAAAGTTTATGTAGTTGCGAGTAGTCTTTACGGAGCTCCCTCAAGGCTAGGTCAATGAAACATTTCAGATAGTAATAATATAAATGAATCGCCCAGTTAAAAGAACTATCCAGTTAAGATACCTCTCAGGAAATATTTCTTTTATATATTGTTGTATGTGTATGTGAAGTCGACAGCAATGTTAACTCTTAGTTTCATGTTAAAATTAAATGTTATCATTTTTGGGAACGGATCCCTACCTGTAACCAGGGTTCGCATAGAGGTCTAAATGACCGTTCGTAACTGATTTTCAATTTGAATAAGTAAATTAAATATTTTTAGTTTAATAGTTCTATTTAGTAAAGAAAATACTTAGACTAAGCAAAGCTATTATTAGGATAGGGTTATGAATCTATATATTAATAAAAGTATTTATAATATTTTATGTCAGAAATGAATGATAAGATGTTTGTAGTGTGCTAAATTGGTTATGAGAGGGTAATGTAAGGTGAGTAAAGGGTAGGATGGGAGCGCGTTTAAGGGGTCACTGCCGAAGATGGTGGGAACCGGGTGACCACGGTAGGGTGGGCGGCTGGAGGTCCGAGAAGTACCTCCCAATCTAGTGGAATATGGGTTGTTGTTTTGTAAAGGTTTTTTTTTGCTCAGAAAATGATTGCTACGTACCTAGGGCGGGGACAGTGGGATGGGACCTCCCCAGAAGAGTCGATTGAGCTAGCGGCGCCGTTGAAAACTGTCCCCTTGCCGCGAAAAGGAGCACGTAACGATATGGCGCCCAATCGGAAGAAGGATGTTATTTACGATAACATCTATGAGAATTTTAGGTCATCGAAGCACGTTACAATAGGCCACTAGGTTAAAGTGAAATAGCCCGACATTTTGAATTGGAATCCAAAGTTTATGGATCTGAAGAATTAGTAGCCATTCTGTCCATCGGACAGAACTTAGTTGTACGAATGGTTCAGATTTAAAGACTGAAGATGAAAAGGAGGAATGAAAGATAGAAGACAGAATACTTGGTGACATAGTTTTAAAGCGTAAAATGGGCTATTTGCACCAACTATTCTGTTAAGACATTAAAACTAGTTTCGGTCGGAATTTCAAATGTGGAACAGATTCCATAATAACAAGATAGCCGCTCTAGAACATATTTAGAGGACCGAAGTATCTGTGGTAATGGACTGAAAGCTGATATAGTTATAGGGATGACGTATCAGAACACATTTAGAGATGTTTAAGAAATACACTTTGAGATAAATGTTGCATACCATATTCCATTAGAAAGAGAAGCTAATATATATAGAAACCGCTCACATCATCTTCACCTTACAGATCCCTCTTAAGAATTAACATTTTGTGTTGGTGAAAAGTATTATTTTTGTTAAACTGTTGTGTTGCAGACGGGTAGCCAAGAATCATTTCCCTGGAATCCTTAGTAAAGTCGTCGAGACTTCGAACAGATTGATTACAGTTGTGGGTTATGAGTGTAGAAACTCGATCTCAATCTGGAAATAGGAAGAGGAATAGGCCAGAATTATTCGATTTGAATAGATCAATTCGTATAGAAGATAAAAGGAAAAAGGGGAATACTCATCTTGAAATGGCGGAAAACGGCAATAGCGGGGATGTACCTTTTAGGGACATGTCCGAGACCATAAACGTAAGAACTCCTGTTACTTGTAATGAAGAGCAACTACGACAACCAAGCTCCAACGCCTCAGGTACTCTGTCTGGCGAGGCCTTATCGTTCCAGCGGTGTTTAGAAGGTAGAGTACAATCAGTTCAGGGCGAGATGAGCGATATAAGGAAAGCTCTCAGAGAGCTATCATTGTCGGTACGAGAGTTGACAGAAAGGCCAACGAACCATTGAAGTCCTTGCTGCCACCACCGGTAGAGCCAATCGCGTAACTCCGGATATGGTAGCTGGAAACGAATCAGCTCAACAAGTACCTCCAGTAAGTAATACGGCTCCAGTAGGTCAAAGAAAAGACTTCAACGCAATTAGAATCAATAAACTAGGCCTCGTTTTTAATGGCAACTCCAATGGCTTAGGAGTAGAGGAATTTGTGTATAGGTTGGAGTATTATCAATGGCAGTATGGAATACCTTGGAACGAAATAATACAGGATTTTCCATTAATAGTAACTGGGCCAGCAGAATCGTGGTATTGGCTGTTTCAAAAGACAAACAAATTCCACGATTGGGATCAGTTAAAACATAGCTTGCTAAGCCAATATCAGACATCTAGATCGAATTTCGAGGTATTGACAGACCTAGCACAAAGAAAACAGCAACCAAATGAAACGATTGATGGGTTTTTTCATGTCATGGGTCAGATTAGGGCATAACTAGTGCAACCCATATCAGAGTTCGACATGATTAAGATCATGAAGAAAAATGTCAGGGAAAACGTAGGCAGAATTGTTTAGCCTATACAAGATTCTTCAGTGGAACAGCTAAGGATCGAGTGTAATGAGGCGGAGAAGAATTTTCCGAGACGGGACACTCGAAATATGCCTTTACAACAGCGGCCCACTAGACAAGTTAATGAGATATATTCCGATCTGCCTGATTTCACTCCCATTGACGAATATGGTAATTCTGTTGTTGAGAAAGTATCGGAGGTACAATATGACCGACAACCCAGTTCGGCAATAGTATGTTGGAATTGTCGGAAAGCGGGACATACATTTCGAGAGTGTGAGGTAACTGTGAGAGCGCTATTCTGTTATAAATGCGGCAATCCTGGAACCACTACTCCTAAATGTAATGTTTGCCAACAGGGAAACCGATACAGGGGCGTAGAGAATACGGGGGGCCTACGTCCAAGGGAAAACCCCTTCCGAACAAAATAAATAGAACCATAAATGAGAATAAAAACCATATAAATACAATTTTATCGACAAATGGGAGAGATTACGAACCGGGAAATCGACATTACCTTCCGATTGACTTTAGAATAGGAAATTATGAGAAAGTAAGGGCCAGAATCTTCAGTTCTGGGAAGAACGCGGAGGCGAAAACTAAAACTACAGGGGCGTAGAGAATACGGGGGGCCTACGTCCAAGGCAAAACCCCTTCCGAACAAAATAAATAGAACCATAAATGAGAATAAAAACAATATAAATACAATTTTATCGACAAATGGGAGAGATTGCGAACCGGGAAATCGACATTACCTTCCGATTGACATTAGAATAGGAAATTATGAGAACGTAAGGGCCAGAATCTTCAGTTCTGGGAACAACGCGGAGGCGAAAACTAAAACTATACCCAAGGTTAGGCAGAAATTTGCAGAAAGGAGACGCAATATGAAGATTGTTATAGAATCTGTTAGGAGAGCTTCCCAGGCAGATCCAAGAGTGTTCGCTGCGGTTCAGATTCAGGGCATTACAATGAAAGGGCTCCTGGATACCGGCGCTTCAGTGAGCATACTTGGGAGGAACTGTAGGGAACTTATAGAAAAGTTAGGAGTTACGATTAAACCCCTCTTTTCGAACGTGAAGACTGCCGGGGGACAGAATCACCGGATTCTGGGCAAGGTTTTCATAAATATAGTTTACAAAGATATGGAGAAGGAAATGGAATTTTACTTATGCCCCGAATTGGAGCAAGAACTTTATCTTGGCATAGATTTTTGGAGATCATATGGTTTGGCCCCGGACATTATAAAAACAGATGAGATAAACATGGAACAAATCAAGCAGGATATGGTCGTTGAGGATGACGAATATAAATTGAATCCGCACAACTTAACACAAGAACAACAAGAACAATTAGAGAAAGTTATAAGAGAGTTCGATACTTTTGAGAAAAAAGGTCTAGGCCGGACCAGCCTGGAGAAACATTCAATTAAGTTAGTTGATGTGGCAGTGCCTATAAAGGACCGTCATTATCCCATTTCTCCAGCAGTCCAGGTCATAGTATATGAGTAGATCGATAACATGCTTAAGCTCAACGTGATCGAAGAAAGTGAAAGTCCGTGGAGTAATCGGACGACAGTCGTGCGGAAACCTGGTAAAAATCGATTCTGCATTGATGCCCGAAAATTAAATAAGCTTACAGTAAAGGACGCGTAAACGCTCCAAAATATTGACGGCATCTTGAGCAGAATCCATGAAACCAAGAAACATCAGCAGCGTCGATTTGAAATATGACTTCTGGCAAATCGAGCTCGATGCTGATAGTAAAGCCTGCACCGCGTTTACAGTACCCGGTCGCCCCTTGTATCAGTTTAGGGTGATGCCATTTGGGCTCTGTAACGCGGCGCAGCGCTTATGTAGGTTAATGGATAAAGTCATCCCTCAACATTTAAAAGAGAATGTTTTTATATATTTATACGACTTACTGGTCATATCCAGCGACTTTAAAGAACATCTGCGGCTTTTAAGCGAAGTTGCCGGCCGTCTAAGGAGGGCGAACCTAACGATTGGTCTAGAAAAATCACAATTTTGTTTTCGCGAATTGAAGTATCTAGGATTTATAATTGGTGATGGCAAATTGAGGACCGATCCGGAAAAAGTTAAGGATATCAGAAACGTGAAGATACCCCGGAGCCCTAGAGAGGTCAGGAGCTTTTTAGGAACGGCCGGGTGGTATCGACGTTTCATAATGGACTTTGCGACCATTTCTGCCCCTTTGACAGACACACTCAAGAAGTCGAAAAAGTTTGAGATGACCGAGTCTGCAATAAGGGTCTTTGAAAACTTGAAAAAAGCGTTAACGTCCGCCCCTGTACTTCGTCATGCTGACTTTTCAAAGCGTTTCTATATTCAGTGTGATGCATCCGAATATGGAATTGGGGCAGTTCTGTATCAATTGAACGCTAGAGAGGAAGAACGCCCTATTGCATTCTACTCACAAAAACTGAATGCCTGTCAACGCAATTATAGCGTGACAGAAAAAGAATGTTTGGCAGCTGTGATGGCAGTAAAAAGGTTTCGACCCTATGCCGAGATGATGCCATTCACAGTAATAATTGATCACGCTTCACTTAAATGGCTAATGACACTCAAAGACTTGACTGGTCGACTAGCTCGTTGGTCTCTCCAGCTACAAGGATATAATTTTGATATTGAGCACAGGAAAGGCTCGGATAATGTAGTTGCCGAAATGCTATCGAGGGCTCCGACAATTGACGAACTTACTAAGGAAGAATTATTGAATTTCGAAACCCTAGAGTTCGAAAATCAAGATTATTTCGATTTGATCAAGCACATATCCGAAAATCAAAATAAGTTACCTGATTTGAGAATCCAGGACGGGTTAGTTTTTAAAAGGTCATTATGCGATTCAGAATTGGATGAAGAATTCCAATGGAAGCTATGGATACCAACCACATTGACCCATGAAATTATTAATAAGGCTCATCAGTCTCTCACATCCGCTCATGGAGGGATGGCGAAAACGTTAGAAATGATTCGAAGATTCTTTTACTGGCCACGAATGACCATCCAGATTAGATAAGATGATAAGGAAACCAAGTTCTGCAACCAAAACTTGATGCCTAGAATTGGTCAAGAGGTCGTCACCGAGAGGCCTTTCCAGAAACTTTATGTGAATTTCTTAGGCAAATATCCACGATCGAAAAAGGGCAACACATACATATATATTCATTGTTGTGGATCACTTCACTAAATTTACCTTCCTCAAAGCCATGAAAGAGTCTACGGCAGGAAATGTTATAAGATTTCTCGTTGATGAAATATTTCACAAATTTGGTGTGCCTGAAGTGATCCACAGCAATAACGGGACCAATTCGTATCAAAAAGCTTTAAGGAAATGACCGAATCCTACAAAATCACACATATGAGAACGGCTGTGTACTCACCCCAATCCAACGCGTCTGAGCGTGTGAATCAATCCGTGATTACCGCTATCAGAACAGGGATTGGGACATGTACCTCTCGGAAATTGAATGTGCCGTACGAACTGCGGTTCATTCAGCCACTGGAGTAACTCACTTCTTCGGCCTCTTTGGGTTTCATATGTTCTCCAGTGGTACAGATTATAAATTGACAAAAAAACTCATGTCCATGACGGATCATGAAGTGAAAAACCTTGATAGACCCGAAAAGCTAGAAATAGTGAGGGCTAGAATCAAGGATAATATTCATAAAGCCTACGAACGAAGTTCCGAAAGGTACAACAAAACAGCTAGAATTGTCAAATTTAGACCGGGACAAGAGGTATATAGACGCAATATAGTCCTATCTGACTTTGCTAAAAATCGAAATGCAAAATTTTGTAAAAAGTAAGCAAATCAACCGGAATATATCATGCAAAAGATATAAAATTATAGTGCAATATATATTTCAGCTGTGATATAGAGTGCAATATTAGGATAAGAATACAAATTATTAATTATTATTTATACACATAAATATTGTCTGTCCTAATAAATATTATTCGTCCTAATAAGTACTCGTACTAGTGTCTCAAATCTATAGTGCAATAATATTTTATATCTGTGATATCGATCAAAGTACCTGATTTTACATTGTCTCGTCGTAATTAGTTTCAAAACCTATCTAGTAATTATACACTTCACCATGATTATACAAATATGTGACCCGAAAAGCTAGAAATAGTAAGGGCTAGAATCAAGGATAATATTCATAAAGCCTACGAACGAAGTTCCGAAAGGTACAACAAAACAGCTAGAATTGTCAAATTTAGACCGGGACAAGAGGTATATAGACGCAATATAGTCCTATCTGACTTTGCCAAAAATCGAAATGCAAAATTTTGTAAAAAGTAAGCAAATCAACCGGAATATATCATGCAAAAGATATAAAATTATAGTGCAATATATATTTCAGCTGTGATATAGAGTGCAATATTAGGATAAGAATACAAATTATTAATTATTATTTATACACATAAATATTGTCTGTCCTAATAAATATTATTCGTCCTAATAAGTACTCGTACTAGTGTCTCAAATCTATAGTGCAATAATAT
Source organism: Eudasyphora cyanicolor (assembly GCA_963930755.1). Taxonomy (NCBI): domain Eukaryota; kingdom Metazoa; phylum Arthropoda; class Insecta; order Diptera; family Muscidae; genus Eudasyphora; species Eudasyphora cyanicolor. The sequence continues at coordinate 60,366,024 of OZ005737.1, forward strand.
TTTATATCTGTGATATCGATCAAAGTACCTGATTTTACATTGTCTCGTCGTAATTAGTTTCAAAACCTATCTAGTAATTATACACTTCACCGTGTATAATCACTTCCGAAATTATCCAACCGACCTCGTTACCGGTGCCAGATATCACCAAGAAAGCTGATGAAGTCCGATTTCAGGCTTACATGATAAGTTCCGAGTCCATTTAATTCTCCATGCTCCAAATGTTAGGGGCCAGGCAAATTCCAAAACTGAAAGTATAAGGAAAAAACCCCAAAGTAAATATCTTATAAACACAGATTGATTTTATCTAGACTACTTCCCTAATACTATATAGTCTGCAAGAGTGGCATATTCTCAGGGTGTGAGAGGTCCCCACGTTGGGACTAACCTGTCCAACCTCGTTATATCCTTTACAGGACCTCCGCACACCAGTCCTGGCGCTGCATAACAGCCAGCCCGGTGTTTTGTTGCGGGGCCCTCGCGCAATTAAAACCAAAGTCCGGCCCTGGGAACGAAAACAATTTTTCGTGGAAAGGCCTTAGGGCGAGGCCTATACGCCTGAAGTGGCGGCCTCCAAAACCACCTTTTAATCCCTAGCTCCTAATGTACAAATGCTGGAGGAGCTAGGGAGAGCTAATTGGGCACCCCGGAGGACTGGCACACCATTATGTCATTGATGGCCAGCCCGTGCCCAATATGTTGTTGAGGGTTTTGTGTGGTGATAGCCGCTGTGGCCCAGACAAATTATTTATTAAAGTTGGGATGGCCCTTCTTTGCAGCCATCCATAAATGGCAGGGGAAGCTTTCTTCGCGGTTGGGTTCTACCGCAGCTCGCCCTGAACCCAGAAATGACATGGCCATATCCAGCATATGGCCGAATGCACCATGCCGGCAGCCACTATAATTGGAAAGAAAACACTTTGTTTCCATAATGGCTACAAAGCTTTTGCCTTCCACAGTGGCAGGACAAGATGCATTCCAGCCAAGAAGAGTAAGGAGGAGCTGAAACGAAAAGAAAAAATTAATTAGTAAAAAATTGGAAATAAAAATTATTAGAAATTTGTGTGCTCTCTTAGAGCACTTTGTTTACTTAAATGGCATATGTCAAAAGGTGTCGGTAAGGCGGTACTACCAAGAGAGTTGCCATTGGAGTGTTGTTGCTCGCCCACATTGTTTTGTTATATTGGAAATAATCTGGGGAAGAGATTAATGGGCAAATGTATGATTAACAAATACTCTTACAACAAACGGAAGTAAGTTACCGACAAGGAAGAGAATTAATCAGACAAAATGGTATAGGAACTGTAGGGGAAAGTTATGTAGGATTTGAGGTCGTGTGAATGTATTTGCATACAATTACATATGTGCGAATACGGCATATTTAAAAAAACATCATTTATATGTAAGAAAAAAGTATAGAAGCCAAGCGATCGCAGCCATTTTTGCAAACGAACATTCCTAAGTAAACCATCCGAGTGTTAAGTTTAAACTTATAGACACTTACGTATTAAAGAAGCGCTTGAAAGTAAATTTAACTTGTGTTAAGTTGAATGATTGGTTTGAAAGTGAGTGTTTGTGTGGTCAAAATAAAGTGAATGTTTGATAATAAAATTGAAAATTTTCCTAACAATTTGGCTGTTATCCTACGGTAAATCGAATTGGAAAGTAGGCAGGAAAAGAAATATCCGCTGGAATTCGAATATCAGAAGCAAAGTGCATTATACGATCCAGAATTAATCATTGGGGATCGGAAACTACACAGAAACTATAATCACTATTTCAACGCTTGGGATAAAAGCATAACATAAGCCTTAGATAAAGGCATTACATCACCCTTGTATAGAGGCGTTACATAAGACCATTCCAAAGGCATTTGTTTATCTACTACATGCATATAACAGGTCAGTTTACCAAATCTAATTGTTTCCGGGAGAATCGCAGCCAAAATAGATTCCCCTTCCAAAAAGGATCGAGAAAGAATGACCGGTCTTCTGTTATGATAAACGTTGAGCAAAGGTTTTAAATCTATATGACCAAATAAGAGCCAGAGGCCTCCCTTTTCTTTGATCCCAGATAAAAACCTGACAACAAAAATCTTTAAACAAATAAAAGAAAGGAATTTTAGCAAAATTTACACTGTTTGATTATGTAAACTATTTTATAAACATATATAACCCCTTCTTTAAAAGACTCAAATTAGGAGTATTTTTTTATTATATTTGACATTTTTATATATCCCTGCTCAGAAAATTGTTTCAAATTTATTTAATTTTTAATTCGTTTATTTATTCGTATTTTTGAATTTGTTTTATGTAGTATTGTAATCCTAGGAGGTATTAGACATAGGTTACACTGTGCTTGAAATGGACACTTCAAAAATGTAACAGAAATGAGACACTATGGATATACCTATTTCGGCATTGCTGAATCCAGTGGTGCAAGCCGTTTTTCTAGGTTGGCTCTTGTTTTCCCGATATTGGACCACAAAGTTTGCAAGGAAATCATTGAGGTTAGTTATCTCGGAGCTGATTTTGAAGTGGATGGCTTAGGAATACACGCTTGGTTCCAAAGAACGAAATAAAGGGAACCTTTCGAAAATTACATCTTTCAAAATAGTCGACCACGCTTCTCACCCCTTTACACCTAAAACAACGCAATCAAATCTTACCATATGTCAAACGTCATACAAATCGTCGACATTTTTAGTTTGTGTCTTTGAGAAAAACATTCCTTGCGAAAAATTACTATGAGTCTCCTTTTAACATATTTATGAAAAACTAGCAGGTTTCATAATTTTGCAGGTTTTTTTGGTTACCTTTGAAATTTCCATTGACACTAACCCAAAAATTATGTACAAAAATTTTAATTGAAAAATGTTATTACAAATATTTTCTGCTATGAGCAGAAAAATACACAAATTATGTAATAACTCCAAATCTGCTTAATTATCATAAAAAAGTTGAGAAAGGACTTATAGTATTTTTTCGCGAGGAATATTTTTCTCAACGATGCCGACTAAAAATGTCGACGATATGTATGATTTTTAACATATGATGAGATTTCATCGCACTTTTTCAGGGGTAAGGGGGTGAGAAACGTTGACGACTGTTTTGAGAGAAATGGTTATCTAAATGTTCCCTTTATTTCGATCTTTGGACTGAAGCATATATCTTCCACTTCAAAATCACCAAAGAGATAGGTAACTTCTCTGATTTCCCAACAAACTTTGTGGTCGAATATCGCGAAAACAAGAGCTAACATAGAAAAACGGCTAATGCCAATGGATTCAGTATGGCCGAAATAGGTTTATCCATAGGTTCTCCTTTCTGTTACATTTTTGGACTAGCACAGTGTTATTAATAAAAAAAAATAAATATACTTGCCAACTCTTTTGTCCCAAACTTGATAAAATTTATGTAGTTGTGAGTAGTCTTTACGGAGCTCCCTCAAGGCTAGGTCAATGAAAAATTTCAGATAGTAATAATATAAATGAATCGCCCAGTTAAATGAAATACCCAGTTAAGATACCTCTCAGGAAATAGTTATTTTATATATTGTTGTATGTGTATGTGAAGTCGACAGCAATGTTAACTCTTAGTTTCATGTTAAAATTAAATGTTATCATTTTTGGGAACGGATCCCTACCTGTAACCAGGGTTCGCATAGAGGTCTAAATGACCGTTCGTAACTGATTTTCAATTTGAATAATAAGTAAATTAAATATTGTTAGTTTAAGGGTTCTATTTAGCAAAGAAAATACTTAGACTAAGCAAAGCTATTATTACACTGAAAAAAAATTGTCATAAAATTAAAGCAATGCTCCAAAGACGTCATTAGTTTTTAAAATAAGTACATTTTGTACTTAAAATATAGATAATTTGAATAATATTAAGTAATTTACTTAATTTTAAGTAAATTTTCTTAATTTTAAGTACAAAATGTACTTATTTTGACGACTAAGGACGTCTTTGGAGCATTTCTTAAATTTTATGACAAATTTTTTTTTCAGTGTAGGATAGGGTTATGAATCTATATATTAATAAAAGTATTTATAATATTCTATGTCAGAAATGAATGATAAGATGTTTGTAGTGTGCTAAATTGGTTATGAGAGGGTAATGTAAGGTGAGTAAAGGGTAGGATGTGAGCGCGTTTAAGGGGTCACTACCGAAGATGGTGGGAACTGGGTGACCACGGTAGGGTGGGCGGCTGGAGGTCCGAGAAGTACCTCCCAATATAGTGGAATATGGGTTGTTTTTTGTAAAGGTTTTTTTTTTGGCTCAGAAAATGATTGCTACGTACCTAGGGCGGGGACAGTGGGATGGGACCTCCCCAGGAGAGTCGATTGAGCTAGCCGGCGCCGTTGAAAACTGTCCCCTTGCCGCGAATAGGACCACGTAACAGCAGTTCCCCGGAAGTCGACTTAGCATGTTTCTAGGGAGATTGCATTTTTAATTTCTAAATATTCCAAATTAGAAATGACGGGCACTGATTTTTACAGATCTTATAAAACAATAAATGATTTCGAACATTAACAAATTTCTTAAATGTGCAGCCTAAAAAGTTTTTTACAAAAGGAGTTATACGTAAGAAATTATTCACTCCGTATTAAGTAACGCACAGCATTATTCATAGCAACTCGAATTTTGCTATAGTTCCGCCATATACTTCGATACAATAGAGAATGATTGACATAATTAGTGCATGTACCAGTCTATGTTTCACATGACGCGGTAACACAAGGTCACAAGAGTAAAGTTGGCGTAGCGTGAGATTAACACGGGAAACTACCCCATCGATATGCTCAGAAAAATACAAACGATAGTCAACAACTACACCCAAGCACTTCATGCTAGCGACAAACTCTACAGGTTTGTCATTGTACTTTACCCTCAAGTCTACAGATCTTGCAGAAAACAACATCGCTTTTGTCTAATTTCAAAATGCAACATCCTCCAACTTGGACAGTCCTTAAGCGATCTCGCTGAAATTTTGTGTCATAACTACAATCTAATATGCAGTGATGCCAACTATTTCCGAAGCAAAAGCGTAATAAAAAATTGAAAAAGCCTAAAAGGCGTAAAATTCCAGACAAAATCCGTGATAGGGCACTAAACTATTTTTTCTTTCATTTGAAATAAAATTTTATTTTACATTAAACATTTTAATTGTTCCTAATTAAAATGATATTTCCAAACTTTTTGATTTTTTATGACGCTTAGATTCGTACATTTTTTCTCTGATAAATTGCATAAAGTTTTGCTGAATAATAAGGAATGCAGGGATAAATCGAATCTGCTGGTGATTTTGAGTCAATCATTGAAGACGATTTTCGAGTTATCGATAACTTTAAAGCCGGCTATGGGCCAAACTGTGTCTGCGTGACCGCCCTTCGTCCAGGTTAAAGATTTTCTCTTCTGTGGTATGTCCCACGATGGCTAAGTGTCTCTGAATGAAACATGTAACTTGTAAAACGATAATTTTTCGACAAAAACCCTTTCGGCAATAATTTTATGTGGTATTAAAATGCTATTTGTTTTTATGTAGTTGTATGTGTTTTTACGTGAAAGCAGCAATTTTTAAATCAGAGAGACAAATTTAAATGCATAGAAATATGTTGATAACACGGAGTAACAAAATACAGGGTGGCTGATACGTATTGCAACCAACTTCAGGTTGCTATCATTTCTAAACCGCTAGTCTGATAGCTGACAGATTTATTTCAGTGACAGTTCATTTTATTGTTTACAAGCTTACAAAAGCATTTTGATCTATTGCATTCAGAAAAAAGTTATTCGTGATGGAATTCAAGCGTGATAGTGTGATTGCTTTATATTTGGGTGGAAAAACACAAGTGGCTATCGTTAGAGCCCTCCAGCATTTAAATGTGAATGAATCTTTTGTTTCTCGTACCATTGCTCGTTACCGTGATACTGGCAGTGTTGCATCGCGTCCAAAAAGTGGACGAAAAAAAAACTGTAACAACACCAGAAATGATCCGAAAAGTGAAGGCCAGATTTGATCGAAATCCACGCCGCAGTGGTAGAAAAATTGCTCGTGAGCTGAACATATCGCGAGAACGGATACAACACATATTAAAAAATGAGCTTGGACTAAAGCCATTGAAGTTCCATAAAGTGCAAGAGCTCACCGATGCACAAAAAAAGTTAGACTGGAAAGAGCCAAGGAGTTGCTTCGCTTGCACGAAAGTGGCCAGTTACCGAATTTGGTTTTCTCCGATGAGAAGCCATTCTAAGTTGAGCAGTTTGTGAACAAACAACATGATCGGGGTTACTTGCCAAAGAGGTCAGCTGAAAATGTACACCTTCGATTGGCCACCAGAACTCAAGCGCCGCCGATGGTAATGGTGTGGGCCGCCGTAACGGCCGATGGTCGCTCCCCGCTCGTATTCATCGACCATGGGGTCAAAATAAATGCCGAATATTATCGGGAAAATGCCCTAAAGACAGTATTGAAGCCCTGGGCAGACAAACATTTCGGCCGCAGACCATGGACATTCCAACAGGACTCAGCACCATCGCACTCAGCACGCGTCAACCAAGAATGGCTTAAAAAGGAGGTTCCTCGCTTCATTTCTACCGCACAATGGCCACCAAGATCTCCGGATCTTAATCCGTTGGACTTTTGCGCCTGGGGCATTTTAGAGAGTATGGTTCGCACTAAAAAATACCAAAGTATCGATCACCTCAAGACGGCGCTTCGCCGGGAATGGGCCAAAATACCGCAGAGCCACTTTCGTACAGCGTGTGATGGCTTTGTCGCCCGTTGAAGGCCATAATTCGTGCCAAAGGTGGCCAATTCGAACAAATCCAAACTGTTTCTAAAATTTTATGTTATTTCCGACATTTTTTGCTTTTGAACAATAAAATTTAAAAAAAAAAATTACAAAATATAGCGCTTTAATTTGTTGCATTACATATCAGCCTCCCTGTAGTATATGTTCATTATGTTGCCAGATTTAATCTGACAAATGTACGAAAAGCGTCAAAAGCAACAACAAACAATATGAAAAGCGTACACCTAGTTATTTTTTTTTCGTTTGGCACTAAGTGAACAGTTTTCGCGTATTAATAATAATCAGCAAATTCCAGAAATATAAAGCGACTTCCTTACCACCTCTAATACATTAAGTCTGAAAGATTGTACCTAGAAATTTGCACTTTCAGAAACGACTAGCTCTGTTTCATTTATCCGAGAAAGGTCCAATTGTGGAACCTTAAACTTCCTAGTAAAGAGAGCCAATTCTGTGCTGTTTGAGTTAAAGCGATCGGGACTGAGTCTTACTAATCCCGGGATTAGGGATTGAGAAAAAGTATGATCTCGCGATTTTGGGTTAATGCGGGACTTCGGAATTTGTGAGTAATATACAGGGTTTTCCAGCAAGAGGTGTTATTTCGAATCACCCGGTATTTCGGTAGCTGTCACTTTTGAAGCTTTTATTCTTTGACATTTGACAAGTAGAAACTACGCCATTACTAAAAATGGAAAGATACACGATTCATCAAAGCATTGAAATTATTAAAATTCGAAAATCATCTTGACTCATGAGGCCCATTTCCACCTCGGTGGCTACGTTAACAAGCAAAATTGTCGCATCTGGGGCTCGGAAAACCCAAGAGTTATTGTTGAGAAGTCTCTCTATTCTCAACGTGTGACTGTTTGGTCGAAAATGAGGGGATCAACAGTTACGGTGAATGGATTGCGCTATCGAGAGATGATTAATGATTTTTTATGGTCGGAGTTGGATGGTATTGATCTGGACAACGTTTACTTTCAACAAGACGGCTCTACGTGCCACACAAGCAACGAAACCGGGAAAAGTTTCCGGACCGTGTTATCTCGAAGAGGTGATCACAATTGGCCACCGAGATCTTGTGATTTAACACCTTGCGACTTCTTCCTTTGGGGCCACGTGAAAGATAAGGTCTACGCCAACAGCTCAGCGTCGATTCAAGACCTCAAAGACAATTGAGATACAATAAAAACAAATTACTTCGTTTTTCAAACTTATTATATATAAAGTATATTGTTAGGAAGTTCATTCTCATTCTCCAACACCCCCACTAGATTGAACTCCTAGTCCCATGTGCTCACAGCAATGCATATGCTTTGATTTTGATAATGGTTTTGTTAATACGTCAGCAACCATTTCCTCGGAGCTAAGATATTCAACCAGTACTTTCTTTTCCTCAACCAGATCTCTTATAAAGTGATGTCGAATTTTCGTTTGGCATGTGTTTTGAACGAGAATGATATGTGCTATTATGTGTCAGGTTTATAGCACTTTTATTGTCACATTTGAGTTTGATGGATGATGAATTTCCAAGTTCGTCGAATAGCGACCTTAACCATAATGCTTCTTGTCCAGCTGCGGCCAACGCCATATACTCCGCCTCAGTGGTTGACAATGCTGTTGTTTGTTGCTTCTTCGAATTCCAAGAAACACAGCCGTTTTTAAATTTGAAAACGTATCCGGAAGTTGATTTTCTTGTGTCAATATCACCTGCCCAATCAGCATCGGAAAATCCCTCCAAATACTCTTTGTCATTTCTTGTAAACTGAAGCTTGTAATTTGCATTTCCCTTGAGATACTCAGAACTCTTTTAACTGCTTGCCAATGAGTTTTTCCTGGGTTGTTATTGTACCTTGACAAAACCCCCACTGCATATGATATGTCGGGGCGGCTGACTTGAGCTGCATACATTATGCTACCAATGGCTTCTTGATACGGTATCTTTCTCATTTCTTCAATTTCTTCTTTAGTCGATGGACACATATCTTCCGAAAGCTTTTGGTTAACATCTAAAGGTGTTGAAACTGAATTGCAATCTGTCATATTAAATTTTTCCAACATATTCTTCATGTAGAGTTTTTGATCCAACCATAATTTCCCGTTTTCCCGATCTCGAGTGACTTTCATTCCCAAAATATAATGCGCTTCTCCAATATCTTTCATCTTGAAATTCTTAGATAGATTATTCTTTATGTGACGCTTCGATTCTTCTCTATTTGTGAGTATTAAAATATCATCCACGTATATTGCCACATAGGTAATTTCGTTGTCTTGTACTTTATAGTAGACACACGGCTCCGTTTTTGATTGTTTCAACCCAATTTTCTTCAATGTTCCATCCAATTTCCTATTCCAAACTCGACTAGCTTGTTTCAGTCCGTATAATGACTTTTTAAGCTTACAAACCGTATTGTTATATCCTTCGAGTCCTTCTGGAGTTTTCATATATATTTCCTCATCCAAGTTACTTTGGAGGAAAGCAGTTACTACATCCATTTGTTCAATATCGAGGTTATGCTGAACAGCGAGACTCAAAAGAAGTCGTATCGATGAATATCGGACAACAGGAGCAAATGTTTCTTCATAGTCTATGCCATATTTCTGAGAATATCCTTTAACGACAAGTCGGGCCTTGAATCGTTCAATTTCACCTTTAGAGTCACGTTTAATTTTGAAACACCATTTGCTTTCAATTGGCTTCTTTCCTTTTGGCAAATTTGTGACTTCCCACGTATTGTTTTCCAACAGCGCACTCAATTCATCATTCATCGCCTTTTGCCATCTCTCTTTATAGGCACCTCCTAATGCCTGTCGTCGTTATTCAGTGCATGGCATATATATTCACTTCTATTAACAGGCTTCGAAATTCTTGATTCTGTACCGGTGTGATTCCAGCTTCAGATTGGCGTATGGACACTTTATCAGATTCATTATCGAAACCAGGAAATGGTGTACAATTCGTTTCGTCGGAATAATATTCGGATTCAGACATTTCTTGATCTTCTGCGGTCGTTGAATCATCGCCCTCATCTTGTATTGTGACATCATTTGGATCAGAATTGTCAGCGCCATCTGTATTTTCTTCTCCTTCTGTGGTTTCTTTACTCATTTCCCCCACTGAATCACATCCGGGTAAGCAATAAAATTTAGCGTCATCATTTGGCATATCGTCACTAAAGCTATTCTCCAAAAATTTTGCGTCCCTACTCAACTCGACATGATTTTGAATTGGATCGTAAAATCGATATATCTTCGTGTGATTACTATATCCGACAAATATTGTCTCTTTACCTTTATTATCCAGTTTCTTCCTCTTTTGTTTTGGGATGTGTATTACTGCTTTGCAGCCAAAAACTTTAAGATATTTTAAGCATGGCTTCTTGCCCGTCCAAACTTCTTCAGGCGTAATATCATTAAGTGTTTTACAAGGAGTTCTATTGATTAAATGAACAGCTGTATTTGCTGCTTCGGCCCAAAACTTCTTAGGCAACCCAGACTCGATTAAAAGGCATCTAGTTTTTTCAATAATTGTCCTATTCATCCTTTCAGACATACCGTTTTGTTGCGGGGTATAGGGCACTGTAGTTTGATGTTCAATTCCACTTTGAATTGTGATTTTCTTCATTCTGCTGTTGCAATACTCTGAACCATTATCGCTTCTAAAGGATTTGATTCTTTGTCCTGTCTGGTTCTCAACATACTGTTTGAATTCGAGGAACTTATCCGCAATCTCCGACTTTCTTTTTAAGAAATATACAAAAACTTTTCTCGTATAGTCATCGATGAAGGTCAACAGATATCGCGAACCGCTTATAGAGGGCACTTCCATTGGTCCACAGAGATCAGAGTGTACTAAACTCAAAATATTCTTCGCTCTAGATCCAGTATCTTTGAAGGGAGCTCTTGAGAGTTTGCCTTTCAAACAAGAAATACACTTTTCTTCGCATGTGCCAAATTTTACACCCAGAACCGCACCTGATGACATTTTCTTCAGAGTTTCATTATTGACATGTCCAATGCGTTTATGCCATAACTCGCTTTCTTTATGTTTTTCTTGGGAAACAAGAGCATTATTACTCGCTATATTCATTCGAAATATACCGTCTATTAAATCGCCCGTAACAGTGATATCTCCATACTTGTTAAGAACTTTGCATCCTTTCCTGTCAAATACAACTTGATAACCATTTTCAACAATTTTTGACACTGATAGTAGGTTTATATATAAGTCCGGAATGTGTAGAACATCTTGAAAAGTTACACATTCCTTCTTATTCTTTCCTACTGTTGCTACCATATCGACGTGTCCAACTCCTTTTACTATCATTTTTGAATTGTTCGCAATTATCACTTCACATTTTTTGTTTTCAAAATGGTTGTTGAAAAATTCAGAACTTGAGCACATATGAGCAGTTGCGCCAGAATCAAAATACCATTCGCTCTTACTTAGCGTACGTACAGAAAATGCCCCCATCGCAGAATTTCCTTTATCCTTTTTCTTGAAATTTTGCTTTGATGGTTTGTTAGGACATTTTGCAGCAATGTGACCATATTGATTGCAGTTGAAACATTTCGGTCCTTTTACTTGATGCTTCTTTTTGTTGCTTGTAAAGGCCACTTCTGTTGAATCTGTCTTTACATCTTGAAGCAGTTTCAGTTTTATTGAATCCCCTGAGATCTTAATTCCAGAACTTTGTATACCCATGATCATTGGTTTGTATTCATCCGGTAATCCTGCCAAGAGCATTGATCCGACCCATTCTTCATCAACTTTAAGTTCAGCGGCCCTTAATTTGTGGGCCGAGTTTACAATTGCATTTACATATTCCTCAACATTTTCACAATCCTTCAATTTGGTTGAACAGAATTTTTGGATAAGCCCAACTCTCCTTACCAAACCGTTGTCCTCATATATGCTCTGCAATGTTGTCCATATTTCTTTCGCATTTTTGCACTCACGTATGTGGGGATATATTGCCTTGTCCACCAGCAGTATTATTTCAGCTTTTGCTTGAATATTCTTGTCTTCCTTTTCTTCCGTTCCTTGGACAGAATTCCAAAGACCTTTCATTTGGAAATATGCCTCGACTGCAAATTTCCAATCTTCAAAATTCTCGCTTCCACGAAGCTTTTCTAACTGCATATTTGTAGACATTTTCGATTAAGTATCCGCTTTTTGTTTTATAGATAAATTAACAATATTTCACGCTTTTAAAATACGCGCATAGGCCCATAACCTGTTATTATATTGAAAGTGATACAACGAATGAAAAATTTTATTTTTTCACAACGACAATTGAAATACAATAAAAACAAATTACTTCGTTTTTCAAACTTATTATATATAAAGTATATTATTAGGAAGTTCATTCTCATTCTCCAACAAAAGAACATATATTATTTTACATTTAAACAAAACAAACGACTTGTTGCTAACACAGCATTGTTTCAACTAACTATTTAATTTCTAGCTTTGTATTTTTCTACTAAGTTACGATAAATTTGTGCACAGTGGTCAGTGTCAGTCTTATAGTTCATTCTTACGTCAGTAGGTACATTAATTATGTGTAGCATTTCCAGAGTATATCTTTTCTTGTAATTGTTCTCCTGTGTCAATATGTCAACGTCCTTGAAATTTGGCTCATGTCCCGTCAGAGTACAATGTGCTGCTAGAGCTGTTTTTTGCTCCAAAGGTTTATAAGTTGCTTTATGGTCAGATTTATGTCCTGAAATTCTAGTCTTTAATATAGTTTTTGTTGTGCCAACATATACCTTTTGGCATATGTTGGTCTTGTCCCCATTACATTTTATCTTATATACTAAGTTAGATTTGTCTTCTTTTTTAATTTTCGATTTTGTCCTACTGAAAAAGTTATTTAATGTATTGTTTGTTTTAAGCGCTAGATGATACTTGTCCTTATTGTAAATATTGGATTTGCAGAACCTTTCTGAAAAACCTGCGATGTATGTTGAGGTCTTGTATATTTTCGTCATTTCTTCTTGTGTTTCCGTTATTTTTGTTGATTTCTCCTTCACGTGTCTTATTAAGTCGTCAATAGTGTTTTTGGGAAAATCGTTAATTTTTAATAATGTGTCGTATCTTGTCTTCATTATCTTTGTGATATGCTTCGTCACTGATGTTTAGGACTCTGCTGATGAAATTTGTAGCCGTGTTAATTTTTATTCGTCGGGGATGTTTAGAGTTGTAATTTATTAATCGTCCAGAAGCTGTTGGTTTTTGGTACCAATTTAATTTTCAGCATACCGCTTTGTCTATGTATTATTGAGTCAAGATATGGCAACTTGTTCTCCAATTCACATTCCATTGTAAACTGTAGTTGTCTATCGAAAGTGTTTAGAGTCTGTAATGTTGTGTCCACCTGAGTTCTCTTAACAATACAGAATATTCTAAATTTCAAAACGATTGGATGTAAAATACAGCTTCTATAGAACTAAGGGCCAAATCTGACGAAACATATATATGGGAGCTATAGCTAAATCTTAACCGATTTTCTTCAAATTCGGTAGTGTTGGTTCATGGATCAAGAAACTCTACCATTCTAAATTTCAAAATGATTGGATGTAAAACACAGTTTCTACAGGACTAAAGAGCAAAATCTGACGAAACATATATATGGGAGCTATAGCTAAATCTTAACCTATTTTCTTCAAATTCGGCAATGTTGGTTCATGGATCAAGAAACTACCATTCTAAATTTCAAAACGATTGGATGTAAAATACAGCTTCTATAGGACTAAAGGGCCAAATCGGACGAAAGATATGTATGGGAGCTATATGTATCTAAATCTGAACCGATCTTTACAGCTGCGAAATACTCTAAACTGCAAAATTTCAGAACGATCGGATGTTGCAGGAACCCACGCGACCATCATGCAATCGGAAGAAAAAAAATTTTGCATGGATGGTACGCAGGGTGAGGCCCTTACGCCTACGTGGCGGCCTCAACTCCACGAATTGTTCCCTAGCTTCTATTGCAATCTCTTTCGGGAGAAGCTAGGGAGAGCTCCTGCAAACACGCGGGTCGGCGACCACCATGTTATGCAGGTCTGGTGGGTCCGCCGTATGCAGGTTGTCGTCTTCCATATACATTTGAGTGCCTCTAAGGCATTTATTTGTTGTTTATATATGCCTTCAGGCAACTTGTTGGGATGACCTTTTTGAGGCTCATCCATCATGGCAGCGAAGCATTGTCTTCGCGGTTAGGTTTTGACCGCAACTTCCCCGAACCCAAATATCCAAGAAATTCTAAACCGCATGTGCTCGTGGGGTTAACCATCATCTTGGGATTTTGGGAGGAATAAGTATCAGTATTTTCCTTCCCAAGATCGCAAGTTGTAGGCGAGCCCTCAAAAAAACACGTGCTGCTGCTGTCTTCGAAGTATTTCGGTACTTTGTTTACATTTTGCTAGTTCTGTCAAGTGTGGAACCCACAACGCGCGTTGCCAACTGCCATAAGGTGTTGATTACACGAATAACCTCTAGGTGGCTAAGAAGAAAATGGTCATTTCGATAAATCGTACGAAAAAGTGTAGGAAGGTATAACTGGTATACGGGTGGGAAATGGAGAAATGTCGGGAAAACTAGCGGGAGGGGAAACAGAGACAAACATGGATACAAGAGAATGAGGTAGATATAGACCCGTAGAAGAAGACCAATCGAGTAAATATGTCGACCACTAAGGAAAATGGCTTTTGTTGGAAAGCTCGTTTTTGCGCAGGTCGAGCTTATAAAAGAGGGTGACCGACATGGTGTCGAGTTGAGTGTGCGTGTAACAGTGGTGCTGAGCAGAGTGACAAATACATTGAAACAAATAATTATTTTTTTTGTTAAACGAAAGGTTAGTTAATGAAACAAACAAAAAAATGGTGAAAAATAAAATTATAGAAATGTGAATTATTCGTAGAATCCTGTATTTAGCCCGAACAAGCTCCTCCCACAAACTTTCAGGAAGCTAAATAAAGGGATACGTGTTAGCGTCGACAGGAAACTACGCCTGTCTGGAACGGAAGAAGTACTTAATGTCCCATAGCAATATTGGTAACAATACGGTTAATAAAAGGTAGACCAGAAACAAAATATATTTTATTTGTATCTTGGCGCGGAAGGAAGTTCATGAACGTAAATTAAAACTTTCAACAAAATCGTCAGACTTATTGCATTGAAGTCAGAGGGCTCCGCTAAATACGACACTGCCGACATCATAGTGTCTCTTTGGGAACAGTTTTGTGTTGGTTTGTCCCATTAGCCAAGCTCAGCACCACGTCGATTATTACTTCCACGAAAATTGACAAAAACATCTCATTCACACACACTAATAAACAGAAGGGCCATTCCATACATTTTGGGCCATTTATGATGAGATTTTAATCTTAACCGGATATACTCCACACACGCACACATTTGAACTTTCCTGCTATTGATGCTAAACGGAAAGTAACGACAAATATAAAAAAACTAGTTTTTAAGTTATGTAACTATTGTATTTGTTTGTATGTGTATCTACAATTAATTTTATACTTATTTAATGATTAATTCGTCGATGATGTAGGTAATAAGTGCTGACATTAGATGTGTAATAGGGTCCCCAAAGTTTCTCTTATAGCTTCCTCCGATTGAATTTATCATCAACCCTTTTATCATGGTTTTTCAAGTTAACGTTTTGTGGCAGAATATAGTGCTAATGAAAAGAGGCTAACTTTGTGGATTCTAGGGTATTATGTTTCGTTATTTCGTCTAGGACAAAAATCAGTGGAATTCTTTATTAAAAATTCTGGTCAAAGTGACCGTTCGATTTCATGAATTGTCTTTTTATCACATAATTTATTTTGAATAAGAAAGACCAAGAATAATTTTTATCTTATTTATCTTTACTTTATTGTTATCATACTTATAATACGAAGAGACAAAAAAGAATAGAAAACAACTACAAGAGAATAGTTATTGTATTAAGTTAGGTAGTTTAGAATAAAATAATGATTTGAATTTGAAAAGAAGCCCAACAAGATGTTTATGTGCTAAGTCTGGAAAAAGGGGGTAGTTAATGTGAGGTAAGTGGGCGATGTGGGTGGCTAGTGGGGTCATGTTGACTGAGGGGATAACCTCATGACCGAGGAAGGGTTGGGCGGCTGTAGATAAACATCTATCTGCTCCTTTTTAGTGAATCTGGGAATTTGCAATAATGTTTTTTTTGTTTGTTGATGTTTTCTTTTTGTTTAAGTTGCTACGATCTTTGGGCGGAAATGATGGGAGGGACTCGCCCTGGAAAAACGGCAAAAGCTAATCGGCGCAACCAAATCATTTCCTGGCCGCATAGAGGTTTCCGTAACAATATGGCGCCCAATCTAAAGTCCTTGGCATCTTTGATGTCATGAAGAGAAACTGTGTAGGACAGCAAAACACAAAATAATAGCCCACTAGGATGAAAATTATAGCCCAGGACTGAATTTGGAGTCTTGTAGTGGGGAAAGTTGGAACATTGGTAGCCTTTTCAGATATGTATCAGAAGAAAGTAGGGGGAGACTGAATTTGGAGTCTTGTAGTGGGGAAAGTTGGAACATTGGTAGCCTTTCAGATATGTATCAGAAGAAAGTAGTACCAATATCGCGATTTTTGACATTTTCAAGATTCCAAAGAAAGAAATTAGTGCAGATCAGGAAGATACAGTGGCACACAAGGTTAGATAACGTTTGTGTCAGCACGTATCGGACTGAGTATTTGAAAGTTAAAGTAGATTAAGAAATATTTCATTGTGTCCATATCTAGAAACAGCCTGATATCCGCTCTAGATGAAGTTTAGAGGTCTGAAGTATTAGGGGAAAAATAGATCTGAACCTGAGACAGTTGCAATAGCAAATGTTCAGAGCACAAGTAGCACTTCATAATTGAGAGTAAATGGATTAACCCAGATTCAGAAAGGTGCTCAGAAGAAAGCCAGAGTTGAGAAAAATTGAGCCGCTTACGCCACAACCAACATTAAGACCCCCTATATGTTATATGCCATTATATATCGTTCAAAACTAGAAGTTTTAGGTATCTACGTGTGTAATAGTACTGTTGAAGTTACCTCCTGTTTGGCGTTGAAATGTGATGAATATCGAAACCAGATCTCAAACTAGAAAGAGAAAAATACCAGAAAATTTTGATTTGAATAGGACAATAATAGAAGAAAAAAGAAGTAAAACAACCAACCTCGACATTACAGAAGAAAATGCAGGAAATCAAATCACGGCTTGGCTCATGGCTAGAACACGCAAACACCAGGAAGTGGGGGTAGTGATGCTCACAGACATGAGTCCTCCGCGGGAACTTCAGGAGACGTTGTTAGACAGCAAAGATCACTCGAGAGCAGCGTAAAGGTAGTTCAAGATGATATAGGAGATATAAGAAATGCGATAAGAGATTTGAGAAGTACTATAAAAGACTTAGTCGAAATTACAACCAATCAGTTGAGAGCCAATCCCGCGTCGACATCAAGCTCAGAAAGGACAAATGGTGTTGAAACTCCACTCCAACCATCAGCTAACTTGGATACTGGGGAACCTAGACAGAGCAGGGCCAACGTCGGTACTGTATTGGACCAACCTAGGGAGAATATACGTATTAGGATAGACAAATTAGGTTTGAAATTCGACGGGAACTCACACGGATTAAGCGTGGAAGAATTTGTGTACCGGCTGGAGCATTATCAGTGGCAATATGGTATTCCTTGGACCGAAGTTATTATGGATTTTCCCTTGATTTTATCTGGACCGGCGGAATCGTGGTACTGGTTGTTCCAGAAAATACAGAAACCTCATGATTGGCCCGACCTGAAGCATGGTCTTTTAAATCAATACCAATCATCTCGGTCAAACTTCGAAATTTTAACAGACCTGGCTCAAAGAAAGCAGTAACCCAGCGAGACAATTGATCAATTTTTTCATAATATGGGACAAATTATGGCGAAACTCGTACAACCCATTTCTGAATTCGACACGATAAAAATAATGAAAAAGAATATTAAGGAAAGCATAGGTCGAATCGTCTATCCAATGCAAATATCATCTGTCGAACAATTAAGGATAGAATGTAATGAGGCTGAAAAGCATTTTCCGAGACGTGAAATACGCAATATTCCCCCTCCCCCTAGATCAGTCCGATAGATAAGTGAAGTTTACGCAGAGGTTTCAGCTGATAATCCCTATGGTAACGAAAATTATAAGCTGCAAATTGATGCTATCCGATACAACACACAGAATAAAACTCCACTTACCTGTTGGAACTGCCATAAATCAGGCCATACCTTTAGGGATTGTGATTCAACGGTGAGGGGCTTATTCTGCTACAAGTGTGGCAAGCCTGGAACGATTTCTCCCAAATGCCCAGCATGTATACAGGGAAACCGAACCCAGTGCGTGGAAAGTGCAGGGAGACCACGTCCTCCCCAGAACCCCCTGGCACCCGAAAGTTAATGGAAAGAAATAATAGGAATCCTAGGAAGAAGACAAAAGAAGAATTAATCAACAACATTATAAAATCAAACATAGATGGATATGCGCCCGGATTAAGACATTATATACCGATCGAAAAACGACAGGAAAATTATAATTTGATACGTTCTAGGATATTTGGTGAAGAAGAAAAGCAAGATAAGAATAAAATTATTCCGAAAGTGCGTCAAAGATTTATTGAAAAGAAGAAGTTGAGAAAGGCCATGACAGATTCCATAAATAGAATGAGTCAAATATCGGATCCAAGAATATATGCAGAAGTAAAAGTCCAGGGAATTCAAATGAAAGGTCTCTTGGACACTGGCGCATCAGTAAGCGTTTTAGGGAAAGGATGTAGTGAGATAGTAGAAAAGGTTGATCGAGATTTCAAGACCATATTTTCAAATGTGAGGACTGCAGGAGGAAAAGAGAATAGGATATTAGGAAAAATTAGGTTGGAGATAGTTTATAAGGACATGGTAGATGAAATCGAGTTGTACTTGTGCCCAGATTTGGAGCAAGAGTTGTATTTAGGTATAGATTTTTGGAAACAATTTAAACTAGCACCAGATTTGATAAAATTAGATGCAATCGATATAGAAAAAGTGCAAAAAGATATAATAGATGAAGACGAGAAGTACAAATTGAACCCCCACCGGTTGACAGAAGATCAAAAACAAAAGCTACAAGAGGTAATATCAAAATTTCACACATTTGAAGAGATGGGGTTGGGTAAGACTAATCTAGAAAAACATACCATAAAGCTGGTAGAGGGAGCTATACCATTCAAAGATCGACACTATCCCATGTCTCCAGCAGTACAAGCCCTTGTATATGACGAAGTTGATAATATGTTAAAATTGGGTGTGATTGAGGAATCTGATAGCCCCTGGAATAATCGGACCACCATAGTCCGTAAACCGGGAAAGAATCGATTTTGTTTAGATACCCGTAAGTTAAACAAGCTTACAGTGAAGGATGCTTACCCCCTTCAAAATATCGACGGCATCCTGAGTCGAATAGACGAAACTTTTTATATCAGTAGTGTCGATCTAAAATATGCCTTCTGGCAAGTCGAACTGGACGATGGAAGTAAGCCTAACACAGCGTTTACGATCCCCGGCCGACCGTTATATCAGTTTAGAGTGATGCCCTTCGGGCTTTGCAATGCGGCCCAACGACTGTGTAGGCTTATGGACCGGGTCATTCCACAACGCCTCAAGGAGAATGTGTTCATATATTTGGATGACCTACCGGTAATATCGAGTGACTTCGAGGAACATATGCGTCTGTTAGGGGAAGTTGCGAAGTGTTTAAGGGAAGCTAACCTAACTATTGGTATCAAAAAGTCTCATTTTTGCTTCCAGGAATTAAAATATCTAGGATTTATTATAGGTAATGGCATGTTAAGAACCGATCCCGACAAGGTACAGGCCATTAGAAACATGAAAATTCCAAGAAATCCTCGAGATGTTAGGAGCTTTTTAGGGACAGCTGGATGATATCGCCGTTTTATTAAAGATTTCGCGTCCATCTCAGCCCCATTAACGGATACTTTAAAAAAGACAAAAAAAAATAGAAATGAACAATTTCGAATTTTTCAAGCTTTTGAGAGTCTAAAGAAGGCTTTAACCTCGTCCCCTGTTTTGCGCCACCCCGACTTTTCAAAAAGGTTTTATGTACAGTGTGACGCGTCTGAATATGGAATTGGCGCTGTTCTTTACCAACTAAATGATAAAGATGAAGAGCATCCCGTGGCCTTTTATTCACAAAAACTTAATACTTAAAATGATGCCATTTACGGTGATAACAGACCACGCAAGCCTCAAATGGCTTATGTCGTTGAAAGATTTAACCGGAAGGCTTGCGCGGTGGTCTATTCAACTGCAATCATTCGATTTTGAGATCGAACATCGAAAAGGGACAGACAATGTTGTCGCTGATATGCTATCTAGAGCGCCACAAGAGGCCTTGGTAGAGGAACTGACCAAAAACGACCTCCTTGATTTTGAAACGACAGAATTTGAAAGTGAGGAATACCTCGGATTAATAAAAACGATAGAAGAAAACATTGAGAAGTTACCATATCTGAAAATCCAAGATGGTCTCATCTTCAAGAAGACCAAATTTGAACAGGAACTCAATGAGGAATGTAAATGGAAACTGTGGATACCTTCATCCATAACCAATTTGGTAATAGAAAAAGCTCACAATTCTCATATAGCCGCCCATGGGGGAATGACAAAAACCCTAGAAAGTATATAAAAGACAGTCAAACTTGTCGGGAAACGAAATCGTGCAATACCAATTTGAGGCCTGGTATTGGAACAGAAGTTGTCACTGATCGTCCCTTCCAGAAAATATATATAGACTTCTTGGGGAAGTATCCGCGGTCAAAAAGTGGAAATGCGTACATCTTTATCATCATGGATCACTTCACGAAATTCACATTTTTGAAAGCAATGCGTGAAGCCACCACCTATAACGTTATTAAGTTGTTGGTTGATGAAATCTTTCACAAATTTGGTGTTCCGGAGGTGATCCATAGTGATAACGGTGTCCAGTTTACGTCAAAAAGTTTTCAAGATATGATAACCACCTACAAAATAAATCATATGCGAACCGCGGTATACTCCCCACAGTCCAACGCCTCTGAACGTGTCAACCAGTCTGTGATAGGAGCGATCAGGGCATACCTAAATGAAGATCACCGAGAATGGGATCTCTACTTGTCAGAAATCGAATGTGCTCTCCGAACATCGGTTCATTCGGCCACTGGAGTTACTCCTTTTTTCGCTTTATTCGGATACCATATGTTTTCCTGTGGATCTGACTACAAATTAGCACTAAAACTCAATTCTATGTCTGATCATGAGATAATAGAATTGAAAAGGCCCGACAAACTAGAAATAATTCGCGAAAAGGTGAAAAATAAACTCCATGAGGCTTACGAAAGAAGTTCGGAGAGGTATAATAAGCGAGCCCGGATAGTTAAGTTCGTACCTGGGCAGGAGGTTTATAGACGAAATACTATTCTGTCTGATTTTGCGAAAAATCGAAATGCGAAATTTTGCAAAAAATTCGTTAAATGTAGAATAGTGAAGCCCGTATGAAACAATATGTACGAGCTGGAAAATCTACAAGGGAAACCGATAGGTACATATCATGTGAAAGATATTCAAGTATAGTGCAATATAGTTATAGATCTGTGATAGAATAGTGCAATATTAGGATTAAGAATACAAATTAGTTTATATATTTAGTTAATTTATGTTTGTATTCGTCCTAATAAGTGCTACGGAATGAATCTGTGATATACCTACCTAGTACCTAATAATTTTAGTCCTCCTATTTATACAACAGAACCCCATAATTATACATTTTCCCGTGATTATACTCTATGAATATTACCCAATTATACACCCTTAGTTGATTATACCCCATGAGGTTATATTACTCACTTAATGTTAGTTCCATATCCCCCTTTCCAGAAACGGCTGGCCCCCACTGTGAGATCCTCCTGAAAAGAAAAGATACCAAAAAATAAAACTTCAATACATGCCACTATATTCGCAATACATCCCTAATAGACAAATGCCCGGCTGAATCTCAGGGTGTGAGAGTTCCCCACGTTGGTGGCAAATTCATACGCCGTCCCTTGGGTCCCGTGCACACCTGTCCTACCGGCGAAATCTGGTTAGCCCAGGAGTTTTGTTGCAGGAACCCACGCGACCATCACGCAATATATGCCTTCAGGCAACTTGTTGGGATGACCTTTTTGAGGCTCATCCATCATGGCAGGGAAGCATTGACTTCGCGGCTGGGTTTTGACCCCAACTTCCCCGAACCCAAATATCCAAGAAATTCTAAACCGCATGTGCTCGTGGGGTTAACCATCATCTTGGGATTTTGGGAGGAATAAGTATCAGTATTTTCCTTCCCAAGATCGCAAGTTGTAGGCGAGCCCTCGAACACATGTGGTCAATAGTTGGCTGAAAAGAAAAGAAAAAAAAGAAATAATTAGAAAAATGTTCAAAACAATTACCCAAAAAAAAAACCTGCTGCTGCTGTCTTCGAAGTATTTCCATACTTTGTTTACATTTTGCTACATTTTTTCTGTCAAGTGTGGAACCCACAACGCGCGTTGCCAACTGCCATAAGGTGTTGATTACATGAATAACCTCTAGGTGGCTAAGAAGAAAATGGTCATTTCGATAAATCGTACGAAAAAGTGTAGGAAGGTATAACTGGTATACGGGTGGGAAATGCAGAAATGTCGGGAAAACTAGCGGGAGGGGAAACAGAGACAAACATGGATACAAGAGAATGAGGTAGATATAGACCCGTAGAAGAAGACCAATCGAGTAAATATGTCGACCACTAAGGAAAATGGCTTTTGTTGGAAAGCTCGTTTCTGCGCAGGTCGAGCTTATAAAAGAGGGTGACCGACATAGAGTCGAGTTGAGTGTGCATGTAACAGTGGTGCTGAGCAGAGTGACAAATACATTGAAACAAATAATTATTTTTTTTTTTGTTAAACGAAAGGTTAGTTAATGAAACAAACAAAAAAAATGGTGAAAAATAAAATGATAGAATTGTGAATTATTCGTAGAATCCTGTATTGAGCCCGAACAAGCTCCTCCCACAAACTCTCAGGAAGCTAAATAAAAGGATACGTGTTAGCGTCGACAGGAAACTACGCCACTGTCTGGAACGGAAGAAGTACTTAATGTCCCATTGCAATATTGGTAACAATACGGTTAATAAAAGGTAGGCCAGAAACAAAATATATTTTATTTGTATCTTGGCGCGGAAGGAAGTTCATGAACGTAAATTAAAACTTTCAACAAAATCGTCCGACTTATTGCATTGAAGTCAGAGAGCTCCGCTAAATACGACACTGCCGACACCATAGTGTCTCTTTGGGAACAGTTTTGTGTTGGTTTGTCCCATTAGCCAAGCTCAGCACCACGTCGATTATTACGTTCCACGAAAATTGACAAAAAAAAATCTCATTCACACACACTATAAAACAGAGAGTGTGTGTGATGAGATTTTAATCTTAACCGGATATACTTCACACACGCACACATTTAAACTTTCCTGCTATTGATGCTAAACGGAAAGTAACGACAAATATAAAAAAAAATAGTTTTTAAGTTATGTAACTATTGTATTTGTTTGTATGTGTATCCAATTTTTATTTTATACTTATTTAATGATTAATTCGTCGATGATATAGGTAATAAGTGCTGACAGTAGATGTGTAATAGGGTCCCCAAAGTTGCTTTTATAGCTTCCTCAGATTGAATTTATCATCAACCCTTTTATCATTCCTAAAAGAGCTCATTTAGGTAGAATAGGTGGGTTTTTCAAGTTAACGTTTTGTGGCAGAATATAGTGCTAATGAAAAGAGGCTAACTTTGTGGATTCTAGGGTATTATGTTTCGTTATTTCGTCTAGGACAAAAATCAGTGGAATTCTTTATTAAAAATTCTGGTCAAAGTGACCGTTCGATTTCATTAATTGTCTTTTTATCTCATAATTTATTTTGAATAAGAAAGACCAAGAATAATTTTTATCTTATTTATCTTTACTTTATTGTTATAATACTTATAATACGAAGAGACAAAAAAAAATATAGAAAACAACTACAAGAGAATAATTATTGTATTAAGTTAGTTAGTTTAGAATAAAATAATGATTTGAATTTGAAAAGAAGCCCAACAAGATGTTTATGTGCTAAGTCTGGAAAAAGGGGGTAGTTAATGTGAGGTAAGTGTGGGTGGCTAGTGGGGTCATGTTGACTGAGGGGATAACCTCATGACCGAGGAAGGGTTGGGCGGCTGGAGATAAACATCTATCACCCCCTTTTTAGTGAATCTGGGAATTTGCATTAATGTTTTTTTTGTTTGTTGATGTTTCCTTTTTGTTTAAGTTGCTACGATCCTTGGGCGGAAATGATGGGAGGGACTCGCCCTGGAAAAACGGCAAGAGCTAGTCGGCGCAACCAAATCATTTCCTGGCCGCATAGAGGTTTCCGTAACACGGAGTGAAATTGCGACCTGTAGTCGACGAACAACTTTACATGGACAGACGGACGGACAGACATGGTTAAATCGACTCAGCTAGTGATTCTGAGTCGATCGGTATACTTTAAGGTGGGTCTAGCTGTGTTATTTTCAGGTGTTACAAACATCTGCCGCGAAACAAACTTATAATACCCTGTACCACAGTGTGGTGTAGGGTATAAATATCAGCTGAAAAAGGGAAAGTAGTATTGTCTGTTATTTTAGCAAACTTATGTTTGCTATTTAAGCTGACTTTTTTATCCGCTATTTTAGCGAACAAATCCTATAGTTTCAGCAGGTATGTTTGCTATTATTTAATGATACTTTTTTTTTGGTTGGAATATGCTTAGATTTGGCCCCAAGCTAACATTTGTGTAGAAATAGGCAGGTAATAAAGAACGTTGAAAATAAGCATCGACTTTGGAATCGAGCCAAAATTCGTTAGTCTCCCACACCGGATAAATTATTTTCTTAAGTTAAATTTTAGCAAAATTTGCGATCTAACACTACGTTTCCCCCTACAGAAAATCTACTTAGAAATCTAGTCCTAGTCGTTTATCCTTATCAGTTGGCAACGGTAAACTTTTTACGCATTGAAGTGAAATGCCGAACAAGACTACCGGCAATAGATCGACTAGATTTCGTAGTAGATTATCTGATTTAAGCACTCAAATTAGTCAAGTTAAGAAGCACTCAAATTAGTCATATATCGAATACGATGTGCCTGGTTTTGTTTGCAAAAATGCCCAAAAATTAGAAATTGAAAAAACTGCAACTTTCTCTAATATTACTCGCATTTGTCTAAGATTTTGACAATTTCAAAGGATAAAAGACATTTGGCAACAAGAATACATTTTTAATTTATGCCTCCTTAGAACTTCGAATATAACTAATTCTTTTCATAAAGACTATATCTATCTATATATATAAAAATGGAAAAATGTTTGTATGCATTTTATAGACGCTTAAACTACTGGACCGATTTTAAATTTTTTTCTTTTGTTTGAAAGCTATTTTGTCTGAGATGGTTTTGGAAAAAAAAATTTGCAAATAGTGGACCAACGAAGTGAACCGGGTCCATTTTATATATAAGGCAATTTTTTAAGTGATTCCTACTGTTCGTACCTACGAATAGATTCCTACTGTTCGTACCTACGAATAGATTCCTACTGTTCGTACCTACGAATAGATTCCTACTGTTCGTACCTACGAATAGATTAATGAGATTCCTACTGTCGGAAATCTGAAGTGTGGGGGCAACGAAGTGGACCGGGTCCAGCTATCTATATATATAAAAATGGAAAAATGTTTGTATGTATGTATGTATGTGTTTTATAGACGCTCAAACCACTGGACCGATTTTAAAATTTTTTCTTTTGTTTGAAAGCTATTTTGTCTGAGATGGTTTTGGAAAAAAAAAAATTTGCAAATAGTGGACCAACGAAGTGAACCGGGTCCATTTTATATATAAGGCAATTTTTTGATTCCTACAGTTCGTACCTACTAATAGATTCCTACTGTTCGTACCTACAAATAGATTCCTACTGTTCGTACCTACGAATAGATTAAAGAGATTCCTACTGTCAGAAATCTGAAGTGTGGGGGCAACGAAGTGGACCGGGTCCAGCTAGTTCTCTAATAAAATTGGAAAACTAAGTTGTTTCGACTTTTTTTGTGATCTTGTTTCCTTAATAAATGCAATCATTTTTTCTAAAGAAATACTTTTTTCAGCACATTTTTATATATGTTATAAATATAAACAACATGTTGTTAAAAATCTATTGTGCGATTTTTTTATGTAACATTTTTAATCAGTTCGATAGGTTAGCCAAATAAGTTACCTAGTATAATTTCTTAGAAATAAAAACATTTCTTATAAAACGTATAAAAGTTTTTATTGGTAAAGTTAGATTCCCCCGAATTTTGAAGAGGCGGCAATAACATATCCCTAATTCACTCTTCGCTGTAGTAGTTAATCAAACGATTGGCTTCGCGATATCCCGACTCCACAGCTCCATGTACCGTTGAATAATGATGCATGCTTGTGGCCTCACCGGCAAAGAGTATGATTGGTTTAACGTTTTTGGAGCAGGACTCGGCAGCCTCTTCCATCACTATGTTTATATCGATGGCCCCACTAAAGGTTGAAGCTGATGAGCAGACTTTTTGCACATTTTCTGGCAGCATAACTGTCAACGGTTTAGACAACTGAAGCGCTGAAGCATTTAGTTCTTCACTTAACATGGAACGAAAGGAATAAGCTCCCAGGAAATTCGGATTTGTTTGCCATTGACTAACTTGTATATTAACAGGATCGGGAATTTCCCATTTGGAAAGGAATCGATGTAGCAAATACATGCATCCCGATTTCACTTGGTCCACAGACATTTTCTCTACTTTCAAAACATAAGGACCCACAATCCAGGCCAGCAGAAGCCTTGGCTGGCAATTGACGCAATAGAAACCGAAAATCTCCCCAACCCATTCATATGGTGTACGATACAATTCCTCCAGATCCTCTTTTAACCAGAGCAATGTAAAACCATACCAATTATCAGGCCAGAATCGTTTAGGAAACTCCAGAAATATCTTCCCAACACTGCCGTAACCCAAACCCACTATGGCTTGCTTCTTTTGTATGGGCAAGGTGGGATGAAACATGGAGTCCACCCTTTCTTTTAAGACGCCCAAGGATACGGTAACCACCACATGGTCGGCCTCGTATTCGCGTAAACCCTTGTCGCATCTAACAATGGCCTTACGATCCAAATTATCCCATTGTATATGATCCACTTTACAATTAAAACGTATGAGTTCTTCCAGATGTCCGAAATGTCTATCCTCACTTGAATCCATCAGCAAGTGTAGGAAAGTTACATAGCCTTTGTCTTTCCAATTCAAGAGATAATCTCCTGGACATTGCCAATATTCGTGAAAGCCTTTGGCAGAAACTTCTTCCACGCCCGAGGAGGTTTCAGAACTTTCAATTCTTTTAAAATTCTCAAAGAATTCCCAAGCCACATTCACATCAATATCCAAATGGTTTGTCTCTTGGAGGGCTTCTTGGAATCGTTCATTTAAATAGTCACCAAGTGAACTCTCGTACAAAGCCAAATCTTCCAAACTATTTTCTAAAATGCCACTTAAAATCTCTTTCAAACGATCAATAACCTCAGACGACACTACTTCACCATTCGAACGGATACTCTCAAATGTTTTGTAAATCTCTCCCGTTGTCTCAAGCCAACCGCGACCTTGAACCATTTCGTAAACGATATTATTAACTTCGCCATGTACCCATTGAGCGCCCAGGTCCACCACATTATCACCAAACTTTTGCGTGTGTATGCGACCACCAATACGATTCTCGGCCTCCAATATTAAAATATTTTCGAAACCGAATTCCAGTAGTTTTGTAGCACACGACAGACCCGCTGCTCCAGCGCCAATTATTATTATACGAGGATTTCTGGGTATGGAACTGCTTTTGGCTGCCACCATAGAACTTTCAATACTGCATGAATCTTGCTCAGGAATGTGGAAAATTGCGTTTTGAGATTTTTTCTTTTTATGGAATAATTTTTTAAAGAGATTTCGTAGGCACATTTGAGAAAAATCTTTGTCTGCATTAAAAAATCTGGTGGCGTTAATTTTTTTTCACATGTTTCAAAACAAATTTTGACAGTAGTTGTAATATTGTTGGTGTAGGAATGTTTTTTTTTTTCTAAAATTCTCCTGACATTCGAATTCATTCATTTGTCGAAAAAGTTTTCAGAAGACTAAAAACAATATTGGATGTATGTATATTGTCATTATTCTAAGGAAAATTTTCTTTAAACATAGGACATCTCCCAGTGGACCTCAAAACCCAAAAATGGACAAGGTCCCGAATATTATACTCGAATTAAAGCAACGTTTACAAATATGGCGGAAAAGTTGAAGATCCATTGCGGGATTTTGTGTCCATATATCGTGCGACCCATCAAATTAAAGAGAATTTTGCGTAGATTACAAATATGGTGGAGATAAGTTCAAGATCATCAGTTAAAACTCTTGAATGCCTAGCGCCAAGTGTAGTGCACTAAACACTGAGCTGGGTCAGAATATTTATTATCGACCTATATAGTTTATTGTAATCTAAAATGTTTATAAGCAGTTACACATATGTAAAACAAGATCTCGCCATGATTGTTTTTAACAATTTTTTTTTAAAAAAATTTTATGGGCATTTCAGTTTTTGAAAAATTTAAAGAATGAGTTTTTGTGTGTTACGAAATTTATAATTGCTCTCGGACGGCTGAACCGATTTTTGCAAAGTTTACTTTGTTTTAATGAGGACAGAATGCGCCATTTTCTGTACAATTTTTTACGAAAGGTTTTTGAAAAAACCTTTGTAGAAAAAATTGCTTCCCCTTAGATTTACTTCAAATTTTACTCAATATTTGTTAAAGTTATGGACGAAATACCAAGACTAGTCTGACAATTTTCGTCTGTTTTTGCAAAACACGGCTGAAATTGCCCATCCAACATGTCTGGATGGGCAATAAAATGTCCTATATTGCTTCTTGAGCCGGAGAACCAGAGTGTCAGCTGGCAAATTAAAAGGTTTAAAGCATTTTATAATAGCCCAAAGAATTATTGATTGGCTTACAATTTCACTGGCGATCTCCTATGGCTACACTACAACGGAATCCCCAACAGAAGTATCCAAATCCCCTTTAAAGTTAGAAACTGCAGCTTTGCAGTTTCTATGCCCATAAACCCATCTGTGGTATATGTTAAACTGCTGAGAAATCTCGTTGAGAGATCTGCGGCACTCAAGGACTGTTGGCCATTTAGGGATGTAGACTCCAGAGATTTGATGGCAACCTGTTTGAGAAAATGACGCCGCCAGTGTTGGTCACTATATTGCGACTCAGCAACTTGGCTACTTTCATAATTGCCATAATTTTGGCTTGAAAGACAGCCGAAGCATCTGGTAGTCTGGAAGCTATATCAAGACTAAGTTGTTTACTCGTACAGTGTAATCCGAATTCAACCTTGTCATGAAGCTTCAAACTATATGTATATAAGTGGAGATAGTTTTTATTTCCCAGCATTCTACCAACCCTCATTCCTCTCTAGCAGGCATCTTGTGGCACTCGATCGATTACCATTGCGCTGCAGTGTGATATCCTCATGTGGCCGTAGATCTTGTACCCCCACATTGATAGACAGTTTAATTTGAATGCCGATCTAGTTGCAATTTTGGTAGCCACAATATCAATCGTTAGTATATGGAGTAGGACTTGTGGGGACTCTGTTGCTGTAGTCCTTAAAGCCCTGCTAACACTTAGGAAGGCAGTTCTCTGAAACTTCATTAATTGACAGGTGTATCGCCACAATGGCTTACAGTAGTATTGAACCTTACTCAGTTCTCTCTTTTCTGCTGCCTGAGCTCATCATTATAACTATTCCAGTCCTGTGGAGCTCTAGAGGACTTGCCTTATTAAAGAGCTTTCTGCAGCACTTCCTCGGCATAACTAGATGTAACGAGCATCATGCCGGTCGTTGTATGTCATTTTGTTTAAGGAATACAAATCAAAGCATGAAAAATGTCAAATAATAATCTTTCTATTTCTGTATTTCCAGGCTGTTGCTTACAGTGTGGACGACAAATCAAATGAATGGACTGCACTCATGGCTGGTCCATCACACTTCAGTCCTGAACTAACTGAGGACGATTTTGTCGAAAGTGAAATTATTCTTGCCGAACCTTTGAGAGCTTGCGAAGATCGTCTCGCAAATGCCGAAAAAGTCAAAGGAAAAATACTTGTAGCCGAACGGGGCGATTGTACATTCGTGAGTAAAGCACGTTTGGCTCAAAAATCCGGCGCATTAGCATTAATAGTCTGTGATAATGTGCCCGGTTCTTCGGGCGAAACACAACCGATGTTCGCCATGTCCGGCGATGGCATCAACGACGTTAATATACCGGTGGTATTTATGTACTCTCTAGAATTCACCAAACTCTCAGCGGTGATGCAACGTAAACCAAATTTGAAAATTCGTATCATGCAAATGATTGAATTCAAAAGATGGCAATTAGCCAAGGAAACGAACAGCCGAAATGAAACCACCAGAACCGAAACAGCGTCCTCCACAACATCTCCAACTACTACTACGACAAAGAAATCCAAACCGGAAAAGGAATTGTAGTGATAACTTTAAAATTGTAATTTGTAATGAAATCAAAACAAAACATACACTCCTATTTTATACTTAAACACACATGCATACATACATACGTTTATATTATTATTGGTTTCTTCTTTCTTTCCGTTCTTTGTAATATATTAGAGTGAAAATCATACTTTGAGCTTTAAAACAATTTAAACAATATACAATTCTTTAGTTTCGATTTTCACACACACATTTTACTGGAAATTGTTTGTTTTTTTATTTAGAAAAAAGTGTGAAGGATATTATCAATTTTTTCTTTCAATTATTTGCAAAGAATCATAATTCTCTTTAGTTGAAATACACTTTGTAAAAATTCCATATTTCTTAACAAAAAGAGTAATTTTTCTTACCCAAATGCATACTATCTATATATACATACATACACCTATTGATTGAAAAATGAAAATTAACTGAATTTAATGTATACTATTAAAAAAGTAGTCTGTAAATTAAAATTTTTAAAAGCATAGAACTGTTAGAAAATTATTTTTAGGCTTATTGAAAAAGATAAGAATGTTTACAATAAAACAAACAAAAAAATGATAACTATTATTGTATAACAAATATGTTTTTGTTTTAATTCATTTCTTTTTAAAAATGTGTGTTTGTATGGAGAAAGCTGAAGGAAGCCACAAAAAAGTCACACTCGGCCCAAGAGATTGTAAACTCAGCGACAGCTGTACAAATCATTTGTTTCCCTCTCCCACCCTTATTATACTCGAAGTCTGGAGATAGGTAGAGTGGTCCCTTTAATCAAAGCAGGGGAAGTTGCTACGCATTGATCGTATCGATCAATGCTTTTGTCGCAAAGACACTTGAGGCGCTCCTCCCGTCTAGTTTAACCGAACACCTGCCAGCAGTTGGTCATCAGCATGGTTTCCGTAGGATGCATAGTAGAGCCACTGCACTTACCGCCATTACCACATCCATTACCCACAGTCTTAACGGAAAAGACCATGTTGTCCTTGTGGCTCTCGAAACGGTTGATCACGCAATCCTCTTCCATGATTGCAAGCCTTTAAGCCTTGACGAAGACATGTTGCTTGCAACATGATTCTCATTATCACTTCGCAGGTTCCAACTCAAAAATCCCAGAATTAATACCATCGGACGTAAAAATATTGTCAATTGCAGCACGTTTGAAAGTCCTGCACAAAAATTCGGTTACCAAAGCGGTCCACAAAGATCAACCGTCAGAAATGTTAGACTGTGAGAAACTTTTGCCCAGTCCGACCAGATCAACCCTGACATAAAACAGATCAAAACTATTACCTGTTTATAATTATTTTTGGTGATGAATACCTCTGCCCGATATGTCGCCTCGCAATACAGAACAATAACCTGATCAATATGATTACGACCCGCTCAGCATCTCCAGTCTAAAGGATGTGGTAGATGGTGACTCCCAATGAAATTGGAAACATCAATTGCAAATGTTTATAAAATAAAATAATGTAATTGAATTGCAACGACATCCAAATTAAAATAGTGGATAATGGGAGACGAAGCTAAACAACACTTTAAGACTCCGAAAATGTAATAGCTACACCATTCTCTACAGAAACCGCAAAAAAAGCATCGACAAGGGCGTCACAGAAGTTTAAGTCGCAAGGCATCGCTAAAAATATAAAAATTAACCCTAAGATCAGTTTTAATGTTCCTTTCAGGTCTTCCCGATATTACCAATTACTGCATATTGATTTTCAGCGTACAAATTATGCATCTGCAGAACCTATTCGTAGAATGTGCATATTGTATTCTGTAGATGTTTTTTGTGTGTCTATATAACTAGAAATATTTGAATTGTTGCATGTACCGGCTGTTGATACTTTTCTGTAGCTGGTATTTCCATCCTCTACTTTTAACCCACCATGGTCCGGATCATGGTGTGTACGCAATCCCTACGATATGGGGATGTGGCCCCCTCGGTCGGAAGGGGCGGGTAAGAGTGGCTGCGTTGGGACCGTTCGTAAAAAAATAAAAAAAATAAAACCCTTTCGCTATATCTCATTTTTGTGGCCATCTAACGATCTCCAAGTCACAGAAATAATCGCCCATGTGATGACAATCGCGTGAGTTCAAATCGCAAAACGCAAAAATTTTCCCTTCAATTTGAATGGTCTTCGAAATTAAATTTTAATAAAATTCACACATGGGTGTAGTTATTTTTTGCTGTAATTAATAATTTGATTTTAATAAATCCAAATTGTTGTGCTAATACAAAATTCAGAGCATGCATTTTGCGACTTGAAATCACAATCGCCAATTTTAGGGGAAATGCGATTGCCATCACATGGGCGAATATTAATTTTAATTGATTATGTTTTGCCAAGGCCTTAGGAATCATTTACATTAAAAATAGTTATCTATTTTTTAAAAACTGAAAGAAATATAGCATTTTTAAAAGAATTTTTTTTTATTATTTTTTTTGCTTTAAAAGAGGCATTTGTATTTCAACAAGTAAGAAAGTTTCAGTCGGGTAAACCGACTAAGGTATACCCTCACTTTGTGAGTAATGTAATATTGAATATTACACAAATTATTATGTCAATTTTTGTGGGACGTACCAGAAGGGGTTTAAGGAATACACCTATATTTCGCTGAACAGTAGATACTTTAAATACATTGCACTGTGCCGAATTGTAACCGTTTATATGGACTGGTATATTAACGTTGAGATATTAAATGGTGGTATAATTTGGCCATTTTGTGTGGGAGGTACAAAAAGGGGCGTGGTGATAACGCTCATTTTTCACTGGACTATGGGCATTGTAAAAGCATTACACTGTACAAAATTTCAAGTATTTTTATACACTGGTATTAATGTTATAAGCTGTTAACTTTTGGTGCAAAATGTTACCTTTGTGTGGGAGGTACCAAAAGGGGCGTGAATATAACACCCATTTTTCACTGGACTGTAGGCACTATAAAAGCATTACACTGTACAAAATTTCAAGTATTTTTATGCACTGCTATTAATGTTATATGCTGTTAACTTTTGGTGCAAAATGGTGCATTTGTGTGGGAGGTACCAAAAGGGGCGTAGCAACATGGCCCATTTTTCTCGAGTTGATAGCGACTAATAAACTAATGCTATGTGTGGAATTTCAGAAGATTCGAATAAGTAGTATAGCAGTTATTAAAGATTCAATATTTCACAACATTTTAACACTTTGTGGGGGAGGTACTAGAAGGAGTGGACCAATATGGCCCATCTTCGAACTTAGCCGGAGATAGAAAAAAATATTACCACGTACCAAATTTGAAGTCAATCGGTTACTCCTTTCGAGAGTTATCGTGCGCACCAACCAGCAGACAGACAGACACACAGACAGACAGATAGACAGACAGACAGACAGACAGACAGACGGACGGACATTGCTCATTCGTCTTAAAATGACCCAAAACGAATATCCGCCGAACATACTTAGGGTCTTAGATCACTCCTTCGATGTGTTACACTTTTTTTCGTAGCAAATGATATATACCCTCGTCACACTAAAGTGAGGGTATAAAAATTACTTATAATGTAATCAAATTTTTTAAAAAAAAATACCGTAAACAATTAGAAAACATTTTAAATTACCATTATGCTTTATTAGTTTTTGGTTTTCACAACTGAATTAACATTGAGAATTTTTTAATTATTGGATGTATCCATATGGATACAAACGTAAGTTGTGGTAGTAATGGTATACACATAAGACAAAACAAATTAGTTTGCGTTTGAGTCTGGTGTGAAACAGACGTTTATTTTTAGCTCTGGTAACATTACCAATTGATTTAAAAATGTCAAGAAAATTTAAAGACTCTGATATTGAACGAATTTTAACTAATTTCGTCGATTCCGATGTTTCTGACATAGAAGAATCGGAGGAATCTGATGTCATTAAAAAATTAAATGTTGCTATTTGTGATAATAACAGTTTTTTATTAGAAGAACTTTCTCGAGAAGGTCCGTATGAGATAAACCTACAAGATATAGATGTTGGAAGTGATGAGGATACAGGAGATGTTGATAGAGTAGATAGTAGTTCAGTTGACAGGACAGTTCAGGGCAGTTTCAAAACTCCAAATGTTCCAATCAAAAATGTTCACCAATTCCGCTGGAAAATGTTACTTGGCCAAAATTGATTTTACGAAAACGTACCCAAAAAATGATATTAAATTGACTGTGGAATATTTGTTTTGAGTATCAAATCATGCATCAATGATTAACCATGGGAAAGCTATCAATTTAACTACCGAAGAACTGCTAAAATTTCTAGCCCTAGAAATAATGATTGGTACCATTGTTTATCCGCGTTTGGAAATGTATTGGACAATGGGTACCATAATATCGTCATTCCCAGAAAATATGTCAAGGCAAAGATTCCATACTTTGCGAAAAAATTTAAAGTTTACAATAAATGCATCGCAAAGCGATAAGTTGTACAAAATTCGCCCACTTATCAATCTTTTTACAAAAAAGCGTATACCCTTCCAAAAGATGAACATGTTTGTGTGGATGAGATGATGGTACCTTTACAAGGGAGAACCACATTGAAACAATATATGCCGAAGAAACCCATCAATATTTTGTTTATGCAGCTCAAAAGGCATTATTTACGATTTTGAAATTTGTCAAGGAAAAGGTACAATATTAACTGACTCAAGACTTGGCTTTTGCTCTGACATTGTTATTCACCTTTCCAAAACTATTCCCGAAAACAATAATCATAAAATCTATTTCGATAATTATTTCACGACTCTCAATATAGTATTGTATCTACTCCAAAAAGAAATCTGGGCAACAAGCACTATCAGAGGAAATAGATTTTGCAAAATTGATTTCAAATGTGAAAAGCAACTGAAAAAGAAGGTCCTGGCAGTTTCGACTACCGTATAGAAAGAGCAGACAACAGTTTTCATCACAGATGGCTTGATGGAGAAATTGTGCAACTCGTGTCTTCCATCCATGGTCATGAACCCATAAATGTAGTGACCCGTTTTTTTGCGGAAAAACGAAAAATATTGAAGTAACACCAAACATAGTAGCAGAGTATAACAAAAATATGGGAGGAGTGGACAAAATGGATTTTCTCCTCTCTTTGTATAGAATATCAATAAGGTCTAGAAAGTGGTCTCTTAAGATATTTGACCACTTCATTGATTTGGCAGTTTGTAATTCGTGGTTAGAGTACAGGGTGGATCACGAAAACTTGGATCGTAAAAACAAGTATGGACTTATTGAGTTCTATTTCCAATCAAAAGGCATGTTCGCGTAAACGGTGCGCCCAGCATCACACATTCAAGAGGATATTTCAATCAGTCCAACGACATCCGAGAAGATGCGATACTGTGTAACATCAGCTTCTGTCCGATATGATGGAAATCAACATTGGCCGGAACATACGAAGGAAAAAGGAAGATGCAAAGTCAAAGGATGTAAAGGGCAAACCAGATACAAATGTTCAAAGTGCGATGTTTTCTTATGCATTCCGAATGGATCAAGAAATTGCTTCAAGGATTTTCATTATATTTCAAACGAATAAACAATTATTTCGTACTTTTAGATTCTATGTATGATTTCGTCTTAATTTATTGAATGGTATGAATTTTAAACATATATTTTTTGTTTATCTATGTACAAATTTAATATACGTATTTGCTTTTATTAAAAAAAATAATTTAATACATTAAATCGATTTAAATAAATAAAATTCAAATTTCTATCAAAATTCAATCTTAGCATATTTCTTTACCTTACAAGATATTTGTATCCATATGGATACATCCACAAAAACACATTTGGGGAAAAAAATTTTTTTGAATTGAATATTGCTAGTTATTCCTAGGGCCAGTACATGTAAATACCGAAAGAATTGGATTTTTAAAGCCACCCAATAAACCCAACTTGTAGCGAAAGAAAAAATAGAGAAAGAAAAAAATAACTTTTTTTCTATTTAATGAATATGGTTAATTTTTTTTTTTATTTTGCAGGTTGATTTTTTTATTTAACACTGGGATTGATTTTTAGATTTAACTGGGACACTGAAACAAGAATTTGGATTGTCCGCCGCTATTACGCACTGAAGTCCGTAGTTTCGGTTCAAAGAGAGTATAGGGGCACGTTTGGCGGCAATCCTCCGAGCAGATGGACCATAAAGAGACTTGTTAACAATTTGTCCGAGCATGGGACAGTCAACAGAAGACCATACCATCGAAACCCTTCAGTTCGGACGGAGGAAACAATCGCTGCTGTAGCTGATGCCTTACAAAACAATCCAAGAGTTTCGACTAGAACCTTATCTGCTCAAATGGGTATAAGCAGACAGTCATTGCAGTCAATTATGCACAAAGATTTGTAGTTATTCCCATATAAAATTCAAATGGCCAACAAAGTGAACTCAACAGACTTCCCGATTAGCTTGGAATTTTGCCAGAAAATGCTGCAAATGGCGGAAGAAGACGGACACATGTTGAACTGTCTTTTCATGTCTGACGAGGCCCATTTCGATTTAAACGGCAACACAAACAAACAAAATTGTCGAATATGGAGTGCTTCCAACCCATAGATACTCCATGAGACGGAATTGCATCCACTTCGTGTCACAGTGTGGTGTGCAGTTTCATCACGCTGCATTGTCGGGCCCTACTTCTTCGAAGAAAACGGTCACACCGTTACAGTTACTGGAGGCCGTTACTTGAGCATGTTGAGAGAGTTTTGCTATCGATGGGGCAGGGGGGCATTTAAATTCCATTATTTTTAAAACTAATTAAGCTATATTTAATTAAATTTAATGAGCTTTAACAAAAAAAACGTTATTTGAGTTTCTTAATGTAGCAATATTCATCAGCCACCCTGTATATATCATCCCATCAGGGTCACCCGGACATCAGATGTCCTATACAACTCCAGCGACCTGAGCATTTAT
The DNA here is from genome assembly GCA_963930755.1 of Eudasyphora cyanicolor. Lineage (NCBI taxonomy): Eukaryota > Metazoa > Arthropoda > Insecta > Diptera > Muscidae > Eudasyphora > Eudasyphora cyanicolor. The sequence goes on from OZ005737.1 coordinate 60,403,538, forward strand.
AGTCTAGTAGAATAAGGAATATAATATTTGACTATAATCCTATATCTGTAATTGCCCACCCTAACAATACCCGATATCTAAAAAGTGGGTAAAGTGGTTCCTGTACATAATCCGTACTCTACCCTCTGTAGAGAGCCCGTAACTCGGCAATGTGTAATCACTTGTAAAGCTTACGAATAAACAATCTAAGCGGACTCATACATAAATATCTTTATCAATGACTGAATTCCTCAGGTCAAAAATATGAAATCGTGGTTCCATCTAAATCATCAGCCACTCTCCTCACCATTTGGACGAAGGGGGTTTTGCTGGAACTGGCTGTCAAAGTCGATGAAAAGAGAATTCCACTAAATTACCTCAAAGTTCTTGAAGTAACAATAGACATTACCTACAAGCAACAAATTCCTGAAATAGCTAGTCGGCAGCACATGGACACGGACCTGCTAACCAATTTCAAAGCGATGGAAAGACCCTTAAGACCCGCTAAAATGCAATACTTCGAATATTTACCACCTGAATTCAACTTTCAACACACAGAGGTTGTCTTTTTGAGTCATTTGAGCAATGTCGCTCCTTCCGTTCGTCTGGTGCGCACAATAACTATCGTAAGGAGTAACGGATTGACTTCAAATTTGGTATGCGATAATATTTTTTCTATCTCGGCTAAGTTCGAAGATGGGCCATATTGGTTCTCTCCTTCTAGTACCTCGATCACAAAGGGTTAACATTTAGTGAAATAATATTGATTCTCTTATAACTTCTATACTACCTATCCCAATCCTTTGTATATGTGGAATACACATAGTAATAGTTTATCTACCGATATCACCTTGAGAAAAATGCGCGAAGTGGTGGTATTGCCACTCTCCTACCACCTTCCACACAAATTGACAGATTCTACACAACGTGTCCTTAACTTCTGCACAAATGATCTACATGTTTTCGTATTTTAAATTTTAGACAACATGTTCATTGACTATAGACTGAAAAAGTGACAAGTTTTTTTCAGAGTTCTGGCATCTCCCACCCGATGTACCATATTACATTACTTACTCAAGTGAGGGTATACTTTAGTCGGGTTTCTCGACTGAATTTTGCTTACTTGTTTGGGCTGAATTTTAAATGTAAACTTTTTAATTTCTTTTTACATATACCCTACACTACACAGTGGTCCAGTGTATATATGAGTTTGTGCATTTGTTTGTAACACCCAAATGAGAAGATATAGACCCTTCGTTCATTATACTGATCGACATAGAATCAATTCCTGAGTCGATTTAATTATGTCCGTCTGCAAAATCTTTGTAAGTACATGTCATTACCATCGGCATTACCAAATTTTCGAATGGTTTTTTTATTCGTAACAAATTACGCTGCAACTCTCGTGGACTCCGTTTTTAAAAACGTTCAGACTTCAGATTTCGTTCCTGTCCATTTTTGAACTGAGCATATAGACACTGCCACCAAATACATATACACAAAATTACAGCAATCTCTCTAACAAATTGCTCAAGATGTATATCAATTTCAAAACATGGCTCATATGGGCGGAGTCATTACCATTGGTCCGATTTTTTGACCATCACGTACCTGCCACCCGATACATATACACAAAATTACAGAACTCTCGCTAACAAATTGTGCAAGATATCTCAAATTCATAATTTGTCCTATATAGGTGGGCCACGCCCATTGGTCCGAACCCACCTATTTTTGGACCAATATCGTAGATTCACACCAGATACATGTACACAAAATGACAGCACTCTCGCTAGCAAATTGTGCAGGATATCTCAATTTCAAAATATGGTTTATATGGGTGGGGACACGTCCTTTGGTCCGATCCCGCTAAATTTTGGACAGCACTCATAATAAATTATGCAAGATATCTCAATTTTAAAATTTGGCTTATATGGGCGGGGTCACGGCCTTTGGTCCGATCCCGCCCATTTTTGAACCAATCATATAGACTATTACCAGATACATAAGCACAAAATTACAGCACTCTCGCTAACAAATTGCACAGAATATCTCTATTTAAATATTTGGCTTATATGGGCGGGGCCACGTCTATCGGTCCGATCCCGCTAATTTTTGGACGGATCACGTAGACTACCACCAGATACATATGCACAAAATTACAGCACTCTCGCTAACAAATTGTGCAATATATCTCAATTTCAAAATTTGGCTTATATGGGCTTTTACAAAATTCTAGTAAAAACTCTACGTTTTCATTTTTGGTTCCAACGCCAAAACTTCCGAGCACATGGTCGAAGTTTGTTGGATCTTTGCCAACTTTGGCATTGTAATTGCCATGCAGATAACTACGATGCATTCGCTGATTGGTTCTCATTTCATAAGAGATTCGTTGGCACGCTTGCTAAGAATAAAACCATCGAATTTTATATGCGCAACATCTATTGCTCCTCCTGAAAAAAAGAAGTTATCACGGGACCGAATTGCAAGTTCGCCAAATCCATTCCACCTGCATTCGCTTAAACCGATAATTTCTATATTAAGTCGCTTACGTTCTTTTGTGGCTTGGTTTAGTTTTCCACGTACAGTGTTCTTACATTCCAGCACCCGATCTTCCTCTTTTTTTAAAGCAAAGATGTTGTCTTGATTTTGGGTATGGTTGTGATTTGTAGTGGTTTCATCTATAACGTAGCTAAAACATGAATTAGCACCTCCTAGAAAAATTGGGTTAGACGCATTTGACAGGGATTTGACATATAATATCTGTGACCCTCTGGGATACTGTTCGGTGTTTTCGTGATCCATGTGTTTTCGATAGTTTCTCGCGATGGTTATAAGCTCAAGGCGTATAATGATTAATACAAAAATACAAGTTCAAAAATTAATATTAATTACTTACAATGTCCAACAAATTAAGACTTTTTGATTGGAACAGAATAGCGACCCCATAATTCTGAAAGGGCATATCGAGTAGATAATTTTTGTAAAATAAACTTATGGTCCAGCTGGCCTGAATTTTTTTGCAGTGGGTCAAAGTTTTTATTTTTTGGTCAAAGGGATCATTATGAATGAAAAAATGTTGCTAATTAGGCGTAAACAGCTATAAAAAAAACTCAGACCAGCTGTACCATAAGTTTATTCTACAAAAATGATCTACTCAACATGCTCTTTCAAATATAGTATAGGGTCGCTATTCTATTCCAAAAATGCTGTTGGACAGTGTTAATAATAATAATAACGTATAAGGGTATGTATTTACATGGCTTCCAGAGCGCAGTCTTACTTATATTTTCCAATACACCACAAACAACTTCTTATGTGGACTTTATATTTTCGTTTTACTGATTGCCTTGTTAACGTCATTCAAAGTCCATCCTTAAGTTGGCCCTGATGAGAATGTAGCATACGAATTTTATGGGAAATTCTGCAGTCCATAATTTTAATGCTTTCAAACATAGTTCAAATTAAATCTTCATACCTACCAGTCGTGTTGTTTCTGAGAAAACCATTAACTAACGCTTTAGGATTGTTCTAGGCTTGTTTTTCCATGGTATTACCGAATTGTGTGAATTCATCACTGTTCATTATTTATAACCTACGCCACACTGTGGTACAGGGTATTATAAGTTTGTTTCACGGCAGATGTTTGTAACACCTGAAAATAACACAGCTGGACCCACCTTAAAGTATACCGGTCGACTCAGAATCACTAGCTGAGTCGATTTAACCATGTCTGTCCGTCCGTCCGTCTGTCCATGTAAAGTTGTTCGTCGACTACAGGTCGCAATTTCACTCCGATCGTTCTGAAATTTTGCAGTTTGGAGTATTTCGCAGCTGTAAAGATCCCTATTGAATTTGGTTGAAATCGGTTCAGATTTAGATATAGCTCCCATATATATGTTTCGTCCGATTTTGCTCTTTAGTCCTGTAGAAGCTGTATTTTAAATCCAATCATTTTGAAATTTAGAATGGTAGAGTTTCTTGATCCATGAACCAACACTACCGAATTTGAAGAAAATCGGTTAATATTTAGATATAGCTCCCATACATATCTTTCGTCCGACTTGATCCTTTAGCCCTATAGATGCTGTAGTTTACATCCAATCGTTTTGATATTTAGAACGGTAGAGTTTCTTGATCCATGGACTAACATTGCCGAATTTGAAGAAAATCGGTTAAGATTAAGTTATAGCTCCCATATATATGTTTCATCCGATTTGGCTATTATTTAAGTATAAAATGTCCCACAAGTAAATTTATGTAAACAATTTATACATGAATTACAAAATTTATATTTCAGAGTTATTCAATATTACGAGAGTGGTGTAGGGTATTATATAGTCGGCCCCGCCCGACTTTAGCCTTTCCTTACTGGTTTTATTTATTTTTTTAATTTTATAATTTATTTTTTCTTATTTAATGTAACATATACATAATCTGCTTCAAGTTTTCATTTCACCTATTGTACGGGTACATTATAATGTACCATACCTAGTGTCCCTTATGTTCTGCGCTCAAACTTGCACAGTGGGTATTCTTTTAATTTCAATGAAATTGAACCTTTAACAAACAAATCACTAAATTTTGCATCGGTGCGTAAACGAAAGTTTCGGAATATTTTCGCCAGTATAATTTTCATGTTCATCATGGCGTATCGGTGTCCAATGCACATGCGGAGTCCTTTTGTGAATGGTACAAATGCATAAGGATGCTGTTGACTTGCCGAACCAAAGTGCATCTCGGGCTCAAAGGAAAGAGCGTATGGACCCCAGACACGTTCGCTGCGATGCATATGAAATATATCGATGATAATTTGAGTTCCCTGTGGTATCAGGGTCCCATCGCGTAGGTGGAAATCTGCGGAAGCGCTTCTCATAACCACCGGTACGGGGGCAAAAAGTCGCATGGCCTCATGAATTACCATTTCCGTATAGGTCATTTGTTCCAAGTGTTCCCTGGTCACATCCTCATCGTTGGGTAAAAGTTCAATTAGTTCGTTGTACAATTTATCCTGATACTCGGGATTCAGGGCCAATGAGAGGCACACAAAATAAACCGTAGTTGAGATGGTATCAAACGACTATCGGGAAGGGGATTGATATGATATATTAATTTAAATATTTACACCATTCGTAAGAAATATCGAATACTTACAGCTCCCACTACGGTATGGGCTTCTTGTATAACATCGTCCAATGACAGATTCCCATCTTGGATGTGGTCACGCATACAATTAATGAATATTTTTGATTTGGCTTTTTGAGTTTTTTCATATTCATACTCATTGGCTTCAGAGTCCTTATGAGGAAACAACGCTTTAGTTGGATCAGTTTCAAAGAGCGATCTTTTTAAGTTCTGTTAACAAACAAAATTTAAACGAACAATTAAATTTTAAAATAATGGAACAATTAAATAAATCTGAACCAATTTTCTTCAAACTCGGCAATGTTGGTCCATGGGTCAATAAACTCTACAATGCTAAATTTCGTAACAATTAGATATAAAACACAGCTTCTATAGGACAAAAGGCCAAATCGGACGAAATATATATATAGGAGATATAGCTAAATCTGAACCGATTTTCTTCAAATTCGGCAATGTTGGTCCATGTATTAAGAAACTCTACCACGCTGAATTACGAAACAATTGGATGTAAAATACAGCTTTTAAAATGGTCGAATCGGACGAAACATACATATGTGAGCTATATCTAAATCTGAACCTACTTTCTTCAAACTCGGCAAAGTTCATCCATGGATCAAGAAGCTCTACCATGCTAAATTTCAAAACGATTGCTTTAAAAACTACAGCTTCTATAGGGCTAAAGGGCCAAATCGGGCGAAACATATGTATGGGAGCTATATCAAAATCTGAACTGATTTTCTTCAAACTCAAAACACTTTCAAAACAATTGGATATAAAATACAGCTTATATAGGACAAAAGGCCAAATCGGACGAAACAATATATGGGAGCTATAGCTAAATCTTAACCGATTTTCTTCAAATTCGGCAATGTTGGTCCATGGATCAAGAAACTCTACCATTCTAAATTTCAAAACGATTGGATGTAAAATACAGCTTCTATAGGACTAAAGGGCCAAATCGGACGAAAGATATATATGGGAGCTATATCTAAATCTGAACCGATTTCAACCAAATTCAATAGAAAGATTTCAAACTGCAAAATTTCAGAACGATCGGAGTGAAATTGCCACCTGTAATCGACGAATAACTTAAGATGGACAGACAGAAGGACGGACGGGCAGACATTGTTAAATCTATTCTGAGTCGATCGGTATACTTTAAGGTGGGTCTAGCTATAGTATTTTCAGGTGTTACAAACATCTGTCATGAAACAAACTTATAATACCCTGTACCATAGTGTGGCGTAGGGTATAAACAACAGATATACATAGTGTTTGGGACAAAACTTACATTTTCAATGAACTCGTTGATAACTACCCCAGATGTTTGCAGCACTTTATATCCATTTGACAATGAAAATACCGCGTCCGAATACAGCCATGGTGAAATAAATCTCTCAATTATTGTTTCCAGGACTCTGTAAATAAAGAAACAAGTAAGAAAGTTTCAGTCGGGTAAACCGACTAAGGTATACCCTCACTTTGTGAGTAATGTAATATTGAATATTACACAAATTATTCTGTCAATTTTTGTGGGAGGTACCAGAAGGGGTTTAAGAAAACTTATATTTCGCTGAACAGTAGATACTTTAAATACGTTGCACTGTGCCGAATTCTAACCGTTTATATGGACTGGCATATTAACGTTGAGATATTAAATTGTGGTATAATTTGGCCATTTTGTGTGGGAGGTACAAAAAGGGGCGTGGTGATAACGCTCATTTTTCACTGGACTATAGGCATTATAAAAGCATTACACTGTACAAAATTTCAAGTAATTCTATACACTGATATTAATGTTATAAACTATTAACTTTTGGTGCAAAATGGTGCCTTTGTGGGATAGGTAACAAAAGGGGCGTGACAATAACGCCCATTTTTCAATGGACTGTAGGCACTATAAAAACATTACGCTGTACAAAATTTCAAGTATTTTTATACACTGGTATTAATGTTATAAGCTGTTAACTTTTGGTGCAAAATGGTGCATTTGTGTGGGAGGTACCAAAAGGGGAGCGGCAATAACGCCCATTTTTCACTGGACTGTAGGCACTATAAAAGCATTACACTGTACAAAATTTCAAGTATTTCTAAACACTGGTATTAATGTTATAAGCTTTTAACTTTTAGTGCAAAATGGTGCATTTGTATGGGAGATACCAAAACGGGCGTGGCAATTTCGCCCATTTTCCTCGAGTTGATAGCGACTAACAAACTAATACTATGTGTGGAATTTCAGAAGATTCGAATACGTATAATAGCAGTTATTAAAGAATCAATATTTTACAACATTTTAACCCTTTGTGGGGGAGGTTCCAGAAGGAGTGGACCAATATGGCCCATCTTCGAACTTAGCCGGAGATAGAAAAAAATATTACCACATACGAAATTTGAAGCCAATCGGTTACTTCTTTCGGGAGTTATCGTGCGCACCAGCCAGCAGACACACAGACAGCCAGACAGACAGACAGACAGACAGACAGACAGACGGACGGACATTGCTCATTCGACTTAAAACGGATTTCCGCCGAACATACGGATTTCCGCCGAACATGTAGGCACTATAAAAGCATTACACTGTACAAAATTTCAAGTATTTCTAAACACTGGTATTAATGTTATAAGCTTTTAACTTTTAGTGCAAAATGGTGCATTTGTATGGGAGATACCAAAACGGGCGTGGCAATTTCGCCCATTTTCCTCGAGTTGATAGCGACTAACAAACTAATACTATGTGTGGAATTTCAGAAGATTCGAATACGTATAATAGCAGTTATTAAAGAATCAATATTTTACAACATTTTAACCCTTTGTGGGGGAGGTTCCAGAAGGAGTGGACCAATATGGCCCATCTTCGAACTTAGCCGGAGATAGAAAAAAATATTACCACATACGAAATTTGAAGCCAATCGGTTACTTCTTTCGGGAGTTATCGTGCGCACCAGCCAGCAGACACACAGACAGCCAGACAGACAGACAGACAGACAGACAGACAGACGGACGGACATTGCTCATTCGACTTAAAACGGATTTCCGCCGAACATACTTGGGGTCTTAGGTCACTCCTTCGATGTGTTACACTTTTTTCCGTAGCAAATGATATATACCCTCGTCTCACTAAAGTGATGGTATAAAAATATGTAGTGTACTTATTCTCTTTCGTTACAAGATAGCGATTTTAGTTAAGCACTTGCAAGAATACTAAAGGTTTTTCCAACAAGAGGTGTTATTTTGGTATTCAAAGAAAAATGAAATTTTTTGAGATAAATGATCGGATGTTTATTTCATCAACGACGTTAATATACCGGTGGTATTTATGTACTCTCTAGAATTCACCAAACTCTCAGCGGTGATGCAACGTAAACCAAATTTGAAAATTCGTATCATGCAAATGATTGAATTCAAAAGATGGCAATTAGCCAAGGAAACGAACAGCCGAAATGAAACCACCAGAACCGAAACAGCGTCCTCCACAACATCTCCAACTACTACTACGACAAAGAAATCCAAACCGGAAAAGGAATTGTAGTGATAACTTTAAAATTGTAATTTGTAATGAAATCAAAACAAAACATACACTCCTATTTTATACTTAAACACACATGCATACATACATACGTTTATATTATTATTGGTTTCTTCTTTCTTTCCGTTCTTTGTAATATATTAGAGTGAAAATCATACTTTGAGCTTTAAAACAATTTAAACAATATACAATTCTTTAGTTTCGATTTTCACACACACATTTTACTGGAAATTGTTTGTTTTTTTATTTAGAAAAAAGTGTGAAGGATATTATCAATTTTTTCTTTCAATTATTTGCAAAGAATCATAATTCTCTTTAGTTGAAATACACTTTGTAAAAATTCCATATTTCTTAACAAAAAAAATAATTTTTCTTACCCAAATGCATACTATCTATATATACATACATACACCTATTGATTGCAAAATGAAAATTAACTGAATTTAATGTATACTATTAAAAAAGTAGTCTGTAAATTAAAATTTTTAAAAGCATAGAACTGTTAGAAAATTATTTTTAGGCTTATTGAAAAAGATAAGAATGTTTACAATAAAACAAACAAAAAAATGATAACTATTATTGTATAACAAATATGTTTTTGTTTTAATTCATTTCTTTTTAAAAATGTGTGTTTGTATGGAGAAAGCTGAAGGAAGCCACAAAAAAGTCACACTCGGCCCAAGAGATTGTAAACTCAGCGACAGCTGTACAAATCATTTGTTTCCCTCTCCCACCCTTATTATACTCGAAGTCTGGAGATAGGTAGAGTGGTCCCTTTAATCAAATCAGGGGAAGTTGCGACGCATTGATCGTATCGATCAATGCTTTTGTCGCAAAGACACTTGAGGCGCTCCTCCCGTCTAGTTAACCGAACACCTGCCAGCAGTTGGTCATCAGCATGGTTTCCGTAGGATGCATAGTAGAGCCACTGCACTTACCGCCATTACCACATCCATTACCCACAGTCTTAACGGAAAAGACCATGTAGTCCTTGTGGCTCTCGAAACGGTTGATCACGCAATCCTCTTCCATGATTGCAAGCCTTTAAGCCTTGACGAAGACATGTTGCTTGCAACATGATTCTCATTATCACTTCGCAGGTTCCAACTCAAAAATCCCAGAATTAATACCATCGGACGTAAAAATATTGTCAATTGCAGCACGTTTGAAAGTCCTGCACAAAAATTCGGTTACCAAAGCGGTCCACAAAGATCAACCGTCAGAAATGTTAGACTGTGAGAAACTTTTGCCCAGTCCGACCAGATCAACCCTGACATAAAACAGATCAAAACTATTACCTGTTTATAATTATTTTTGGTGATGAATACCTCTGCCCGATATGTCGCCTCGCAATACAGAACAATAACCTGATCAATATGATTACGACCCGCTCAGCATCTCCAGTCTAAAGGATGTGGTAGATGGTGACTCCCAATGAAATTGGAAACATCAATTGCAAATGTTTATAAAATAAAATAATGTAATTGAATTGCAACGACATCCAAATTAAAATAGTGGATAATGGGAGACGAAGCTAAACAACACTTTAAGACTCCGAAAATGTAATAGCTACACCATTCTCTACAGAAACCGCAAAAAAAGCATCGACAAGGGCGTCACAGAAGTTTAAGTCGCAAGGCATCGCTAAAAATATAAAAATTAACCCTAAGATCAGTTTTAATGTTCCTTTCAGGTCTTCCCGATATTACCAATTACTGCATATTGATTTTCAGCGTACAAATTATGCATCTGCAGAACCTATTCGTAGAATGTGCATATTGTATTCTGTAGATGTTTTTTGTGTGTCTATATAACTAGAAATATTTGAATTGTTGCATGTACCGGCTGTTGATACTTTTCTGTAGCTGGTATTTCCATCCTCTACTTTTAACCCACCATGGTCCGGATCATGGTGTGTACGCAATCCCTACGATATGGGGATGTGGCCCCCTCGGTCGGAAGGGGCGGGTAAGAGTGGCTGCGTTGGGACCGTTCGTAAAAAAATAAAAAAAATAAAACCCTTTCGCTATATCTCATTTTTGTGGCCATCTAACGATCTCCAAGTCACAGAAATAATATTAATTTTAATTGATTATGTTTTGCCAAGGCCTTAGGAATCATTTACATTAAAAATAGTTATCTATTTTTTAAAAACTGAAAGAAATATAGCATTTTTAAAAGAATTTTTTTTTATTATTTTTTTTGCTTTAAAAGAGGCATTTGTATTTCAACAAGTAAGAAAGTTTCAGTCGGGTAAACCGACTAAGGTATACCCTCACTTTGTGAGTAATGTAATATTGAATATTACACAAATTATTATGTCAATTTTTGTGGGACGTACCAGAAGGGGTTTAAGGAATACACCTATATTTCGCTGAACAGTAGATACTTTAAATACATTGCACTGTGCCGAATTGTAACCGTTTATATGGACTGGTATATTAACGTTGAGATATTAAATGGTGGTATAATTTGGCCATTTTGTGTGGGAGGTACAAAAAGGGGCGTGGTGATAACGCTCATTTTTCACTGGACTATGGGCATTGTAAAAGCATTACACTGTACAAAATTTCAAGTATTTTTATACACTGGTATTAATGTTATAAGCTGTTAACTTTTGGTGCAAAATGTTACCTTTGTGTGGGAGGAACCAAAAGGGGCGTGAATATAACACCCATTCTTCACTGGACTGTAGGCACTATAAAAGCATTACACTGTACAAAATTTCAAGTATTTTTATGCACTGCTATTAATGTTATATGCTGTTAACTTTTGGTGCAAAATGGTGCATTTGTGTGGGAGGTACCAAAAGGGGCGTAGCAACATGGCCCATTTTTCTCGAGTTGATAGCGACTAATAAACTAATGCTATGTGTGGAATTTCAGAAGATTCGAATAAGTAGTATAGCAGTTATTAAAGATTCAATATTTCACAACATTTTAACACTTTGTGGGGGAGGTACTAGAAGGAGTGGACCAATATGGCCCATCTTCGAACTTAGCCGGAGATAGAAAAAAATATTACCACGTACCAAATTTGAAGTCAATCGGTTACTCCTTTCGAGAGTTATCGTGCGCACCAACCAGCAGACAGACAGACAGACAGATAGACAGACAGACAGACAGACAGACGGACGGACATTGCTCATTCGTCTTAAAATGACCCAAAACGAATATCCGCCGAACATACTTAGGGTCTTAGATCACTCCTTCGATGTGTTACACTTTTTTTCGTAGCAAATGATATATACCCTCGTCACACTAAAGTGAGGGTATAAAAATTACTTATAATGTAATCAAATTTTTTAAAAAAAAATACCGTAAACAATTAGAAAACATTTCAAATTACCATTATGCTTTATTAGTTTTTGGTTTTCACAACTGAATTAACATTGAGAATTTTTTAATTATTGGATGTATCCATATGGATACAAACGTAAGTTGTGGTAGTAATGGTATACACATAAGACAAAACAAATTAGTTTGCGTTTGAGTCTGGTGTGAAACAGACGTTTATTTTTAGCTCTGGTAACATTACCAATTGATTTAAAAATGTCAAGAAAATTTAAAGACTCTGATATTGAACGAATTTTAACTAATTTCGTCGATTCCGATGTTTCTGACATAGAAGAATCGGAGGAATCTGATGTCATTAAAAAATTAAATGTTGCTATTTGTGATAATAACAGTTTTTTATTAGAAGAACTTTCTCGAGAAGGTCCGTATGAGATAAACCTACAAGATATAGATGTTGGAAGTGATGAGGATACAGGAGATGTTGATAGAGTAGATAGTAGTTCAGTTGACAGGACAGTTCAGGGGAGTTTCAAAACTCCAAATGTTCACCAATTCCGCTGGAAAAAGTTTCTTGGCCAAAATTGATTTTACGAAAACGTACCCAAAAAATGATATTAAATTGCCTGTGGAATATTTGTTTTGAGTATCAAATCATGCATCAATGATTAACCATGGGAAAGCTATCAATTTAACTACCGAAGAACTGCTAAAATTTCTAGCCCTAGAAATAATGATTGGTACCATTGGTTATCCGCGTTTGGAAATGTATTGGACAATGGGTACCATAATATCGTCATTCCCAGAAAATATGTCAAGGCAAAGATTCCATACTTTGCGAAAAAATTTAAAGTTTACAATAAATGCATCGCAAAGCGATAAGTTGAACAAAATTCGCCCACTTATCAATCTGTTTACAAAAAAGCGTATACCCTTCCAAAAAGATATCTGGGCAACAAGCACTATCAGAGGAAATAGATTTGGCAAAATTGATTTCAAATGTGAAAAGCAACTGAAAAAGAAGGTCCTGGCAGTTTCGACTACCGTATAGAAAGAGCAGACAACATTTTTCATCTCAGATGGCTTGATTGAGAAATTGTGCAACTCGTGTCTTCCATCCATGGTCATGAACCCATAAATGTAGTGACCCGTTTTTTTGCGGAAAAAACGAAAAATATTGAAGTAACACCAAACATAGTAGCAGAGTATAACAAAAATATGGGAGGAGTGGACAAAATGGATTTTCTCCTCTCTTTGTATAGAATATCAATAAGGTCTAGAAAGTGGTCTCTTAAGATATTTGACCACTTCATTGATTTGGCAGTTTGTAATTCGTGGTTAGAGTACAGGGTGGATCACGAAAACTTGGATCGTAAAAACAAGTATGGACTTATCGAGTTTTCGTAATGATATTGCGAATGGACTTCTAGCTAGGTCCAATCAAAAGGCATGTTCGCGTAAACGGTGCGCCCAGCATCACACATTCAAGAGGATATTTCAATCAGTCCAACGACATCCGAGAAGATGCGATACTGTGTAACATCAGCTTCTGTCCGATATGATGGAAATCAACATTGGCCGGAACATACGAAGGAAAAAGGAAGATGCAAAGTCAAAGGATGTAAAGGGCAAACCAGATACAAATGTTCAAAGTGCGATGTTTTCTTATGCATTCCGAATGGATCAAGAAATTGCTTCAAGGATTTTCATTATATTTCAAACGAATAAACATTATTTCTTACTTTTAGATTCTATGTATGCTTTCGTCTTAATTTATTGTATGGTATGAATTTTAAACATATATTTTTTGTTTATCTATGTACAAATTTAATATACGTATTTGCTTTTATTAAAAAAAAATAATTTAATACATTAAATCGATTTAAATAAATAAAATTCAAATTTCTATCAAAATTAAATCTTAGCATTTTTCTTTACCTTACAAGTATCAAAATTAAATCTTAGCATTTTTCTTTACCTTACAAGATATTTGTATCCATATGAATACATCGAAAAAAACACATTTAGGGAAAAAAATTTTTGAATTGAATATTGCTAGTTATTCCTAGGGCCAGTACATGTAAATACCGAAAGAATTTAATTTTTTAAGCCACCCAATATACCCAACTTGTAGCGAAAGAAAAAATAGAGAAAGAAAAAAATAACTTTTTTTCTATTTAATGAATATGGTTAATTTTTTTTTATTTTGCAGGTTGATTCTTAGATTTAACACTGGGATTGATTTTTAGATTTAACTGGGACACTGAAACAAGAATTTGGATTGTCCGCCGTTATTACGCACTGAAGTCCGTAGTTTCGGTTCAAAGAGAGTATAGGGGCACGTTTGGCGGCAATCCTCCGAGCAGATGGACCATAAAGAGACTTGTTAACAATTTTTCCGAGCATGGGACAGTCAACAGAAGACCATACCATCGAAACCCTTCAGTTCGGACGGAGGAAACAATCGCTGCTGTAGCTGATGCCTTACAAAACAATCCAAGAGTTTCGACTAGAACCTTATCTGCTCAAATGGGTATAAGCAGACAGTCATTGCAGTCAATTATGCACAAAGATTTGTAGTTATTCCCATATAAAATTCAAATGGCCAACAAAGTGAACTCAGCAGACTTCCCGATTAGCTTGGAATTTTGCCAGAAAATGCTGCAAATGGCGGAAGAAGACGGACACATGTTGAACTGTCTTTTCATGTCTGACGAGGCCCATTTCGATTTAAACGGCAACACAAACAAACAAAATTGTCGAATATGGAGTGCTTCCAACCCATAGATACTCCATGAGACGGAATTGCATCCACTTCGTGTCACAGTGTGGTGTGCAGTTTCATCACGCTGCATTGTCGGGCCCTACTTCTTCGAAGAAAACGGTCACACCGTTACAGTTACTGGAGGCCGTTACTTGAGCATGTTGAGAGAGTTTTTCTATAGGGGGGGGGGGGGTGGCATTTAAATTCCATTATTTTTAAAACTAATTAAGCTATATTTAATTCAATTTAATGAGCTTTAACAAAAAAAACTTATTTGAGTTTCTTAATGTAGCAATATTCATCAGCCACCCTATATATATCATCCCATCAGGGTCACCCGGACATCAGATGTCCTATACAACTCCAGCGACCTGAGCATTTATAGTCTAGTAGAATAAGGAATATAATATTTGACTATAATCCTATATCTGTAATTGCCCACCCTAACAATACCCGATATCTAAAAAGTGGGTAAAGTGGTTCCTGTACATAATCCGCACTCTACCCTCTGTAGAGAGCCCGTAACTCGGCAATGTGTAATCACTTGTAAAGCTTACGAATAAACAATCTAAGCGGACTCATACATAAATATCTTTATCAATGACTGAATTCCTCAGGTCAAAAATACGAAATCGTGGTTCCATCTAAATCATCAG
This sequence comes from Eudasyphora cyanicolor, assembly GCA_963930755.1. Lineage (NCBI taxonomy): Eukaryota > Metazoa > Arthropoda > Insecta > Diptera > Muscidae > Eudasyphora > Eudasyphora cyanicolor. The sequence goes on from OZ005737.1 coordinate 60,418,901, forward strand.
CCTCTCTCCTCACCATTTGGACTAAGGGGGTTTTGCTGGAACTGGCTGTCAAAGTCGATGAAAAGAGAATTCCACTAAATTACCTCAAAGTTCTTGAAGTAACAATAGACAGTACGTACAAGCAACAAATTCCTGAAATAGCTAGTCGGCAGCACATGCTAACCAATTTCAAAGCGATGGAAAGACCAATGGTAAACTGCGCAGTGCCAATATGGTCGGCGGATATGTGAAAGTCGCAATAAAACCACCTTAAGACCCGCCAAAATGCAATACTTCGAATATTTACCACCTGAATTCAACTTTCAACACACAGAGGTTGTCATTTTGAGTCATTTGAGCAATGTCGCTCTTTCCGTTCGTCTGGTGCGCACAATAACTATCGTAAGGAGTAACGGATTGACTTCAAATTTGGTATGCGATAATATTTTTTCTATCTCGGCTAAGTTCGAAGATGGGCCATATTGGTCCTCTCCTTCTAGTACCTCCCTCACAAAGTGTTAAAATTTAGTGAAATAATATTGATTCTCTTATAACTTCTATACTACCTATCCCAATCCTTTGTATATGTGGAATACACATAGTAATAGTTTATCTACCGATATCACCTTGAGAAAAATGCGCGAAGTGGTGGTATTGCCACTCTCCTACCACCTTCCACACAAATTGACAGATTCTACACAACGTGTCCTTAACTTTTGCACAAATTATCTACATGTTTTCGTATTTTATATTTTAGACAACATGTCCATTGACTATAGACTGAAAAAGTGACAAGTTTTTTTCAGAGTTCTGGCATCTCCCACCCGATGTACCATATTACATTACTTACTCAAGTGAGGGTATACTTTAGTCGGGTTTCTCGACTGAATTTTGCTTACTTGTTTGGGCTGAATTTTAAATGTAAAATTTTTAATTTCTTTTTACATATACCCTACACTACACTGTGGTCCAGGGTATATATGAGTTTGTGCATTTGTTTGTATCACCCAAATGAGAAGATATAGACCCTTCGTTCATTATACTGATCGACATAGAATCAATTCCTGAATTACCAAATTTTCGAATGGTTTTTTTATTCGTAACAAATTACGCTGCAACTCTCGTGGACTCCGTTTTTAAAAACGTTCATAATGATAATCTTCGCTGCCCCAGACTTCAGATTTCGTTCCTGTCCATTTTTGAACTGATCATATAGACACTGCCACCAAATACATATACACAAAATTACAGCATTCTCTCTAACAAATTGCTCAAGATGTATATCAATTTCAAAACATGGCTCATATGGGCGGAGTCATTACCATTGGTCCGATTTTTTGACCATCACGTACCTGCCACCCGATACATATGCAAGATATTTCAAATTCATAATTTGTCCTATATAGGTGGGCCACGCCCATTGGTCCGAACCCACCTATTTTTGGACCAATATCGTAGATTCACACCAGATACATATACACAAAATGACAGCACTCTCGCTAGCAAATTGTGCAGGATATCTCAATTTCAAAATTTGGTTTATATGGGTGGGGACATGCCCATTGGTCCGATCCCGCTAAATTTTGGACAGCACTCATAATAAATTGTGCAAGATATCTCAATTTTAAAATTTGGCTTATATAGGCGGGGTCACGGCCTTTGGTCCGATCCCGCCCATTTTTGAACCAATCATATAGACTAGTGGTGCCCAAACACTTGTTAGAACAACGAAGATTAATCGGCTTTTTCATATACACAGCCCGAGCGTCAACGAAAATAAAAACAGAGAGCGAAAAAAACAAAACAAAATTGTTCAGTTGCTTGTTAGTAGCACTAGGTCACAAATAACAAAATTTTCTCTGTTATTTGTTTCTAGCATACTTTTTCTCATTGATTTTGACCTACTAAACACGAAAATGAGTTTTAAAAATTTTTCTGTCGATTGGTTTTCGAGATACAAATTTTTGAACTTTTTTTTAAATTTTTGGAGGTACACTTACAATTTTGAGCATATCTTTCGTCTTCTTTGACGTATTTGATCCTACTACTACTCAAATTAAAGCAAATTGAGCCGTCTACAACTCATTCTCAGAAAATTCAAATCGGGTGAGTAGTTTTGATGTTGGCGGCTTAAAAAGGTTAAAAAACTGCGTTTTTTTAGTAAAAATGTGGCAGAAAAATTCATATAAAATATAAAACGCGATGCTAACAGCGATTTTGGTTTTTTTACGTATAGCTGGCATTTTTCCAAAGAAAATAAGCACTTACTTAACAAAATCTGACAACAAATGGCGGACTTATAATTTTTTTGGTAAAAGACCGAAATTCCGCTATTTCACGATATTTTGATTTTCATTATTTGCACAGCTTACCTACCCAACGCAAACGAATAAATACATTTGAACTTAATTTAAAATAAACAAATTAGTCTTAGTATATTATTTTTTAATTTATTTAGAGCACTACATACTCAATGTATGGCACAATTAGAAATGGATGTGCCAGGTTAGCTAAACTAACGAAATTAACCAAATCAACGCCCAAAAAAAATGAGTAGAAACAAAGATATAACTGTACATTTTATGCCATGTGGAAAAACAGCTGACTTCTTCTTTGTTTTTTGTATTCACGTATTAGGGTCCAAATGTAGTCACCCATCATAGCCGTGTCATAGATGCCCTGATAGCGTCGTTCCATAGCCTTCAATTCCTAATGAAAGCGCTCGCCGTGTTCGTCGCTCACGTCTCCTAAATTCTCAGGGAAAAAATCCAAATGAGAATGCAGAAAGTGTATTTTAAGTGACATGTGCACTCCTACCCAAAAATGAAAAAAAAAACGAGAATTAAAACGCTATTTAAATTAACATTTGTTTCAAAAAAAACCTACCCATTGCTTCATAGTTCTTTACCAGATCCTCAACTATGTCCTTATAATTATCGCTTTTGTTGTTTCCTAAAAAGTTTTCCACATCAAGCCTGAAGGAATTCCATGCTGCGGCTTCGATGGGTGATAACAGCTTCGGGAATGTTTCATCTTTCAACATTTTTTTATCTCGGGTCCTGCGAAGACTCCTTCTTTAATTTTTGCCAGCGAAAGGTAAGGGAAAATTGACCGTAAATAGGCAAAAGCTTCACCTTCTTTGTCCAATTTTTTGGCAAAATTTTTTATCAAACCCAATTTTATGTGCAGCGGCGGAAGTATTATATGTTCACGGTTCTCTATTAGTGGTTTGCGCTGAACATTCGCTTCTCCAACTACAGGTTTCGTTCGTTCCGGCCATTTTTTTTTGAATATAATGCTGATCATCAGCGCGGCTATTCCAAAGGCACAGAAAACAGCAATGTCGCGTATAGCCTCCTTGGAGTCCACACAGAATGGCCACAACTTTGAGGTCGGCGCATATTTTCAGCAAAATGTTCATAGTTCTCCTTTGAATGAACCGCATGAGCAATAGGAAGAGATGGCTTTTCATTCCCATTATGTAAGAGAACTGCCTTCAAGCTCTCTTTGTTGTGAATTTGGTGAAGCTCTTGGAACAAGCCGGAAATGTCGCTGCAAAAACATATTTCGTCTTTCTTTGTATAAAATTTTGCATACTGCTGGTGACGCTTCCTGTACGCTGTTACTTTCACTTCTGAATCCGCAAATCCACACTGTACCATCCGAGACGCAAAAAGTTCGGATTTCTCCTTAGTGAGACCAAAATTGCGCACCCAATCGTTTAGTTCGGCCTGTGACAGTAATTTTCGCTTTCTGCACGCCCCAAATTCGCTTGCACTTGACTCGGACTCTTGATCTGACGATTCTGTGGTACTGGAAGTGCAAACGATCCCACTTGAGCGTAGTTCGATTTTAAAAATCTCCCTACCCCACTGTTTGTGGTGAGGCAAAAATAACAGTCTGTGGAATGGCATAGCGGCTTTTTCCACATCATTGGTGTATCGAATTTCATATGGCGCCAAAAATTAAAATAAATTACTATATTTGCTTTGCTCAATGTGTTTAAATAAAAATTCTTACCTTCCGCCAGCTGCCCAGTTGGTTAGGATTATATAGCAAAGATCACATAGCGACTTAGGTATCCATGGTTCTGTGATATTTGGTGAAATACCAAAATAATTCAAATAGTGCAATTGCACTGCTGGAGTAAACGTGTGTGCGTGATTATTCTTTATAAACTCGCCACAAACATTGCAGAAATTGTCTGGATTGTTCAAACACCCGAACACACGTAGTCTTTTACTCATTGTCTTACTTGTTGGGTAGGTATAATATGCACTTAAATTCAATTTGTTTCACTTTTTACTCGTACTACTCGCGTTCGTAGACACTTGTTGAATGACAAAAAACGATAAATGAACACCTATAAATACTAAGTATGTTACAATATTTTACTGACAGGTACTTATGAATGGGCGCATCTTTTAAGGGTGGCTATATACCTGATTCAGCAAGTGTGCGTTTCAAATTGTGAAAAAGTTTCCAAATAATGACCACTCACAAATATGGGGGGAAATTCTGTAAAAAAATCCGATACAGGTAGCCATCGGGAAAACACACATCAATAAAAAAGTGTAATTCCCTTTTTTCCCTTTAATTGACTGTGAACGGAGTAGCAGTCATAAAGGAACACGAAGAGCGTCCACGCACATTCAGAAGCGTATATTACTCTGCAACCACAATCATAAAAATTAAATAACTATTTGTGTATTACTTATTTTTTTTAATTCTGAGAATCATAAAAATTACGTAAACATTTTTTCCAAACAATTTTGTACATGTAAAGTGGGTTTGCCAAAATTCGTATCGTAAAATGCACCTGTGTTTCTATGTTCTGCATTTTCATTATACCATTTTCGACGAAACGTCCCTACGGTATTGTAAATAGGTTTTTTACAATTATGAAATATTTGTGTTATTAATATTAATTTAAAAATTTTATCAAAACTGCAAAGTGCTGTGACATTTGAAAAAAAATTGCTGATTTCACTAAATTTTTGAATTATGAAATATTTGTGTTATTAATATTAATTTAAAAATTTTATCAAAACTGCAAAGTGCTGTGACATTTGAAAAAAATTTCCAAAAAAAAAATTGCTGATTTCACAAAATTTTTGAAATTTCACGTCCCTTGCCAGAACAGAAGACATTAACCCAGGGTGGTGAAATTTTGAACAGAAGTAACTTATGTATAGGAGCAACTGTTCCGTTCTATTCCAAAAGGATTATAAAAAACTTGCTTTTTCGATCCCTCCTAGTAGGTTAGCTGTGCAAATAATGAAAATCAAAATATCGTGAAATAGCGGAATTTCGGTCTTATACCAAAAAAATTATAAGTCCGCCATTTGTTGTCAGATTTTGTTAAGTAAGTGCTTATTTTCTTTGGAAAAATGCCAGCCAGCTATACGTAAAAAAACCAAAATCGCTGTTAGCATCGCGTTTTTCATTTTATATGAATTTTTATATGAATTTGTCTGCCACATTTTTACTAAAAAAACGCAGTTTTTTAACCTTTTTAAGCCGCCAACATCAAAACTACTCAACCGATTTGAAAATTTTCTGAGAATGAGTTGTAGACGGCTCAATTTGCTTTAATTTGAGTAGTAGTAGGATCAAATACGTCAAAGAAGACGAAAGATATGCTCAAAATTGTAAGTGTACCTCCAAAAATTTAAAAAAAAAAGTTCAAAAATTTGTATCTCGAAAACCAATCGACAGAAAAATTTTTAAAACTCATTTTCGTGTTCAGTAGGTCAAAATCAATGAGAAAAACTATGCTAGAACCAAATAACAAAACGACTGTTGGCTAGTGTAGTCAGCGAAGAAGGTCCATGTCGCTTTGTTTAATAAAATAAGTACACTGAAAATATTTTACAACAACGAATGATATTTTTTTATTGTATTTATTTTCAATTTAATATAAAATAATTTTTATTTTTTTTACTTTTTGTTATTTTTTAGTTTATCAATATATAAAATTATTTATATAAATTTTTTTTGTCCAATAAATTATTGGCAAAGAACACGTGTACCTATTTTCTTGAATTTTTTTGTTACATATGTATTGTTTTTATGTTTATTTCTTTTTTTATTGGCTTCATTGCTAAAAGAGAACACACAAAAACATAAATAGTAAAACAATATAACAACGTAAACAAACAAAACCAAGTGATTTTGTTCAGTGCAATTGTACCACTACAATCTCATTTTTGTGTAACCCTACTAATACATTCCCATTTCTCTTTGTGGGCACCACTGATATAGACTATTACCAGATACATAAGCACAAAATTACAGCACTCTCGCTAACAAATTGCACAGAATATCTCTATTTAAATATTTGGCTTATATGGGCGGGGCCACGTCTATCGGTCCGATCCCGCTAATTTTTGGACGGATCACGTAGACTACCACCAGATACATATGCACAAAATTACAGCACTCTCGCTAACAAATTGTGCAATATATCTCAATTTTAAAATTTGGCTTATATGGGCGGGGCCACGCGCACTGTGTTTGTGCTTAAAAAGGGTGCCTCCTACAAGCAGGCCAAAAGAACTACAAAATTCTAGTAAAAACTCTACGTTTTCATTTTTGGTTCCAACGCCAAAACTTCCGAGCACATGGTCGAAGTTTGTTGGATCTTTGCCAACTTTGGCATTGTAATTGCCATGCAGATAACTACGATGCATTCGCTGATTGGTTCTCATTTCATAAGAGATTCGTTGGCACGCTTGCTAAGAATAAAACCATCGAATTTTATATGCGCAACATCTATTGCTCCTCCTGAAAAAAAGAAGTTATCACGGGACCGAATTGCAAGTTCGCCAAATCCATTCCACCTGCATTCGCTTAAACCGATAATTTCTATATTAAGTCGCTTACGTTCTTTTGTGGCTTGGTTTAGTTTTCCACGTACAGTGTTCTTACATTCCAGCACCCGATCTTCCTCTTTTTTTAAAGCAAAGATGTTGTCTTGATTTTGGGTATGGTTGTGATTTGTAGTGGTTTCATCTATAACGTAGCTAAAACATGAATTAGCACCTCTAAGAAAAATTGGGTTTGACGCATTTGACAGGGATTTGACATATAATATCTGTGACCCTCTGGGATACTGTTCGGTGTTTTCGTGATCCATGTGTTTTCGATAGTTTCTCGCGATGGTTATAAGCTCAAGGCGTATAATGATTAATACAAAAATACAAGTTCAAAAATTAATATTAATTACTTACATTGTCCAACAAATTAAGACTTTTTGATTGGAACAGAATAGCGACCCCATAATTCTGAAAGGGCATATCGAATAGATAATTTTTGTAAAATAAACTTATGGTCCAGCTGGCCTGAATTTTTTTGCAGTGGGTCAAAGTTTTTATTTTTTGGTCAAAGGGATCATTATGAATGAAAAAATGTTGCTAATTAGGCGTAAACAGCTATAAAAAAACTCAGACCAGCTGTACCATAAGTTTATTCTACAAAAATGATCTACTCAACATGCTCTTTCAAATATAGTATAGGGTCGCTATTCTGTTCCAAAAATGCTGTTGGACAGTGTTAATAATAATAATAACGTATAAGGGTATGTATTTACATGGCTTCCAGAGCGCAGTCTTACTTATATTTTCCAATACACCACAAACAACTTCTTATGTGGACTTTATATTTTCGTTTTACTGATTGCCTTGTTAACGTCATTCAAAGTCCATCCTTAAGTTGGCCCTGATGAGAATGTAGCATACGAATTTTATGGGAAATTCTGCAGTCCATAATTTTAATGCTTTCAAACCTAGTTCAAATTAAATCTTCATACCTACCAGTCGTGTTGTTTCTGAGAAAACCATTAACTAACGCTTTAGGATTGTTCTAGGCTTGTTTTTCCATGGTATTACCGAATTGTGTGAATTCATCACTGTTCATTATTTATAACCTACGCCACACTGTGGTACAGGGTATTATAAGTTTGTTTCACGGCAGATGTTTGTAACACCTGAAAATAACACAGCTGGACCCACCTTAAAGTATACCGGTCGACTCAGAATCACTAGCTGAGTCGATTTAACCATGTCTGTCCGTCCGTCCGTCTGTCCATGTAAAGTTGTTCGTCGACTACAGGTCGCAATTTCACTCCGATCGTTCTGAAATTTTGCAGTTTGGAGTATTTCGCAGCTGTAAAGATCCCTATTGAATTTGGTTGAAATCGGTTCAGATTTAGATATAGCTCCCATATATATGTTTCGTCCGATTTTGCTCTTTAGTCCTGTAGAAGCTGTATTTTAAATCCAATCATTTTGAAATTTAGAATGGTAGAGTTTCTTGATCCATGAACCAACACTACCGAATTTGAAGAAAATCGGTTAAGATTTAGCTATAGCTCCCATATATATGTTTCGTCCGATTTGGCCCTTAATTCTATAGAAGCTGTATTTTACATCCAATCGTTTTGAAATTTAGAATGGTAGAGTTTCTTGATCCATGAACCAACATTGCAGAATTTGAAGAAAATCGGTTAATATTTAGATATAGCTCCCATACATATCTTTCGTCCGACTTGATCCTTTAGATGCTGTAGTTTACATCCAATCGTTTTGATATTTAGAACGGTAGAGTTTCTTGATCCATGGACTAACATTGCCGAATTTGAAGAAAATCGGTTAAGATTAAGTTATAGCTCCCATATATATGTTTCATCCGATTTGGCTATTATTTAAGTATAAAATGTCCCACAAGTAAATTTATGTAAACAATTTATACATGAATTACAAAATTTATATTTCAGAGTTATTCAATATTACGAGAGTGGTGTAGGGTATTATATAGTCGGCCCCGCCCGACTTTAGCCTTTCCTTACTGGTTTTATTTATTTTTTTAATTTTATAATTTATTTTTTCTTATTTAATGTAACATATACATAATCTGCTTCAAGTTTTCATTTCATCTATTGTACGGGTACATTATAATGTACCATACCTAGTGTCCCTTATGTTCTGCGCTCAAACTTGCACAGTGGGTATTCTTTTAATTTCAATGAAATTGAACCTTTAACAAACAAATCACTAAATTTTGCATCGGTGCGTAAACGAAAGTTTCGGAATATTTTCGCCAGTATAATTTTCATGTTCATCATGGCGTATCGGTGTCCAATGCACATGCGGAGTCCTTTTGTGAATGGTACAAATGCATAAGGATGCTGTTGACTTGCCGAACCAAAGTGCATCTCGGGCTCAAAGAAAAGAGCGTATGGACCCCAGACACGTTCGCTGCGATGCATATGAAATATATCGATGATAATTTGAGTTCCCTGTGGTATCAGGGTCCCATCGCGTAGGTGGAAATCTGCGGAAGCGCTTCTCATAACCACCGGTACGGGGGCAAAAAGTCGCATGGCCTCATGAATTACCATTTCCGTATAGGTCATTTGTTCCAAGTGTTCCCTGGTCACATCCTCATCGTTGGGTAAAAGTTCAATTAGTTCGTTGTACAATTTATCCTGATACTCGGGATTCAGGGCCAATGAGAGGCACACAAAATAAACCGTAGTTGAGATGGTATCAAACGACTATCGGGAAGGGGATTGATATGATATATTAATTTAAATATTTACACCATTCGTAAGAAATATCGAATACTTACAGCTCCCACTACGGTATGGGCTTCTTGTATAACATCGTCCAATGACAGATTCCCATCTTGGATGTGGTCACGCATACAATTAATGAATATTTTTGATTTGGCTTTTTGAGTTTTTTCATATTCATACTCATTGGCTTCAGAGTCCTTATGAGGAAACAACGCTTTAGTTGGATCAGTTTCAAAGAGCGATCTTTTTAAGTTCTGTTAACAAACAAAATTTAAACGAACAATTAAATTTTAAAATAATGGAACAATTAAATAAATCTGAACCAATTTTCTTCAAACTCGGCAATGTTGGTCCATGGGTCAATAAACTCTACAATGCTAAATTTCGTAACAATTAGATATAAAACACAGCTTCTATAGGACAAAAGGCCAAATCGGACGAAATATATATATAGGAGATATAGCTAAATCTGAACCGATTTTCTTCAAATTCGGCAATGTTGGTCCATGTATTAAGAAACTCTACCACGCTGAATTACGAAACAATTGGATGTAAAATACAGCTTTTAAAATGGTCGAATCGGACGAAACATACATATGTGAGCTATATCTAAATCTGAACCTACTTTCTTCAAACTCGGCAAAGTTCATCCATGGATCAAGAAGCTCTACCATGCTAAATTTCAAAACGATTGCTTTAAAAACTACAGCTTCTATAGGGCTAAAGGGCCAAATCGGGCGAAACATATGTATGGGAGCTATATCAAAATCTGAACTGATTTTCTTCAAACTCAAAACACTTTCAAAACAATTGGATATAAAATACAGCTTATATAGGACAAAAGGCCAAATCGGACGAAACAATATATGGGAGCTATAGCTAAATCTTAACCGATTTTCTTCAAATTCGGCAATGTTGGTCCATGGATCAAGAAACTCTACCATTCTAAATTTCAAAACGATTGGATGTAAAATACAGCTTCTATAGGACTAAAGGGCCAAATCGGACGAAAGATATATATGGGAGCTATATCTAAATCTGAACCGATTTCAACCAAATTCAATAGAAAGATTTCAAACTGCAAAATTTCAGAACGATCGGAGTGAAATTGCCACCTGTAATCGACGAATAACTTAAGATGGACAGACAGAAGGACGGACGGGCAGACATTGTTAAATCTATTCTGAGTCGATCGGTATACTTTAAGGTGGGTCTAGCTATAGTATTTTCAGGTGTTACAAACATCTGTCATGAAACAAACTTATAATACCCTGTACCATAGTGTGGCGTAGGGTATAAACAACAGATATACATAGTGTTTGGGACAAAACTTACATTTTCAATGAACTCGTTGATAACTACCCCAGATGTTTGCAGCACTTTATATCCATTTGACAATGAAAATACCGCGTCCGAATACAGCCATGGTGAAATAAATCTCTCAATTATTGTTTCCAGGACTCTGTAAATAAAGAAACAAGTAAGAAAGTTTCAGTCGGGTAAACCGACTAAGGTATACCCTCACTTTGTGAGTAATGTAATATTGAATATTACACAAATTATTCTGTCAATTTTTGTGGGAGGTACCAGAAGGGGTTTAAGAAAACTTATATTTCGCTGAACAGTAGATACTTTAAATACGTTGCACTGTGCCGAATTCTAACCGTTTATATGGACTGGCATATTAACGTTGAGATATTAAATTGTGGTATAATTTGGCCATTTTGTGTGGGAGGTACAAAAAGGGGCGTGGTGATAACGCTCATTTTTCACTGGACTATAGGCATTATAAAAGCATTACACTGTACAAAATTTCAAGTAATTCTATACACTGATATTAATGTTATAAACTATTAACTTTTGGTGCAAAATGGTGCCTTTGTGGGATAGGTAACAAAAGGGGCGTGACAATAACGCCCATTTTTCAATGGACTGTAGGCACTATAAAAACATTACGCTGTACAAAATTTCAAGTATTTTTATACACTGGTATTAATGTTATAAGCTGTTAACTTTTGGTGCAAAATGGTGCATTTGTGTGGGAGGTACCAAAAGGGGAGCGGCAATAACGCCCATTTTTCACTGGACTGTAGGCACTATAAAAGCATTACACTGTACAAAATTTCAAGTATTTCTAAACACTGGTATTAATGTTATAAGCTTTTAACTTTTAGTGCAAAATGGTGCATTTGTATGGGAGATACCAAAACGGGCGTGGCAATTTCGCCCATTTTCCTCGAGTTGATAGCGACTAACAAACTAATACTATGTGTGGAATTTCAGAAGATTCGAATACGTATAATAGCAGTTATTAAAGAATCAATATTTTACAACATTTTAACCCTTTGTGGGGGAGGTTCCAGAAGGAGTGGACCAATATGGCCCATCTTCGAACTTAGCCGGAGATAGAAAAAAATATTACCACATACGAAATTTGAAGCCAATCGGTTACTTCTTTCGGGAGTTATCGTGCGCACCAGCCAGCAGACACACAGACAGCCAGACAGACAGACAGACAGACAGACGGACGGACATTGCTCATTCGACTTAAAATGACCCAAAACGGATTTCCGCCGAACATACTTGGGGTCTTAGGTCACTCCTTCGATGTGTTACACTTTTTTCCGTAGCAAATGATATATACCCTCGTCTCACTAAAGTGAGGGTATAAAAATATGTAGTGTACTTATTCTCTTTCGTTACAAGATAGCGATTTTAGTTAAGCACTTGCAAGAATACTAAAGGTTTTTCCAACAAGAGGTGTTATTTTGGTATTCAAAGAAAAATGAAATTTTTTGAGATAAATGATCGGATGTTTATTTCATAATAAAGAGGAACGTATGCCGTTAATAATGAAAAACAACATCAGCCAAATTCTATCTTTGCGGTCTTGAATCGACGCTGGGCTGTTGGCGTAGACCTTATCTTTCACGTAGCCTCAAAGGTAGAAGTCGCAAGGTGTTAAATCACAAGATCTCGGTGTCCAATTGTGATCACCTCTTCGAGAGATAACACGGTCCGGAAACTTTTTCCGTAACAGAGCAATGGTTTCGTTGCTTGTGTGGCACGTAGCGCCGTCTTGTTGAAAGTAAACGCTGTCCAGATCAATACCATCCAACTCCGACCATAAAAAATCATTAATCATCTCTCGATAGCGCAATCCATTCACGGTAACTGTTGATCCAACCTCATTTTCGAAAATGTAAGGTCCAATGACCCCGCCGTACCATAAACCGCACCAAATTGTCACACGTTGAGGATGGAGAGGCTTCTCAACAATAACTCTTGGGTTTTCCGAGCCCCAGATGCGACAATTTTGCTTGTTGGTGGAAATGGCCCTCATCTGTCAAGATGATTTTTCGATGATTTTCGAATTTTAATAATTTCAATGCGTTGTTGAATCGTGTATCGTTCCATTTTTAGTAATGGCGTAGTTTCTGCTTGTCTGCTGGCTGATCCCCGTACCACTGATAATCTCCCTACAAAAATAACTATATGTACATATATCCAAAGTAGTTGAAATCGATGGTATATTTTGTAAGGAAGAAAAATGCAACAAGTCTCTTAAAAAATCCATTTGCAATATACTGAGTTATACAGAAAACTAACACACTCGGAAGGACTCTAGAGAGTACATATCGCTCACTCACTTCAAGAGTGACATAACTTAAAATTTAAAATTGCCAAGGTGTTCAACTTTAAGTCCGTATAAAAAGTTAAGTTACATTAAATAAGATGTTAAAAAACGCTTTAATAATCCGAAATATGGTTGTTTACTTATATACCAAATTTCGCTGAGATTACTTTGTGGACATTTGCAAAATTCGCATTTTTGTAAGGCAACCTCAAAAATTTTAAATTTTGAGTTATGTCACTCTTGAAGTGAGTGAGCGATATGTGGGTCAATCATCATATGTGTAACATCCGCCTACCGGACAATATCAACAGCAGCGGCATCGGTCCTCGCGCATATACATACCTTCACTCGATATCCTTAGAAAAAGATCTCAAAAAAAAAATATCATCTGTGTAGATCCACCACACAGCTGCACATAGAGAATAGACTAATTAAAGAAGAGGCAAGACTCATATTACTCGAGGCTTGGCAAAATAGATGGGATAGCTATAAGGGGAGCGGACCCATTAACTTATCCCCGATGTGAAAAATTGGTTTGTAGATCAGATGGAGAAACAAATTTATACCTTACGCAGATCCTTAGTGGACATAGTCATTTTGGCATGTCCACTAATTTATCATTACCAGGAGCAAAGGGTAATGATAAATTTGTTTAATGTTGTTTTTTCTGGGTAGTTTGGTGTGTGTTATGATATTTTTTAATTAAATATTTTTTTAACGAAATTTAATGATTTTTTAAAACTGTTGATATTTACCTAGTATATGAATTTATTATATCAGCCGAACCGTCTTCTTGAAAGTGCATTTTTTTCCCCAACGTTGTCTCTGCACATTTGTTATTGACGCATACATAATCATAGAAATAAAAAATTCAAAAATATTAATAAAATTCAATAGTTTTGGGAAATATGTATGAATGAATCTACATATAAAGTTGAGAACAAATACGCCTTGAGTAATTCAGAATATGAAATGTAGTGTCAGTCTTTAATATCGAACGACGTATTTATTTGGGCAAAAAGTTACGACATGTCGTTTCGTTCTATACATAAAAAGGACACGAAAACTCGAATAAAACCTAAACAAATTCTATGATTAGACTTATGGGGTTTTGCAATATCTATAAAACCTTTATTTTCCACTATAGCCCAAGGAAATATAAAAAAAACTGAGGTGCATTTCACAGCTTTCTACCAGGATAAACGGAAAACGCAATTTGACAAAAATCAAGATTCGCCCTTTTTATATTAAAAATACTTTTTGGCTTTACGAAAATAACCGATTTTAGACTTTTTAAAGACAACACAAGTGGCTACTTTAAAAAAAAAAAAAGGCAGCCAGTTTAACGCCAGTCAAATCCAGGTTCTTAGTGATACCACGGACTCAGATGCCCCTCATCGAAACCGACCTGTTTGATAAACAAAGTTATCAATAGTACGAATATCGGTACCGAAAAGATCTGTCAGACTTCCTAGAAAGTCCGACCCCAGTATGTCCAGACGTCGTTTACTTAATGAGAGACGGTAGCAAGTCAGGCGCTCAATGCTTTCCACTCCTTCCTCATCACCACAGCTCCTGCAAATCATTGAAATCAATACCTAACCTTCTGGCATGTTCGCCGATCAGACAGTATCAGAATTGACACTAACGTAGAAAGTTTTTTCCGCTCTAGTGCGAGGAGACATTTTGACCTTCTCAGTTTGTCCAGATTTGTCTAGCTACAATTTCTACACTTGTAGAGACTCAGTCGCTGTAGTCCTTAAAGCTACGCTTATGCATAGGCAGGAAGTTCTCTGAACAGTTGACAATTAGTTGAGAATGGATCGTTTATCAGTTGACATCCACCACACCACATTGCCGTACAACAGTATTGGGCGAACTACTGCTATATGTACATGCCTATAAAGATCAACTCAAAATCTATAAGTAGCTAAAGAAAGCACAAAGACGTTCTTGGCACACCTTCTGTGGAGAAGTGAAAAAGGTCTCGGATGCCGCAAGGCTGAGTAATATATTATCCGTTACACCATGTACAGTGGATTACCTGCAGGATGAGGTCAACGCCAAAAAACAGTGAGCAGCCGCTAAAACTACATTTCCCGTGGAACTTACCGACAGAACTCGAGGTGGCCTTCGGTAGCTTAGTGCATTAGACTTGGATCCCAGTCATTAGTGATTTGGCCTTATTGAATATATTGTTGCTTTTTCCTGGAGTTTAGCAAGATTAGGAACTACCTAACACGCTCCAGGGGGACTGGCATGCCCACATAGCGTCTAGCGACCTGCAAGCTCTTCTTGAGAGATACTGCCCTTACGGCAGAAAATAACAGGTGGTCTCTTGTCAGAAATAGCATACTTTCCAGGCTGATGCAACCCTGCCTTAAACCCAAATGCACCAACGCCCTGCAGCCTTGCGGCATTCGAGACCTTTTCCACTTCTCCACAGAAGGTGTATCAAGAACGTCTTTGTGCTTTCTATAGCTTCTTATAGATTTTGAGTTGATCTTTATAGGTATCCCATTCATTAGTGATTTGGCCTTATTGAATAGACTGTTGTTTTTTCCTAGCCTTTAGCAAGACTAGGAACTACCTAACAAGCTCCGGGGGAACTGGCATGCCCACATAGCGTCTAGCGACCTGCAAGCTCTTCTTGAGAGATACTGGTGGTCTCTTGTCAGAAATAGCATACATTCCAGGCTGATGCAACCCTGCCTTAAACCCAACACCAACGAGGGGGAACATCTCATTTATCGTGTCTATCACAACGGGACATTGCCTTATTGGACGGTACACAGAGACATTGAAGGTCTTGCGAAATGACTCGAAGAAACTTTGGAGACGAAGAGAAGGAGGGAGTTAATAGAACATCCTGCTATCTCTAAAAGAGGTAGGCTTTACAAGGTGGGGATGCTGTTAAAATCCGCCACCTTTTCAGTTTTCTAAAGCAACAAATTGGTTTAATGGGAGGGAAGAATTAAGTTTAAAGTCTTATGTTGCCTTTAAAATAACACCTGTTTCATTATAAACATTTATTCCGTTCCACAATCTTAATATTTTCCACCAAAAACATAATTTTTTTGTCGAAACTATTTTAGAAACTGTTAAAAAATGGTCAATTTTATTAAATTTAAAAAAATACCATTTATAGAGTAAATTTGTTGTAGGATCTTAATAAGTAATACACCTTATAAGTAAAAAGTTATGGAAGCTTTGGAATACATTTTAACGTTGAAATACAGTTCAATAAAACTTCAAAACCTATTTATGAATAAGGCCAAATATTAAAAGGAAAACTACGCGTACATACGGTCCTATTCTTTTTCTATACTTACGACATGCTACGTCCAACGTACACTTCTTTACGACTTCATAAAGCTCCAGTGATTGATCCCCAATTGTTGACAATTTATTTACCAGCGTATTACATTCTCGATTGAATATGGGTATAAAGGTCTCAATAACCCTGCGTCCAAATGCGGGATTCAAAAGACGTCTGTGTTCATTCCAACGCGGTGCTTTTGGTACATTTTAAAATTAAAAAAAATCTACAGATTTGTATAGGTATTTACTTACATTTGGAAGTGAAGAGGCCTTCCCCTATGAAGGCGGACAGGAATTTATAGATATCGCCTTTATTTGTACAATATGGCGATTGAAATATGGTTTCAAGTGTATCTGGGTCGTTAACGTACAGACAGCAATCTGTGCCCAACCAAGTTGTGCATGGCGTGTTACGCCCACAAAACAGCTCCTCCAAAGACTTTATAAATTCTAATTGAAATAACATTTAAATTATGAACAAATCAAAAAAGTAAAAAAAATGTCAGAGATTTGTAATGTTGTAGAAAGATTTACTGATAAAATATTTGCCAGGTAGAATTTGCAAGTTCGGTCATATATTTTCATTTCACAAGAATTTTTGATAATGTGGCAATGAAAATATTTGTTCAGGTTTAATGGGCGTTTTTTTGTTACAATCTTCCTATTTTAGTTTAGAAGTAACATATTTCCACTTACGGGCATATTTTCACTAACTCGAACGAGAGCGGTCCCAAAATTAGCCGAACCAACATATAGATGGCTCAAGTAGTTTGAAAAAAAAATTACTTTTGTGTAAAGGGGCAACCTTCTAAAAAATATGTTTTATGTTTCAAGACGCCACGTTGTTTAGTTATTTTAGGCACTCAAAAGTAAAAACGCGTCTAATGTGAAAAAATCGTCGTTGCCACAAGATGGAAAATTATCTGGAAATTTTGACGGTGCAATTTGCCACAGGATGAACATATATGTTGAAATTTTGACGTTGCAATTTGGAGTCACTAAACATAAATAAATATGATAAATCCTTCACTCACGATCACGTTTCGCCACTTTTAAGCCAATTCCAATAAAAGGCAGCCCTAGAGGGCCCGGTAACTTTGAGCAAAGCTTGTAAAATCTTCGTCTGGACCACAGCCAGCACATCCATATGATCACTAATGCGGCTATTAGGATAACATTAGTGAGCGACATTATATATAAATGCGTCTCTGTAAGAGCTGTAACGAAATAAATAATTCTTAAATTAGTATCAGAAGTTTTCGTATAAAATTTTTAAATGTTAAATTATTAATAACACTAGCATACCCGGTGCGCTTCGCAGCCCCCACACGGAGGAAAATCGTAATTTTTGATATGTTTGAATTGAAAGAAAATATATTTGGAAACGATTTTTTTAAATATTATATATTTGTTAACAAACAAATATTATTTGAAAATCATGAAATTTAGTTTGGAGCGCATATATTAATATATTAGAACAATATATATTTGCGCACTGACTTTCACAAATAAATTATGTATTTACTCACAAACAAAGTTATTGTTTAAGATATTTACCAAATATATTTTATTTAAAAATGATTTTTTAAACTTTGCTGAATTTTTCGAATTTGAGTTAGTTTTTCGTAGATTATAGTTAAAAATGACATTAGCAGCATTGGCTGTTGTTTTACATCAATAAATTTTAATTTATAAGTATTCCAATTCATCACATTTTGTCAATCCATCAATGCAATTTATATTTACGAAAGATTATACGATTTAAGTTTTAATTAAATTTTACAAACATATAAAATTTATAACAAAATGCTCTTGGAACATCTGAAAAACAGAAATCTTGTTTTTAAGTTAAGACATTGATACATTGGCAAAATACAAAATACTAGTTCCAAATAAAAAAATGTTGGAATGGGAACATATTTTTGTTTAGAACAATATCCTCCCAAACATATAATATTTGTGTATGTCAAATATTATATCTTTGGAGTGTACCCTAAACATATGTATAATTCAAGCCGAATATGTTTGGGTCAATATACTACAGAAGCGATATTTTTTCAGGGTGCATCTTTTATCTATTTTCTGTTTAGGGTACTGTAAAACTACTATACCTCTTTATTTCAAAATGACATGATTATTACATATGGTGCAAAATGAAGAAGATTTGATTACTTTTATAAAACACGAACCCTCGTTTCATTTCTAGTTTATGTTCCAAGAGTTACCCTGACATCATGGTACAATATTTATCCCTTTTCCCACAGTACCTCTGGAAGTTGAAAAACTATTTTTTTGTGTTTATTTTCCAATACCTACATTCACACCCTGGTACAATATAAAAACATGTTTGTCCCACTGTGTCTATAAAGGTACGAATTTAAAAATCTAAAGTAAATCGCTCCATTGTACCACATTTAACCTTTAGTGTGTCATAATTAACCACTTTACACGATTGTACAAGATCAAGATCCAAATTCGCAAGCTTAGGCCGTATTTCAACATTTTTGTCCCCTATCTGTGCCATTTATTTAACCTTTTCCCCACGGTTTAAGTAGAAGAACCTATTTGGAAAAAACTATTTCTTAGCTTTGGTTTATGCTGTAAGAGCTACCTTTGCACTCAGGGACCACATTCAACACCTTTTGCACCACTGTTCCATATTAAACACTTTTTATTACACTGTGTAAAGTACGAATTTTTATACATATCTGGGACTATTTTGTTCCCTTTTTCCCCCATTTAACCATTTTACCGTATTTAACTTTTTGCTTCACCGTACCATATTTAACCATTTTTGCTCCACTAAACTATATTTAACACATTTTTCCCCTCTGTAACATGTTGAACAATTTTTGCTTGCCCCCAACTGCATCATAATTTTAACCTTTTTGCACCACAGTGCTACATAATTGCAGTGCATCATAATTTTAACCTTTTTGCACCACAGTGCTACTAAAAGCATACATTTAAAAAAAAACATTATTATTTCATATTTAACTTACCCTCTCTCCCTGCATCCATATTTTTACCCACTGTACTAAATGTATGCTTTTTGACCCACTGTGCTATATTTAACATTTTGGGTCCACTGAATCAAATTTAACACCTTTTTGTCCTACTATATTTTGTCCACTATATTTAACCATTTTTGCCCCACTGTACCATAGTTCCATAGTAAACGCTTTTTGCCCCACTGTACCATACTTAACCCATCTTGTTCCACGTTACCATATTTTACTATTTGTGCCCACTGTAACCATTTTTGTCATACTGTATCATAATAAACCATTTGTGTCCCACTGTACCATTCTAACACATTTCTTTCCCCACTGTTCCATAGTTAAAGCTTTTTGCCCCACTGTACCATATTTAACCCATTTTGTCCCACGTTACCATATTCAACCAATTGTGCCCCACTGTACTATAGTTAACCCTTTTTGCCCCACTGTGTCATATTAAACCCTTTGTTTCACTGTACCATGTTTAACAGTTTTTGCCCCACAGTACCATATTTAACTCTCTTTGCTTCACTGGGCGTGCCCCACTGTACTGTATAGTTAACCATTTTTGTCACACTGTACCATATTTAACCCTTTTTGCCCCACTGTATCATAGTAAATAAATTTTTGCCCCACTGTACCATTTTTTACCCAGTTTGTTACACGTTACCATATTTTACTTTTTGTGCCCACTGTAACCATTTTAGTCATACTGTACCATATTTAACCATTTGTGTCCCACTGTACCATAGCTAACACATTTTTTCCCACTGTTCCATTGTTAAAGCTTTTTACCCCACTGTACCATATTTAACCCATTTTGTCCCACGTTACCATGTACCATAGTTAACCCTTTTTGCCCCACTGTGTCATATTAAACGCTTTGTCTCACTGTACCATATTTAAGAGTTTTTGCCCCACTGTACCATATTTAACCCTCTGTGCTCCACTGTACAATATTTAACACAGTTATGCCCCACTGTACTGTATAGTTACCCATTTTGTCACACTGTACCATATTTAACACTTTTTGCCCCACTGTAAATACATTTTTGCCCCACTGTTCAATAGTTAACGCTTTTTGCCCCACTGTACCATATTCAACCCATATGTCCCACTTTACCATATACATAAAACTATTTTTACCCCACTGTACCATAGTTAACCCTTTTTGCACAACTGTGCCCCATTCAACTCTTTATCTCACTGTACAAAATGTTTACCCACTGTACCATAGTTAACAAATTTTTGTCTCACTGCACCGTACTCGTATTTACTTAAACCACCCTAGCGTACTTAAACCTTTTTCTACGACTGTAACATATTTAATCATATTTTCTCCACTCCACTATTTAACCTATTAAACTCTTCATATATCATGTTTAAGTTCCAATTTTGGCAGATTGTTCCCTTTTTTCCCCATGCTCCATAATTAACCCGTCGTGTCCCACTGTGCCTCTTAAAGTTAGAATTACTAAAAATCACTTCAAATCTCTAGTTTATGTTCCAAAAGTTACCCTGGAACCATTGATCCATGTTTGACATTTTTATGCCACTGTACTATATTTTACACTTTTTGCCCCACTGTACCCCGAAAACTACGAATACAAAAAAAAATTAATACCCCGATCAATTGTCATAAAGACACCCCTCGCCTCAATCTTCACCATTCTAATATTAGGCTTTAAATTTGGCGGTGGTATTTATAACTTTCTGTCCCACTGTGCCTCTAAATTTTTTAAAAATCACTCCTTGTTCTTGTTTACGTCCCAAGAGCTACCAAATTTCACGATTCCATTTGGATTTGGCTGTTGTAGCACATTTTTCCCTTTTTACCCCACTGTGTACGAAAAATCCTGTCAATTTCAGAGTCTACCTCATAAGACCTACCTACCCTCACACCAAATTTCACGATTCTATCTCTTGCCATTTGAATTTGGCTGTTGTACTACATTTATCCCATTTTCCTCTTTTTACCCCACTGTATGCGTAAATGTTCGAATTACGAAAAATCCTGCCAATTTCAGAGTCTACCTCATAAGGGCTACCATCACACAATATTTCACGATTCTAGCTCTTGCCATTTGGATTTGGCTGATGTACCACATTTATCACTTTTTACCCCACTGTGTGCGTAAATGTTCGAATTTCGAAACATCCTTCCTCCTAAGGGCTACCCTCATACCAAATTTCAAGATTCCAGCTCATTTCG
Organism: Eudasyphora cyanicolor; assembly: GCA_963930755.1. Classification (NCBI taxonomy): domain Eukaryota; kingdom Metazoa; phylum Arthropoda; class Insecta; order Diptera; family Muscidae; genus Eudasyphora; species Eudasyphora cyanicolor. The sequence goes on from OZ005737.1 coordinate 60,440,626, forward strand.
TTTAGATTTGGCGGTGGTACCATATTTATCCCTTTTTACCCCATTGTGCGGCTAATAGTACGAATTTCGAAAATTCTCGCCTTATTGCTCGTCTACGTCCCAAGGACTACCCTCCCATGATTCATGATTCTAGCTTCAACCGTTTGGCCTGGGCGATGATCAGTCAGCAATCAGTCAGTCAGCCAATCACGCAACAATTTTATATACTCGTATATAGATTAAAGATTAATGGTGATTTCGTTTCTGCAAAAAAGTGTAACATTTTCGTTGCTGTTTTGCCGAAAACTGGACATTTATACCACATTTGGGAATATTGAAATAGGAGCTGAGTCTAATTCGAGGGACTATATCAGTTCCACCTAAAATGGTAAATATTTTTTAGAATTTCGTGTCGACATTTTTCTCAGAATCGAAAGCATTATAGGTTGGTATTATTAGTTTAATTTGAGAGAAGTTATTTTTTTGAAATGTGTGTGAGCGTCATTTGTGGGATTTAAAATTTCAATTTTGAAGTTAAATGTACCCATTTTAAATTTGTTACTACAAATAACTCCAGATGTATTCCATCTGGGTTCAATCAGTAGATTATGATTGCATTTAGAGTACATTTATGGTGTTTTTCAAAAAATGGTACTAAAAAATTCTAATTTTGTTCTGCCTTTCGGTTTATCCTCTCTAAACTTATCTTGCGCACCAACCAGATAGGCAGAAGGACAGGCCATTGCTAAAATGACCTAAAATAGCCCAAAACGGATTTCCGCCAAATATTCTTATTGTCTCTTAGGTCACGACATCAATGTGTTAAAACGGATTGTTCTACCAAAAGTACTATTATTTCTACATGTACACAGTATGTTCAAAAAATATCGCGTATTTTCGCGTAATTTTGTATTTTTTCAAAAAGTATTTATTTATTCATGAATATCTATTTTGTCCCCTTCAAAGTAATTCCCCTCGGATATAATACACTTCTGCCAAAGTTTTTTTTCCAATCCTCGAAACACTTCAAATAATCATTTTTTGTGATATCATCAATCTCCTCAATCGTGGCATAGCGTCGTCCTTTAATGGGCCTTTTCAGTTTTGGGAACAAAAAAACAGTCACAGGGGGCTAGGTCAGGAGAATACGGTGGCTGCGGCACCATTACTGTGTTGTTTTTGTCAAAATATTCGCGCACAAGCAACGCTGTGTGTGCAGAGGCGTTATCATGGTGCAAAAGCCAGTTTTTGTTCTTCCACAAATCCGGGCTTTTTGGCGGATTGCTTCGCGCAATTTGCACATAACTTGCAGGTAATATACTTTATTGACCGTACTACCCTGTGGCAAGAACTCATAATGCACCACGCCCCTGCAATCAACGAAAACTGTGAGCAAAACCTTTACGTTCGACCGAACTCGGGCGTCCGGCACGCTGTTCGTCCATCGTATCTTCTCGGCCCTCTAAGAACATTTTGTACCACCGATAAACGTTGCTTTGGTCCAAGGTAGCTTCACCATATGCCACAGTCAACATTCGGAATGCGTTCACACAAAATTTGATGCAGATTCTTTGATACATTTTCTGAAACAGATTCAAATCGAAGACAAGTTAAAACACATCCAAACACAACAGCTGTCAAAAATTAACTAAACATTTAAAATGGCCGACCTTGTCAGCATAAGTAAGGGACAACATAACGCTACAAAAATATCAAAAATCAAGTACACGTAGCCCGCGGAAATTAAAAATTCGGGATATTTTTGGAACATACCTCGTATCCATAGATTTTCTTCTAATAGGCATTGTTTTCTTCTTTGGGATGCTAGATTTCAAAAATTGGAACATTTTTTTTTCTATTTTTTCTGAAAAAACACGATTTTTTTATTATTTTTACGACAGTTACTAAACTTCTGTTTCCAACATAGTAGTAGTAGTAGTCCTCATAATTGCCTATAATTTAAAGTGTATCCCGGATTTATCGAGCATATACTTCAAAAAAGATGATCCAAATACTAAATGCACCTTCCAAGAAAACGTTAATTTAAAGAAAAATGGTTTAAAAAGAAATGTACCATTATTATTTTTCCTTGTTAAGGACACCAGCAAAAGCTATGCACAGCCCTTGGACAAAATATTGTTGCATAGTGTAGTAGAGCTGTCAGTAAAACGGATATCGCCGCTCTAGAATTTTAAACCAATGACGCGTGCAGTTGTATGAACGGCATGAATTTTAGCTGACATATCGTCGGCTTAATGCTATTTTGGTCCATACGCCATTTTTGTGTTTTTTGAGTTAGGAGTTGATAATATGGGTTCCAAGCATGCTCTTTCAGAATCTGCAATCATTTTTTTCCTATCTCGCCTAGTTTTCGAGATATTGGTAGGGTAAATTTGTTTTACTCTGAATAACGGGAAATAATTTCGATATTTTTGTTCTATGTCTCAATTTTTCTATCGCCCTATATTTTTCACTCAGTATTTTACGTTCTTTCGATCACAATATGTAAACTAGTGTCCATCCATACCGACCCTTTTTGTGGTCCATGTAATACAAATACGAAAAAATTGTAAAATAAAAGTGGATATGGACCAAAATGCCAAGTACAAAAATTGTTATAACTTGCTTATTTTTGGATGTAATGGCATAGAAATGCATGAGAATCATACAAACACTGTTGGGAACCCTATGAAATAAAAAGTGTGTAACTCTTCAGTCCCGTTTTTACTCAAACAATAAATTGCGTTTTTCTCCGTTCATAAAAAATGGCGTATGGAACAAAATAGCATTAAGCCGACGATATGCGTGATTGTGGACGAGGAGGCAAATATCGTTAGCATAATCCAGATCTTCAAACCGTCCTTGCAAGTCCCACGTGATGCCTCGCCTTATGCTATTTACTTGTACCATTATTTCGTCAAAAATATGTGGTAACTAAATTTTTACATTTTTGCACTAGGATTGTTATTTGGAAGTTATAGTCATTTTAAGTTTCGATAAGTACATTTAAATGTTTCACAAAAAATAATGATCACTATATCTCCTTACTTAAAAAATTATATCCATTAGAGATTAAGAGAAACTAAGCACACAAAATATCTCCTTTTCGGCCAATGACGCTTATTTAGGAGTTATAGCCATTTTAACTTTATTTTCTACAATTACGCCTATATCCAGGCAAAATTTTGGCTTATTTTGCACAAAAAAAAGGTTAAAAAGGAATTTCACATACGAGTATAGTGGTAAAAATTCTAAAAAACTGATGTGGGACATATATGTCTCTGGTCGTCAAGGCTTAAGGAAATATAGCCATTTTAAGTTTATTTTTGACAATTACGCATATATGTATACACGAGTTTCAACGGGCAAACTTTGGCTTATGGTGAGTTCGTTTTTGGAAAAAGTGCAGCATTTTCTTGCCACTTTTTCCGAAAACTGCACATTTCTAACATATTTTAGAAGTTTAGAAAAATCGAGTTAAGTTAAAATTCGAGGCAACGTTCACAACAATTTTGAAATATCTCAAGAAATTTGCAGACAGTATTTCTTAATGAAAAGGGCGAACGGCATTAAATAGGAAATAATTGATGATTTCTTACGGGGTACTTAAGATTTGATATTATAATTGTCCAACTTACTTGCGTGTACGTGTTCCAAATCTTTAAAAATGAAGTTTTATTTATCTACGTACGTTTATTTTTTTAATTTCAATTTGAATATCTATTGATCAGAAGTAGATAGTAATTGTCTTTTATCATCAAATTTGAAGTAAAATTAAAATTTTAAATTAACTAAAATGTTGAATAGTTAATAAATATATACTAACGGCCAATTCCACAATCTTCGGTTATCCTACAGTTAGAGCTAACCTATAGGTATAGCTGTCAATTTGTATAAAATTGTTATTTTTTAACTGTGAGTTAGCTCTAGGTGAATAATCTGTTACCGTGAAATAATTCCCAATTAAACAAGTCCCAACAAAAATTAAATAATTCCCAATTTTAAAAAGTGAAATAACTCCCAAAGTGCAAATGAAATGTTCCAATATTTGGAAGTTATTTCATTCTGAACTGAAAAAAGTGAAATAAGTCCCAACAACGATGGATTAACCACCAATCCTCGTGCATAGGGTTTTCGGCCGAGATTAAAGATTTTCTTCTCCAGGGTATGTCCAAAGAAGTTTGCGCGAACCAAAGTTGCTCCACGTGACGGGCCTTCGGCCGGGATTAAAGATTTTCTTCTCTGTGGCATGTCCGAAGACGGCTACGCGAACCACAGTTATTTCATAATGAAATAACTCCCAACAAAAAATATGAAATAAGTCCCGACGCATTGAGAGTTATTTCATAATGAAATAAGTCCCAATTTACATGGATTTTTTTGGGACTTATTTCCTACAAGAACATACACCGCATAGGATAAGCAGATGAAGATAATGGCCCTTATTCATAAAAATTTAATGAAGGTTGGAAGAACGCTTTAACACTGCTAAAGCGGTCCTCAAACCTTCTTTAACTTTTTATGAATAAGGCCCAATGACTCGACCCGACACATTACTAGATCCCACTAGAAGATAACGAGGAAATACATGTCCCGTAGCGATTTTCTATAATTCATTAGGTTTTAAAAATATCATAAATAAGGAGCGCACATCAGGGCTGATTTAAGTGTATGTTTATGGACATGAGACGTTGAAACGTCCCCTCTTTTTCAATCTAAAGTAACCTACATCACCATCGTAAATGACTTAATAAATATTTCAAAAATAGCTTCATCCTAGGCCACATATTTATACAAAAACTGTTTATTTATGTATGTAGGTATTATGTTCCCATTTCACCGTGAAAATGTCACGGGAATTTCTCATACTGTGCCAATGACAATATTTGTTCAGCTTTAAATTAAAAATGGAAAAAATCGTCGTTGCCACAGCATAAAATATTCTTGGGAAATTTTCACATTGAAATGTGGACATAAGACGGTTGAAAATCAATTCAATAAACTTTCCATAACTTTTGCTCACTTTCTATTTAACTTACATAGTTCGTATTTTACTTATATCTATTGTGCAGTGAAAGCAGTTGTCGAAAATATTTCAAAATCTCTTTTAAACTATTTCTCGAAAATTTAATCGACACCAAACGTAAGAACACTTTTATTCTTAATCAAAGTCAAACCTCAACTATGGCACCAATCTTGGTTTGTTATTATGCTCTGATCTAAACCATATAAAATAAACCAGATTATATGATAATGCACAAAACCATATATAAATACATACTTTCGTAATTAATTTGCATGTGTTGAAAAGGGTGTATCAAGTATTTTTTTTGCGGTGAGAAAACAAGAACGAAATTGGACATCAGGTCTCACTATCTTTCAAGGAGAGCTTACAGGTCCACATATTCCAATTCCCCTGGAGCTTGTAAAGTGGTTCTAAGTCTTGCAAGTTCATCTGCTTTGTAGTTTCCTGGTGTGTCCCTGTGGCCCCGCATCCACATCTGATGATTATTACCCTGTACAGCCATTAAGAGATCTGCGACAGTCCAAAACAGTTCAGCCATCCAAGAAGGCAGTTTCCAGGGACTTAGCAGCCTAAATATCAGAAAAATATGGGTATTGTGCCTGTGAATTAATTAAAAGACTACCGGATAAATGCTATTATATACATTTGTATACTCTATCGGAATTTAATGTATATCGCAATTAACTTAATATGAAGAAAACAAGTTCCTCTTATTATGACATAGGTATTCTACGCATACAGATTAGAAGATATTTTCTAATTATTTTTTAATAATTATTTTAGGAATTTCATGAGCGTGTTTGGTGATAGAAACTGGACTTGTTTATAATTTATGTTTTTTGCGTCACCGCCCAACGGACCTGCACTGCAAAAGACTGGTTGCCGCTTTTCGCTTCGGCGATGTTATGTAATTTCTCTCTCTCTACTTTCCAGCAGGATGGCATCCATAGCATAGTCGACCACAAGAAATATCATTCTACTCGAGATTGGGATTTAGCTTGGGAGATACCAGCTCACATATGTAGATCAATTAGTGCTAACACGAGCCCAGTTGCCCCTCATCGGAACCAACCTGTTTGAAGACAGAACGGTAACTGGCAGAAATACTAGACAAGCAAATCGTATTGAAGTTTCACGATGCCGTCTAGATCTGACGAAGCGCGTATTGGCTTTGCTGGACTAAATGAATATAATTAATTACCTTCAGATTTAAGAAATATATATACTTTTTCTACCTTCAAACGTTCTTTAAAAAATTATCATTGCAAAATTTAGTAACACTTCTGATTTAAAGGGTCTCTACTTGCATAATGTTAGGTAGTTTATAATCTAGTTTTAGTTGCCTCTATAAAGCCTTAAAGGCGCTGATGCACTAAACACAAATATTGTATAAAATAAATGTAAATATAATATATAAATGAATAAAAAAAACAAAAAGTTATAGATAATACGAACATCGGTACCGGCAACATCTGTCAGACTTAGAAAAGCCGACCCCAGTCTATCTAGACGTCGTTTACTCAATTCTGGACAGTTTCACATCATGTGCTTTCCACTTCCTCCTCATCTCCGCAGCTTCTGCAGAAGTCAATACCAGTGAGTGGACAGTGCGCATCAATAAAAATTCTTCTAGAATTTGAAATGTCGTACCTTTCATAGCAAGTTCATCGGGATATTCCCCTGAATATCCCTATGTTAAACTTCTCAGCCATCTCGTTAAGATACCTGCGTCGAGGGCTATTTGTGAATTTAAGGATGTGGCCTTTGGATAATTAATGGCACCCTGGCTGTCGAGTAAATCCCAACCCAGTGTTGGTTACTATGTTGCGATTCAACCACTTGGCGACTTCCCATACTTCCATTATTTCGGCTTGATAGACGCTTCAAGTACCTGTCAATTTTGGGCTATATAAAGACTAAATAATTTATTCTGTAAACCAAAGACTAACTTCTCATCAAGCTTTGCACCATCTGTATACACTAAAAAAAAAGCGTACTGAAAATCAATGAATTTTTCGTAAAGTTTAAGATTTCGGCAATGATTTCGAGCCAAAGACAATCGCTATAAAAATAAGAAGGTTTTATAGTTAATTTAAAGACGTGAATAGTACTTGTTTTGAGGATGCATTTCATAGAATTAAGAATTTTGGGTAATAAAACTTATTATGTTTGGTCTTAAAATAAGCAAATTTTTTCGTAAATTTAAGTATGGCGCGTGCTTATTTTTAGTAAAATATCATATAATTTAAAACATTATCGTAATAAAATTTAAAATGTTTGTCCTTGATATAAGAATATACTGGTAATTAATTTAAGGCATACATGAATTTAAATACAGTTTTTTTAAATATGTATGGAAAATTCGTTACATTATATTGATTATAATGTTACTCTTTTAAATGAATCATTTTCTTTGAAATCATTTAATATTCATAGAAAATTCAATAACACAACACTTTATCTTTCTAAATAAATATTTTATATTGGAAAATGCAAAATATGTAATTGTATAAAGACAAATCGGCCAACACACTATGAAGTTTGACTTTTATTCGAATATTGTATTGTTATGTATCGATTCTATAGCGGGATTCGTTTCTCTATTTGTTGTCCATGAACAATTTTTATTGGAACCGACCTTAATGATTTTTAACCTAGAATTTGGCTGGAATTTAAATAGAAATTATATAAAACAAATATTGTATTATTATATCATATAGTTTGTATGCTCACTCATTTCCTGCAATTTGTAAATTTTTAATTCCCCACTGCATTTTTCATATATCCAAATAAAGTTCAATTGCGCGAACTAAAATAAAAATAATTTGAATAGAAATCAAACAGAATGATTTATATACGATAAACTATTAAAATAAATTTTATCATATAACTGTCACAAAATGTTGAAAAATAAGAGATATATTCAAATCTTTGGAATATACTTACTTACACTGAAATATTTAGTCACTCTTCTACGACACAAATTCTTATAATAGATCAATACAAAATTTGCTGTACTAAAAGATAAAAAAAATATTTATGTAAGATATTATTAATAATAGAAACTGATTGTTTTGAAAGTGGCGAAAGTGAAATTTATCATATAAATTGAGTTATCAAAAATAATTTTCTCAAAAAAATCAATCGTGACTTAGATTTTAAAATCTTAAGTTTTGTACGCAAACAAAACTACAAAAACTTATTAAAAATTACGTCTGTAAAACAAAAGCTAATGCTGCTTATGACATTCTTAAACCTGGTGTTAGATTAGCAAATCTGTACGAATCCTAGATTAAGAGTCCATTTGGTCAACATTACATTTTTCATATAAAATAAATATGGAAGTCAATATTTTACATTTATTTTTATGCAATACTTCGTGAAAAGAAAGCATCTTATTTACAATTATTTTTGAGCAAAAACGCTTATTATTTTGATTTTAGTAAAACAAAAATATCCCTTGGACCAAATTATAAGGCAATATTTATACATTCATATTAGGGCGGGTCGATTTAAAAGTCGCCCATTGGTCAGTGAAAATCGTATTCTAGGGATCAAAATAAGAAACTTTGCCGAAGGAACCATACCTCTAAAACGAATTCTGATGTCCCGGAAAAAATCCCACTTTGACCCATTTAGAGTGCTCCAATCGAGTCCAAATGTATGACCGAGCCCCACTAACTTTGGAGGACCGATCCACCCATGCCAGTGGCACACCCCCTGGAACTCACCTGGGGGGTTCCCCATACAAACATTTCAAAAAATCACAATTTTTGGCACTTTACATGACAAAATCAACGAAATGGCTATGTTTTTTCTTCCGGACATCAGAAGAAAGAACATCAATTCCGGGACATCAGAATTCGTTTTAGAGGTATGGTTCCTTCGGCAAAGTTTCTTATTTTGATCCCTAGAAAGTTTCTTATTTTGAGCCTCCCCACAAATCGACCCGGCCTAATACATATATTACCGTTTATAAAGGAAACGATACAAAAATTGGACCAAATGGGCCTAATCTAACAGCAGGTTTAATTATGAAGTACTTATGAAGCAATTATGAACACGAAATCAAGGAATAATTTAAACTAAAATTCAAAAAAGGAAAACATCTTTTTAAATAAATTATATTTGGAAAACTTTTTAAAAATAACTTTGTTTGTGTGAAAACACGTATTTTATATGTGAACGTCAGTTCGCAAATATATTTTGTTCTAATACCGTAAAAAATACCGTAATAAAATATATTTGTTCAGAAATATATAATACTTACAAATATTGTTTCCAAATCTATTGTTTCCAAATCTCACTTATTTGTTGTAATTTATAAATGACATTCAGCACTGCATTTTTCATATATCCATCACATTTACCTTCAAATATTGCGTGATCTAAAATTAAAATAATTAATTTTTTTCTGAAAATAAATCAAATAAAATTATCTATAAACAAAAAAAATGCAAATAAATTTTATCATATCACAATTGGAAAACGCTGAAAACTAAGAGAAATATTTCAGCTTCATATATAATACTTACGTTGAAATATTTTGTAAAATTTGCTACTCTTCTCACAAAAGACCCATTCTAAAATTGTTTTACTAAAAAAATTAAAAAAGATAGTTATATGTATAACATATTATTAATAATAAATTTCTATATTGCCACAAATAATTTTACATTTCTGCATTATGCGCTGGTATTTTTAATAAATAAATACTTTCAATTAAAATGTGTTTTGTTAATTTTGTAATTGCCAATATGATGTTTATTTCAGGATAATAATATTATTTTTCACGTACCTAAACATTTTCCCATTGTCTCTTTCAGTATTACAAAATCTATTACTCACATTTTTATCATCCATTTGGCACAAATCTCTTCACAAATCTCTTACAAACAAGATCTCCTTCAAAAATGCATGTACATACATCGTCATAAATAACACACAGCAAAAATAACTATGACACACGCACTCCCTTATCACAGAGATCGATGGTGACGCCGACGGCATAACCACATGCATACACACATGTACACGACGGTTTCATTTGTTGTTGTTGCTATGCTTTAGCAAAAATAACTGTTAACAGCCCATATTAAAATTATTTTCGGTGCAATATGCACGTATACTTACATATTCACAGCAATCAAATTTTTTCACAATCCGCGTCCCGAAAACAGACAACCGTTTCCTTCCATCGCTTGTAAATAACTGACGATTTAAAAGAAAACGAACAACAGAACTGTTCTCTATTTTCTCTTCTAGCATTCCATAATTGATTCACACATTGCCAAACAAAACTGATTATCTGAGCGAGAGAGGGAGGGAGAGATTGTAAAATTCTCTCGTATGTATTTTTAAAAATAATGGCAATAGTCATAAAATTTATTACCAAGAGAGCCTTTCCTTTAAGGGGAGCATAGCCTTAAATTTATTACTCAAATATCTCATACTGTTAATTAAGTCCGATTCGGCATTAAAACTATGACATGTCTACGTCATAGTGTTAATGTAGAAAATCCTTAAAAGTATTGAAATATTACTTAAAATAATGCGGATTGGCACAAAAATAATGATTTTTTTCTTTAATTTAAATGCGTACATTTAAAGAAGCGCGTACACAAAACTAATGATTAGATAGTCATTAATTCAAATTCAAAAAACTTTATATTAAGGAAAATTTCGTAAAAAACGTGTAAATTTTCATTATTTTAATGAAAATTGTCATTGAATTGATGCCGAGGTAGCATACTTAATATAAGAATGGGCCATCATTAGTTTTATTACTATTTTTTTTTTTCAGTGTAGAAGTGGAAATAGTTTCTATTTTGTGGTATTCTGCCAAACCATAATCTCTGGCAGGTATCTTAGTGGCAGTTGGTATATAGTCCACTCGTTCGCTTAACTTTGCGCTACAGTGTGATACGAGGAGGTCCCAAAATTAGCCGACTTGACATACAGATGACGGTAGTAGCTTGAAAAAAAATGCATTCGTGAAAAGTGGCAACGTTCTAAAACATATGTTTTAAGTTTCAAGGCGCCAAATTGTCTAGTTTTTTTTGAGCACTCAAAAGTAGACGATATCAGTGCATTTTGTAAATATGAAAAAGAAAAATTGGTGACTGATATGTAATACAATGCTTTCTTTTGAAAGATCTTAGTCCAATCAATATTAAAACAGAGCTAGATTCTACTTTGGGGAATCTGCTCCTCCGTTTACAACTATAAAATATTGAGTGGCAAACTTTAAACGCGGCCGTACCAGCTGTCAAGACGAACACCATAGTGGCCGATCAATTGAGCTGTCCACGCCAGAAATGGTTAAACAAAATCCACAAAATGGTATTAGATGACCGTCGGTTGAATGTTCGTGAACTAACTGAAGTCATAGGCATTTCAAAAAGTGCTATACATCGAAAAATTTGATGATGTAAAAGATGGTTACCGCGTTTGCTCACAATCAAGAATGCACCAGTTCCAATTTCGAATTTCTTCAGCACGCACCTTATTCGCCAGTTTAGCTACCTCGGAATATTTTTTGTTGCCAAACTTGAAAAATTTACGAGGTGGAGGTTGATGGCTATTTCCAGAAGCTAAATAGTTCATACTACATATAAACATGGTATCGAAGCTGTTGAAAATCGCTGGTGAAAGTGTATCGAGGTAAAAGAAGTTTTTGTTGAGAAATAAAGAAACATTTTCCCAAATTTGTTATGTTTTTTGTTAATAATTTTGGGACTCATTAGGCCGTAGTTCTTCTACCTCCACATTTATAGACAGTTTAATCTTAATGCCGCTCTGGTTGCAACTTCTCTAGCCACAATATCAATCGACAGTAGATGGACTAGGAATTCTAGAGAATCTGTCGCTGTAGTCCTTAAAGCCCCGCATATGATTTGGCGGGCAGTTCTCTGAAGCTTCATTAATTGTCTGGATGTCTTACAATAGTATTCTGCGAACTACTGCTATGTCCATATACCCAATGGACAATTTTAGGAGAGAGGCCACAACATGCCCCTACAGATTTCTCACAGGAATATAAGACGTCGTTGACCTTCCTTACCCGTTACAATATATTAAGTGTGAAGGACAATATGCTGTCTACATTTGTCGTCCACTCGCTTTCTTCTTGGTTCTGCTGTTCCCCGAGTTTTGTCCGAGAGTTCCCCGGAATATGTTTGTTGAGATGTACATTCAGTGACTGCTCCCTGAAGTCGGCCCCAAGATACAGCGCTACATCCAAGGTCAGAATAAAAAAGTAATTTCGTTTTTCGCAAAGAAATTAAAAAAATTATTAGAAATTAGCGTTTTTTACAACCCTTTTAAAACCAAGGCATCACTGTGATGCATTTGCATGTCGTAAACTTAGTTGTGTGGGTTTTTATTCAACCCTTTTAAAAAATGAAGGTATCACTGTGACACAAATGCAGGTTGTAAAATTGCTTGTGTGGGTTGTTTATAGCACCTACTTAAGAAATGAAGTTTGTTTTTACAACCCTTTTGTGGGTTTTTTATGGCACCTTCTTAAGAAATGCGCGTTTTTTTGCAATCATTTTAACAATTAAGGTATCACTGTGATGCACCGCAGCCCTTTTCAAAATGAACGTATCACTGTGACACAATTGCAGGTCGTAAAATTGCTTGTGTGGGTTTTTAAGCCACCACCAGACACAGCAGGTAGAATTGAAATTACCATTTCATTCTTATTACCTCGTCTCGTAGACCATATATAACGCAACAGTTTTTGTGAATGCATTAAGTGAAGTTCTAATTTCAGATAAAAAAATATTTAAAAAAAATAATAAGTGAAGTGACCATTTCGTAGACCATATATAACGCAACAGTTTTTGTGAATGCATTAAGTGAAGTTCTAATTTCAGATAAAAAATATTTAAAAAAAATAATAAGTGAAGTGACCATTCCAAATCAAGAAGTTTACAATGAATCCACCATCCTCTACCCCGCAAGATGAAGCAACAATAACATAAACAACTATCGAAAACCCAATGAGTCATATACCCAAGCATGATGTTACTGTATTTGGTGTGTCTACTGATTTGACTGATCATAATTTACCAACCCATCTGGATATCTTGAGATATTATTTTTACTTAAGCGAACGTGCTAAAACAGAACAAAAAAAGTTTTCCTATAAATCATTCACTATTCAAGTACAAGATAAGTTGATTGGAATTTGGGAAAAACTTGGTATGGAAATAATGCTGAAAAAAAATGTATTTAATAAATTGCTTGACAAATATCAAGACCAAATCAAGAGAAGAAACAAAACCCAACAATTTACAGAGTATGTAAAATCTCTGGAAACAATTTTTTACATTGGAACATGTAAATGCTATTTGAAGGCAGCTCCATGTGCATGCGGCTTGATTCCCGAACGCCTCAAAGAGTTTATGCACGATCAACATAATCAGAGAAGACTAACAATGGATGCATTTGTTGGAAATTGAAGAGCAAGGAGCAACGTCTATGTCATCAATGCCAACATACCAAGATCCCGATGATTCAACATACGCACCGCCACCGGTTCAAGAAGATATGGATAGAAGCACAAGTTCACAATACACAGAGAGATACGATTGTTTTAACTTTGCCTTGGTATGGGACAGATTTGGTGTGCCTGATAGAGTAGCATCAGCATTGGGAACCGCTCTTTTGCAAGATTTTAAAATTAAAGATAAGCATGAGAAATCGAAAGTTCGCAGAGAAAAAGAGAAATGCAAACAAGAAGTGCTTCGCAAACGGTTAAATGATACCAATTTGTTAGCGTTTTCATTCGATGGCAGAAAAGATGATACTTTAACGATAGATAAAATTGATGAGAAGTATCATACTAGGATGGTAAAAGAACCTCATCTTGTTATTTTGAGAGAACCCAATTCTGAATTGATTGGTTACGTAAGACTGGAACATGAAACCGCTGAATACAAAAGAACCAAATTAAATGATTTTTTCAACGATAAAAATATATCACTGGATGCATAAATTGGAATATGCACTGACGGTGAGCCAACAAACACTGGCCCACACGGTGGAATTATACGACGATTCGAATTGCTGTTAAAAAGACCATTGCATTGATTCGTTTGCCTTCTACACTTCAACGAACTTCCGTTTCGTCATTTGTTTGAAGCTTTGGATAAATCAAACAGCACTGGACCAAGATCGGCAACCGGAAAACTGAGCCATCAAATCGAAACTTGTGAAACTCTTCCGGTAACTTATTGCTATCACTCATTTATTATAATTGTCAACCATTTTTAATTATTTTATTATTATATATTTTCAGGTGGTGGACGGCTTCCAGAAAATTGAGTTGCAAAATATGCCCCCTGCTCCAGAAAAAATTTAATTTCCCACCGATTCGAAGTACTTATACGACATGGCCCATGCAATTTCTAGCGGCGTGGTTTCGGTGGATCTGGCTAACATCAAACCAGGGAAAATTGTGCATTCTCGGTGGCACACCAAGGCCGCTAGATTATTACGATTATATGTGACAACGGAAAATCCAGATGCAAATTTAAGAATTCTGGTTGAATTTATAATTAAATGTTATGTGCCAATGAACTTCAATATCAAGTATTAAAGCTCTGTCGTGTACGGCTGTGCATTATTTTTCAAGTGCATTAGTTGGTCACGATTTCTAGAACCTCGTTTACGCAAAATTGTCAATCAAGTAATTAACGATAATTCATATTATGCGCATTCGGAAAATATCTTGTTATCAATGTTGTTTGATGATAGCAAAGAAAAGCGCGATTGTGCTATCAAGAAAATTCTACGCTATCGAACCGATGTTGACGACCCAACGAAACTTAGAGCTTATAAAAAACCAGATATAAACTTTAATTGCACAAGTTACACGGAAATGATCAATATGAATGACATAAATAACGTATTTGAAAAACCATTCACGCGAAGCATTCCGTACGATACTTTGAAAGAATATTTAAATCAAGATGATCCACCGTTTAATGATCCAAAAATTCCATCACACATACAAGGAACGGAACGACATGTTCAATTGCTAGCTAGCGTTTCCAAACGGGTTATACGGGAAAATGTAGAGGCTGTTATGGCGACGACATTAGAGAGCCGTGCGAAATTGCCCAGACTTGAAAGTAAAAAAGACTTCAAACAATAATTTTTTTTACTTTCTTTTCTATAACTAACTTAAATTCATTTTTATACCCTACACCACACAGTGGTACAGGGTATTATAACTTTGTGCATTTGTTTGTAACACCCAAAAGGAGAAGAAATAGACCCATCGTTTATTATACCGATCGACTTAGAATCACTTTCTGAGTCGATTTAGCTATGTCCAGACGGACATAGCTAAATCGGTCTGTCTGTCTGTCTGTCCGTCTGTGCATGTATTCTTGTAATCAAAGTACAGGTCGCAATTATGGTCCGATCTCGACGAAACTTTACACATATCTTTTTTTTGGCCCAAGGACGATCCCTATTGAATTTGGTTAAAATCGGTTCAGATTTAGATATAGCCCCCATATATATGTTAGCCCCGATTTGACATTTAAGCGCTGTAAAAACTTTATTTTATATCCGATCAGTATGAAATTCGGCAGGAAAAGGTTTCTTATTACATGAATGAACTCTGTTAAATTTGGAAGAAATCGGTTCAGATTTAGATATAGTCCCCATATATACATTACCCCCGATTTGACATATAAGCGCTGTAAAAATGTTATTTTATATCCGATCAGTGCGAAATTCGGCAAAGAGAGGTTTCTTATTACATGAAGGAATACTGCTAAATTCGGAGAAAATCGGTTCAGATTCAGATAAAGCCCCCATATATATGTTACCCCCGATTTGACATGTAAGCGCTGTAAAAACTGTATTTTATATCCGATCAGTGCAAAATTTGGCAGAAAGAGGTTTCTTATTACATGAAGGAATACTGCTAAATTCGGAGAAAATCGGTTCAGATTTAGATATAGCCCCGATATATACGTTACCCCCGATTTGACTTGTAAGCGCTGTAAAAATGTTATTTTATATCCGATCAGTATGAAATTCGGCAGAAAGAGGTTTCTTATTATATGAATGAACACTGTTAAATTTGGAAGAAATCGGTTCAGGTTTAGATATAGCCCCCATATATACGTTACCCCCGATTTGACATGTAGGCGCTGTAGAAACTGTATTTTATATGCGATTTTAAATTCGACAGAAGGAGGTCTTTTTACATGAATGAGTATTCAGGGAAGATCGGTGCAGATTTATATTCATTGTTCCTCCTGATTTGGTATCAAACCGCTATAAAAGTTGTATTTTACTTCCGATCATTAAAATTGTCCAGAAAGATGTTTCTCAATTTAGGAACGAATATTGCTTATTTTAGCGATTATCGTTTCAGAATTAGATAATATGTTTCTACCCATTTACCAATTATTCCAAATTATTATGGCAATGACCCTTATCGCATTGTTAGGGAGGTGTAGGGTATTATATAGTCGGCCCCGCCCGACTTTCTGCCTTTCCTTACTGGTTTCATTTACATATGTTCTGACTAAATAAATTTCTTAAGAGAAAAAATAGATATTATTATAAATAAATATTATTATAAATAAATATTATTATAAATAAATAAATAAAAATAAAGAAAAAACATAGCCATTTCGCTGATTTTGTCATGTGAAGTGCCAAAAATGGTGATTTTTTTGAAATGTTTGTATGGGGAACCCCCCAGGTGAGTTCCAAGGGGTATGCCACTGGCATGGGTGGATCGGCCCTCCAAAGTTAGTGGGGTCGGTCATACATTTGGACTCGATTGGAGCACTCTAAATGGGTCAAAGTGGGATTTTTCAAAATTTACCCCTACCCAAAAGTTCAACCCAAATTCCGGGACATCAGAATTCATTTTAGAGGTATGGTTCCTTCGGCAAAGTTTCTTATTTTGATCCCTAGAATACGATTTTCACTGAGCAATGGGCGACTTTTAAATCGACCCGCCCTAATGTATACATATCTTCTATATCTTCTTTATATATAAAATCCTTTGTACGTTTGTTAGTAACGCATGATCTCCGAAACCATAAGAGCGAATGGGCTAAAAATAACACAATAGCTACAATTTGGGCTCATCTGTGTT
Organism: Eudasyphora cyanicolor; assembly: GCA_963930755.1. NCBI lineage: Eukaryota > Metazoa > Arthropoda > Insecta > Diptera > Muscidae > Eudasyphora > Eudasyphora cyanicolor. Next base: position 60,457,770 of record OZ005737.1, read on the forward strand.
TTTGAATTATTTTCTCGGTGATAAATGGCGGAGTGGTCAAGATATTTGCAAAATTCGTATTTCCAGAGCTATTTAATTGAAATTTAAAATGTGTGTGTGGTTTGTCCTGATAATAGTTTGTATGTATGATTCCAACCGCTAGATGGCGCTAGATGGCCATAGTGAACTTATGGTCAATATAATTTGTTTTCTGATTTTTTCCTGAAACTCGGTATGTATGCATTTTTGAAGGAAATATCGATCAATAATAAACCAATACAGCCCGAACAGAACGGGCAGGACAACGTCTGCTGGGGTCAGCTAGTGTATATATAAAAATGAATCGTGGTTTGTTCGACTGCTTAAAACATGAAAACTACTGGACCAAATTGGATACTTCCTTCTGCAGATTTGTTCGTAATTGCTCCGCGAAGGTTTAGGAAAAATTAAAGTCGCAAAATTCTCATCAGGTGGCGCTGACCACTGGACCGCTGAGCCTCCTGTAAGAGTTGTATAAACAACTGACTTTTAACATAGCCATTTTTGTCCTGTGGTCAGTTCTAGCGCTATCAATAAATTGATATCTTTATCTTTTATCTTTATCAAAAGATAAAATTTTGTACATATGGAGTACTATACACGACAAATATAAACGCGAAAAATAATTTTGAATTCTCTATCTGTGGTCAGTGTAGCAGTAACCAAATGTATTCATTATTTCAACGTTTTTAAAAGTTATTTAAGAGCTAAGAATCTAAAAATGTAGATGAATATACATATCTCAAAAGTTCGAAAACAACTATTCATTGTCTAGCCTAAGGTCAAGCTGAAGTGACTAAAGTAATTGTCGCTCTTTCAGCCTTTTAAGAACTATGAGTCCACAAACTGATGTGTATATATAAAGATATCCAACGAAAGTGCTTTTACGGTAAGTAATTTTTGACCACTTGGTCGCTGAGTCTCCTGTAAGACCTATACAGCTGAAATTTAGCATATGGATAGGCTAGAGTATTTTATAAACCACGGACTTTTCACAGTATCGCACAATTTTTTGTTCGTATTATTTTATGCTTTCAGAAAACTCTTACAAGAAACAAACCTAAATCTTTGTAAATATGTAGTACTATACAACGAAAATTTACCCTCTTGACCACTGAGACCTACTACTACAAGTAATATGCTGAAAATTTGAAAGTTTTCTGACAACAGATAGAGAATTGAAAATTATTTTTCGCGTTTATATTTGTCGTACATAGTAATCCATATGTAGACAATTGTATCTTTTGATCTTATAATGTGTTTCAATTCTGTTCTCAATTTATTGATAGCGCTAGAACTGACCACAGGGCAAAATATGGTCAGTGTAGCAGTAACCACCTTTTCCCATTATTTAGTGTTTTTAAAAGTTATTAAAGAGTTAAGAATCTAAAAATGAATATGAAATGAACACCTAGATACCAAATGAACACCCAGAACCCAAATCTGATATTAGCAGCAATACGTGCTCAATTTGACATTGCGTTAGCTCTCGCATCGACCGGAATTGCTGCAACACTGTTGGATGGTGGAAGAAAGGCATATTTAGCACTGAAGCTTCCGTTAAACCTGCAGATTGATGAAAATCCAATTTGCAACATTTCAAAGCAATCAGCCATGGCAAAAGTTTTGAAAAATTGTAAATTGATCGTATGGTAGGAATGCACGATGGCGCACAAACGATCATTAGAAACACTCGATAGAACATTGAAAGATTTGCGAAACAATAATCGTCACTTTGGTGGCGTCATGATATTGCTGGCGGGCGACTTCCGAAAAACACTTCCCGTGATTCCGAAATCAACAGCTGCAGATGAGTTAATCGCATGTCGGAAGTCATCGTTTTTGCGGCGATACGTAAAAACAATTCAATTAAGTATGAATATGAGAGTATTCCTGAAACAGGATAAAATCGCAGAAGTTTTTCTAAAGAACTAATGAGAATTGGAAATGGACAATTAGCAGTAGATACTTTTAGTGGTTTAATATCAATTCCACCCACCATTTGCCAATTCACTAAAACAAAAGATGAACTCATCACTAATGTGTATCCAAATATGTATAAAATAAAATTATCGTAACTACGATTAGCTAAGGACACGCGCAATTATAGCAGCAAAAAATTCTGATGTGAATGAATTGAATCATACAAATCGCGTTGAAAATGAAGACGATGTCGTCAATTATCCCGTTGAATTCCTAAACTCTTTGGATTTGCCAGGCATACCGCCCCATAATTTACGTTTTAAGGTTGGATCTGTAATTATTATGTTACGAAATCTTCATGCTCCGAAACTGTGCAATGGAACCCGAATGATAGTGAAAAACCTAATGAACAATGTGATGGTGGCAAAGATTTTGAAAGGACCATTCCAGGGCGAAGAATGCCTAATTCCGCGAATTCCCTTGACTTCAACAGATTTACCATTCAAGTCTTCCATTCAAACGTCTTCAGTTCCCAGTGAAACTTGCATTTGCGATTACCATAAATAAGTCACAGTGTGGGATAAATCTGGAAATGTCATGCTTTTCACACGGCCAGCTGTTTGTGGCATGTTCCCGAGTAAGGAAACCATCCTCACTCTTCATTTTCTCTCCGGAGCATAAAACTAAAAATGTTGTGTATCGATAAAATTGAATAAAATAATTAATCATTACTTTTGTAAGACTTCATTAAAAATAATATTTATTGAAACTAATACTTGATTTTATACTATTTTCAACAAAATCAGCTTTCTTATAAATACACGCTGAAAAAAAATCGCTTCTGTAGTATATTGTCCCAAACATATTCGGCTTGAATCATATATATGTTTATGGTACACTCCAAATATATAATATTTGGTACACACAAAAATTATATATTTGGGAAGATAATGTTCTAAATAAATCCTGGTTTTCACCCTAATACTTTTTATTTGGGATTTTAATTACGAAACAAAAATGTATTTAAATTTAAGTATTCCGAAAATATCGAACCTTAATTGTGTTAAGTTTTTCAGTAATTTGATGACAATTTTTTAGAAATGATTGAAAAAAATGCTGACATGAAATACCCAGAAATTTAAAATGAGTCCTTTAAAACAGAATGCAATGCTGCTAATGGTATTTTTGACTGGGAGAAATAATTCGAAACGAAGGAAAAACTAAAAATGAAATTAGAAAAATTCACCAAAGTTTTGAAAATCTTTCTTAAATTATATATATTTGAAGATATTCCTAAACAATACTTTTATTGGTATATAAATACATATTTTATTTGAGAAAATTAGTTTGCAAATATATTTTGTTGTAATATATTAATATATGCGTTCCAAGTAAATTTTATTGATTTTCAAATAAAATTTATTTACTCAGAAATATAAAACATTTAAAAATTTGTGTTCCAAATATATTTATATATATAATAGAACAAAATAAATTTTCGAACAGACTTTCACAATTATTATATGTGTTTACACACAAAAGTTATTTATTGTTTAAGTAGTTTTCAAAACATATTTTATTTAAAACTTTGCTGAGTTTTACGAATTTTAGTTTAAATATTTCCTAGATTTCGTCTTATACTGTATAACGGGTGATCCAAGTAGAGATACTCTTTTCAATAGCCTTTTTTTGACAGGTCACGTGTGAGTCGTGTCATGCTGTCATGTTATTTTTGTTAAGTATTGTTTGGCATTTCATCATGGAAAGACTTACGCCTGAACAACGTTTACAAATCGTTCAACTTTATTACGAAAATTCACGTTCTGTGAAGAATGTGTTTCGTGCACTTCGCTCAACTTATGGTCAACATAATCGACCTACTCAGCGTACTATTCGCTAACACCATCATCCATCTTGAGACCCAGCATTCATTATTGGATAATATTCGACGAATAGATCACGTCCAGCAAGCAGTGAAGAAAATGTAGCGGCCGTAGCTGACAGTGTACACGAAGACCGCGGAGTGTCGATTCGGCGCCGTTCGCAGCAACTCGGGCGCAGCAACTGACGTATGGAACGACTTGGCGCATTTTATGTCGATATCTTAAATTGAAAGCATACAAAATACAGCTTGTAACGGGTTTTTCAATAAGAGCGCTACAAAAGTTTTTTTTTAAATAAAACAAAAACGGAAATTCTTTATTCCTGTGAAAGTACGTTCGATGCCATTATGTATGGAACTCGGTTTCTTTCGCATGGCCACCACGGGAACGCTTGCAGAAGTCCAGACGCTGAACCCAATTTTCGACTCGATTTCAATTTCACGTTTGATATTCGTACGAAGTTCATCAATCGTCGCTGGCTTGTTGGCATAGACCATAGACTTGACGTAGCCCCACAGGAAATAGTCTAACGGCGTCAAATCGCACGACCGAGGCGGTCAATCGATATCATCCAATTGGGGCCAAAAATATTCGGTTATCATTGAACGGTAGCGATTCCCGCCGGCCCATAAACCGCACCAAACCGTAATTTTTTCGGGATGCAATGATGACTAATGGAGTACGTGTGGATTGCTGTCTGACCAATAACGCATATTTTGTTTATTGACGAAGCAATTCAGCCAGAAATGAGCCTCATCGTTGAAGACGATTTTTCGATGAAAATCGCTCTTAACGTTGATGCCACTGAATCCGAATTTCGGTAGTAAATTTTAATAATTTCGACTCGTTGTTGGCTCGTATATCTTTCCATCATGAAATGGCAAACCTTACTGAAGAGAAATGTCAAAAGAGCGGCAAAAAATATGGCGTCGTTTGCTGTCCCTGTCGATCTACTTTTGTAGCGTCCCTGTTTAAAAACCCGATATATATATAAAAATGGTGTAAAAAATGTATAGTAATTCATCAATTGGGAACGGCTTGTGCGATTTGGCTCAATTTTTCAGTTGCTCGTAATTGCCAGGAGAAGGTTTGTACAAAAGAAAATTTTGGGAAAATCGGAAAAATCTAAAATAGTTATTTCTTGAGAGATTCCTACTTTTCCTATCTACTTCTGTCTTTTTCAATCAACATTGTTATTAATTTTCTATTAAACGAAAAAGACATTTTCTATTAAACAAATGTGCTATTTTTTTTGCTGCAATTCATGCGAGTTTTGCGTTTTATTACAATAATTTCGGATAGTCGCGTATCACATCCGCAAACGGTACAAGCATTACGATCAATTAAAATTCATTGCCATATTTATCAGTTCGATCATTTTTTCAGAAAATAAGTTTGAGTGTACGAGTAAAAAGTTAATTGACCGAACGATGACGGATTTACGAGGTGATTCTAGACAATTTGGTGGGGCTATAACATTGCTCTCCGGAGATTTTCGTCAAACGCTTCCCTTCATCTCGAAATCTACTGCTGCCGATGAAATGAATGCATGCCTGAAATCGGCGGCATTTCGAGAAGTTGAAATTGATCACGAACATGAGAGTCGCATAGCAGAACGACTCATCGACTTTTAAATTCTCGACTGCTTGCGCTTGGCAGTGGCCGAATTCCTGTTGATATTTCCACTGGATTGATATCGTTCCCGGACAATTTTTGCAAGTTCATATCGTCGAAGGAATTCAGTTCCCTGTACGATTAGCTTTTGCGATGACAATCAATAAATCTGTTCTTTCATTCCAATTCAAGCTGATTAACAAATGTAATTTAAAATTGAATTAATTAATTTATTTGAAGTCAATTTGCACGTTGAATGTGTCAACTTTATTTGTATTATATATATATATATATATATATATATATATATGTATTTATATGTTATATATAGTTATATATAGTTATATGTATTTCAAAATTTTTTTATGGTACAAAATAAAAAAGTTTTTTGAAAAAATTAAAACTCACTTATTTGTATTATTATATATATATATATGTATTAACAAATGTAATTTAAAATTGAATTAATTAATTTATTTATTTTATATATATATGTATTTCCAATATTTTTTTATGGTACAAAATAAAAAAGTTTAATTTTTAAAGTTTTGTCTGGCTCGAGGTCATATATAAAATTAAGAACTGAAAACTGATGGTGTTGTTTCTATTATGTTTTATTTTTATTTATTTCCGATATTTCGATCGTCTTCGACGATCATCTTCAGGGATTTTCACTTAAAAAATAACAAAGAACAAATATTATTTAAAGAAAAATTACAAAAATATATCACGGTATTTACATTTAAACAAAACAAACGACTTGTTGCTAACACAGCATTGTTTCAACTAACTATTTTATTTTCTCGGTTTGTATTTTTCCACTAAGTTACGATAAATTTGTGCACAGTGGTCAGTGTCAGTCTTACAGTTCATTCTTACGTCAGTAAGAGCATTTCCAGAGTATATCTTTTCTTGTAATTGTTCTCCTGTGTCAATATGTCAAAAATTTATTGAAAAGATTTCAAAGATTTTTGGAATTTGGCGGGGGGGGGGGTTATTTGACGGTCTGGGGTCTGGCTTCTTAAAGTTGACGGTCTGGCTTTTTAAAGTTGAGGGTCTGGCTTTTTAAAGTTGAGGGTCTGGCTTTTTAATGTTGAGGGTCTGGCTTTTTAATGTGGAGGGTCTGGCTTCTTAAAGTTGACGGTCAGGCTTTTTAATGTTGAGGGTCTGCCTTTTTAATGTTGAGGGTCTGGCTTCTTAAAGTTGACGGTCTGGCTTTTTAATGTTGAGGGTCTGGCTTCTTAAAGTTGACGGTCTGGCTTTTTAATGTTGAGGGTCTGGCTTCTTAAAGTTGAGGGTCTGGCTTTTTAATGTTGAGGGTCTGGCTTCTTAAAGTTGAGGGTCTGCCGTTTTAATGTTGAGGGTCTGGCTTCTTAAAGTTGAGGGTCTGGCTTCTAAGGGCGCGTAATTCGAAAAAAATTTAAGTCAACACAAAATAACCAAAAAAAGAAAACAAAGCACACACAGAACAAACAGAGAACGAACAACACACAACTTTCAACTGTTTCAAGCGGAGCAAACACGCACAAACGACGTTTGTGTCAAACTCAAATTTCGTCAGTACGACAATGTTAGTTTGCCAATCACGTGTTGGAAAACCGTCTTCGTTGTTTGTTATTGCGCCGGAAAATAAATCAAAAAACATTGTTCAATCAAACATCGCTCTCTCTACTGAAATTGAATCCACTCAACTAAATCGAAAAGAAGAAACTTCTCAACCCCGGCACGTTTGTGTCCGTTGTGTCGTTGGTGTCCCGGGTGTTGAAGGAGGTCAGCACACATGTGACCGGGAATCGGGTTTCCACCCTGACGTTTATAGATGGACAGCGGTACCGCATTCTGGTAAATCGCCAGGGCATGGCAATTGTCGTTACCTACGAGGGGGAGGGGTAGTGTGAGAACGAAAGTCCCACGTCGTTTTCAAGGTGACACAAGTAAATATCCAATGGTCAAGAATAAATCGCGCCGCGAGTGAAATTGGTAGGCCATCGTGGTCTCCAAAATATCAAGAATAAACCGTGGTGTGAGTGAAATTGTGCTGTGATACAAAAGCTAAGTAATCTTTTCTTCGCCGTAAGAATTGGAGTGTTGTCCGGCGGAGGAAACTCGTCGTTACAGTGGATGGTAGTTTCCCCTTGTCTTACAAGTTCATCTACTTTGCAGTTCACTAGTTCGTCCCTGTACCGGGACGTCCCGGTACCAAATTAAGTGAATATTTAACTGTTCAGGAATACCTTAGGGGATCTGTGATAGTCGATAGCAGTTTTTGAATTAAGGGAGAATGTTTTCAAGGATTTTATAGCAGCCTGAATATCAGAGAAAAATATTGATACAGATTTTAGTCAGACCGTCATCTCTCAGGCATTCTGCTACTTCCCTATTAGCTAATAATTTTGCCTGCTAAAAACTACAGTGACCGAGGAGTCTATTTTCAATTAATAACAATAGTTTCTTAGAAAGAACACCAATGACCACTTGGTTGTTGAGTTTGGAACAGAGTAGGGTTATATAATTCCACTTACGACTAATCGATTAGTCGATTTTTTGGTACAAAAAATTCGAAATCGAATGTCGACTTTTTGTTTCTAAAAGTCGACTTTTCCAGTTCGATTTTTTTCATGTACGAGTACGAGTATTACCAAATTTATGCTTTTGCCGTAACTATATAACCCTAAGAACCGAGTTCACAATGGCTTGGAATGCGACCATTCCATTCTGATCTATCAGTTTTAAGAGTGAGATACTTCTTGACAAAAAGTGGTTCAGACATAGTATAATCAACGGTGCCGGACATTATGTGTAGAACACTTCCTGGCCATTTCGCAGAAATTTATTTACGCCTGAACCACTATGTCGAACATTATTACTTATATGCTAAAAACAGCTGATTTGAGACCTACAAAAAGGCATCAGTTGACAAAGCGAATGAAAACATACTCCCTGATGGTCGAAAATCAGCTGTTTTTCGTATAGAAGTCATGCGAACGTTAACGTTCGATATCGTGGGTCAGGCGGTTAGTATCGCGCAGAAGGAGTATTTATGTAGAACCTTCCACCAGACGACAATGCCATACCGATTTACCAGTCTAACTACTGCCGTATACAGCCAATTAACTTTATGCAGGTTCAGACCACAGAGTTTTCCTATCTCCCTTCTACAGGTACCGGGTTTTCCATTAAGGACATAACATTAACATTGCCAGAGCCCAATCGAAGAAGTTTCGGCATTTCAAATGATCAAGTGGCTTTAGTTTCTTCTACAGATCTTGTACGTTTTCAGTTTGATCTTATAAGGATGAAGGTCAAGATCTTTTCGCAAAATACGACACAGTGTGGTTTGAGAGATGCCCAATTCACGAAAACGACGTGGAATCGACTGATTTGGTTCATTTTGAACGGATACACATACGGCTGCGATATTTTCTTCGCTTCGAGCGAAATTTATCCACTATAGCACGCACAGCTCAGAATTTCGATCCGGTAGTAATTTTTAATGTTTTCCAAACGATGCACGTAAGTAAACTTTACCATGATGAACATTTTTTTCTTCGACTAACGCTTTGACCCTGAGAGATCATTAAAAATGTATGAGGGTGCGTTGAAAAAAAATATGAATCAACATAAAGGGGATTCATCTTTGAATCTCCGATGTTTGTTTACTGAATCCAGTTCGTGGCATACTGGACAAAGTTATTTTATCTTTAACTTGAATTGAGATATTCGTGGATAATGCACCAAGAGAATGCGCCAGCATATATCATTCAGGTATGTCACAGGTTTTGTACGAAATTCGTTCGTTTTCGTTTTTCAAAATCGCATCGTTTCACTTTTGCTTCTACAGATCTTGTACGTTTTCATGAAACCGAAAGAAAATGAAAACCCAAAAACACCATCAAAAATATGGCAGCATAGAAATCAGAAACAGCTGTTTCAGCCACCGCCGTCAACAATGTCGGTTCGACTCCAAATCCTGATTGGCGGTAGTGAATATAATAACAATAAATAAAACTTAATAAAGCCCAAAAAATAAAATTGACCAAAATCTTGACTTGATTAATGTTTCTGTCTTTGCCCCTTTAAATATATAGCAATTATTATTAAATTTAACATTAAAATAAAAACTTACATTTCATTGATGGAATCTTCTTTTTTATTGGTTTTTTTAGTTTCAGGTTTGACCAACCGTATTAACATTTTCGTACGAAAAGTATTTGAAATAGTTTTATTTGCTTGAAATTAATTAAAATATTATTCTTTCTTAATCTTTTGGTAGTTTTTTTTTACTTTTCTGGAGTTTAAATTACTAAAATCATAAATTTCACTTCTGATTTTGTGAACGTTTTAAACCGAAATTTATTTTTCGGTTTACGTTTTCTGCAGAAGCTAAAAAAGTTTTCGATTTCAAAAACGTAAATTCTAAAATTTCAAAATTCATCATTTTAAGTTTGTTAATTTAATATAACGAAAAGTTTATTAATTAAAATAACCTATTTTTAAAATACACCGGTTGACCACTTAGCGTTACCCAGGGTGCACTATGTAAAAGGGCCTACCTTTACACCCATACCTACCTTTACTTCACATACATACCTAATAAAGAAAATAAATTATCGACCATCTAAATTGTGTTGTACAAAGTTGTATTTCCTGAAGTTGAAGTTGTATGAAGATGAATCAACATAAAGGGGATTCATTTTTGAATCTCCGATGTTTGTTTACTGAATCCAGTTCGTGGCATACTGGACAAAGTTATTTTATCTTTAACTTGAATTGAGATATTCGTGGATAATGCACCAAGAGAATGCGCCAGCATATATCATCCAGGTATGTCACAGGCTTTGTACGAAATTCGTTCGTTTTCGTTTTTCAAAATCGCATCGTTTCACTTTTGCTTCTACAGATCTTGTACGTTTTCATGAAACCGAAAGAAAATGAATACCCAAAAACACCATCAAAAATATGGCAGCATAGAAATCAGAAACAGCTGTTTCAGCCACCGCCGTCAACAATGTCGGTTCGACTCCAAAACCTGATTGGCGGTAGTGAATATAGTAACAATAAATAAAACTTAATAAAGCCCAAAAAATAAAATTGACCAAAATCTTGACTTGATTAATGTTTCTGTCTTTACCCCTTTAAATATATAGCAATTATTATTAAATTTAACATTAAAATAAAAACTTTCATTTCATTGATGGAATCTTCTTTTTTATTGGTTTTTTTAGTTTCAGGTTTGACCAACTGTATTAACATTTTCGTACGAAAAGTATTTGAAATAGTTTTATTTGCTTGAAATTATTTCTTAATCTTTCTTACTTTTTCAAAATTTCAAAATTCATCATTTTATTTTTGTTAATTTAATATAACGAAAAGTTTATTAATTAAAATAACCTATTTTTAAAATACATTGTAATTTCTTATCTGCGTTCAAATTTACAGAGTGGATATTTTGCTAATTTCAATGAAATTGTACCTTTTGGAACCAAATCACAAAATTTTGCATCGGTGTGCACACGAAAATTGCGGAATATCTTTGCTATCATAATTTTCATATGCATCATGGCATAGCGATATCCAATGCACATGCGGAGTCCTTTCGTGAATGGTACAAATGCAAATGGATGTTGTTGATTTGTCGAACCAAAATGTCTCTCGGGATCAAAGGTATGGGCGTAAGGTCCCCACACGTGTTCACTGCGATGCATATTGAAGATATTAATGACAATTTGGGTGCCATGTGGTATCAAGGTGCCGTCGCGTAAATGAAAATCGGCGGAAGCGCTTCTTATAACTACCGGTACGGGAGCAAAAAGACGCATTGACTCATTGATCACCATTTCCGTATAAGTCATTTGTTCCAAGTGTTCAGTGGTCACATCCTCATCGTTGGGGAAAAGATCGATTAGTTCGCTGTACAATTTATCTTGATACTCAGGATTTAAGGCCAATGAGAGGCACACAAAATATACCGTAGTTGAGATGGTATCAAACGACTATCCGAGATTTGGAAGCAAATACAAAGTATTAAATTTAGTTTAAGCATTGTTACAATTATTAATAAATATTCGATACTTACAGCTGCCACTACGGTATGGGCTTCTTCTATAACATCATGCATTGAAAGATTCCCCTCCTGAATGTGGCCGCGTACGCATTCAACGAATGTTTTGGATTTTGATTTTGGTTTTGCTTCATATTCATACTCATTTGGAATACAGTCCGCTTGACTTGATCCGGAGCTTAATATAGAATTTTGCAGGTTCTGTTAGTAAAACAAATGATAAAGATACACGGATGAAAATCGTCATTTTTGATATGTTTGAATTGAAAGAAAATATATTTGGAAACCAATTTTTTAAATATTATATATTAGTTAACAAATAAATTTTATTTGAAAATCATTTTTCAAATTTTGTTTGTATTAATATATTAGAACAAAATATATTTGCGCCCTGACTTTTACAAATAAACTATGTGTTTACTAGGGCGGGTCGATTTAAAAATCGCCCATTGCTCAGTGAATATCGTATTCTAGGGATCAAAATAAGAAACTTTGCCGAAGGAACCACATTTGGATTCGATTGGAGCACTCTAAATGGGTCAAAGTGGGATTTTTCAAAATTTGCCCCTACCCAAAAGTTCGACCCAAATTCTGGGACATCAGAATTCGTTTTAGAGGTATGGTTCCTTCGGCAAAGTTTCTTATTTTGATCCCTAGAATACGATTTTCACTAAGCAATGGCGACTTTTTTTGCCTCCCCACAAATCGACCCGGCCTAGCGTTTACCCACAAACAAAGTTATTTTTTAAGGAGTTTTCCAAATATATTTTATTTGAAAAAGATTTTTAAAACTTTGCCGACTTTTTCGAATTTTAGTTAGTTTTTCCTAGATTTCGTGTTAAACTTTATACTTAAAAATGTGTTCAGCAGCATTAGCTTTTGTTTTACATCAATAAATTTTAATTTATAATTATTATTCCAATGTATATTTCATGCAGAATATGTTTGGGACAACATACTACAGAAGCGAAATAGTACAGCAGTTATCATTAAAAAATTATATATAGAGAAACTGGTATGACTCACACTTTTCCCGTTAAATTACAACAAGTCCTGATGCACACGAGGCAATTTTTTCCAAGCAAGTGTCAAAGTTTGTAGGAGAGAGATGCAGAGAGCACTTTTCGCCTGCCTCTCTCTTCCACAAACTTCGACACTTGCTAGAAAAAATCGTCTCGTTTGAATAGGACTAAACAGAGTTGAATGCCATACGTCCATTTGATGTTTCCAAAAGGGCATTTCTCATAACTCCTTTAGTCCTGATTCATACTCGGCAATTTTTTCCACGCAAGTGTCAAGATTGTAGTAGAGAGCTCTTTCCGCCTGCCTCTCTCTCGCACGAACTTTGACACTTGCTGGTAAAAAATCTGCCGAGTGTGAATAACGACTTATTAACTGTCGGGTTTGCTTAAATGAAACCTTATTTTCTTGCAAAAAGAAAATAAATAAGAAATATTTTTTTTATTGTTATGAGGGACACTTCCTGGTGTGATAATAAAAGATCATCAATTACACTTGTGCCCACATCACTCACTTTTCTTTGCATCAATCCACACCGTGCCAAATATAAAAGTTTATATGTTATACAAAGTTTTTAGGAAACTCCAAACAGCACAGACAGTTGCTATTGTCATTTTAAGACACCAGAAATTCACCTACAACAGGAGAGTCAATTGCTATTGACGAAAAATCACTAAGTCCGCCAGCAATTGCTCAAGTGCGGATATCCCGACCATCCCAACCACGTTAGTAGTAGAACTTCTGAGAGAGCCGCTCCTATACAGTTCGATTTGATTAGATAGATTGATAGATCCTGAACCCAGCGATATGGAATGAATGTCCCAGATGTTCCCACTCGCTACCCATCACGAGACACCTCTTTGAGTGTCCCGCAAACCCGACTGATCTGCCACCTGAATCACTCTGGACACATCTCGCTTCCTTGAAGTGGATGCGAAAGCTTAAAGTTCATCCAATGCCTGACGAAAAAGAGTGACTGGAAATTCACATATCTATATAAAGGGTTTTCCAACAAGAGGTGTTATTTTGGTATTCAAAGAAAAATTCCATTTTTTGAGATAAATGATCGGATGTTTATTTTATAATAAAGAGGAAGGTATTCCGCTAATAATGAAAAACAACATCAGCCAAATAGTCACCACGACCACGCTTGCAGGACCATATCCTTTTCATGACATTTTCCATAACCAAAACGCAAAGTGCCTGCCCTATGTCCTCGATCGCCTCACGAATTCTATCTTTGAGGTCTTGAATCGACGCTGGGCTGTTGGCGTAGACCTTATCTTGGCCCCAAAGGAAGAAGTCGCAATGTGTTAAAAAACAAAATCTCGGTGGCCAATCGTGATCACCTCTTTGAGAGATAACACGGTCCGGAAACTTTTCCCGTAACAGAGCAATGGTTTCGTTGCTTGTGTGGCACGTAGCGCCGTCTTGTTGAAAGTAAACGTTGTCCAGATCAATACCATCCAACTCCGACCATAACAAATCATTAATCATCTCTCGATAGCGCTATCCATTCACCGTAACTGTTGATCCAACCTCATTTTCGAAAAAGAAAGGTCCAATGACCACGCCGGACCATAAACCGCACCAAACAGTCACACGTTGAGGATGGAGGGGCTTCTCAACAATAACTCTTGGGTTTTCCGAGCCCCAGATGCGACAATTTTACTTATTGACGTAGACACCAAAGTGAAAATGGGCCTCATCAGTCAAGATGATTTTTCGATGATTTTCGAATTTTAATAATTTCAATGCGTTGTTGAATCGTGTATCGTTCCATTTTTAGTAATGGCGTAGTTTCTACTTGTGAAATGTCAAAGAATAAAAGGTGATTCAAAATAACACCTCTTGTTGGAAAACTCTGTATATAAAATTGTTGCGTGACTGGCTGACTGATCATCGCCCAGGCCAAACGGCTGAAGCTAGAATCATGAAATTTGGTGCGAGGGTAGCCCTTGGGATGTAGACGTGCAATAAGACGGGATTTTTCGAAATTCGTACTATTACCGCACAATGGGGCAAAAAGGGATTAATATGGTACCACCGCCAAATCTAAACGGAATGAGCTAGAATCGTGAAATTTGGTGTGAGGGTAGCCCTTATGAGGTAGACCCAGAAATTGGCCGGATTTTTGTGGTACAACGGCCAAATCCATATGGTACGAGCTAGAAACGGGAAATTTGCTGTGAGAGTAGCTCTTGGGACGTAAACTAGAACAAGTAGCGATTTTTTTTGAAAATTTTAGGGGCACAGTGGGACAGAAAGTGATAAATATGGTACCACCGCCAACTTTAACGCCTAGAATTAGAATGGTGAAAATTGAAGCGAGGGATGTCCTTAGGACAACGGATCGGGGTAGTCAGTTTTTTTGTAATCGTACTTTTCGGAAGACAATGGGGCCAAACGTGTAAAATAGGGTACAGTGGTTTAAAAATATTAAATATGGTTCTAGGGTAGATTTTGTAACATAATCTAGAGATCGGAAGTGATTTTTGGAAATTCAAACTTTAAGATGCACAAATGATAGGCAAAACGGATTAATTATGTTGCATTGGGGCAAAAATGAATAAATCTGGCAAAATTCGAATTTAAACTTGAGATGTGAAGAGCACAGTGGGTCAAAAACATTAAATAATGTATAGTGGACAAAAAAGGTACAGTGGATAAAATGCGATTAAATATGGTACAGTTAATGGTTAAGTGTTAAGTAAGGTAGAGTGGCGACAAATTTTAATATGGTACAGTGAGACAAAAAGGGTTAGATACGGTAGAGTGGGGCAAAAATGTATTAACTATGATACAGTGGGGCAAAAAGGATTAAATATGGTACAGTGTGACAAATAATTATTGGCTATGGTACAGTGGGTCAAAAAGGGGCCGGAAGTGGGTTAAGTATGGTAGAGTGTTTAAATATGGTACAGTGAGACAAAAAGTGTTAAATATGGTACAGTGAGACAAAAAGGTTAAATGTGGCGCAGTGGAGCAAAAAGGGTTCTGTATGGCACAGTGGGGCAAAAATAGTTAAATATGGTAAAGTAGGACAAAATGGATTAAATATGGTACTGTGGGGCAAAAATTTAGTAACTATCATACAGTGTGGCAAAAAGGATTAAATATTGTACAGTGACAAAAATGGCTAACTATAAAAGTAAAGTGACCCACTGTAGAAGGTGTTTTATATGATACAGTGGGGCAAAAAGTGTTAAATATTTTACAGGGAGACAAAGGGTTTACTATTGCACAATGGGACAAAAAAGGGTTAACCATAGTTCAGCGGGGAAAATATAGTTTAGGTTTAGGTTTAGGTGGGACAAAATGGGTTAAATATGGTACTGTGGGCCAAAAACCGTTACCTCGGAAATAGTTAGGCAAAAATGTGTTACCTATGGTACAATGTGACAAAAATGGTTGACTATTGCATAGTGGGTCAAAAAGGGTTAAATGTGGTACAGTGGGGGAAAATGGTTAAAAATGCTTCAGTAGGGCAAAAATGGTTAAATATGGCACTGCAATACAAAAGAGTGCTAAATACGGACAAAATCATGATTAAGGAGGAAAAGGGCAACATCTGGAACATAAATATGAGATAAGAAGTCCTTTTGTTATGATTTTAGTTAAAGTTTAATGTTATGGTGAGAGTGGCTAAAATATGGTTGTTAAATAGGGTTGAGTATAGAAAAAAGGGTTAAATGTGGTACAGTGAAGCAAGAAGGGTTAAATATGGTACAATGGGACAAAAATTTTTAAATACGGCAAAGTGTGGCAAAATTGTAAATGTGGTAATTGGGGAAAAAATGTTATATATAGTCCCAGATATGTATACAATTTCATACATTGGAAGAACAGTGGAATAATAAAATATTGAAGTTAAGTAGTGTAGTGATTCCAGAGTGCGATGCTTCTATGTAAACCGTGGGAAAAAAGTTAAATAAGGCACGGAATATAAACTATGATTTCTCTAAATGCACACTTTTAGTGGCACTGTTGGGCAAAAACGATTAAATGCTGTACAGTGGTGCAAAAATGATAAATTATGACACATTGGGTTGAATGAATGGAGCGAAAATGATTAAATATGATCCCAATGGCAATTGTAAGTGTTGTAACTTAAACTAGGCATTCTTTTTACCTTTTTTTCAATTAAAACTTTTAAAGACTCGGTGGGGCAAACATTGTTTTATATTGTATGAGGGTGTCAATGTAGCTATTGGAACATAAACTAGGGGAAAACTAAAATATGGTCCAAAAAATAGTTTTTGACGTTTAGGGACACAGAAGGGATAGGGGATAAATATTGTACCTTGATACCAGGAACATAAACTTGATAATTTTTCCCCATATGGAATCTTCATTTGTTTTTGAAGGAAAGAGGTATAACTATTCTACAGTAACCTAAAAAGAAAATAAATAAATGATGGGGCTGCGAAACGCACCGGGTTAAAGCTAGTATATTATAAATGTAGAACCTTACTACAAAAGCGTTCGTCAATGTTGCAACTGCGACAGGCTTAGGCACATCAGAAAAGGATGCCTTTTCACTAAGATATGTGCATATGAGATGTGGAAATAGTGGATGGTGAATGCAATTCTGTCCTAAACGAATGTCCAGAAGACCGAAAAGAAACCCCGGTCAATTTCCTGCGAGGAATTGGAAGATCTAAATGAAACATTAAAGTAAGCCAGATACCATCCACTGAACCCAGCATAACAGGTTTTCTGATGAAATCTTCACTGAGATGTACATGTAATCCTGTTCTGAAATCATATGCAAGGAGGAAACAGTAAACGAATATCATTAACTTCAATAGAGAAACCAGAATACTGAAAAGAAAAACCCGGTCAATTTCCAGCGAGGAACTGGAAGATCTAAATGAAAAATTTAGGCTACGCATGACACCATCCAAGGAACCCAGCATAACAGGTTTTCTGATGAAATCTTCGCAGAAAGTAATCGAAAATCCGTTGAACTTCTGATAGAGACAGGCGGTCAAGAGGGCGTGACTGATGCAAATGTTGGGATGCGGCTCCATAGAGAACATTTTCGCTACTCCTGGGAAACAGCTCTGAGTTTAAAAATCGTTGTGGAATTTTGGCCAAAGAGGAACGAGTCAATGCTATTACAACAGGAAGTTCTAGACGTTTATTACTAACGAACAATTACCGGAGCCAAGGAGAAACTCGGACAAAGTTGTATCAAACTGTTAAGTCTTTCCCATAAAATAATGTGGCCAGGAAGGCAAGACCTGTGGTATCAAGACCTCCACCGACCTAATAAACCTATATTTTATGATGACAAACCAGTTACCCTTTTTGAGGAAAGGTAAACATTGTTGAACGAAGAACTGCAATTGAAGAAGGAGTACTTCACTCTAATGGGAAGTCTGGATACGATGAACCATTTTTCCGCAAGTATTAATAAGATTTTAATTGAAAATGATGTCAGCACTATATCCCCTAACGACACGATGACGCATCTGTTGAGTTTATACTTTCCAGGATGCGACTAACAACATGTCATCATAGCTACCAGTTGAATGGAGATTTCATAAATACACACTTGGTTGAAAGTCTTATCACATATCATAGTGTAAAATGGACAATTCATAGGTTTCGACCGTTTAAATCTCCAGGCTTCGATGAAATTTATACTATAATGTTACAAGAATCATTTGTGGCGATATCTGATTGGTTCGACGATTTATTTAGGAGGAATGGTAAGGTTATTTTTATACCTAAAGCTGGCAGATTAAATCTTAGCTCTGCGAAAGGTTTCAGGCCTATTATTCCCTTATCATTCTTTGTTAAGACGTCGGAGAGAACCAGATAATTATATAGAAGTAAGCTTGGAACAGTCTTATTCTCATAAATCATTAATCTTACTTAAAAGATAGACCGGTAGAATCAGCTCTACATTGTGTAGTCCATCATATTGATATTCCTTGATATAAATATGAACAGATCTCTCTATTCCTCACAGGAATAGAGAGATCTGTTGTAAACTGGGTATCAAGACCCATTTTCCCGACTACTTCATTGATGAGGAGAGCGACTATGCGAACCCCTTAAGGTGGTGTAATTTCACCACTTGTGTGGAGTCCGGTAGTTAATAACATCTAATGAAGATTGAAATTGTGAGGAATTAAGGTATGCTCCCATGCTGATGACATTATAGCATTCTTATCGTCGGTCTCCGACATTTTGGAGACTTTACTATTGGAAATATTTACCTGGGCAACTGGCTACGGTACTGTTAACTCGAAAATATAAAATACATACATACATATAAAATACATTTAGATTACCAGCACTTCGAGGAACTTCAATTCAACTGTCTTACTCTGCAAATTTTTAAGTGTAATTCTAGATTGTAAGTTAAATTGGATGGTAAATAAAGAAGCCCGTGTTAAAAAAACTTTCGCGGCCATGTACATATATCAGAAGGCCCCAGATGGGGATAAAACATAAACTAATTCATTGGATTTACTCAGCCGTGGTAAGGCCAGTCCTGACCTACGGTTGTCATACATGGAGAACTAAAAAATGTAGTGCCACAAAGTGCGCTCTCAGACTCCGAGAAGCTCGTGTGTTGCGTAACGCGGCTTGGGGCCACATGGCCATTCTCAATGAGACATCAAGAATGTCTGATCTAAGGGTTCTGACAGGACCGAAATTTTCTTCAAATCTGGACATAATGATCCCCTCCCAGAACAGACTGGTAACCTTCCTTTTGAGGGCCGCGCAATATATGTACACTGAAGGTTCAAATATGGATGTAGGCACAAGCATAAACAATCAAAGTAATAGATGGTCCGTCGTACTCTTTAAAAAGTGACAGTTACGAACGATTACATTTTTGACATTTGTTTTGCTCTCTTCGAGTTATTTTGGCATTCTCTTGTTAACTCTCGAGATTTAATTTGCTGATTTAAAGATGTGTTTTTTGCAATTTTATTTTAAAAATCAATTGTGTTTGCTCCAATTGTGATTGTAAAGTGAAATGTTTGAGGAAAAATGCCAAAAATATGTATAAAAAATAAAAACAAATTTGTGCTCTTTCTTCTCTTAACTACTAATGTCAAAAATTTAATCGTTCGTAACTCGAGAAATTTGCTTAAGGGAGCGAAGGACCATCTAGTAGTTTGAGTGTTTATGGGCACAAGGGCAGGCATCCTCAGCGAATCTCTTGGCATACATATGCCCTACAGGTTAGCCGACACCTGCAGTGTTTTCCCAGGCGGAGATCTTTGCTATACTGCAAGCCCTCATGTTGATAAACCGTCAAAAACTCGGGCAGGGTCAGAGTATGAAGCCGCCGAGCCGAGCCGCCGATTTTAGCCGCCGCCGACCTTTTTTCACAAGCCGAAGCCGCCGCCGATTTTTGCGGCTATAATCGGCTGAAACACAGCCGCCGTTCCATAGAAAAACTTTAAAATATGGATAGATACAATTTACATTTTTGATAAGCAAATAGCTATATAGCAGATATATCGTCCCCTTAATAGAAGAATAATATGTACGCATATACACTATTATTTTTTATTGCATTCTAAGATTCTACGCAATTGGTTCTATATCTGGTGAAATTCCACTTCCACATATTGGGTGTTTGAAATTGTTCATTAATAAATAATAATATCGAGTTTCAATTTCACAAAAACTTTAAATATGATTTTCTCGAAACGACAAATAAATTATACACTATTCATTTATTGGGTGGACGATATGGAAGTGAGTGATTTTCGTTTTGATTCGTTTATTGTCACAAGCGGGAGGTTAACATGTCTTAAAAATCATAATATTGATAGAAATAGAAAAATAATTATAAAAATTCTTGTTTAAAGGAAAAAATAAGATTTATTATTAGATTATGTACATATAGAGATAAAAATATATTTTCCATATTTTCGGAAAAAATCAATGGAGTATTAAAGAATAATATAACATATAAATTAATACCTCCATTCTAAAGAATCTATCAAGTTAAGCTCAAAACAGTAGAGGTCATTCTATTTAAACCACAAGGTAATCTACACAAATTTAAAATTTCACTAAAACGTCGATTCGCCTCTCCTGGAAACAACCTGTTTCGACTTAAGCTATATATAGATGAATGGCGGAAAAATGCATTGTCTTGCAACGTTGGCAGAAAAGCCATTGTGAGATAATTTGCAGATTGTTATATCTGCGAAGTTTATGCATGTGACAACGGCGCCAACATTTTATTGGCCACTGTCTATAAAATATTTTTATTGGCAATCCTGCATATAAATATTTACAAAATATATGTTAAATATATGAAATTGTAAGGGTTTCTTGCAATCGTCTTCACCTTTGCCTAACAATCTGTCATTGTCCGTACATTTGCGACACTTTAACAGGATTGACAAAGTTGTCCGATCTGACAATCGTCTATACATAGCTTTAGCATACTTTGAAAATAGAGTGTATCATAGAGCATAGCGGAATGGAATCGATAATTTTTTCACCTAACAAAACCTTACAACTAACTTGAAAACATCTATTATTTAAGAATAAATACCAGAGCTTAACTTTTCAAATATTATTTTAAATGTTAAAATGTCCATCATAGAGCCGCCGTATGTCAATTTTATGTCGGCTTAGCCGCCTAGCCGCCGACGCCGATCTATAATTTTCAATGGCAGCCGCCGCCGCCAATTTTGGCTCGGCTTCATTCTCTGGGCAGGGTGATCACATAACAGTCTATGTTGAAAGTCAAGCTGCTCTGAAGGCACTGAAGTCAACAATTATTAAGTTAAAGGTAGTTAGTGAGTACCGATTGAAACTACAGCAATTGGCAGACAGAATCAGACTGTGCTGGATCCCCGGACACTGTGATATCGCGGGGAACGAGAAGGTTGACGAACTCGCGCGAATTGGATCAATGATGGACGCTACAAGTATTGAGACATCACTACTTATAAAGGGTCCGCCAAATAACTTTTTTTTGGAAAATGCTATAAAAAAAAACTACTGAATATTTTCTCAAATTTCTTTTTTTATTTGAAAGTACAATCCTTCCGGTTAATAATGGAAAATAATTTCATTCAAATGGCTGCCTCGGCTGGCCATGCAGTAGCCTACACGACCGGTCCAATTTTTAAGCACATTATCGATTGTGTGCAGCTGTATTTCACCAATGGCTTCACGAATATTGTCCTTTATATGCCCCTTATGCGAATTCTTCAGTAACATAGGGTGTTTCTACAAAGATCTGGCAAACCAGAAATGACCGAGCAGATATGACTGTAAAATCACTAAATCTCTCTGGCCAGACATATCAAAATCTAGGACCAAAGATCTTCTTAACTTCACAAAGAGGGACATTCGTTTAATGATAGGCACGCTGACTGGCTACTGTAATGTTAGATCTTTAACATCAGAGTGATTCTGTCGACTACTGTCGACTCTGTGAGGATGAGGAGGAACTGGAAGCAATCGAACACCTTATCTGTCAATGTCCTTCTCTATCAAGACGATAGGTGATTACACGATACAAAATCTGGAATCTCTGTCATCCCACGATATTGATAGAATTATGGGCTTCATAGGATGCTTTGACAACAATCCATACATCTGTATCAACCCGGACTGTTTGGTACTGCCCCTACCCTGAAAAGCCCTCCCTCCTCTCTCTTTTCTAACAACGCCTTCATTTCCTTCGCCCTCTTCCTCTTCTTTAACTTACCTTCATCTTCTCAGGACATACACAATGGACCAAGTGGTCGCCGAGTGAAGCAATCGTTGTGTGCCGCGCGTCCTTAACCTAACCTAACCTACATGGAGAACTATCACAGGGCATGACACACGTGTGACAGAACTGAGTAAGGTGAATAAAGATGCACTTAGTTATCTGTCAGGAGCAATGAAATCTATCTACCTCAACAAGATCCTTAGAAATTTTAATGGGTATTCAACCAATTGATTTATTTATAAAAGAGTCTGCAGAACATACATTGATTCTGTTAGGCTCTGAGACAGAATAAGTGATTTGTCATCACTTAGTAGAAAGAGGTGTCCTCATTTAAATCCCTATCTAGACGGAATGACAAAAGGGAATCTTTTCTATGATATTAATGATTTTACAGATGGTTCCGAAATGGAGGAGCGTACTAACTGTGGTATCTTCTGCCGTCAGCTTGACTTGGAAGTCGACCTTCGCTAACGTAACGAATCAGATCGAATATTCATCTGATATGGGTACCGGACACTGAGACATACCAGGGATCTGCCACGTCTATGAACTACCTTACACGCTCCAGAGAACTGGAATATGTGGCCATGACTCTAGCGACCTGCAATCTCTCCTTTAGAGATAGTGCCTCTACGACAATAAATGAGGGGTGATCACCAAGCAGGAACTGCATACATTCCAGGCCGATGTGGCCCTGCATAAGATCCAAACGCACTGCTGTCGTTACCGAGACCGGACGTCTTACTTATTGTGTTACTGCCTTATTGTACGACACGCAGATATAGTGAAGGTTCTGCAAAATGATTTTTGCAGAAGTTGTGGAGACAAAGAGGAGGAGGAATCAATAGAACACCTTATTTCTGTGTCTGTACCCCTCTCTCTCTAGAAAGCGGCATAAAACCTACGTAAAAATACAGCATTTTCACGCGGAAATATATGCGATTGCCCAAATCGGCTGAATTCATCTCGTTGCTGCAAATATATAGTAGGCACATTTGCTTTTTCATTGAAAGCCAGGCTGCTTTTAAGACTCTACTTAATACTAATAGAAGGTCAAAGGTAGTAGTCGCTTTCGCAGAGAGCTAAAGGTTTTCGATGAACAGCGTAACATAACCCTGTACTGGATAACAGCTGATAAACCCGCTAAAGCTGAGGCTATTTACTCGTGCACTTAATGTATTATGATATTAAATCGAACTACAAAATCTTCTGGCGATGGAACTGCAACGAAAGGTCTATACGGAATGCGGAGGAATGGATAAATCGTCACAACAGCCTCGGTAAGCATATGTGTGTATGTATATACATACTTATACAAAATGACTCCATGTGTCGCTGGTGTCCTGACTCTGACTGGGTCCAATGTTATCGTATAGAAGAAACAAAATACTGGATCTTATAAAATCTACACCAGTACACATCATCTATAATCTGGAGACTGAGCTTACACCGAGGAAAGAGGAAGGCTACTTAAGCCCAGGAACTCTTAAACTTCAAAAGATAAAATTTCATATTTTACCAAGTTGTGGCGGAAAACCCAGAGGTTAAATCAAGCAAAAGATTTGTGTATCATCCCTAGAAGGAAATTTTTGATCGTACCTACTTTTCATCTCTGACGTGGTTGTCCTAAAAGCATTATGGCAAAGTGTTGTAAGGAGAATGTATCTGCTGAGCAGTCAAAACAAGAATATTCCTTTCAACGAAACAGCGGATAGCATTGAAATCCGCTGTTTCGCACGCTTGCGGGGTTGGTGCCCCGCTATATGTGTAATATAATTGTAAGAACTAAAGGGTCCGCCAAATATTTTTTTTTTGAAAATGCTATAAAAAAACTACTGAAAACGCATTGGATGGTCAGTTGGCTTCAACTTCTGAACCAATAGGACTTTGTATGGCGTCATACCAAGGTCTTTATGCAAAATTCGTCTCAATGATGTCTCCGAAATGTTCAATTGTTGAGAACGACGGTGAATTGATGTTGATGGCGCTTCACGCACACTTTCTGCCACAGCAGCAATATTCTCGGGTGTACGCACTGTTTTTGGCTTTTCACGCTTTGGTTTATCGATGACGATGCCAGTTTCTTTCACTTTTTTCACAAGATAACGAACATACGGAGCTGACGGTGCTTCTCTTCTTCCAAAATCCGTACGCAATTTTCGCACACATTCTGCAACATTACCATGATTTTCAAAGTAATGTCGCAATATTCGCAATATACACATATTCGTTCAGCGGAAGGATAAAACTAATTATCTGTCAAATCAGACATGAGCTAAGTGTTACCATTCACGAAATAAGCACTAGTTGGAAAAAAAAAAAACGTTAGATGGCGGACCCTTTATAATACTGAAAGAAGAGTGGACTGAACGTTTCACCGATATCTCTCGATCTTTGGTTGAAGAATCTTGCCAGTATTTTTCCTGTTAAACCATAGTACACCGCATGTCATGAGTGGAGTGCCAAAAAACATGGAAACCATGAATAGAATTGGTATATTGTCTTTCTGAAAGCCGAACTACTCCTCTATATATCAACATTTGTTTTACGTCTTCATGGCTATTAATACATACTTACATACATTTAACTTACATTTTCAATAAACCTATTGATAGTATCTACAGATTTATGCAGTAGTTTATATCCACTTGATAAAGAATATACTACGTCCGAATACAGCCATGGCGAAAGAAATCTCTTAATCATTGTATCCAGAACACTGTAAATAAAGAAAAATTGAGTATGTAATAGTATACCTTCCTACGTGCATGAATTATTTTTGACCTATTTACTAGAAACTTACCCCGTATATGCATCTATTATATCACAAGGACCATCATCTTGAATGTTAATATTTTGTCCCAATGTTGTCTCTTCACATTTTTCATTGGTGGGCGTAATGAAAAAAAAAATAAAAAAAACGGAAATTCAAGAATATTAATAAATTTTTATTAACTATCAGTTATGTATATGTGTTTCAGATTGAAATTAGATCACGAATAAAGGCCGGCATTACCATCAAGAATATTTTATCTGGTTGCGACGACAGTTTTTCCACATTAAAATTAAAGCTGAAGAAGTTTTGTTGTGCCACTTGATGAAATATTAAATAACTTAGAAAAAACCTTTTAGAAATTATTGGCCAAGTTTGGTAATCTGTTGCAATTCCTAAGGATTTCCGGCCGATTAGTCTATCGTCATGTCTACAGAAATATTAATCGATAGTTATCTTACAACTAAAATTGATCATAGGCTACTGCCCAACCAACAGACAATCTCGTCGGAGGAGCTACATGTAGCGGTTGATATACAAGTTCCCTAGCTCAGACAGTTATACAATTGGCGTATCAAGTAGGTCCATGCACCACCAAAGTGGAGAGGAACTAAGTCTGTCTTCGTCCTCAAAGCGGGAAAGTCTTCCCATACAGTAACTAAAGATTTCCAACCGATTATTATTAGAAAAGCTATTCTGCTATTAAACAAACGCAGTAAAAGGTCTTCTGCTGTAGATGTACCTTAGGAAAAGGTTTTCTGTTGTAGATGAACCTTAGCAATGGTGTTTTGCTATAGATAAACCTTAGGAAAAGGTCTTCTGCTATAGATAAACCTTAGAAGAAGATATTCTGCCAAAGATAAACCTAAGGAGAAGGTTTTTTGTTTTAGATGAACTTTAGGAAGATGAGATGAACTTTAAGAAAGTGTCTTCCGATATAGATAAACTTTAGGAAAGTGTCTTCTGCTACAGATGGTCCTTGGGAAACGATGTTCTGCTTTAGATGACCCTTGTTTAAATGTGTTCTGCTATAGATAGCCCTTAGGAGGAGGTGTTCTGCTATAGAGAAACCTTAGGAAAAGGTTTCTTTTTAGATGAGCCTTAGAAAAGTGTGTTCTGCTATAAACGAACCACAGGAAAAGGTCTTCTGCTGTAGATGCACCTTAGGAAAAGGTCTTCTGCCATAGATAAACCTTAGGAGAAGGTATTCTGCTGCAGATAAACCTTCAGAAAAGGTTTTCTGTTTTAGATGAACCTTAGGAAAATATATTCTGCTATAAACGAGCCCATAGCAAATGTCTTCTGCTATAGATGAGACTTAGGAAAAGCTATTCTGATATAAATGAACTGCATAAAAAAAGTATTCTGCTAAAAACGAACCACTGCAAAAGAACTTCTGCTATAAACGAACCGCAGGAAAAGGTATTCTGGCACTACTTCAAAACTTGGAGAGATTAATCGATAGTTATCTTAGTATCTTACTAAAATTGATCAAAGGCTACTGCCTAGCCAAGAGAACGCCTACAGCAAGGGCAAATACATTGAAACCGCCTTGCATGATCTAGTAAGCTTTATTGGAGGCCCTCTCTCTATTTAGGAATATTACTAAAGTAGTTTTCTTAGATTTAGAGGGGACCTTCAATACCATAAATATACAGGTACACATGTTCTGGCACTCACTTGGAGCATCTCACGTGAAATGTCTTAAGAAAGAGGTGTTCTAAAAGTCGCTATCACGCCTGGTATGGCATGGAAGGCAAATCACATGTTAGGCATTTTTTAAGCAGAAGATAGGCATCCAATACTTTCTGCAGTTGCCAGACAACTCGCTATTCATCCTGTGAAGTAAAGATGAGAAGTGAGATGAATGTGAAGTGAGTACCAGAACAGGGGTGACTAAGTGACTTTTAAGTCGCCAGCTACAGAGAATTCTACTCTACTTCAAGCAGGCATATACGAGTATACCATCAAAGTAAAGAGAAACCAGGGTTGTCTTCATTCTCAATACGGAAATCCGTCCCATACAATACCTAAGGATTTACTGCTGATTATTCTATCGCTATTTCTACTTAAAAACCTGGAGATTATTGGATGGTTATCTAGGGATTAACATTGTCTGGAGATTGGTAATCGCATATATTGGGTGATCTCCAGTTACTTGCCTTATGAAGCTGTAGTAGAAGAAGCAACGTCTGACGAGGTCGAGCTGATTATTAGCGCAGACACGAACGCTCATCATACTATCGGGGGTAGTACGCATATAAGCAATAGGTGTGATTCGCCTTTTGACTTTATTCTAACTACCAACCTAAGTATTTGTAACATAGGTAATAAACCGACCTTTACAATTAAAGACAGACAAGAAGTACTCGACGTAACGTTTGCTACTGACCGACTGTCAAACAAAATTATTGGGTGGAATCTACTGGACGAGCACTCATTCTCAGATCACCATTATATTGATTATGAGAAGAATTTCAAGAAAGTCCTTAACTCCAAACTTCTGTACGAACCGAATGACAGAGCCGGTCTGGATAATCTGGTTGAACATTTCACCACATCATTCAATAGTTCCCTTGAAGAAGCCTGTCCAAAAAAAGGTACAAGGTAAAACTAAACCCCAATGGTGGACTTCTGAACTAACGGCTATGAAAAAGACCTGCAACAAGCTATTCAACAAGGCTAAATCTACTGGGGTCGCTAATGTTTGGGATGCATATAAAGAGCAACTCAATATCTATAAGAAGGAGCTTAGAAAGGCGCATAGACGCTCTTGGTATACCTTCTGTGGCGAAGTGGAAAAGGTCTCCGACGCCGCAATGCTGAGGAAAATACTATCAGCTTCACCCTGTACAGTGGGTTACTTGCAGGATGAGGCAAATAACTGTACAAAAAACAGTGAGCAGTCGCTGAATGTACTGCTCGACACACCTTTCCCGGGGAACTCACCAGCAGAACCCGAAGATCAGCAAGACCAACAAGAATGCGAGCGTTGCTAGCTTGTTGAGTAAGAGATCCAGAATATGCTGGGCTACTAACAGCTTTGAGCCCTTCAAGTCACCTGGACCAGACGGCATCACTCCAGCAGAAATGCAGAAAATGTTAAAGTACATTATACCATGACTGGAGAAAATGTATGTAGGCTGTATCAGGCTTTCATACATCCCGAATCGATGGAGAATACCAATGTGGTATTCATACCTAAAGCGGGGAAGATATCACACACTAGGCAAAAGATTTCAGACCAATTAGCCTATCATCCTTCCTATTGAAAGGTCTGGAAAAACTTTTAGATTACTTCATTGGGGAAACCCTGGATAGAAAACTCCTGTCGATGAACCAACATGCTTACAATAAGGGGAAGTCTGCAGAATCAGCCCTGAACGAACTTGTGAGCACTATCGAATCGTCCCTGCATTTCAAGGAATTCACCATGGTGGCATTTTTTGACATAGAAGGGGCTTTTAACAACATTCACTCAGATGCAGTAATTGCGGCACTGTCACATCTGAAAGTTAACTCTAGTTTGATTAGACTTATTCAAAGTCTGCTCAACAGAAGGCGCATAACAGCATGACTTGAGTCCACAACTCTAACAAGGTTTTGTAAACAGAGGGACCCCACAAGGAGTAGTACTGTATCCACTAATTTGGAACCTATCGGTGAATGAAATCCTGCTAGATCTAGAACGTTGTGGCAAGGTCGTGGCATATGCGGACGACGTGACAATCGCAGTAAGTGGCAAATTCGAAAACGTCCTCCGAGACATTGTACAGGTGGCTCTGAACAAGTTAGCTAGATGGGCTAGAAGCAGCGGTTTGGGCGTAAACCCAAACAAGACAGAATTGGTTCTCATTACTAGGATGAATAATGTCCCACATGTCGAACATCCATATTTAGACTTAACGTATTGGAACGTGTAAGGAAGGCCAGCGTCGCCTTATATTCCTGCAAAAAGGCTGTAGGGTCGCGGTGGGGACTCTCTCCTAAAATCGTCCACTGGATATATACGAGTATAGCAGTAATTCGTCCAATACTAACAAACTAACCATCACCAACCTACTAACAAAAGGTTCAGAGAACAGCCTGCCTGAGCATAAGCCTTAAGGACTACAGCGACCGAGTCTCTACAAGCCCTACTCCATATACTGCCGATTAATATTGTGGCGAGAGAAATTGCAACCAAAGCGGCAATAAGATTAAATTGCCTATCAATGTGGAGGTACAAGAACAGCTGTCACATGAGGATATCAAAGTGTAGTGCTATGGTAACCGACCGAGTGGACTATATACCAATTTCCTTCGATAGAAATTACATCACTATGATACCCGCCAGAGATGAATGGGTTGGAAGAATACCAGGTAAGAGAAACCATCTCCACTTTTACACGGATGGTTCGAAGCTTGATGAAAAGGTTGGCTTCGGAGTACACTATGCAGAGCATAGTTTGGATATAGCTCACAGACTACCAGATACCTGCAGTGTCTATCAAGCCGAAATAATGGCAATATGGGAAGTAGCCAAGTGGCTGAGTCGCAACATAGTAACCAACACTGGCGTTGTCATTTACTCGGACAGCCAGGCTGCCATCAATTCTCTGGAGGCAACATCCCTAAATTCACAAACAGCCCTCGACTGCCGCAGACCTCTTAACGAGATGGCTGTGCAGTTTAATATACACCTCATATGTGTGCCTGGGCATAGGTATATCCCGGGGAACTGCAAAGCCGATGAACTTGCTAGGAAAGGGCCGACGTTACAAATTCTCGAAGAATTTGCATATATTGGTGCGCCACTATCCACGTCCAAGCTTTGGCTTAGGCAAGAGGCAATCAGACAGTCCAAAGAAAGATGGACAGATCGACACCTGCAGGGTAGCTAGACAAATCTGGCCAAGGTTAACCTGAGAAGATCAAAATATCTCCTCGCCCTAGAGAAGCAACAATTGTCTACGTTAGTATCAGTTCTGACGGGACATTGCTTGATCGGCGAACCCGCCAAAAGATTGAGTATTGACTCCAATGACTTCTGCAGAAGCTGTGGAGATGAGGAAGAAGTGGGGAGCATTGAGCACTTGCTATGCGACTACCCCGCTCTGAGTAAGCGACGACTGGACATACTGTGGTCCGCCTTCTAGGCAGCCTAACAGATCTTTCCAGTACCGATATTCGTACTATCGATAAATTTTTATATCAAACAGGTTGGTTTCGATGAGGGGAATTTCAGCCCGTGGTAAAACTAAACTAGTCTTTGTGAGCTAGTAAAAAAAATACGGCTGCCACCCTAACCTAAACCTAAACATGGATCACCGGCTGATGTCCACCAACAGAATTCCTACAGCAAGGGCAAATACACTGAAACCGCGCTGCATGATCTAGCCAGCTTTATTGACGGCACTTCCTGTTTAGGAATATACTATGTTAGCTATCTTAGACATAGAGTGGCCCTTCCATAATATAAATCCAACCGTTAGAAAACTCGAGCAATATTCTGTTTTCTCTGGAGATGATGAGTGTTAAGGTTATTGCCTATCCATATGATGTGGCAAAAGTTGCTAGAGGGTCGTATTGGAGTACTTTGCGATAAATCCAGCAACTGGCCCTTCATGTCACAGCACGATGGACTTCCGATAATGGTCTTAAAATGAACCCGACCGAAAACAGAATTAGCTATTCAGCAAGATATACATATGAGGTGCCAACTGTTGCAACTATCTCCTTGGGGGAATTGAGATTCCCTTCTCTGAAAGAGCAAAACATTTAGATATTTTAATAGACAGGAAGATAAATTCAAAATCAACATTTTGAAAAGAGCAAAGAAGGCTGTGGTAACGTAATCTACCTTAAAAAGGTATTGTAGTCCACAGACCTTCAATTATACAGATGTTCCGTCCGGACGAAACGTCAAAATCTATCAGTTACGAACGAATAGGAATGAACTGTCGCACGCGAAAAAAACAGTTTTCCGCGAACATAGTTTGAACTTCTTGCACTAATCGATTAACATTAATTTTTTAATTGTGACATAATAAAAAATTCGGGAAAATCGGTCCGAAATCCGCGGAAAACCTCACTCTTTGAAGTCCTACTCGTTGAAATTTCTATTCGTTCGTACCTGACAACTTACTCGCTCGGGAATGACATATCTTATTATTGATTATTTTTGTTGTAGTCATACCGACAATGCTGTACGGCATTGTCGTCTGGTCGAAACTCTGCAGACATCCCCCTTCTGCGCAAAACTAAACAAAGTTCAGCGAATGGGTGCTATGTGTATCACTGGTGTGTTGAGAATGACACTAACTGATGCACTAAATGTTTAATACTACACTTACCGACTACACATCTGCATCAAGAAATTCATTTCTTCTTCTACAGTAGTGTACACTACTTCACTGCACACTGAAACATTGTATATTTTACTCGATTGACACCACCATAGAACAGGGATGGAAAATTCGATTTCTCAAAAAGTACTAAAATGGTACTTTTTAAGTTGAAAAAGTATTTTTTCTTTTATAATATAAATTTAATGCAAATATAATTAAATTAATGACTAATGGAAAATTCAAACTAATTATTTCCTTTTATTTATAGTTAAAAATTGATATTTCACGCAATTTTCACAAACAATTTTAAAATCATGTTTGTGTAAATGTTTAGGTATTATCCTAAAAACCCCGTTTTTCTAACGACAACATTTTTTATTTTATTTAGTTTGTTTGCTTCTCCTGTAAAATTTTCAAATATGTTGATAGGCCCTTTCTCGTTTCAAATGCCGATATATGACATGATTTTGCTCCATGACTATAAAAACTAAAGCCCCCCATAGACGAGTACTGCCGCAGGAACGGCAATATGTGTGTATTGGTGAATTTGACACAACATGAGAATGTATTGGTTGCAGTATGAAAATCAAAATACTTTTGATTTTCAAAATGAACACATATCAATCAGATGAATTTTGTTCATCATTATATGCCAGATTATTGGAAATTTTATTATAAGTATGTAAACAACGAAAATTTAAAATAGTTTTGTGTGAAAAGTGAAAAAAATGGATAAATTAAATTTTGATTGATATGTGTGTATCGAAAATGTCAATCACACACGTACACAAGGGGTTCATCGGCATGAACTGCGGCAGTACTCGTGTATGGGCGCCTTAATGTAATAACGTGTCTTTCAAAATACATTCCAATTATAGCTATTCCCCAAAATCATTTCATAGAATTATGAATTTGTCAAATGCTCTTCTATTCTGAAACAAAACTTCAAATAGCTGCAAACGGTTCACAAAAATTCTAATAACTTCTTTAAAATGCATATTCTTCTGATTTAATCATAACCCATTTTCAGAAAATAAATGAATTAAAAATATATATCCTACACCTACCTCACAATTTCGGTGTATATTTTTAAACTTTAAAGATTTACTTCCATATAAATTTAACTTTGTTTGATTACACTATGCAACAAATGAACACTTTTTGAAAAATACACGGATCTGATGGTATAGGTTCGATTCTACTACCAAATGGTAGTATAACCCTATACTCAGTTTGGCGAGATTGGTGACCAATTTTTTTTTATGGGCCTCGAAAGATTCGGAAAATCAGTGGACCCCCTGAAAAAAGGTGTCATCGGTTTTTGAGCAACAGCTACTTCAGACTTGGTGATAGCGCTTAACTATATTTGGCAATAATGTAGCTAAGAACACGTAGAACAAAGTCTGTTAACATTTCATGCCAAAAAAATTTTGTTTTCCTGTACTTTTTTTCGAAAAACATAGGATTAAATTTATTTTTTTCACTTTTTTCGGCATAACTTTAAGGGATCGCTGATTTTTTACTAACAATATTTGGCAATATTGTAGCCACGGTAAATCTGAACAACTTTTGTGAACATGTCATTACAATCTGAACGTGTCTAGGCACTCTAAAAACCACATTGTACCCCAAAAATGTAAGTATTTCACTGTTATGTAACAAAAATATATTTTTCTGGTATAGGGTATGTTCAGCAACTTTATAGAAAATATTAAGGCCAATATTTTTGTGGAACATTTTAACCCTCTAGCTCCCCCACATAACTGTAATTTTTGGCCCCATTTTAACAAATTGTAAAAAACACCCCTTAAAAGTGGGAGGGCGGGGATGAAATGTTCTACAAAAATGTTCGCATTAAAATTTTACTATATGTGTCAGAACACACCAGAGCTCAAAACATAACACAAACACCAAAAAAAGGTCAAATTCCTGATCATGCAGGAATGTTAGTCGTACGATCTAGTGGTTGAAGCAATAAAGATACCAGTAAATAACGTTGTTGACAGGAATTTGACCGTGTTTTGGGTTTTAGTGTGTTCTGACACATATAGTAGAATTTTATGGCGAACATTTTTGTAGAACATTTCATCCCCGCCCTCGCTAGAGGGTTAAAATGTTCCACAAAAATATTGGCCTTAATATTTTCTATAAAATTGCTGAACATACCCTATACCAGACAAATATATTTTTGTTTCATAACAGTGAAATACTTACATTTTTGGGGTACAATGTGGATTTTTGAGCTATTTAAGGTGCCTAGACACGTTCAGATTGATATGTTCATAAAAGTTGTTCAGATTTACCGTGGCTACAATATTGCCAAATATTGTTAGTAAAAAATCAGCGATCCCTTAAAGTTATGCCGAAAAAAGTGAAAAAAAATAAATTTAATCCTATGTTTTTCGAAAAAAAGTGCAGGAAAACAAAATTTTTTTGACATGAAATGTTAACAGACTTTGTTCTACGTGTTCTTAGCTACATTATATGAAGTAGCTGTTGCTCAAAAACCGATGACACCTTTTTCAGGGGGTCCACTGATTTTCCGAATCTTTCGAGGCCCATAAAAAAAAATTGGTCACCAATCTCGCCAAACTGAGTATAGGATTATACTACCATTTGGTAGTAAAATCGAACCTATACCATCAGATCCGTGTATTTTTTTCACTGTTGCACAGTGTTATTATGGAAATAAAAAAGGGATTCTGTAAGGACTCATTTCTGCAGAATAAATAGATAGAATAAAATAGTACTGAAATGGCGGTGGGGGTACTTCGGTACTTTTGGAAGTGGAAAAGTACTGAAAAAAGTACTAAAGTACTGACTTTTCCATCCCTGCCATAGAATGATCGAAAAAAAACAACAAACACTTCACACTGTTTGATGTTTACAATCTAGTCGTGTACTCCAAAAATTATAAATTATGAAGATAAGTCATCCCGAGAACTGTCAAAATCTATCAGTTACGGACGAATAGGAATGAAATGTCACACGCGATAAAACACTTTTCCGCGAAGGTGATTTCAACTTTTTTTGCACTAATCGATTGATATTAATTTTTTAATTGTGACAATTACAAAAAATTCGGGAAAATCGGTCCGAAATCCGCGGAAAACCTCACTCTTTGAAGTCCTACTCGTTGAAATTTTTATTCGTTCGTATCTGATAACTTACTCGCTCCGGGATGACATATCTTATTATTCATTATTTTTGGTGTACTCTGCTCGTTCGGTTATTGTATTCTTTATACTCGTTTCAATTCGTCAAACGATGAGTATAATGAAGCGAGTACAGTGCTGTTTTCTATTTCTTAAGTATGTACACTAGTGTATTTACCCCTCAAAATCAATAAATTTCTAAAGCGCCATGGCCACACATCAAACTGACTCATCAAACTCGAGTTTTTATGATTGTGTTGGTAAAAAAAAACTCACACGTATGGTTTGATGAGAGAGTAAAAAAATATCAAAACCATTTAGATATTTGCGTCGACGCGGCAGAGACTTGACGTCGGTTTTATGTGCGTGTGTCAAAATATCTTCAATTATCATTTTTGATTTGTTTTCGAAGTGTTAAAAGTGTTTTATTTTTTGGTGACAAGTGTTTTTTTTTTGGAAGAAAAACTGGAAATGGAAGAAAAAAATTTTATTCTCGAATTTATTGAAGTGTATCGAAGTTTGCCGGCTTTATGGCAAATAAAATCAAAAGATTATAGCAACAGAAATGTAAAATATTCGCAATACAGCATTTTGTTGGAAAAATATAAAGAAGTTTGATGACATGAGTTTGATGTGTGGCCGTGATAAGCAAAACAAAATTTTACTAACACATACAAGAGTTTGATCAAACAGTTTGATGTGTGGCCACGGCGCTTAAGGTGGTCCGTCGCTCTTTGTTGTTGCGCCTCTCTTTGCAATGACAATGAGTGCAGTAGTGCAGTGTACACTGAAATCGAGTATTTTTGTTTTGGTGCACAGTGCTTGAATGAGTGTACTTCTCCATTGTTTTGTTACTTATTTGTTTTGAAACCTGTTTGGCGGTTACTGTTCTCTTCACTCATTCATTTGTTTTGTAAAAATAGTGTGTGTGGCAGTAAGTATTTGAAAAACAACTGAATGTCTTGAAAGGCCATTCAAGACATTCATTGCAGAGCTTTATTACCGACTGACCACGATGTCGAACGTTCACGTTCGCATGACTTCTATGCGAAAGGTCAGCTATTTGTGACCTACAAAAAGGCTTCAGAACGACAAAGCGAATGAAAACATACTACCTGTTACCCGTTAGTTGGTAGCAAATCAGTTGCTCTTCGCATAGAAGTCATGAGAATGTTAACGTTCGACATCGTAGGTCAGGTGATTAATGTCGCTACAAATTTAGCAAAGCAATATGCCACATGTACTGCTACTAGGCTTAGGGAATTGTCACTCTGAACTCACGCGATCCTCGTCATCTTGTTTTGCATAAACCCATGAAAAATAAATAATTTTCTGAATTCGCTACACACTTGGGCGAGGCATGATGTATCCAGAAGCGTGCAGACATTCCAGGATCGAATAGTATCCAGGATCCTGAAGCCAAAGGTCGGCATCGTTATGTTCCTTTGGTTATCATATTCAATTGTTCTGGGTTCTGTAACACCAACAGTCGTTTTGTTATTTGGTTCTAGCATAGTTTTTCTCATTGATTTTGACCTACTGAACACGAAAATGAGTTTTAAAAATTTTTCTGTCGATTGGTTTTCGAGATACAAATTTTTGAACTTTTTTTTAAATTTTTGGAGGTATACTTACAATTTTGAGCATATCTTTCGTCTTCTTTGGCGTATTTGATCCTACTACTACTCAAATTAGTAGGATCAACTCATTCTCAGAAAATTTTCAAATCGGGTGAGTAGTTTTGATGTTGGCGGCTTAAAAAGGTTAAAAAACTGCGATTTTTTAGTAAAAATGTGGCAGAAAAATTCATATAAAAATTCATATAAAACATAAAACGCGATGCTAACAGCGATTTTGGTTTTTTTACGTATAGCTGGCATTTTTCCAAAGAAAATAAGCACTTACTTAACAAACTCTGACAACAAACGGCGGACTTATAATTTTTTTGGTATAAGACCGAAATTCCGCTATTTCACGATATTTTGATTTTCATTATTTGCACAGCTAACCTACTAGGAGGGATCGAAAAAGCAAGTTTTTTATAATCCTTTTGGAATAGAACGGAACAGTTGCTCCTATACATAAGTTACTTCTGTTCAAAATTTCACCACCCTGGGTTAATGTCTTCTGTTCTGGCAAGGGACGTGAAATTTCAAAAATTTAGTGAAATCAGCAATTTTTTTTGGAAATTTTTTTCAAATGTCACAGCACTTTGCAGTTTTGATAAAATTTTTAAATTAATATTAATAACACAAATATTTCATAATTGTAAAAAACCTATTTACAATACCGTAGGGACGTTTCGTCGAAAATGGTATAATGAAAATGCAGAACATAGAAACACAGGTGCATTTTACAATACGAATTTTGGCAAACCCACTTTACATGTACAAAATTGTTTGGAAAAAACGTTTACGTAACTTTTATGATTCTCAGAATTAAAAAAAATAAGTAATACACAAATAGTTATTTAATTTTTATGATTGTGGTTGCAGAGTAATATACGCTTCTGAATGTGCGTGGACGCTCTTCGTGTTCCTTTATGACTGCTACTCCGTTCACAGTCAATTAAAGGGAAAAAAGGGAATTACACTTTTTTATTGATGTGTGTTTTCCCGATGGCTACCTGTATCGGATTTTTTTTTACAGAAATTCCCCCCATATTTGTGAGTGGTCATTATTTGGAAACTTTTCCACAATTTGAAACGCACACTTGCTGAATCAGGTATATAGCCACCCTTAAAAGATGCGCCCATTCATAAGTACCTTACAGTAAAATATTGTAACATACTTAGTATTTATAGGTGTTCATTTATCGTTTTTTGTCATTCAACAAGTGTCTACGAACGCGAGTAGTACGAGTAAAAAGTGAAACAAATTGAATTTAAGTGCATATAATACCTACCCAACAAGTAAGACAATGAGTAAAAGACTACGTGTGTTCGAGTGTTTGAACAATCCAGACAATTTCTGCAATGTTTGTGGCGAGTTTATAAAGAATAATCACGCACACACGTTTACTCCAGCAGTGCAATTGCACTATTTGAATTATTTTGGTATTTCACCAAATATCACAGAACCATGGACACCTAAGTCGCTATGTGATCTTTGCTATATAATCCTAAACAACTGGGCAGCTGGCGGAAGGTAAGAATTTTTATTTAAACACATTAAGCAAAGCAAATATAGTAATTTATTTTAATTTTAGGCGCCATATGAAATTCGATACACCAATGATGTGGAAAAAGCCGCTATGCCATTCCACAGACTGTTATTTTGCCTCACCACAAACAGTGGGGTAGGGGAATTTTTAAAATGGAACTACGCTCAAGTGGGATCGTTTGCACTTCCAGTACCACATTCGAATGATGTACCATATCCAGTGTGCCCTGGTGCATCTCTTCAAAAAGCAGAATCGTCAGATCAAGAGTCCGAGTCAAGTGCAAGCGAACTAAACGATTGGGTGCGCGATTTTGGTCTCACTAAGGAGAAATCCGAACTTTTTGCGTCTCGGATGGTACAGTGAGGATTTGCGGATTCAGAAGTGAAACAGCAACAAAGAGAGCTTGAAGGCAGTTCTCTTACATAATGGGAATGAAAAGCCATCTCTTCCTATTGCTCATGCGGTTCATTCAAAGGAGAACTATGAAACTATGAACATTTTGCTGAAATGCATAGAGTATAGCAAATATAATTATAAAAAAATAATAGTGGAAAACTTTTTAGGAAACAACAAAAGCGATAATTATAAGGACATAGTTGAGGATCTGGTAAAGAACTATGAAGCAATGGGTAGGTTTTTTTGAAACAAATGTTAATTTAAATAGCGTTTTAATTCTCGTTTTTTTTTTCATTTTTGGGTAGGAGTGCACATGTCACTTAAAATACACTTTCTGCATTCTCATTTGGATTTTTTCCCTGAGAATTTAGGAGACGTGAGCGACGAACACGGCGAGCGCTTTCATTAGGAATTGAAGGCTATGGAACGACGCTATCAGGGCATCTATGACACGGCTATGATGGGTGACTACATTTGGACCCTAATACGTGAGACCAATTGCAGCGAATACAAAAAACAAAGAAGAAGTCAGCTGTTTTTCCACATGGCATAAAATGTACAGTTATATCATTGTTTCTACTCATTTTTTTTTGGGCGTTGATTTGGTTAATTTCGTTAGTTTAGCTAACCTGGCACATCCATTTCTAATTGTGCCATACATTGAGTATGTAGTGCTCTAAATAAATTAAAAAATAATATACTAAGACTAATTTGTTTATTTTAAATTAAGTTCAAATGTATTTATTCGTTTGCGTTGGGTAGGTAAG
Organism: Eudasyphora cyanicolor; assembly: GCA_963930755.1. NCBI lineage: Eukaryota > Metazoa > Arthropoda > Insecta > Diptera > Muscidae > Eudasyphora > Eudasyphora cyanicolor. The sequence continues at coordinate 60,496,587 of OZ005737.1, forward strand.
CTGTGCAAATAATGAAAATCAATATATCGTGAAATAGCGGAATTTCGGTCTTTTACCAAAAAAATTATAAGTCCGCCATTTGTTGTCAGATTTTGTTAAGTAAGTGCTTATTTTCTTTGGAAAAATGCCAGCTATACGTAAAAAAACCCAAAATCGCTGTTAGCATCGCGTTTTATATTTTATATGAATTTTTCTGCCACATTTTTACTAAAAAAACGCAATTTTTTAACCTTTTTAAGCCGCCAACATCAAAACTACTCACCCGATTTGAAAATTTTCTGAGAATGAGTTGTAGACGGCTCAATTTGCTTTAATTTGAGTAGTAGTAGGATCAAATACGTCAAAGAAGACGAAAGATATGCACAAAATTGTAAGTGTACCTCCAAAAATTTAAAAAAAAAAAGTTCAAAAATTTGTATCTCGAAAACCAATCGACAGAAAAATTTTTAAAACTCATTTTCGTGTTTAGTAGGTCAAAATCAATAAGAATCAATGCTAGAAACAAATAACAGAGAAAATTTTGTTATTTGTGACCTAGTGTAATCAGTTGATTTAAGATGAGTGCATCCGATTCTGGTCCTGCTGCTACAAGCGGAGCTACCAGTCGCGCAGTGGTTTCAGTCACTGCTATATAGGGTTATTCCGCTCAAGGTCGCACGACAGAGTCTAGTTTGTTATCGGCAGGATGTACCTCTTGCAGGTGAGGTTGTCATTTGAGTAGGAGAGGTTTAATTTACAACGCTTTACTACCCCATTAGCATTTCCGCCATAGTGACATTCTATCACTATAATGCTAATTAGATAACCTTTATTTACCTATGCATGAACACTAAGGGCGACACAACGATCATTTCCAAAGGTTTCCGAGGGAATTCAACCACTAGGTTATGTACTACTATAACAAAATCAAATTCTACATGAACTACTTTTATGCATTGTAATTACAATAAGAGTTGATGTTTTCATTTCCATAGATACATATTTAGGGCCTTATTCATAAAAAGTTAAAGAATGTTTGAGGAACGCTTTAGCAGTGTTAAAGCGTTCTTCAAACCTTCATTAAATTTTTATGAATAAGGGCCTTCGATTTTACGTAAATGTTTCCTTCCCTAGAGCGTTTTTTCTATAATTTGTACCGGATAGTTCTTATTGCGGCAATACTTACGACATGCTACGTTCAGTGTACTCCTCTTTACGACTTCATACAGTTCCAGTGATTGATCTCCAATTGTTGACAGTTTATTTACCAGGGTATTACATTCTCTATTGAATACGGGTATAAACGATTCAATAACCTTACGTCCAAAAGCGGGATTCAGCAGACGTCTATGTTCATTCCAACGCGGAGCTGTTTGGTGCATTTTAACAATTAGTATGATAGAGGGATAGATCAAACGCATCTTTATCGATAGATATGTATACATACAGTCGGCAGTAAATAGGCCCTCTCCTATGGCGGCGCTAAGGAATTTATAGATCTCGCCTTTATTTGTGCAACATGACGATTGGAAAACGGTTTCAACTGTTTCCGGATCGTCGACGTATAAGATGCAACTTGTGCCCAACCAAGTTGTGCATGGTTTTTTGTATCCTTTAGTCGCATCCTTCAAAGTTTGTAGAAATTCTAAAGGAAAGAACATTCAAACTGTCATCCTGCATCAAAACTTAAGCTAAGTACGAGTATTAGTGGCTTCCAAAATTGTTAACATATGTTCTAGTTTTCTTAAAAGTTGTCAATAGGGTAGAAATTAGCAAAACGGTGCATTGAACCTGCAAATTTTTCAGTAAAAAATGTCATTGGTCACTTTATCCCTTCAGACCAAATACATTGGAACTGGTAAGGAAGGTCAATATCGCCTCATATTCCTGTAGGAAAGCTGTATGGGAACGTCAGAGCTTCTCTCCTAAAGCCGTCAATTGGATATATGTACATACGAGTTTGTACGAGTATATAACAGTAGTTCGCCCAATACTATTGTACGGCATTGTGGAGTAGGTGGACGCTGGGCTGATAAGCGATCCATCAATAATCAACTATGTAATGATGGTTCGTAGAACACCGTACCGAAGTACATATAAGCAGAGCTTGAAGTACTATAGCGACATATATATGACATTGTGGCAAGAGAAGTTGCATCCAGAGCGGCGTTAAGATTAAAGTGTCTATCAATGTGGAGGTATAAGAACTACGGCCATAAGAGGATATCACAATATAGTGCGATAGGAACTTTACCACTAAGATGTCTGCCGGAGAGGAATGGGTTGGCAGAATATCAGGAACATTACAATATCTCCACCTCATTCTATACAGATTGTTTGAGGCTTGTTCAGAAGGTTGGTATCGGATTCACAGTAAATAATTTAGTGTAGATATATCTCACAGACTACCAAATTCTTGCAGTGTCTATTAAGCCGAAATAATGGCAATAAGGGAAGTCGCCAAGTGTCTGAGTCGCAACATAGTGACCAACACTGGCGTCGTCATTTATTCCGACAGCCAGGACGCCATTAAATCTCGGGATGCCACAGCCCTAAATTCACAAACAGCCTTCAATTACCGCAGAACGAAATGGCTGAGCAGTTTAACATATACCTCATATGAGTTCCTGGCCATAGATATATCCAGGGGAACTGCAAAGCTGATGAATTTGGAAAGGGACGATATTACAAATTCTGTCCACGTACAAGCTTTGGGTTAGGCAAAATATCTCCTCGCAATAGAGAGTAAAAGACTGCCTACGTTAGTGTCAGTTCTACAGAGACATTGCCGGATTGGCAAACATGCCATATGATTGAGAATTGAGTCAAATAAATTCTGCAGAAGCTGTGGAGATGAGGAAGAAGATTATAGCATTAAGCACCTACTTTGTTACTGTCCCGCAATGATTAAACGTTGTCTGGATATACTGGGGTCTGGCTTTCTAGGAAATCTGACCGATCTTGCAGGTACCAATATTCGTATTATTGATAACTTGTGTATCAAACAGGTTGGTTTCGATGATGGGGAAGTGAGCCTGTGGTAGCACTAGGGACCTCAGTTAGTCTATGTAAGCTGGAAGCTCCGGCTGTCACCCTAGCCTAAACCCTATCCCATAAACTCCCAATATCGCCAGTTAAGCACTTTATATAATTTTAATTGACATCACAAACAAACTGTGAAAATGTCAAAGTTTTGACTTATTATAAAATTATAGTAATCCACCCGACTTTGTAATATCTCGCAATACGTGTATGTACGTATTTGTATTTTGGAACCACTAATACATATATACTTTTCTCTTTCACTCACTTTCAGTACTCATCAACTTTAATCCTATGCCAATAAAAGGCAAGCCTGCAGGACCCGGTAACTTTGTGTAAAGTTTGTAGAACCTACGTCTGGACCATAGCCAGCCTATCCATATGATCAAAAGGATTGTTACGAGGAATGCCGATACGAATGACATTTTATTTGAAGTCGTCTCCGTAAATGCTGTAATGAAATAAGCAAAAATTAAGAATACATTTTTAGCAATGTTTTTTTATTAAAGTTTTAGTTTAAATTAATTTTAGTTTTTAAAATCCAAAAAAAAAGTTGTAAACATAATATGTTTACAACTTTTTAATTATATTAAAATCGGAATCGAGTTATTATATCCTACACCACACCTCAGAAATAACACTGGAGTAAGGAATGGGGTAAGTAAAGGAATGGCTCTATTAAAATATGGACTTATGATGACTATTACTCGTAGGAATGTTTGTAAGAAGTTGAGTTTTCTAAAACATCAAGAAAACGACCCTTTTGGGATCTTTTTTATATATAAAATCAAGGACCTACCATGAATTTTGTTGAAGTATTGTCAAATTTACAGACACAAACAACAGATCTTTTCCAAAAAGTCTTGAAATTAAGATTCTAATTTTGCGTCTTCTACTACTCTCCCTAAGACAATTGAAGTACTACCACTTCCTCATAAGGCAAATAACTGGAGACCACTCTGTATCTCGATTACCTATCTCTATACTGGCAGCTGTTTGGTCTTTATCTGATACCACCCACCTTTCCTCCTACTACGTTCTAGCGTTCCTTATCAGGACGATGTCTAGTGCTCATGTGGACAGGCGCAGCAATAGCGCCGCTGAGGTTGCAGTTAATTTGTAGAATTATTTCCATCACGCTGCAATACAACAATTGAGCTACATAGATGACTTAAATTACGTACAGATGCTTCTTAAAGCTGCAGGTACATTAGGATTGAAAGTTGGCAAAATCGGTCGATTTTTTGACATATTTTATTTATTTATTTATTATTATTCAATATAAAACCGAGCCGTTGGCCATATATGGTTATAAATACTATAAAAACGAAGAAATATTAAAGCGTATGTATAAAGTAACTAAAAGGTAAAAAAATAATATGAGGCTACTACCTTAATGTAACTAACAATAAACTTATAAATTAAAAATGTAAACGGAATATAAACAACTAACATCACATGAGATAAACAAACATTCTGGGATAAAAAAAACGTACTCTAAACATTTAATAATATGGATTTGAAGACTACTCTGTTGTATTAAATAACATGAAATGATGAGAATTTGAATTTTGAGTTTTTAATTATGAATTTATGACTACTCTGGTGAATAAAAAATTTACGAAATGAAATAAATTAAACTGATTAATGAATATGTCGCCAGTACATACATATATAATTATATTATATACATATAATTATATAATATTAATATATGACTAGCTAGTGATGATGAACTAGTTAAAAAATTAACAAAATTAATTATGACTAGTTCTTACAAATGGATTTTTATTTTATTTTTAATATTTGCGATTTTTATTTTAAATCTATCAATTACTTTATAAAAAAAATTTAAAAAACAAATAAAACAGCTGCGCAAAGTTTTAGAAGGAATAACTGTCTACTCGAGTTCTTTTTAGCCATTTATAGCTTCTTTCTTTCAAATCGGAATAATTAACGCCATTAATTTCAACTGATCGAGCTGAAAATTGGCAAATTGGATTTATTTTCACCGTGATCCCTTCATACGAACAATGGTCGTCATAGGTTCATGCTTAGATATAGCTCCCATACAAATATCCCTCCCGATTTGACTTCTTAATGCCATAGAAACCAAAAAGGTCAACTGATCAGTCTGAAAATTGTTAATTTGGATCTATTTATGCCCAGAACCTTTCAGAAAGAAAAACGGTCGTCATATTTTCATGTTTTGATATACCTACATACATAGCTTCCATGCAAAGATCACTCCCGATTTTACTTGTTTTTTCTAAAATTGAGAAGAATAAACAAATTAAGAATACTAAACAAGAATGATTTAGAAACTATTTAAATTTTTAATTAAAAATGCAGTAAATCTGCGTGTGTAATAAAAAAAACAAACTAAAAAAAACGGAAATTAATCTGCATAAATTAAAGTTAGAAATTCTAGAATATCAGTATGAGCAATTTATTGCTAGACTTTTGCCAAAGATGTTTGACAACTTTAAAGTTTTGTTTTTAAATATTTACAAATGCCATTTCTAGGCACCTTGCGTAAGAGAATTCATTATAAATTCGACACTTTACGACAAAACATTTTCTTCTGTCTTTATTATACCCGACACCACACTGGGGTACAGGTTGCTATGACTTTGTACACTTGTTTTAAACGCCTAAAAAGATAAAAGATAGATACTGATTGGTTTCATACCGATCGGCATAGAATTACTTTAAGTGAATTTAGCCATGTCAGTCCGTCTGTCTTTCCATATATTAATGTGATCAATGTGCAGCTTGCAACTATGTAGCAACAGAGACAGGGATATTTTCATGAAAATGGGGTACATCGGTCCATGTTTTGATATTTGTTGATGCTGAAGAAGTTGGACATAACGGGAATCGAGTAGCTAACTAATGCCCTCAACCTGTCCCTGACCACTCTAATAGTACCCGAAGCCTGGAAAATGGGCAGAGTGATGTCGCTACTGATACCGGGCAAAGATGCGAATAGGAGAGAATCATACAGGCCTAATTCTCTTCTCTCACCAGTAGCAAAGACACTTAAGGCGTTAGTCATCCCGAGCCTGATTGAACATTCTCCATCGAAAGCAGCTTAGTACGACTACTGCTTTACACGCCATAACCATTCATATAAGTAGCGGTCTTAAACAGAAAAAGGCCGGCGACTGGACAGTCCTCGCGGCACTTGACCTATCGATACTGTCAACCAAGCCACGCTTTTGAGGACACCGCCAACACGTCCCTCCCGAAAAGTTTGAAACGTTGGATCGTTAATTACATGGAACTAGAAGTCCAAAACCCGTAGAGTGAAACAAGGTGTTCTCCAAAGTGGGGTGAAGGGGTGATATCGCTGGCACTGTTTAACCTATACCTTTCTGCAGTTCCACAACCAACTGAAGGCGTTAAAACCGTATCACATGCCTGTATGACTGTACGATACTGGCGTAGGACCCCTTGATCGATGATGTAGAAGGCTGAATGTCTATCTGGCTGAAATTGCAAATTTCTTCGCTGAGAGGAACCTGAAGTAATCATCTGCCACACTGATTACTGCATGTACAGCGCAAGTGAAGAAACAACTCAGTGTGATAGTCGGTGGCACCAGTAGCCACCGAGGGGGAAATGGGCCTCATCAGTCAAGATGATTTTCGATTTTTCAATGCGTTGTTGAATCGTGTATCATTCCATTTTTAGTAATGGCGTAGTTGCTACTTGTCAAATGTCAAATGTCAAAGAATAAAAGCTTCAAAAGTGACAGCTACCGAAATATCGGGTGATTCAAAATAACACCTCTTGTTGGAAAACCCGTACCACATTTCTGAATTTTGAAAAATGAGCTATGCTTAACTCGAGGGACATTAGTTCGACATAAAAAGGGCAAATATATTTTAGCATTTTTGAGCGCCCCAGTAGGCGAGTTGGTAGCGGGCGCCTATGAATTTGGGGGTCTTTGTAACCCGGCTTCCCTGGGCCGTAAAATTAGAATATAAGTTTACTTTGTATTGTAATTCCTGTAAATAAATAAATATTTTAGCATTTCACGTCTACTGAGACCCACATTAATGTACACCGATCGACTTACTATCTCTAGATGAGTCAATTTAAACATGTCCGTCCGTCTGTTTGTCCATTCAAAGTTATTCGTTAAGTATAGGTCGCATTTTCACTCCGATCTTGCTGATATTTGCAATAAGGACTCTTTCATACCTGCGAAGAAATTGATAAAAATCGGTTAAGATGTAGATATAGGCCCTATATATATATATATTTCCATTCCGAATTGGGATTTTAGCGCTACAGTAGCTGTTTTTTATATCCAATCACTTTGAAATTAAGCAGGATGGAGTCTCTTGATCCAAGTACGCACATTGTCGAATTTGGTGTAAACCGGTTTTAGATTAAGTTGTAGCACCCACGTACAAAACTTATCAAATTTCAATAAAATCTGTTCCGATTTAGATATAGCCTCATATATATACAAACTGTCGATCATTAGAAAAATAACATTTATAAAGCATGACAACATTTTTAAATTTTAATTGTTGCCTATAGTAAAAAGCTTATCCTTTCCAATTACTGTATTTTTAAAATGTCCTCCGAAAATACCAAACTCTCTTTGAAAATGTCACAAATGTACTCTTTTCTGGCACAAAAGTCCCCCTATCCCAAAATAGTTAATGGTAGCCCTGAGCCGGCAGCACTTGGGGAACCGACAAAGGAACCTTATTGACCTCTTACAAAGCGATAGGTCAGTCTGTGGTGGTAACTGAATGTGAACGAGACGCAGTGGAATGCCGCCCTAAGAACTGCGGCAGGGTGCGTCCTTATGACTTCTGTGGACCACCTACATGATGAGACGAAGGTCATACCCGTGCGACGACACAATGTTTTGCTATCGAAGCGGTATCTACTTGGTTGCAGCAATCCTAACCACCAACTTGTGGATAAGCATACACCTCCCAGGCAGATCAGGAATGACCCGCATTATCTAGAGCCGGAAGTCTAACGCTACAAGAGAGAACCTCTGGATCAAATAGCATACCAGACACTCTGACGCAGTCACTGAAGCCGTGAATAATTACAGATTGAATGGAGGAGATCACATTCCATCAGTGGATTTGGAGGAAGCGGGATTACCACGGGAAGCGGGACAAGAGTAGTTTTGTCCCAAATGAGATCTAACTGGTGTAGCCGGGCTGTCGCCTTCTTCTGCTTCTTTGATAGTTCGATCCGATAGCCATTTTCGCTACATCACCATTTAGTCATCTTAAGAACATGGCCAATCCAACTCAATTTTCTTTTGGCTATTTCGATTTATTTACATTTAGGTCTTTGATTATAGGTTTTAGGTCTTTGAAACACCTGGTAATTGCTGGTATCTTTAAACGGACCTCAAACTTTGTTTAAAATAAATAGGATAATGTATAAAAATAGTGTCATCGCTATTTCCAGTGTTAAAAGTATACGCACCCTGACCCATTTGCCCAAGCATTACACAAAATGTCAGAAAACATAGTGGATGACATTCAAAAATACTCATGTGTATGCGACCGTATTATTGAATGTCATCTACGGTAAGCTTTGTGGTGTCTATATAATGGATGATCTAAGTAGATATACTTTTTTCAATAGCACTTTTTTGACAGATCACGTGTGAGTCGTGTCATGCTGTCATGTTATTTTTGTTAAGTATTTTTTTGCATTTCATCAGACTTACGCCTGCACACCGTTTACAAATTATTCAGTTTTATTATCAAAATAATCGTTGGCCAATTGCGCTAAGTCCATTTTTTTAAATCCAAAAAAAACACTTTTCATTCTTCCCACGACCTTGACACCCATGAGCAATATTTTAGCTCTCGTTAAGGGCTATTTTTTGCCATTGACCGATAACCTATATAAGGTGTCTAAATCTTCAATTGCCTTTGGTGTCACCAAGGTATGGAAGCAATTTTTTTAAAACGTTTTCGTAAAACTTTTTTGGATAATTCACTTCTTGCATAATTTAAATATTTTGTCATGTTTGTCGATTTTATTGAACTTTTTAGATTTTAATTTATTTCTATTTGTTCTTTTTTTGCTAAAATTAATTTTTTAATTAATTTCTTGATTAATTTTCGGTTTTCAATAATTTTTTAGGTCGTTTTGGATCATTTTTACAGTTTTTTCACCAGATTTTGGATAATTTTTCATGCAACTGGTGGCAACACTGGTCTGATGTGAATGTGAATGAAGTACAGTTCCAAATTTTGGATCCACATCCAATTTCCGACGAACTGTGAATATTTATATTTAAAACTTGATTATTTATATTTAAAAATGCAGACACATCACTTTTCAGATATCTCCGAAGTTGGATTCATATTGTTGTACAATATTTAACATATTTTTTCACACAACAACTGACAAATCGTTATCGATTGTCTGTTAACATCTACGAAACAAGCTGATCAAAAAATACATGTCCACAGAAATTAAAATAGGTAATGTTTTTTTAATGGAGTTGTTCTTCACCACGGCCTCTGCGAAGCGGCGTAACTTTGGAAATCTCTTAAAATCACGAAATTATTTTCTTAAGTTTCAAGAAATTTTTAACATATTTCACTTCGCGCTTAATTAGTTTAATATTATTGTATATTTATAACAGTCAAACAAATATATTACCAATAATATATTCGACAAATCTAACTACACTAAACCATCCGAAAACGTTTATTCCTACCCAAAGCCAAACTTCAACTATCGTTAGAAATCATAATTCAGAGTTAGTTTATTCGCATTTATTCATAAACGTGTTTCCCACACATCTAATTTGAGCATCAACAAAGCACTGTGGTTAAGACTTAATTTCCAACGGTAAAAATTCATTAACTTTTCTAGATTTAATTATGTTATAATAACATTGAATATTTTTAAAGGTTTATAAACAAAATCAAACATCGTCCTTTTCGCTCTAAAATTCTTATTTAAGGAATTATGGCCAGTTAAAGTTTCCAAATTTTAGCTCAGAAGAAAATCATTTGCGCCTTGGGGCTCTAACTTAAGTACACTCAAAGAATTTTGTGAGTATCATTAGCAAAAATGTTTGTTGTTTCAACAGTCTGTGTCTGCTGAAAAAGGGAAAGCAGACTTCGTCTGTTATTTTAGCAACCCTATGGTTGTTATTTTAGCACATAAATTTGTCTGCCACCGTAGCAAACTAGAACAGTCGTTTTAGCACACAACTGTGCTATTATTTAACAGAAAAAAACGGCTGGGAGAACAAACTATTTTTGTTATTCTAGCATAGGTTTCTTTCTTTTTTATTTTAATAAAAGAAATACAAATTTTATATTTTCCTGATAATTGAGAAGAGTATATCAACCAGGACTCCAACCTGAAGTTATTCAGCCCATGTATTGATAAGGGTTTCAAACTGCGAAATCTGTATGTATGCTTGATCTAAAAATATAAATGAAAAATAAATCATTTAATAAAATTGAATAGCAATAGGAGTATCTACAAACAATACTTACCGGTCACTGGCATTAACGATTATCTTCTTTCTTTCCGAAAGATAAATATAAAGAACATAAATCGTACGACATCGACACGAACTCTGTCAATATTGGCCAATGTGTTGGGTTTACCCTATAGACACTGTATCTAATTGTACATGTCCAGAGCCATATCATTGGGCAAAATGATCTTATCCATGGATTACATCCAAATTAGACTAAATTATCCTGAGTTTTTTGGAGCCAAAAGGTGGCTTCGTGATTCGGATATTAGCGACCATCGTTGGAACATATAGAGTAAATAATCAATGTTGCCATTTCAGTAAACAAATCACAAAAAGGAAAAAAATACTTACCGAGTTGTTGCAGGTATTATCATTAGGGTCACACTTCCAAGAGGTGTATGCGATTTGGAAAAGTAGACAAGGAAATAAATGGCTAGTCCATCCATGACACAAGTTATCTGAATTTATACATAGTAGTTGCTACGAAATTTCAGATAATCTTTTATACCCGTATTTTAATAGGACACTGCTTGGTGAGAATCTTGAAAACAAACAGAAACAAGTCTTATAATCAAAGTACATTTAATTTTCAATTTGTGTACGCTTACCTGTTGCGTCTTGATTAATTGATAACATAGTCCTTTATGTGCATTTGTGTACGCTTGATCAAAAAATATAAATCATTTAGAAAATTAAATAGCAATAGGAACATCTACACACAATACTTACCGGTCACTGGCATTAATAACTATCTTCTATTTGCCCGAATGATAACAATAAAGAACATACATCGTACGACCTTTGGTTATATTTGATGTTCTCCAAGACCGTATGATGATCAGTGACTCCTACGCGTTAGCCAATTGGGTTCACCCTATATATACGGTAATTGTACATGTCCAGAGCCATAGCATTGGGCAAAATTATCTTATCGATGGATTACATCCCAATTAGACTAAATTATCCTGAGTTTTTTGGAGCCAAAAGGTTACTTCGCTATGCTGATATTAGCAACCACCGTTGAAGCATATGGTGCAAAAAAATTAATGTTGCCATTTCTGGTGATACAGGTGTATTTAATGAAATAAGTAAACAAATCACAAAACAATTACCTACGTTGTTGCAGATATTTTCGTTAGGACCACACTTCTAAGAGGTCTATGAGATTTGGAAAAGTAGACACGGAAAGAAATTGCTAGTCCATCGCTATCACAAGTTCTTTGTATTTAGTTTACTTTTGTAGCCGTATTAAAGTAGAGGGTTTTAATAGGACACTGCTTGCTGAGAATCATGAAAACAAACCGAAATAAGACTTACACAATCATAGTGAAATTTGCAAATTGTGTACACTTACCTGTTGCAACTTTATTAATTGACCGTCCAAGGCATACACAATTTCGCCTTTTTTTCTTTAGCCATTTGTAAGTGTGGTCAAAGCTGTCCCGGAGCACAAATATGAATATATGTATGTGTAACTTATCGCATTTTAGTGGAAAAAATTGGTTTCAGTGGTAAGGAATATAAATTAAACGCCGCTTCTTTTTTAATTTTCTTTTTTCCGTCATAAAGCATGTCTATGTCCCGATTCACACGGGGCAATTTGGTGTTTGTTGGAAATAAAGGCAGCAAAGTGCGAATGAAAAACAAAAAACGGATTGCCAGAAACTACTTTCCCCATTGTCCAGATTCACACTCGGCAACTTTTCCAAGCAAGTGTCAAAGTTTGTAGGAGAGGGCTCTTTCCGCCCGCCTCTCTCTCCATCAAACTTTGACACTTGCTTGGAAAAAGTTGCCGAGTGTGAATCTGGACATTATCTTCCGTATGCCTCTATGTCCAGATTCACACCCGGCAACTTTTTCCAAACAAGTGTCAAAGTTTGACAGAGAGAGAGAGGCGCCGAATTACCGCATGTGTTGAGGTGTCTATGTTCGTTCCAATTTACACGAGGCAATTTTATCAGCGGTTTAATGGTGTTTGTGGGGGAGGCAGTTGGAAAGGGAGGGGAAAAAACTCTCGTACTCGATTGAACGTTTTGTTTTTCATTCGCACTTTGAAACAACAATACACACAGGAATAGCCGTGGAAACCGTATAAAAATCGTCTTTGCACATGATGAAACAATCTTGCGAAATTTTCTCTTAATACTCACTCTAAGCCTTTAGGAATTTTCTCGTTGTTTTGCATACACAATACTTAGTCCTCTCTGTATCTCTCCTACAAACTCTGACACTTGCTTGAAATAAAATTGCCTTGTGTGAATCAGACTTTATAAACATTTTTACAAATCGCACATAAAATATTAATGTTTAGCTTTGGTTTCATTAAAATATAAAAAATTAGAAACTAAAATCTAAACACAATAGATTAATTTTAATTGTATGTCCGGAACTAAGATTTTGAAATCGTCAAATCATATTCGTTATCGATTTGTGTTTTACTTTTTGCAGTTTTAATCGACTCCTATTTCCAATATTTTTAAAATCCAATGAAAAAATAAAAATATTGAGAACCGTAACTCGGAAAATAGATATCGCCGAATAATTATTTAATTTTTTTAAATATACTTTCTCATCACACGAATGACCTTAACCTTTTTGATTTTCAATGGTACACTCAAAGAATTTTGTGAGTATCATTAGCAAAAATATTTGTTGTTTCAACAGTCTGTGTCTGCTGAAAAAAGGAAAGCAGACTTCGTCTGTTATTTTAGCAACCCTATGGTTGTTATTTTAGCACATAAATTTGTCTGCTACTGTAGCAAACTAGCAAACAATCATTTTAGCAAACAATTTTGCTATTATTTAACAGAAAAAAGCGGCTGGGAGAACAAACTATTTTTGTTATTCTAGCATACGTTTCTTTCTTTTTTATTTTAATAAAAGAAATACAAATTTTATATTTTCCTGATATTTGAGAAGAGTATATCAACCAGGACTCCAACCTGAAGTTATTCAGCCCATGTATTGATAAGCGTTTCGAACTGTGAAATCTGTATGTATGCTTGATCTAAAAATATAAATGAAAAATCATTTAATAAAATTGAATAGCAATAGGAGTATCTACAAACAATACTTACCGGTCACTGGCATTAACAATTATCTTCTTTTTGTCCGAAGGATAAATATAAAGAACATAAATCGTACGACATCGACGCGAACTCGTTTACCCTATGGACACGGTATCTAATTGTACATGTCCAGAGCCATATCATTGCGCAAAATGATCTTATCCATGGATTACATCCAAATTAGACTAAATTATCCTGAGATTTTTGGAGCCAAAAGGTTGCTTCGTGATTCGGATATTAGCGACCATCGTTGGAACATATAGAGTAAATAATCAATGTAGCCATTTCGGTAAACAAATCACAAAAAGAAAAAAAAATACTTACGAGTTGTTGCAGGTATTATCATTAAGGTCACACTTCCAAGAGTTGTATGTGATTTGGAAAAGTAGACAAGGAAATAAATGGTTAGTCCATCCATGACACAAGTTATCTGAATTTATACATTGTAGTTGCTACGAAATTTCAGATCATCTTTTATACCCGTATTTTAATAGGACACTGCTTGGTGAGAATCTTGAAAACAAACAGAATTAAGTCTTATAATCATAGTACATTTCATTTTCAATTTGTGTACACTTACCTGTTGCGTCTTGATTAATTGATAACATGGTCCTTTATGTGCATTTGTGTACGCTTGATAAAAAAATATAATCATTTAGAAAATTAAATAGGAGCATCTACACACTATACTTACCGGTCACTGGCATTATAACTATCTTCTTTTTATCCGAATGATAACAATAAAGAACATACATCGTACGACCTTTGGTTATATTTGATGTTCTCCAAGACCGTATGATGATCAGTGACTCCTACGCGTTAGCCAATTGGGTTCACCCTATATACACGGTAATTGTACATGTCCAGAGCCATAGAGCTTGCTGAGAATCATGAAAACAACCAGAAATAAGACTTACACAATCATAGAGAAATTTCCAATTTGTGTACACTTACCTGTTGCAACTTGATTAATTGATCCTCCAAGGCATACACAATTTCGCCTTTTTTTCTTTAGCCATTTGTAAGTGTTGTCGAAGCTGTCCCGGAACCGTTTTACTTATTAAAATCATTTGCATTATCTTCGCGGAATGCTTTTTTAATGCGAATTAACAAACAGAACGAAAATTTCAATCCAATCCAATTTTTTTTTTTTGGTTTAAGGTTACATCAAACGCAATTGCGCTAGAAGAATTATTTGGCCGGTCCTAAAAAACGCCAAGACAAAATCCAATTCAATTTGTTCGGCGTAAAATATTTTATTCTTACTTAAATTGCGCACGATGTCTGTCAAAGAGGCAATCTTGAATGCTAGTGAAAGCATATTACGTCTGTCAATATTTTTTGATAAGCGAAATAAACATTTTATATGAGATTTTGTCATCTGCACAAATATGAATATATGTGTAACTTATCGCAAGCACATTTTAATGGTAAAAATTGGTTTCAGTGGTAAGGAATATAAATTAAATGACGCTTTTTTAATTTTCTTTTTTCCGTCATAAAGCATGTCTATGTCCCGATTCACACGCAGCAAAGTGCGAATGAAAAACACAAAACGGATTGCCAGTACAAGAAACTACTTTCCCCATTGTCCATATTCACACTCCGAGAGAGCTCTTTCCGCCCGCCTCTCTCTCCTTCAAACTTTGACACTTGCTTGGAAAAAGTTGCCGAGTGTGAATCTGAACATTATCTTCCGTATGCCTCTATGTCCAGATTTACACCCGGCAACTTTTTCCAAGCAAGTGTCAAAGTTTGACAGAGAGAGACGCCGAATTACCGGGTGTGTTGAGGTGTCTATGTTCGTCCCAATTTACACGAGGCAATTTTATCAGCGGTTTAATGGTGTTTGTAGGGGAGGCAGTTGGAAAGGGAGGGGAAAAAACTCTCGTACTCGATTGAACGTTTTGTTTTTTATTCGCACTTTGAAACAACAACAATACACACAGGACTAGCCGTGGAAACCGTACAAAAATCGTCTTTGCACAGAATGATACAATCTTGCGAAATTTTCTCTTAATACTCACCCTAAGCCTTCAGGAATTCTCTCGTTTTTTAACTTTTTTTGCATACACAATACTTAGTCCTAGATCACACGAGGCAATTTCTTCCAAGCGGAAAGTGCTCTCTGTATCTTTCCTACAAACTTTGACACTTGGTTGAAATAAAATTGCGTTGTTTGAATCAGACTTTATAAACATTTTTTACAAATCACACATAAAATATTAATATTTAGCTTTGGTTTATTAGAATATGTATAAAAAATTAGAAACTAAAATCTAAACACAATAGATTAATTTTAGTTGTATGTCCGGAACTAAGATTTTGAAATCGTCAAATCAAATTCGTTATCGATTTGTGTTTTACTTTTTGCAGTTTTAATCGACTCCTATTTTTAAAATCTAATGAAAAAATAAAAATATTGAGAACCGTAACTCGAAAACAGATATCGCCGAATAATTATTTAATTTTTTTTTTAAATATACTTGTCTTATCTCACGAATGACCTTAACCTTTTTGATTTTCAATGGTAGTTGAACTTTATCATGTAAATTATTGCAACTTTTATCTTATTTTCACATATTTTGATTAATAGCAAAAATTTTCAGCAAATTGCAAATTTTTCAGCAGTGCGTTTGCTAATGCAAAACTGCAAACTTTTTGCTATTACAGCAGAAAATGTGCTGTATTAGCAGAAAAAATGGTTGCTAAAAATTAGCAGACGTTGTTTGTTATTAACAGCAAACAATTTTTTTTTGGTTGAGTTGTCTTATTTTCACATATTTTGATTAACAGCAAACTGCAATTTTTTCAGCAGTGCGTTTGCTAATGCAAAACTGCAAACTTTTTGCTATTACAGCAGAAAATGTTTTGTATTAGCAGAAAAAAATTTTGTTAAATTAGCAGACGTTGTTTGTTATTATCAGCAAACAATTTTTTTTGGGTGTAGTTACGGCAATTTAAAGTTCTGTAAGGAGAATTATGGGGGCTATTCCAAACATGGATAAATGACAACGATTATTTGGTAAAAAAGTACAATTAAGCGAAAGCAGCACTTGATAAATTGTACCAAAAAGTATTTGCCGCAACAGTTGAATTCTTACTTTTAGAACGAAATCTTCATTTCAACAATTTTAATTCTTTAAAGGACGAAATCGTTATTTCAACAACTTCAACTTGCGCTCTTGAATCAAGAGCTCAAGGTTGTTGGGTACGATTTAACCAACAAAGTTGTTATACCAATAATTTTGTATTTAATTTCAACAACTTTGTTGGTTAAATCGTATGGATAACAAGTAAAGACGGATTAGGTTAAGACATTTTGATGTCTTTTGGTTAGAAGGAATTTGATACAACATTATAAATTCTCAATTCAAATATTATATCACCTGTTTGAGCCACGATCTCGAACGTTAACGTTCGCTTGTCTTCTATGCGACAAACAGCTGATCTACAAAAAGGCATCAGAAAGACATACTGCCTGATGTCTATTAAGTCAGTAAAATGGCCAAATGCAACCCTGCGAACTTACAATTTTTCTCCTGCAAAGTTGGTAGAAAAATCATCGTCAATAAATTGTAAGACATTGTAAGATGTGCGAAGTTTATACATCTGACATTGGCACAACATCTGGATGCAATATTTGCGAAATGGGCGGAACCGTTATAGAAGGCATACAACCGAAACTGGACAATATAGGCATAGTTTTTCGTTGTAACCCACTAATTCTCAAGACCTTTTATTTGATATTTTAGGAAATGTTGACATTTTATTATTGATACGAGCATAGCACCTTATTTGCTCCATTAAGAAAAATAAATAATCAAAAAACGAAAATTTGTTTTTCAAAATTATTTTTAGAGGTTTACTCAAGCGAGTACACCAAATTTTATGCATACCAAAAAAACATTTGCTGACTTTTTTGAATGATTTTATATTTTTATTTATAAATTTTAATCGTTTACTGCTTAGTTAACCAGATTATTGGACGATATCAGTTTCACTCCGATGAAACTAAAAGGGAATATTATACCCATCAAATGACGATCTCAAAAAAGTTGCAAAAATAGTGAAGTACACACGATTGCCAGATCGGACAAAATTATCAACCCTGTTAAAGTACTGCAAATGTACGGACAATGACAGATTGTTAGGCAAAGGTGAATTGACAGTTCAGAGAATTGCAAGAAAACCTTACAATTTCATATATTTACAATATATTTTGTAAATATTTATATGCAGGATTGTCAATCAAAATATGTTATAGATAGTGTTGCCAATAAAATGTTTTTCTGACAATGGAGCAGTTGTCACATGCATAAACTTCGCACATCTAACAATGTTCAAATTATCTCACAATGACTTTTCTGCCACCGTTGCAAGACAAAAAGTCTATGTTCACACGGTTTTGCGTTCAAAGGTTTGAATTTTTCTGACTATATTGTCCGATCTGGCAATCGTGTGTACTTAGCTTGACTTCGCATAACATGGTGCACAAAAAGTACGTTTAAAATTTACCGTAAAGCGTGGTACTATGTTCATTTTTCGCGTTGAAATCCCATATAAAAACAAAGTCGCGAAAAAAACTGCGAAATTTTTTTGTTTGTGGTACTATGTTTATTTCAACGCGAAAAAGTAACATTTTGCGCACCACAATTTAACGCCGTTACAAATCGAACGCCGCAACAAATTTAATGCCGCCACGGTCACATTTGTTTATATTTATTTTTGTCCGCAAGAAACTCAACAGTTGTAAATATTAGAAATAAAATTTCCTAATGAAGAATAATAAATTAAATTATCTTCCGCAATAAAGAAAAAGAATGCAAAGATGTGATAGGAAAAATAACTATGTGTATGGAATAAACCAATTGGATTGCAGTACAAAAGCAAACAAAATGTGTAAAACACTGGAAGGACGTGTAAATAAATGTAATAATGTGGAATTTGTCTTTTAATTAGATATGTACATTTATGTTTGTACGTTTAGAACAATTTTGTGCAAAGGCCAGGAGAAACATTATGGACGGCTAACGCTACTAAAGCAGTAGGACAATGGAATTGGACAGTGCCTGTGATCTCGATTTGGAAATGGTGGTAAAGAACATACATAGTTAGTTCTTGCCAGCCATAGAAGTTGGAAGAAGATATTCCGTTTATGGATGGAAGTATAATATATATATGTCAACAAATATAATGTAAATCCTTAAATATAATAATAAAACATATTTTTCGATTAATCAAAACATCATTTTATTTATTTATATTCGTACAACAGTAGGAAATTATTTCGTTATTTATAACATTGTACTACCCTGGCTTTTCATGTCTCACAAACATCGCCACCGCAACAACACAAAATAAATAATTTATGTATAACATTAGCACAATGATCTCCAACAATATTTCCTTTCTGACATTTAAATTAACTATTTTCTAAGTCGGCATTATTCCAATTAATTGTTTATTGATTCTAATTTTATCTTTTGTTTGTTTTCAAGAATGTTAGCAAAAAGAAAAAATGCACATGTATATGCACACATACATGCGCAGGATGAAAAGAAACTATAACATAGGAAAATTTAAACATTTGAACAATTCGCAGGTGTGGAAAACGTTACGTCAGTGTGGCTGCTTTAGTGATACTTCTTTGATAGATGTCGATGTTGAGACGCTAAATAACAATTTTCTTTGTCATAAAACATCTAATGTATCTGATAATAGCGATCGCGTTTTTCCCACGTGTGATAATGAGTTTTCTTTCGACTGTGTATTTGAACAAGACATTCTACGGGCTATGAAGCGCATAAAGTCTAATGCTGTTGGGACTGACTGCATTCCTATCAAATTCATCAAAGTTATTTTTCCCTATATTTCTAGGCATGTTTTGCACTTCTTTAATACTATATTTACCACATCCTGTTTTCCAACGGCCTGGAAATTAGCTCGGGTAGTTCCCATTGCTAAGAGTGGTAGTTCCAGTAGCCCGGACAATTTTCGTCCTATTAGTATATTGCCTGCTATATCAAAAATATTTGAACATATTATGAATGATTCAATATTGCATTTCGTTAATGATCATAATATGTTAAGTCCTCATCAATATGGGTTTCGTCGTGGTTTCAGTACTACTTCCCATTTGCTAAATTTAACCGATAATATTAGGGGTACTATTGATAAGGGCTCGTGTTGTGTTCTCGTTGCACTTGACTTATCAAAAGCATTTGATCGAGTTGATCATACAATACTAATCCATAGACTCCGTAATAAATATCAATTCTCTACAACGGCATCTAATCTAATTTCTTCGTATCTCTCTGATCGCTCTCAATACGTGTCGTTGAATGGTATTAATTCCAGCGTTAGTCCTATCGAATGTGGTGTCCCACAGGGGTCCATTTTGGGTCCTCTTATGTTTATCTTATATATTAATGACATTGAGAATCATATTGATGTATCACATTGTAAACCTTTTTTATATGCCGACGATTTACACCTTCTCTTTGATGGTAACTCCCTTGATTTTTTGGAACCATTCATAAATATTACTTTAGACAATATCAAATGCTGGCTAGGTCGTAATAGTCTAGTTATCAATGCCAATAAAACCAAAGCTATGTGTTTTGGGAACCCTCGAGAATCTCATTTTGATCTTAATATTTGTA
This sequence comes from Eudasyphora cyanicolor, assembly GCA_963930755.1. Lineage (NCBI taxonomy): Eukaryota > Metazoa > Arthropoda > Insecta > Diptera > Muscidae > Eudasyphora > Eudasyphora cyanicolor. The sequence continues at coordinate 60,516,845 of OZ005737.1, forward strand.
TAAATGGTAATATAGTTGAGATTGTACAAGAGATTAAGTGTCTTGGGGTCATAGTGGATAATAAGCTTAACTTCTCTCCGCATTTTACTTCATTATCAGCTAAAGTTATCCCGATTCTTCGGAGACTATATTCTACAAATACTTATTTCCCCTATTATATTAAGAAAAAGATTGCTTCTGCTTTATTGATGCCTCACATTTATTATGCCATCGAAGTTGTATCTGGAACCTCTTCAGTAAGTTTTTCTAAAATCCAACGAATTTTCAACATGGTTATAAGATATGTTTACGGGCTTCATCGGTATGACCACGTATCACATCACGCTTTCCAGTTTTTAGGGTTTCCATTTGAGTCTCTGGTTGCTATCCGTTTATTATTATCATTTTATAGGCTTATTAAATCTGGATCACCGCCGTTACTTAGAGAACATTTCGTATTTTGCCGAAGTTCAAGGAATCCGCAGCTTTTAATTCCCCAAATGTCTACTCAGTTCTATGAGCGTTCATTTGTGGTGAGAGTTGCTCGTATATGGAATCACCTTCCTATTACTATGCGTAATTTCTCTGATTCTTTAATGGTTTTCCAACATAAAATTATTGAATACATTATATCCAACAGACATTAATTTTAGTTGCTGCTTGGGCTTGTTATTTACTTCTTATACCTTTACCCTTGATTAATGGCTGGGGAGCCACTATTACTTGTATTCTTGTAAATAAATTTTTAATAAAATAATTTGTAATTTACTTGTATAATTATATTTTTGAATAGGTAAAAATTGTTAAACCTGAACTATTGTTTATTATTATCTTGTAATATAGGATTATTGGCCTTGTAGGCTTTATATATTACAATAAAAATGAAATGAAATGAAATGAAATGAAAAGTGACACTTTGACACATACACTTCCAAGCTGCAATGCATCATTAGTAAAAAAGCGTTCCATTTTTCAACTCGAAATAACATTTTGCGAAATTTTTTCGTGCCGAAAAAACATAGTACCCACCTTTACACTTTATTTACATTTCCAATGGGACACAAACCTTCTTTAGACTCCGATGTAAATAACCAATTCGAAAATTGTAGAAAAGGTGTGGGTTATACAGTACTCGTATTACCAATTCGGTAAATTTTCTGTACTCGAGCGAGTAGTACTATAAAGCAATGGAATTTGCAGCCCTTGAAACGGTGCTCACTGGGTTACATTTTGTTCATGGCACGCTTTTTTGTTTCGTGGCACTCACATGATATCATCACATAGTCTAAAGTACCCTTCATATCTCTAAACAGAATTTTACCGAGGTGGCAACATTGCGATTACCTTTTGACATTTCGATGACGTTCAATTTTCGTGATATGAACAAGTAACAATACGACGGTTTTTTCACGCCGTAAAACTATTTTTTTCTAAAATATAAGTGCAAATAATTAAAAGAAGCAATTCTGCAATTGAGAGAAAAGTGATAAAAGAACACAATGCCTTTGAAATTAGATATTAAACGTCGTTTAACTTCACGCTCGGATCGTGTTAAGTGCGTTGACATACATCCAACCGAACCATGGATGTTGTGCGCCCTATACAATGGCCACGTACACATCATGAATTATGAGAACCAACAATTGGTGAAAGATTTTGAGGTGTGTGATGTGCCCGTACGCTCTGGAAGATTTGTGGCCAGAAAGAACTGGCTGATCACCGGTTCCGATGACATGCAGATACGCATTTTCAATTACAACACCTTGGAAAAGGTGCATTCATTCGAGGCACATTCCGATTACATCCGCTGTATTGCCGTGCATCCAACACAACCGCTTATATTGACGAGCAGCGGTGAGTAAGATAGAGAGAAGCATAGATAAACAAACTAAAGAGGGAAATTCTAAGAGAAAGAAAACAATAAGTGAAAATGTAGTGATTTTTGATCTTGTTCATCTTCACTAATCACTTTTCTGATCACATTTCATCATATCGGGCGACCATTAGTTTATGTAGATAAAATTTAAGTTATCAGATAAAGAATAGTTGTTGTGGCAATTGATAACAATAAAACACTGTAGAATGCTTATTTGTCAAAGGATGTTGTAGTAAAGAACATACACAGATGGATTGATAGTACATACGCAACTTTTATCTAAAAATTCTTATTTGACATAAAAGTAAAAGGAACAGTATTATTTAGATTCGATGCATCAGTTTCTAATTGGTTTAATTTTTTCTTTTGTCTAAATGTGTGATGAAATATCTGTGCCATAGTTTAAGCGATTCAATTACCACGTCATAATGTACACAAGGTTTCGTACGTTTAATTATCCAAAGAGCTTGGATTTGATATTATAAATTCCTTTAGAATATTACATCTTGAATATGGCATCCAAATACTATCCAATATATATATATATATATACATATGTATATATTTTCAATAAGTATTGCCCAATGTTGAAATGAGAAAAAAAATAACAGTAAGGAAAGACCAAAGTCGGCGGATGCCGACTATATAATACCCTACACCTCCATAACAATGCGCAAAGGGGCAGTGTGATAATAGTTGTGAATAATTTGTTCCGTTTCAGATAATCAAGTTCTTAGCTCCACCGCCACATTAAGGCTTATTAGATGGAGAAGTTGAAGATAGATGTTGATAAAAAATATATTTATATATTTTTAGCGACCTGCTACCAAAAATTACGATTTTATTTGCAAAATTCAAAAGGGCCTAACAACAAATTATATATGTTTTCATTGTTAAAAATTCCTTTTTCATGCAATTTTTACAAACAAGTTATAAATCATGTTAATATATGTATCATAATGTTTAAGGTTTTATCCCCAAACCCACGTTTTTTAACGACAGCATTTTCTCTTTCTGACGACGATATATAGTATCAGACAATACATATTGTGCTTACTTCATACTTCTGTTCAATCGTCAAAATCTGAACCCCGTTGCCAGAAAAGCATCCCCAGCGCATTATGTACATTCCTACCTCCATGTTTTACAGACTCTTTATAGTACAAAGGATTCAATGTTTTATTAACAGGAATGCGTATTCGATTTTACTACGTTTTTTTTCGATTGCCTTGAAAAAATGGGCCAGTCGGTCAATGTTTTGATACCTATACATATAAAAATTTTACTGCAGATTTGTTTTTTTTTTTTGCAGAAATTCCGACAGAAATTTAGGAACGAAAATTGTATTCTGCCAAAAACCATTTTTAAAAAATAGGCCGTGTTATCCAAGTTTTGATATAACTATGCTATATATATTTCTGGCCTAATATTGCAAATGGGAATATTTATCATTGTTTTTCAAAGTATTCTCCTGCATGATTTATTCGAAGCACTTTTTCCACGCCGATTGAGACACCTCCAAAACATGGTTTTTAAACGCTTCAACAGCATCGAGCAGAATAGTCGCCACATGACCAGTTTTGCCGAAGAAACAGGCGACCATTTGCTTCGATGTGCTTCTTCCACGAACAACTTTCGTTGGATTTGGCTCGCCTTCGAAGACCCACACGGTCGATTGCTGTTTTGTTTCGGGCATAGATCCAAGATTCGTCATCTGTGACGATTTATGAACGTCTTTTGAACCATCGCGATCGTATTTTTTCAAAATTTCTTTGCACCAATCGAGACGAGACTTTTTTTTGAGCGATTGTCAAATTGTGCGGGACCCAACGAGAACAAACCTGTTTTACGGCCAGGTGTTCATGCAATATCAAATGTATACTGGTGGAAGAAATGCCCACGGATGCCTCTATCTCATGGTATATTTCATGACTACCTTGCATTATCAGTTCAAGCACTGCATCAATGTTCTCTGGTACAACAGCCGTTTATGGACGTCCTTCGTCTTTGAGCGAGCGTCGGCCAAAATTGAATTCATTAAACCAGTTTTTCACAGTGCGATAGGATGGTGCTTCATCGCCGTACAAAGATTTAAGTTCATCGATGCACGCTTGTCGTGATAATCCACGTCGAAAGGTGTGAAAAATGATCGCACGAAAATGTTCACGAGTAAATTCCATTTTTTTGCCAAATTGATTTTTTCAAGTCACTGTAAACAACAGAAATGATGGTCTTACGTCAAACGTTCTGAGTACGTTTATGCTAAAAAATGTCTAACTTTTCAATGGAAATGTCAGATCGCGCCAGGCAGCACTTAGTGTTGCCTAGGCAGCCATATATATAGCAACCCTCGTAGTAAAACCATCCCACGTTTTATATAAATACCAGATATGTTGCTTGAGGATATACAAGCAATTTTTATATAGTTCTGACCGGAATGCAAATTTTTTTTTTTTGCTAAAGATTAAAAAAAAAAGTTGGTCAAAAATCAAATAGTGCAAAGGACTATGCGCGATACAAAATATTAATTACCTCTTTCTGTACCTGTTTCCTTCAGTGCAGCCGGGAGGACATTATTCTATATGAAGGTAAAATCCTTAATCTTCAAGGCCCTTTAAATATGTTGGACCACACAATGTAAAGCTGAAACTACCGATATATCTCTTAAATAAGCATGTTGACTCCGTGAGAGGAAGCCTATATCAGGATTGTTTCTGATATGTTCATATATCATTATCTCGAAAGTCTTAACGAAGAATATGCCTAACATCTTTTGCGGAGCTGTGATTTATTCTTCCTACCTTCGGTATAAAAACAACCATAATAGATTAACGTACGTGGCCTTCGGTAGCTTAGTGGTTGGTGCATTAGACTTGGATCCCGAAGGTGCTGGGTTCAACTCCCAGCCAGGGCACCGGAATAATTTAACATCAACATTTCATGTTTTCATCATAATTCGAGTTTCTGCAGTTAAAAATAGCTCACCGGGCGCACTACCACTACAACAACATCTGATCACCCAAGTCAACAGGGAAGCTAATAATAGACAAAACACCACGACCATTAACATATATGCAGCGCTTCTAGTGGAGAATAGAAACAGTAACACTCAAATGACATCCATTCCCTGAAATTAACAGACAAATGTTAATTTACAACCGGACAACATTGAGTAGATGAAAACAACATAAGGTTCCCGCGATAATCGGATATATGCCGGAACGAAGTCTGTGATTGTAATAAACTTAAGGATTATCAACTCAGCGTCTCCAAGCGGCTACAACTACAACATACGTTAATTATAGACAAGCCTTAAATAAATCGACGAGATAATCTGATATCTCCTCAAATGACTCTTGTAGCATAATAGAATAGATTTCATCAAAGCCATTATGAGCCACATCCGATGGGTGATGAGACTCAACAACGTCTGAACTTAAAAATCTTAATTTGACTGGTAGCTGTTTTAAGAAATTCTGAATCGCATCCTTGAAAATGTACTCTTATCAGTTGCGCCAGCGTATCGATAGGTTGTTTTGTCCAAACACCTGTTTCATCCCGTATACTGTCCATGAAGCATCGTACTTTTGTCCTTAATACAGGATAATTCCTTTGCAAAATCCCAAAAATCCTCTCTTTCTGATTTCCCAAGTTCTTTATTGTATATTCGAAGGCTACCTTTATATATCTCCCTCTTCTTAAGTGGCTATTTCCTTTGTGTGCTTACCGAATTGTCCAGGTCCCCGGTACTTTCAAGAGGGTCACCAAAAAAGATTGATTTACTTAAAAATCTTCTAAATTTATCATATTCCAATCTAAATTTATCATATTCCACTTTCCAATCGTTAATTGCTTAGTTATAGTCATTGCTGAAGTCAGGTCCAAAACCTCTTTCCTATTTCTGGTATCGAAAGTGTGATCCAAAGTGAAGGATCAACACATTCTTGAGTAAGTATCCTAATAGTATGAGTATTATTGGTGTATGAGGCGCATTGGTGTCGCAACCTAGTATTTGATATGGAATTTGGTAGTCCCTGTAGTAGATGTCAGAATGTAGGAAACATTTTACTCATTCTATACATAACATACATAAATCGAAAAGTCGTAAAATTCTAAGACGATTTAGTTATGTCCCTCTGTCCGTCCGTCGTTTGTAATCACGCTACAATATCTAATAGTTGAGCTAGATAGCTGAAATTTGATACAGATACTTTTTATATCTGCAGGCAACTTGGGATTTTAAATTAGCAATATCGGTCCATTTTTTGATATAGTCCCCATATATTGCATCTCCCCGATTTGACTTTTTAACGGCATACAGACCACAAATGTCAACTGATCGGGCTGAAAATTGGTAACTGGGGTTTATTTATCCTTCACACGAACAACGGTAGCCATACACTGATAGAAAAAGCTCGGTTCATTTTTATACCCTCACTTTAGTGATACGAGGGTATAGATCACATCGAAGGAGTGATCTAAGACCCTAAGTATGTTCGGCGGATATTCGTTTTGGGTCATTTTAAGTCGAATGAGAAATGTCCGTCCATCCGTCTGTCTGTCTGTCTGCTGGGTGGTGCGCACGATAACTCTCGAAAGGAGTAACCTATTGTCTTAAAATTTGGTATGTGGTAATATTTTTTTCTATCTCCAGCTAAGTTCGAAGATGGGTCATATTGGTCCACTCCTTCTAGTACCTCCCCCACAAAGGTTAAAATGTTGTGAAATATTGATTCATTAATAATTGCTATACTACTTATTCGAATCTTCTGAAATTCCACACATAATATTAGTTTATTAGTCAACTCGAGAAAAATGGGCGAAGTTGCCACGCCCCTTTTGATACCTCCCACACAAATGCACCATTTTGCACCAAATGTTAACAGCCTATAACATTAATACCAGTGTATAAAAATACTTGAAATTTTGTACAGTGTTATGCTTTTTCAGTGCCTAAAGTCCAGTGAAAAATTAGCGTTATTGCCACATCCCTTTTGGTACCTCCCACACAAAGGTACTATTTTGCACCAAAAGTTAACGGCTTATAACATTTATACCAGTGTATAAAAATGCTTAAAATGTTGTACAGTGTAATCAGGATTGCCAGAAAAAGTTGCTGATGTCCCCAAAATTTTCCAAGAAAATCCCCAACTTAATTAACCCCAAATAAACCAGTCAAATCTTTCTATTGCATAAAAAACTCCAAGAAACCCCAATAATATTTACAAAATCCCCTAAGAAAAACCCCATCCCCAAATTATTTTTTTTTATCCAATTTGCATTGACATAACCCCAGTATTGGGGTCAAAACCCCATTTCTGACAACCCTGAGTGTAATGCTTTTGTAGTGCCTATATCCCTGTGAAAAATGGGCGTTATCACCACATCCCTTTTTGTACCTCCCACACAAAATGGCCAAATAATACCACAATTTAATATCTCATAACGTTAATATACCAGTGCACATAAACTGTTATAATTCTGCACAGTGCATTGTATTTAAAGTATCTACTGTTCAGCGAAAAATAGGTGTATTTGTTAAACCCGTTCTGGTACCTCCCATACAATCTACCACAATAATTCGTGGAATATTCAATATTACATTACTCACAAAGTGAGGGTATACCTTAGTCGGTTTACCCGACTTAAACTATCTTACTTGTTTGATATAACACTAATATCTTGTCTTCTTATCGCCATAGAGACCGCAAATTTCAACTGATCGGTCTGAAAATTGCTATTTTGGGTGTATTTATACACAAATCCCTTCACACAAACAACGATCGCCATAGTTTAATGTTTTGATATAGCCCCCATACAAAGGTCTCTCTATATTTGGTAATGAGTTTATTTGTACCCGAAACCATTCACATGCGATCCATGGTGGAGGGTATATAAGATTCGGCATAGCCGAACTTAATACCGTCTTCACTTGTTTGATATAGCCGCCATTTTTGGCATCAGTCCGATTTGACTTCATAACATCATAAAGACCACAAATTTAAACTGATCGGACTGGAAAGTTGGTATTGGGAGATTATTTATACCCCGAACTCTTCACACAAACAACCTTTTGACATAGCCCCCATACAATGGTCCTCCTAGATTTTACTTCTTAACACAACAAAAACCACAAATTTCAACGAATCGGACTGAAATTTGGTAATATAAATTGATTTCTCCCCGAAACCATTCACATGCTATCCATGGTGGAGGGTATATAAGATTCTGCTTAGTCGAACTTAACACCTACTTTACTTGTTCTATTCCAAAATTAAGATAGCTTTCCAGTTTTAATACATAATAATATTCACTCAACTTCTTTCTTGTACCTTTTTTTTAGATGATATGCTTATTAAACTCTGGAACTGGGAGAAAATGTGGGCTTGCCAACGTGTCTTCGAAGGTCACACCCACTATGTTATGCAAATCGTGTTCAATCCCAAAGATAACAATACGTTCGCTTCGGCATCACTGGATCGCACCGTTAAGGTGTGGCAATTGGGCTCAAATTTTGCCAATTTCACATTGGAAGGCCACGAAAAAGGTGTGAATTGTGTGGACTATTACCATGGTGGCGATAAACCCTATTTGATTTCTGGTGCCGATGATCGTTTTGTGAAAATTTGGGATTATCAAAATAAGACATGTGTACAAACATTGGAGGGACACGCTCAAAACATATCGGCTGTTTGTTTCCATCCCGAATTACCGATAGTATTGACTGGTTCCGAAGATGGTACCGTGCGTATTTGGCATTCGGGTACATATCGTTTGGAGACCTGTTTGAATTATGGTTATGAACGTGTATGGACAATTGCTTGTATGCGTGGCACCAACAATGTGGCCCTGGGCTATGACGAAGGTTCAATCATTATCAAAGTTGGCCGAGAGGAACCTGCTATGTCCATGGATGTGATTGGTACGAAAATTATATGGGCAAAACATTCGGAAATGCAACAGGTTTGTGGAAAATGTCACGATTGGCTAGATGAGATGATCAGTAATTTAAATTTTATTATGCTTTAGGTGAATTTGAAAGCTTTAGCTGATGATACCGAAATCAAAGATGGAGAACGTTTGCCCGTGGCCGTCAAAGATATGGGAGCTTGTGAAATTTATCCTCAGACAATAGCCCACAATCCCAACGGACGTTTTGTGGTGGTTTGTGGCGATGGAGAATACATTATTTACACTTCTATGGCTTTGCGTAATAAGGCTTTTGGTTCGGCTCAAGAATTTGTATGGGCTTTGGAGAGCAATGAGTATGCCATACGTGAGAGTAGTGGCACTGTGCGCTTATTCCGCAACTTCAAAGAACGCAAAAGTTTCACACCAGAATATGGAGCAGAGAATATCTATGGCGGTTATTTGTTTGGGGTAAAAACTTCATCTGGTCTGGCCCTGTATGATTGGGAAACCCTTACCCTGGTAAGACGTATTGAGGTTCAACCACGTCATGTCTTCTGGAATGAAGCTGGTACGTTGGTGTGCTTGGCTACAGAGGAATCGTTCTTTATACTGTCCGTGGATACGGGGGCCATAGCAAATGCCCTGGAGACCAAACAGGATTTGGAAGATGATGGCATTGAAAGTGCTTTCGATGTCTTGGGTTAGTAGCATTGAAAATACATAAATATTTAAATATTTTTTTTTTTGTTTTGCACCTTTTTCAGGAGAAATCAATGAAATTGTCAAAACTGGTCTCTGGGTTGGCGATTGTTTTATTTACACTAACTCTGTTAATCGCATCAATTATTATGTGGGCGGTGAAATTGTTACAGTTTCCCATTTGGATCGCACCATGTATTTGTTGGGCTATGTTCCCAAAGATAACCGCCTCTATTTGGGCGATAAGGAATTAAATGTTATATCCTTTCAACTGCAACTTTCTGTTTTGGAATATCAAACGGCTGTTATGCGTCGTGATTTTGAACGTGCCGATTTGGTGCTCCCCACCATTCCCAAAGAGCACCGCACTCGCGTGGCCCATTTCTTGGAAAAACAAGGCTTCAAGTCTCAAGCTCTGCAAGTATCCACCGATCCAGATCACAAATTCGATTTGGCTTTGCAAATAGGTGAATTGGATATTGCTGTAAAGTTGGCCCGAGAAGCAGAAAATCCCCAGAAGTGGTCGCAATTGGCAGATGTGGCCTCACGTAAGAATAATATGGCTTTAGTTAAAGAGTGCATGCAAAAGGCCAACGATTTTAGTGGCCTATTGCTTTTGGCCACTGCTTCGGGAGACGCTGAAATGTTAAAGGAATTGGGCGATAACGGCTCCGCCCAAGGTCGACATAATATATCATTCCTATCGGCCTTTTTGCGCTCAGATGTTGACCGTTGTTTGGAAATATTAATTGAAACAAATCGCTTGCCCGAGGCGGCATTCTTTGCCCGCACCTACATTCCCAGTCAGATGTCTCGTATTGTAGAGCTTTGGCGTGAAGAACTGACTAAATTTAACGAGAAAGCCGGCCAATCTTTGGCTGATCCTGCAAAATACGAAAATCTCTTCCCCGGTTTGGGCGATGCTTTGCAAGTTGAAGAATATCTAAAACAGAAAGACCAACAACAGTTGCCAGCTCATGCCGCGGCGTCTTTGCCCCTAAATATTGAACGCAATCCCTTGGAGGAAATGCAATTGGCCCAACAAAAAGGCATTTATGAGAGTAACGCCAAAATAGGAGTTTTAGACTACAAGAAAAGCGATGATTATCCAGTCTCGGCTGCAAGTGGTACAACAGCAACGGCGGCGGCGGCCATACTGACATCGACGATAGTGCCTACTTCCACAGAGGAAGATGATGATTTAGATTTGGAAATTGAAGGCATAACTTTGGATGATAATATCGATACAACAGACGTTAATTTAGACGATGATTTTCTAAGCGACGATTAAGTTTTGTTTTCCATCATCCTCCTTCCCCCCACCCCCATAATTATAATTCTTTACAACTTTCCCTCACTCCCCCTCCATTTTATATGTTTGTCCGCATAAAAAGGTCTAGGACCTATTAAATATATGTATGTGTATGTTTACATTCTAACATTGGGGGAAAAATCAAATTCTCCTTTGTTTCAATTTCTTCTATAATTGTCCGGCAAAAGGAGACACCACAAAATCCCTTATATAGTAAATATGATAAAGAAGGAAGAGAAAAAACATTGCAAACATTTTTTTGAAATATGTTAATACTTTTCATCGATGAAACTACTTTAAATATGTAATTATTATTTTATTATAATAAAATAAATACAATGAAAAATACATACATATATATTCTCTATTTTGCAACTGCAACAACAACAAAACCAAATGAAACATTTCCATTTTGCAAATATGCTCAAAGTATTTTTTGGGAATAGTGTTCTATGATTGTCCTTTCACTTCTTCGATTTTTAGAATGCATTTTAAAATTACGATATTTTGGAGAAGATTGTATATGTATAACAGTTATAAATATATATATTATAAAACTTTATATGGCATATTTATTTTTTTATTCCAAATGAAACCGAAAGCGCATACAATGATCATTTTTTCTATCAATTTCCTTAAAGCGGGATTTTGGGGGTACCAAATGGGGCAAAAAAGAAAAAAATTGGTATCACAACAAACCAAATAGAAACAACGACTGAGCTAGAATCACAAACCTAACCTAAACCTAAGGTGTGATAAGACGGGTTTTTTCAAAACTCGGACATTTGGGCGCACAGCGGGACAAAAATTCATAAATATGGTACCACAGCCAAATTCAAATGACAAGATCTAGAATCGTGAAATTTGGTGTTATGGTATCCATTTGGATGTAGACGCAAATTTTCGAACGCACAGTGGGGTAAAAAGGGTAAATTTGATACCATCGCCAAATTCAAAGGGTAAAAGCTAAAATCATGAAATGTAGGGGAAGACTAGCCCTCGGTACGTAAACATAACAAACAAAAATGTTTCCGAAATTATTAGGGGCATAGTGGGACAAAAAGGATAAATATTTTACCATCGCCAAATTCAAACGTTTAGAGTTAGAATATCGAAATTCGATGGGAGAGTCATCGATAGGTTATGTTAAGATTGGCAGTCTGTAAAACCGATTCACTTATACTATACAGTCCATTGTGTTACCACAGGGACGTAAGGGAAAATTTAAGTTATCTCTAGCCCCTACCGTTGAATCAATTTGATTGTTTTAAAAAGGTCAAAAGTTGGCGGATTCCAACATCTTATTTCTAACTCCCGAAAGTGCCTATGGTTGTATGCCGCCTTCTAGAGAACCACCAGAGCCCCAGTCCTGTGGGGCTCTGATGGCCTTTGCCTTATTATCTTACGCACTTGCTCAACATAACTATTGTTACACCACGGCGGTCGTTGTATGCCCTTGGCTTTAGTTTGGGACATGCGGCTTGTAGCGTGTGTTATTAAGAGCAAGGGTAGTTCTACGAACATAAACTTGAATTTCTTCGAAATGTATACCTTTAGGTATGCATTTGCAAAAACGGTTAAATATTTTACGGTAGGCAAAAATTGGTTAAATTTTGTGCAGTGGGGCAAAAAGCTGTTAAGTATGGTTCTGTAGAAACAGAGGGAAAAATGGCTTCTTGGAACATTAACATTTTATAAGAAGAGCTTTTTTCGAAATGCATATTTTTGGTAAACACATCAAATATTGTGCGGTGTAAATGGATAAATATGGTACAGTGGGCAGAAAATGTTAAACATGGCACGGCACAGTGGTGCAAAAAGGGTTAAATATGTGGGTGCTTCCAAAGTGACGGTCGTTACCGATCTTCGGAGTTTTTTTTAAATAAAATTCCAAATATGGTACAGTGGGCAGAACATTTTAAACATGGCACGGCACAGTGGTGCAAAAAGGGTTAAATATGTGGGTACTTCCAAAGTAACGGTCGTTACCGATTTTCGGAGATTTTTTAAATAAAATTCCAACCTAAGCAAATATGCAACGACGATTGCTTAATTTTGGACTTGCGAAAGTTCAAGCATCGGTAGCAACCGAAAGAATTCATAAAAAATTTAAAATCAATAATTTTTTTACCGGTCGTTACTTTATAAATGTGCTGATTTCAAATTTCGGAAACAAACATCATGTATTGTAAAATTTTACACAGTATTTATCAATTAAAAATCTGATTAAATTCTTTGAAATGTTTTGTTTAAGGAATGGTTTAAATTTTAAAGCAAAGAAAATTAGATGCCAATTTTTTTTTTAAAGTAACGGTCGTTGCTTTGTAAAAAGATAATTTTTGTTTGTTTTTTTTCACGAAATTTTCTTACGCGTTCGCGTTTGTCTTTTCGTCCCCGACTTTGGCGTTCGTCCGTCATCACCTTTTTTTGATCCAGTCTTCGTTTTTTGAGCGCTCTCTCCCTTTTGCCAAGAAGCCGTATGCTTTCCTTTGTCTTCTTTTCGTTTTTTCTGTATTTTTGCATCTTAGTAAGTTGCATCATGATTTTTCAGCTAAAATCAGTTAGAATCCAGTTAAGTAAGATGGAAACAGTTCAAATGTAAAACGCCAAAAGAAAAAGGTAACGGTCGTTACATCTTTAAAAAATTGCTAAGTTCAGATTTACACTAGGCAAGTTTTTTCAGCAGCTTATCTTAAAATTCTCTTTTTAACTTGCACGAAGAACTCAAAACATTCAGGGAGAGTTAAGGCCCAACTATATATGCATAAGCTAACTTAAGTAATTCCGTACGGAATGTGCGTTCAGTTTCGCACCTTGCTTAAGCAAATGTGTACTGAGAGAGAGCTGAGAGAACTTAACGAAAAGTTCACGTAAGTACATTATAGTTTGGCACATACGATTTCATGCATTCGCACAGTTGCTTAAGCTAGCTTATGCATATTATAGTTGGGCCTTTATTCCCCCTTCTAGCCGACTGCCTCTCTCTCCTACAAAACGCCGATAATCACGAGGAAAAACGCGCACGGTTTATTAAATTCAAAGTAGGATATTGTAGTTAGTATAAAGAAAATTAAAGTTAATCTTTCGGAAAATGTGTAATATTAGCGGAAAAATAAATTAAAATTAATAACTTCATTTTTGAGCTGTGAGGGGTCTTTTTGTGTGGAAACACCCATGTAGCAAAAAGTTAATGGTCCGGGAGTGCAACCATTTCTTCGTATTTTTAAAAGTGGGTGCGAAACTTGCTCTTAGAATATAAAGTAAAGATACGATTTATTAAATTAGTACTTTTTGTGGTGTAGTTGAGCAATAAGCTTTAAATATGGTATAGTGGTACGAAATAGGTTAAATATGATACCAGTGTGCGTTAGCAGATCTTAGAGATCAAACTGCATATAACTAAAAGAAGTTTGTTTTCGAAATTAATTGTTGCCAAAAAATATTGTCTCCGAAGGTCAGTTTTTATAACATAAGCTAAGTACACACGATTGATTCAAATACTTCGGGCCTTATTCATAAAAAGTTATGGAAGGTTTAAAATACACTCTAACGCTGAAAATCAGTTCAATAAACCTTCCATAACTTTTTTGAATAAGGCCCACAATATATTTAGGGCCTGTTTCTGTAACTATTTTTCGTTCGTCTACTGCGAACGATCAAAAATCACTCAATTATTCCGAGAAATCTATAAATCACAGAAGTTTATAATTCGTTGTGTCTGTAGAAAATCATGTAAAAAGCTTGTTCCTAAAATATTTCTAACCTGCGTTTTATAGAATTCAAGTAATAGCTGAGAGAATTTTGATCGTTCGCCGTAGACGAACGAAAATAAGTTACAGGAACAGGCCCTTAGTGAGTATTTATATGCAGGATTGCCAATAAAAATATATTATAGACAGCGTTGCCGATAAAATGTTGTTCTGACAATGGCGCCGTTGTCACATCCATAAACTTCGCATATCTAACAAACAAAAATTGTATGCTAACACGGTTGTACATTCACAGGGTTGCATTTTTCTGATAATATTGTCGGATCTGGCAAACATGTGTATTTAGCTTTAAAAATAAAATTACAATTACATGTAATAATTGTCTAAAATCATTCAATCCATCGGCACGATGTTCTCGAATTTATCGTTTACAAGCGGTTGAAAACCATCGAACGATTAATCTAAAAAACTGATGCGATGCGAGGTGCGACCTAGCCAGGATATACATAGAGTTTGGAGCCAAGGCAAAATGATCGGCGACGGCGGCGCAAGTTTTTTCGGTTATCGACGGCGGAAGCGATCGGCTAAGCTGACCAAACACAGCAAAAACGGCGACGCTTTCATGTTGTATCATTTTCTTCTAACTTGGATGAAGTTGATTATATAAGTATTATTCATAATTCTGACTTGCTGCTCATTTTGTGGACATGGATATATTTAGAAAACATTTTGGGCCTTATTCATAAAATTATTGTTATTGAAGGTCTAAAATACATTTTAACGTTGCAAATCAGTTGAATAAACCTTCCATAATTTTTTATGAATAATGCCCTTTATGTATTCAATTAAACGAAAATGCAACTTCAATTAGTTAAAAGCAAGAAAGACAGAAAGAAGCCAAATTGAGATATTTTGCATTTGCTTCATGATTATACGATGACCCATTGCAGATAACGTGATATACATATATAATTGTTGATTAATCTGTTTGAACATTACATTTATCAGAAATGTCCAACGTATTCCCAGTATTCGCTCTCAGTTCCGTAAGAAATAGCTATTTTAGGCTCATCAGTAGACATATTTTTCTTGGACAATAGACCTAATTCTAACGGTTATTTAAGTGTCAAAGTGAGTGATTTGATTTCGATATTTGGGAGATTGTTCATTGTCGAATAGAAAATAGATTTTATCGGCGGCTGAGTTCAAGTCGATTTAATCCATTGTTATCGGCGCCGTTTTGCGCCTCCCCGGCTTCTAACTCTGGGTATAGAGTTACCAAGGCAGTTAGACATTCTCATTAGGTGAAAACATTTTTCATTGGAGCCGACGATTTGCTGCTCTTTATTTGAAGATAAATTTTATGAAAATTACAATTTATTTTTAAATAAATATCAGTGCAAATCAATAGACAAGGTAAAATTATAGTATTTCTACAACAATTTGTTGAGATGTAAGAAAACTTGTGATTCTATAGATTTTTCTCTGCCTTCTTGCCAAAGAGAGAATTTTGTGTGTATATGGAATATCGAATTTATACATATAAGTATGTATGTATGTATACATTTTACTAATGTTTTTCGCTTGCTGTTTTTTTCTTTCTTTTTTAACTACGACAGACGCTTCGATAAACTACTGAGATTAAAATTAACAAGAGGAAATAATGACGTCCGTACCCACTCCAGATCAGCAACAGCCGCAGGCTGGTTTTGCACCACGTCGTCCTTATGAGGTGCCACCGGCTAGCGGAGTTCCGGTGGCTAACGGTCAAGGTGGGCAGGCAGCAACACCCGCAGCCGCCGCTATGCCAACCAATCCAACCATATTGCAAAGGCCCAAGGTTAAGAAGGAAAAAGTGGCAGAATTAACAGCTGCCACCAGTAAAATGGCGATTGAGGAATCTCTTAAACTGGTGGGTACAAATTAAACAAAATATGTATGTATAAGGTATACATATAGTTGGGGGTGAAACTGTTAGAAACAAAAATGAAGAAATTTAAGAATTGTTAAAACTTCATCTTTACTGGCACACTGACTGTCCTACGTCCTATATAAATTAATAGGTATGTTCATAGAAAAATATGTAGGACCTCAAGCACCTTACCGTACTCGCTCAGAGTATAGGTTTCTTTAAAGTTACATCCTTGTGTCTAGGTGGAACTGTAAGAAACATAAACGAAAAATTAAATTTAAATGTTTTTTTAAACTGCAACTCCGCTGCACTGACTTTCTATCCTACATCCTATATAAATAGGTATGTGGATAGAAAAATATTTACGATCTTGGAACACCCTTCCCGTACATCGTTCAGATTTAATTTTCTTTTAAGTTACACACTTCTGTCTAGGGTCCATTTTTTATACCCTACACCACACTGTGGTACAGGGTATTATGACTTTGTGCATTTGTTTGTAACACCCAAAAGGAGAAGAGATAGACCCATTGTTTATTATACCGATCGACTTGTAATCACTTTCTGAGTCGATTTAGCTATGTCCGTCTGTCTGTCTGTAGACGTATTCTTGTAATCAAAGTACAGGTCGCAATTATGGTCCGATCTCAACGAAACTTTGCACATATCTTTTTTGTAGGCCCAAGGACGATCCCTATTGAATTTGGTTAAAATCGGTTCAGATTTACATGTAGCTCCCATATATATGTACCTCCGATTTGGCATATATGCACTGTATAAGCAACATTTTGTAACCGATTTGTACAAAAATTGACAGAGAGTAGTCTCGTGATACACTTAGATACAATACAAAATTTGGGGGAAATCGGTTCAGATTTATATATAGCCCCCATATATATGTTGCACCCGAATTGACATGTAAGCGCTGTAGAAACTGTATTTTATATCCAATCAGTACGAAATTCGGCAGGAAGAGGTTTCTTATTACATGAAGGAATACTGCCAAATTCGGAGAAAATCGGTTCAGATTTAGATATAGCCCCCATATATATGTTACCCCCGATTTGAAATTCAATAGCTGTAGAAACTGTATTTTATATCCGATCACTGCGAAATTCGGCAGAAAGAGGTCTCTTATTACACGAAGGAATACTGCCAAATTTGGAGAAAATCGGTTCAGATTTAGATATAGCCCCCATATATATGTTAGCACCGATTTGACATTCAAGCGCTGTAGAGACTGTATTTTATATCCGATCAATACGAAATTCGACAGAAAGAGGTTTCTATTTTACATGAATTCAGGGAAAATCGATTCAGATTTATATATAAGCTCCATATATATGTTCCTCCTGATTTGGTTACAAAGCGCTATAGAAGTTGTACTTTACTTCCGATCATTACAAAATTCTCCATTTGGAACGAATATTGCTTAATTTAGCGATTATCGGTTTTTTATTTACAAATTATTTCAAATTATTATCGCAATAACCCTTATCGCATTGTTAGGGAGGTGTAGGGTATTATATAGTCGGCCCCGCCCGACTTTCTGCCATTCCTTACTGGTTTGATATTGGAGAAAAAATTTAGCTCGTGTTGACACTATGGAGAAATTAAATAATCGATTTAGAAAATCTTTTTCCACTTTTCTTAATTTATCTCTAAAATTTGAGATCTAAAAATTATCATAAAATCGGAAAAAGCCAATAGATCGAACTATGGCTTTTACGCCCATGTGATGGCAATCGCATTTCCCAAAAATTGGCGATTGTGATTTCAAGTCGCAAAATGCATGTTCTGAATTCTTTTTGAGCACAACAATTTTGATTTATTAAAATCAAATTATTAATTACAGTGAAAAATAACTACACCCATGTGTGCATTTTATTAAAATTTAATTTCCAAGACCATTACAATTAAAGGGAAAATTTTTTGCGTTTTGCGATTTGAGCTCACGCGATTGTCATCACATGAGCGATAGTGTTTGTTTGTAAAACTCAAAAGAAAACAAGTAAGAACGTTCAGTGTGGTAAACCGACCTACGAATCCCTTTAGTCTGAAAACAAATTTGGTAAATTTATTTATATATTTGTTTTTAATCTAAAACAAAATTTAATTCTAACTTAAATTAAAAATTTAATGAAAGTTTGAAGAACGCTTTAACACTGCTAAAGTGTTCCTCAAACCTTCTTTAACTTTTTATGAATAAGGCCCTATATCTGTTAACTTTTGGCGCAAAATGTTTGGGAGGTATCAGAATGGGCGTGCCATTAGCGCCCAATTTTCACTAGACTGTAGGTCCTACAGAAGCATTGCAGTGTACAAAATGTCAAGTTTCTGCGTGTATTAAAGTTACAATCAGTTCAATCCCACGGCAGCCGGTTCTTTGTACCGGATTGACCCGAAGCAGCAATTCTTCGGCCAGGGGCTGCCACCTCAGTACTATGTGTTTTATGTTCGTCCATTTTTTCGCCTTGGGAGAGGCACATCCCGGAGTGTCTGCTCCGAATTCTTCTGGTCCGTGCCGGGACCGAACAAAATCCCGGACCACAACAATATTTCTGCTCCGTCTGCGGGAACCTTATACGTGGCAACTCAACATCAGTAAGGTGTACCCGATGTATGGAGTGGTTGCATCTCAGGGGTTGCTCTGGCCTTAGGAACGCCGGGGAGTATCGCCGCATAGGGAGCTATGTCGGAGCCTGCTGTGCATCCATACCTCTCAGTGTGCCTCAAGAATCGCAGTCGCCAGTGTCAATTTTCACTAGACTGTAGGTCCTACAGAAGCATTGCAGTGTACAAAATGTCAAGTTTCTGCGTGTATTAAAGTTACAATCAGTTCAATCCCACGGCAGCCGGTTCTTTGTACCGGATTGACCCGAAGCAGCAATTCTTCGGCCAGGGGCTGCCACCTCAGTACTATGTGTTTTATGTTCGTCCATTTTTTCGCCTTGGGAGAGGCACATCCCGGAGTGTCTGCTCCGAATTCTTCTGGTCCGTGCCGGGACCGAACAAAATCCCGGACCACAACAATATTTCTGCTCCGTCTGCGGGAACCTTATACGTGGCAACTCAACATCAGTAAGGTGTACCCGATGTATGGAGTGGTTGCATCTCAGGGGTTGCTCTGGCCTTAGGAACGCCGGGGAGTATCGCCGCATAGGGAGCTATGTCGGAGCCTGCTGTGCATCCATACCTCTCAGTGTGCCTCAAGAATCGCAGTCGTCAGTGTCGTAGGCCTCGTCGTCCCCGTCGTCTACGTCATCGACACCTTCGGTTTATGGGACACCGCCGCAATCTCCCCTACAGCAACATGCACAGCAATCAACACCACAACTAACACCACACATTGCTGTACCAACCCCCGAACATGCATCCTTCTTGCAATTTAATTGCAATGGTCTCCGCGGCAAAATCAACGAGATTGTAGATTTTATGAATCGGAATAACATCAAGGTCGCTGCGATCCAGGAAACAAAGCTGAGCGACACATGCAGCTTGCACAGTTGTCAGGGTTACAATGTGCTACGTAAGGATCGCACTAGAAGTGGAGGTGGGGGACTGGCTTTCCTATTACACCATTCTGTGCAATACAGACCTATCTCGCCTGAGCTTGACTCTAGAGACCCATACATTGAATGTATGGGGGTAGCAGTTAAGTCCGGGACTGCCGAGATAGAGCTGTACAACGTATATATACCGCCGATTGGTAGCTGTTCTCCGCGTTATTTGCCGGACATCAGTCCGTTACTGCAAGGCAATAATCGCGTGGTCCTAGGAGACTTTAATGCCCATCATGAGCTTTGGCATTCTCTCCTAACTAATGACCATAGAGGCATAGCTTTGGCTGAGCAGATAGATGGCTCTACGTTCTGCACAGTGAATGAGGACGCCCCCACACGGATTATGGGTGATTGCAGCAGCTCGCCAGATATCACCATCGTGTCGCCTGGTCTGATAAATGACGTCACCTGGCAGCCCGTCATTTCATTGGGATCAGACCACCTTCCCATAATCCTCTCCATAGACAGACCAGCCGATTTTATTATCTCTGAACGCCGTACTTTCCTGAATCAAAGGAAAGCGGACTGGAACGGGTTCAGAGAATTCACCAACCGCAGCTTCAGTGAACTACCCATCCCCTCAGATGTTCGGGTAGCTGAGAAGAAATTCCGAGGCATCATCAACGCAGCAGCCTCTCGCTTTATCCCTGCTGGTCGAATACCCGAGATACGACCTAATTTCCCAGCAGATGCAGCGGGACTAGCAGACGTGCGTGATGAAATTCGTCGTTCTAATCCTGCTGATCCTAGAATCAGGGAACTGAATCTAGAAATCAGTAGGAAAGTCGACGAATATAAGCGGAATAAATGGCTAGATCAACTGAAGCAATGCAACTTAAGTTCCGGTATTAGTAAATTGTGGGCAACGGTTAAGTCACTCTCGAATCCAGGCAGGAAAGACGACCGGACGGCAGTCACATTTGGTGCCACCACTGTGACTGACCCGAAGAGGTGCGCGCGTTATTTTAACCGACAATTTATAGAGCACCCCGTGAGTGACAGAGCGAAAAGGAGAGTAATGCGTCGTATCCATGCTCTCCGAGCTGAAGAAGTACCACCACAGTTTACAGTTGGAGAAGTTGCAGATGTCATCCGTAGCGCTAAGTCATCCAAAGCGCTCGGCCCCGACGGAATTTCGATGCTGATGTTGAAGCAATTGGACATACCGGGAGTTGAGTACCTGACTAGGGTCCTCAATCTGTCGTTGGCCACTCTGATAATACCCGAAGCCTGGAAAATGGGTAGAGTGGTCCCGCTACTGAAACCGGGCAAAGATGCGAGCAAGGGAGAATCGTACAGGCCTATCTCCCTTCTCTCGCCAGTAGCAAAGACGCTTGAGGCGTTAATCCTCCCGAGCCTTATTGGACATTTTCCAATTGCTAATCATCAACACGGATTCCGAAAGCAGCATAGTACGACTACTGCTTTACACGCCATATCCACGCATGTGAGCCGCGGTCTTAACCAGAACAAGCCCGGTGACAGGACCGTCCTCGTGGCGCTAGACCTATCGAAGGCCTTCGATACTGTCAGCCACGCCACGCTTTTTGAGGACATAGCCAACACGTCCCTCCCGAATAGTTTGAAACGTTGGACCGTCAATTACATGTGTGGACGCCAGTCGTATGTGGAATTCAGAAACAAGAAGTCCAAACCCCGTAGAGTGAAACAGGGAGTTCCCCAAGGTGGGGTGATATCTCCGGCACTGTTTAACCTCTACCTTTCTGCAATTCAACCCCCACCTGACGGCGTTGAAATCGTATCATATGCTGATGACTGTACGATTCTGGCGTCGGGCCCTCTAATCGATGACATATGTGGAAGGCTGAACGTCTACCTCGCTGAGATTGCCAATTTCTTCGCTGCGAGGAACTTAAAAATATCCGCCACCAAATCATCGGCCACCCTTTTTACTGCATGGACAGCGCAAGTGAAGGAGCAACTCAATGTGATAGTCGATGGCACAAGAATTCCGACCACCAACTACCCTAAGGTTCTCGGTGTCACATTTGATAGCTTCTTCAGGTCTAACGCGCATGCCACAGCTATCTGCAATAAAATGAGAAGTAGGAACAAGGTCCTCAAGTCGCTAGCCGGCAGCACTTGGGGCACAGATAAAGAAACCTTGTTGACCTCTTACAAAGCGATAGGTCGGTCTGTGGTAAACTATGCAGCACCAGTGTGGTCACCGAACGTGAGCGAGACGCAGTGGAAGAATATACAGACCTGCCAAAATGCCGCCCTGAGAACTGCGACAGGGTGCCTCCTCATGTCTTCTGTGGACCACTTACATGAGGAGACGAAGATCATAACCGTGCGACGACACAATTTTTTGCTGTCGAAGCAGTATCTGCTTGGTTGCTACCGTCCCAGCCATCCCAATCACCATCTAGTGGATAGGCGCCCACCTCCCAGGCAGATCAGGAAAGACCTTCATGATCTAGAGCGCGAGGTCCAACGCTACAAGAGAGAACCTCTAGACCAAAGAGCTTTCAAGGCAGGTCTGGCTGACATACACTCTGACGCAGTCGCTGAAGCCGTGAATAACTACAGAGTCAATGTCGTACTAGGAGACCACCCTCCATCAGTGGCCTCAGAGGAAGAGGAATTACCACGACAGACAAGAGTACTTTTGGCCCAATTAAGATCTGGCTGGTGTAGCCGCCTCAATTCATACTGGGCAAGGATTGATGGCACCACGTCGAACATATGTCCCGCCTGTAACCAGGGACCACACGACACACTACACCTCTTTAACTGCCCTGCCAAACCTACTCAACTTGTTCCCAGGTCTCTTTGGACCCAACCAGTGGAAGCAGCCATCTTCCTCGGCCTGGAAACCAATACAGCAGAAACCACTATACAAGGCGAATGAAAAAAACAACTAATGGATAACAAACACATATACTGCTACAACAACAACAACAACAACAATCAGTTAACTTTTGGTGAAAAGTGGTCCCTTCGTGTGGGAGGTACCAAAAGGGGCGTGCCAATAACGTCCTCATTTCACTGGAGTGTAGGTACTATAAAATCATTACACTGCACAAAATTTGAAGTATTTATATAAAGACAAACAGTTAATTTTGTGTGGGCGGTACCAAAAGATGTGGCTACACTTCGCCCATTTTTCTTAAGGTGATAGTGACGGATAAACTATTACTATGTGTATAAATTGCAGATGATTGGGATAAGTGGTATAGAAGTATAATCGAATTTATATTTCAGTAAATGTTAACAATTTGTGAGGGAGGTACTAGGAGTGGTCCAATATGGCCCACGTTCAAACTTAGCCTGAGATAGAAAAATATAAACACTTACCAAATTTGAAGCCAATTCGTTACTCATTTGGAGAGTCATCGTGCGCTCCAGCTAAACAGACATACGGGCGAACATTGCGCAAATGACTTAAAATGTCCTATATCGAATTTCCGCCGAACATACTTAGGGTAATATTTAGCTATGAAATTTAGTTTTGCCTAAAAACTAAATTTATTTTTTTTATAAAATTTTATGGAGATTTAAAATTTTAAAAATTAAAAAAAATGCATTGTTGTGTTTTACGAGATTATTTTTTATACCCTCCACCATAGGATGGGGGGTATATTCATTTTGTCACTCCGTTTGTAACACCTCTAAATATTGATCGGAGACCCCATAAAGTATATATATTCTTAATCGTCGTAAAATTCTAAGACGATTTAGTCATGTCCGTCCGTCCGTCTGTGGTAATCACGCTACAGTCCACAATAATAGAGCTAGGTTGATCAAATTTGGTACAAATACTTCTTATAGTTGCAGGTTGTTTGAGATTGCAAATGGGCCATATCGGTCCATATTTAGATATAGTTCCCATATATAGCATCTAACTTGTGATTCCTACTGGTCTCATCTACTATATTTTTTGTGTTTTTGGTGTTATTTTCTTTAGGTTTGAGTTATTTTGTGAGGTCACATGCTATCCATGGTGGAGGGTATATAAGATTCGGCATGGCCGAACTTAACGCTTTTACTTGTTTTTTATTATTATTGCTTTTGAACGGCTGGAGCTATTTTTACAAAATTGACGTCGTTTGAAAGAGAACGTAATGGTGCATTTTTTGGTGGATTTTTTTTAAATTTGTAAACTTGCAGAAGAAAACAAAATATTGAGAACCGAAAAATCCAATTACTGCTTTTGGATTTGTGAGCGCAAACAAACACTTTTAGTTGTTTGTTATTGTTTTAAAAATCCAGCTTGAGGTCAATTATATGACGGAATGAAGATGGGCTCCAAGAAAATACATCCCAGTATTTTTATGTATATGGGCCCCAAAAATTACAAGTCAGACAACAACAACAAATTTGGGCTAATTTCATTTCTTCCCGATCCGGATTCTAAGGCCGAAGCCGTAGCCGAACTTCGGCTAAATTTACAACCTTCGGCCGAAGTCGTAGCCGAAGCCGATGTTTTATATCTGCTAAAGAAAAGAATTGTTTACTTTGCACCAAAAAATTGTGTTTTTAATCAGTTTATGTCTACTGCTTACGTATTTATTTACTTTGCACATAAAATTAAAAAACTTAATGTTATAAGGCATTAAGACCTTGTATACTATTTCGAAAAATTGAATACAGCTGCCCGCCCATCAGCATAAACAATTGCTCTCTATCACACTTGGGTACATGTACTTTTCTCCACAATTTCCAAATTTTTGAAACATCTCGAGTTACAGTATTAAAAAATATTAATGATTCTTTGACTCAATGGCTCATTATTATCTATTCGTACTACTTTTACAAGAATGCTTTCACTAGTTCGAGAGCCTTTCTTCAATTCCTTTCGTTTATTTTCATGTAAATCGCTATGAAGATCTTGAATTTCCGATATCAAATTAATAGCCATTGAGAAAATACTTAATATTAAAAGAAAGTTTTGGTTTTGATGAGTTAAAAAAGTAAACAAAAAGCAAATGTTAATTTTTTACGACTTATGGCAAGTGCTAATTTCCGCCTGTTTGTTTTGATTGCATTAACGGGGCATCTGTCAGCCGCCGTCAATGCCTCCCGTTCACTGGGAAAATACTAAATATTAAAAGAAAGTTATGGTACATATTTCTTCACTGATTTAACCACGCGGGTATTTGTCTTCAATAACTTTTTTGCTGGAGACTAAATTATATATTTACAAGTATTTACCTACGTCAATCTGTCTCTCTCTATGTAAATGCAGCAAACAGAAAAACCAACAGCTGAGATGAAATGTTTGTGTCGAACAATCGGGTCTGTTCTGTAGCAAGGTGATTTGAAATCACGGTGATTTTAAAATCACCGGCGGCTTACAATCACTGTGGGAGTTCGAAATCGCCCGGTTTATTATTCATAGCCTCCCAAAAAAGATGGTTCGAAATATTTTCGGGTGATTTCGAACTCCAAAAGTGATGTTAAGTCGCCGGTGATTTTAAAATCACCGTGATTACAAAACGCCGTGATTACAGAACAGACCCGTATAACTCACAATAAAAACTTTGAACTTCTATCTCAACCAACAATAAAATTTCTTATCACCAAATTTTCTGAAATCACGACGACCACCGAAAGTCTATCGTTGGATATGCGCGCCGTTGAGGAAAAATCAATATCGAATATTACAAATTCCGGTCCCAGCCTCAGCCTTGGAATAAAAATAAATAAAAAAATAAATGAGAGATATGTATTTTGCAAACTGTTTGGTTTTGGCGCCAAAAGTTATGGTACGGCATTAAAAAGTCACGGTGGGCAAAAGTCATGGTACGGCATTAAAAAGTCATGGTACGGCATTAAAAAGTGGCGGTGGGCAAAAGTCATGGTACGGCATTAAAAAGTCACGGTACGGCATTAAAAAATCATGGTACGGCATTAAAAAGTGACGGTGGGCAAAAGTCATGGTACGGCATTAAAAAGTCACGGTACGGCATTAAAAAGTCAAGGTGCGGCATTAAAAAGTGACGGTGGGCAAAAGTCATGGTACGGCATTAAAAAGTCACGGTACGGCATTAAAAAGTCATGGTACGGCATTAAAAAGTCACGGTACGGCATTAAAAAGTCATGGTACGGCATTAAAAAGTGACGGTGGGCAAAAGTCATGGTACGGCATTAAAAAGTCAAGGTGCGGCATTAAAAAGTGACGGTGGGCAAAAGTCATGGTACGGCATTAAAAAGTCACGGTACGGCATTAAAAAGTCATGGTACGGCATTAAAAAATCACGGTACGGCATTAAAAAGTCATGGTACGGCATTAAAAAGTTACGGGTGGGAAGCCCTGCTCTAGAAAATTTATTTAAAATTGCGGTTTTCTACAAAAATTTGAGAAAAAAGATTTTTTTGAGGAATTTTTCTAGAAAATTTCTAAAAAATTTAATTAAAATTACGGTTTTTTACAACCGTAACCGTATTTCGAAATAAACTGCTCGTTTACTATTCTGATCAATCAAACTAGAATTATATTTTTTTTTATTATCACTGACAACATTCGTTTCACCATTTAAATTAATTTTAATATGTATATCATCGTTTGAGAGAGTGTGCGTTAGGTTAGGGTTATTATTAGTAATATATATTCATTAGATAATTTTGATATTATAAAACTAAAATTTTGTTAACTATCAACATATAGTCCATGAGGGCTCAGTTTGATTAATAAATAAATAAATAAAAAAAAATAAATAAATTTGTCAATATTTCATTTTCTGTGTTATTAATCAACACATACTAATACAGTGCACACAGCGTAACTACAGTGAGCATTTTCTTAAAGATATTTCAAGGAATTTGACTAAAATATACAAATCTATTATTTTTAATAAATTGAGAAAATTTGACCAAGGTACGTGAGAGCAATTAACAAAAATCGCAAATCGATTGTGTTAATATATGTATTATGTACGTCACAGATTTATAGACTTTATTCTGTCTTCCGGATGTCTCTTCGGAAGAATTTCCTCAAATTATTTATTATGATTCCTAAAGATCGATTAAATTCAACTTAATTAAATTAATTTGTTGGTTTGTATACATTTACTTGACCAGACAAACTATATCGAACTTTTCACTTAATTCCTGAGGGTCCTACCTGGTCATCCTAAAAGAACTATTTAGTTCACGAACTACACAACATCTATACATTTCTATTGGTTGTTTAAAAATATTGTGAAATTGTCGATCTAGGTCTATTTATTACATTTTATTTTCAAAAAAAATAACATTCATTACAAGTACATAATATAATAAAATTATTATATACGTTATATACAAGTAATTCAAGTAAATATATATAATAAAATTATGAAGAGTAATACGAGTATATTAAGAGGAAAAAGCAAAATTATGAACTTAATTACGATATTTTTGTTTACGTTTTAATAGTGTCCTTTCTCAAATTATTTTTGTAGTATTGTTTACTTCTGTACACTGCTGCTCTTATGAAGATTCCCATAATAGAATTTTCTTTAAAAAGTCATATAATTCTATTTTTTTACTTTTTGAACAAAAAATCGGACTTCGGCCAACTTCGGCTGATTTTGTGGCCGAATGCCGAATATTGGCCGAATGTCGAGTTTTGGCCGTAGCCGTAGCCGAACATTCGGTCGGGCTCTAATATATATTATAATAAAAATAATTATTTAGTTATTACATATCATGGCATTCAGTATATATTTATGAATTGTTTTTATCACTTATTTAAAATCTTTTCCATTAACAATTTACAGACTGACGCAAATGGTATTGCTATGAAAACACCGGTTTCATTGCTGCAAGAACTTCTAAGCCGTCGTGGCATAACACCTAGTTATGAACTAGTTCAAATTGAGGGAGCTATACATGAGCCGACCTTCCGTTATCGTGTGTCATTCAATGACAAAGATGTACCATTTACGGCAATGGGCGCTGGACGCTCCAAAAAAGAGGCTAAACATTCGGCAGCTAGGGCTTTAATTGATAAATTGACGGGTGTACAATTGCCCGAGACCCAAACAGCAGCAACTACAACTACTGCTAATGTTGCTGCTGGTGTGGATGGAAATGCCAACGTTTCGGGCGGTGGAGAGTAAGTTTATTATATTTGATTATAACGAGCATTATAGAAAAGTTAATATATTTTTTATAGATTTAAATAATTTTATAAATTTGTATTTCAATCTTTTTTTATAGTGCGGCCGATAAAATTGTTGGCAATCCCATTGGTTGGCTTCAAGAGATGTGCATGTCACGCCGCTGGCCACCACCAAACTATGAAACAGAAACTGAAGTTGGCTTGCCACATGAGCGTCTTTTTACCATTGCTTGCACTATATTAAATTTCCGTGAAGTTGGCAAGGGTAAAAGCAAGAAGATTGCCAAACGTACTGCGGCCCATAAAATGTGGACACGTGTACAGGAGACACCAATTGATAATAATCAATTGGCTGAAACCATGGGTACTGACTTAGGTGCTGATGTAAGTATTACAACCTTTACACACAAAATTATATCTATGTATATATGTACCTATAATTTTTTCTTTAATTTCGTAGTTGTTTGTTGTAGACATTTTCCGAATGATAGTGATTTGGGGGGTGATTTTTATAGTCGTATGTAGTACATACTTCAGGGGTGGTTATGTAGTATGTCTGTTTGTCCGACATTATTGCTGATTTGGCTTCCAGAATGTTTAATATAATAGCCTTTCAAGTCACCTTTTAATTGGTTTTGTTTATTAATAACATGTCTATGTAAATATGATTTTTATAATTGTTATTCCCTTTATACACAATACATCGAAAATTAAAGATGATACCCGTTAACATTTTTTCTTCTTACAGAAGCCCAATTATTATGGTGATTTGAAAGATATTACTGTTCCAACCATCACCAGTCAGCATAGTGCTAAAGTTTCACAATTTCATAAGACCCTTAAAAATTCGACGGGTAAAAAACTTCATAAGTTGCAGGTGAGAAATAACAACTATCTATATCCATCTTTATATATAAAATCCTTTGTACGTTTGTTAGTAACGCATGATCTCCGAAACCATAAAAGCGAATGGGCTGAAAATTTAACAATATATTCAGTTTGGGGTCATTTGTGTTTTAGAATTATTTTCACCGCGATAAGTTGCGGAGTGGTCAAGTTATTAGCAAAATTCCCATTTCCTGACCGATTTGACTGAAATTTAAAATGTATGTGTAGTTTGTAGTGGACATATGGTCAATATAAATGTTTTGATGATTTTTTCCTGAAACTCGGGATTATGCATTTTTGAATGAAATATCAATGAATAACAAAATTATACATCCCAAATAGGACGGGCAGGACAACGTCTGCTGGGGTCAGCTCGTGTACTATAAATATACATACATACGACAATTATTTTTTGTAAAATTGATAAATTTTCATTGAAAAAGTTGGAAAGTTTAGAAAAAATGTATTTACATTTTCAAGTAGTTGTTCATTAATTTCACAATGCAATAAAATACTATGACGTGACCGAATCATACTGGAATGAGCAATATGTACCAAAATAGCGATCCAGCAAATTTAATGAGATCAAAACATGACTTTCATATCGAGGACACTTGGGCATACATATATCCTGTCAGCGTATTTGACCCGCCTACTAGCTCCTTACCGCAAAAAATCTACATCAATATCTATTATTTATCAAAAGTCACAGAAATCATAGAAATGTTCAGGCTGTTAATTCTGCAAAATGTTTACCAAGAAAAATCATTATAGGTATATAAGGTTTTACTAAAAATCTGCAATTATTATAAAATCTACATATGTATAATTTATTCGATAAGGGAACTAATTTTTTCTGATGGATTTTTAATCTGATTTTTTTGGAATTTGTTTCATCGAAATCGATATTACAATGAAAACTGATGCAACGAAAGAAAATGTTTGTGTCTGAGACCTAAAAACTTTTTTTGTAAAGTTTTTTGAAATCAATTGGAACATATTTTTTGAAGAATGAGCTTGATAATGCCGTGATGTCATTCAAACGAAAGGAAATTATAAGGGCTAGAAATGCTGATGTTAAGTGACTATCGTTAAAACAATTAGATAAAAAATTGATTTTTTTAAATCGTTTTTGCTGGTACGATATCAACCCTAAAAAATAAAAAAAAATAGTTTGTTCCATTTTTTTAAAGCTACTATCCTAACGAAATAATGACTTTTTGCAAAAAGTCTATTAATAAATGTATAAATTATGACCCATATTGCTAAAATAGGGAAAGTCAACAAATATTTTTTCATATTTTTTATTTTGGCAATTTTGTTCGGGAGGTACCAAAAAGAGGCTTGGCAATAACGCCAATTTTTTTGTATTTATTTTATTTATTTATTGTAATATGCAAAGTCTTTATGGCCAATTAGCATACTACATTGAATACAATAAGCCTGCTTTAACTAGAAAATTCAATTCATTTATAACTTAAAATTAATCTAATTTAATAACAATTTGAAATAGAAATGTTACTAATGATTTCTTCATAATGGCTCCCCAGCCAACAAAAAGGATAGACAAATAAGGAATGAAAAGGCCCGCTAACAATGTACAAGAAGACTAAAAAGAAATATCAGTGAAATATTCCAGACATTTTTGACGAAAAGTGATTATTGAAAATGAAAAGGAACGTAACGGCAGTGGGAGTCGGTTCCAAACTCTAGCTACCCTTATTAGAAACGACCGTTCATACAGTGAGGTATTATACCTTGGCAACATCAATTGAGGATTTCTTGTAGATCTTGCAAATGTAAACCGTCTCCTAAGCAAAGGTGGTGTATTAGAAACAATTGTTTTATAAAAGGTTTGAAGTATGCGAATGTTTACGTGAGTTCTGAGAGAACAACCTAGAAACTGTAAGACGTGCTCAGAAATATGATCATATCGACGAAGTCCGTAGACATAACGGACAATCATATTCAGAATTCGTTCAATCCTACCAATATTTACAGCAGTCGTCCCAGATATAACCTCAAGACAATAGTTTATGTGAGAGAATAATGAAGCAAAAGCTATTTTACGCTTTATGTAATTTGGTAAGTATAAATCGGTGCTATGCAATTTTCGGAGTAAAAATACAATCCTAGAAGACAAGGAATTGATATGGTGGGAATAGTCCAGTCGAGAATCGATAATGACACCAAGAATTTTCATTTCCTCAACAAGCTCTACTGTAACGCCGTTGATATTAACATGGAAATCCTGTTGAAAACGCGTAGGACCAAAAATCATCGCCTTAGTCTTTCCTGCATTTATTAATAGCTTGTTGTTTCGGAGCCATAAACTAATATCATCTAAAGCAGAGTTGGTAGTTATTTGCAAATCCTCAAGTGAATTTCCTTTGAATAAAACATGGAAGTCATCAGCATACATGAATGGATTACAGTTATCGATAGAAATACTACTTGCAATATCGTTGACATATAAAATGAACAACAGCGGACCAACGATTGAACCCTGGGGAACCCCACATTTTACAGGAAGTATTTCAGAGTTCGCACCATTTAAAGATACAAATTGGCTGCGATCTGTTAAATACGAAGATATAAGTTTGCAAGCAGTATGAGAAAACTGAAAGGTATTTTTTTAACTTCAAAAGCAATATTGAATGATCAATTCTGTCGAAAGCTTTCGACATATCTAAACCCACAAGCAAACCATATTTATCCTTATCCAATTGTTCTCTTATAGTATCAGTTAAGTGCAATAAATGTGTAGTGGTACTAAACCCTTGTGTGAACCCGTATTGATATTCGACAATCATATTGTTATCACTCAGAAAACGTAAAATAGAGTCATGCATTATGTGTTCTACTAATTTGGAAATAGCTGGCAAAATACTAATCGGCCTTAAATCCTCAACTGTGCAAGAACGTCTAACTTTGGGTATAGGTACAACTCGCGCAGTTTTCCACGCAGTTGGGAAAGAAGAAGCAGTGAAGATGAAGTTTACCAAATGAATTATTTGACTCGATATATATGGAATCTTAATAAACCTAACAGGGATACCATCAACGCCAACTGATGAGGTTTTAATCCGATTTAAAGCTTGCAAGATATCATCTTCAAAGATGCAATCAAACGAAAAAGTTTGCAGTAAATTGTAATTTGAAACAGAAACCACATCATTTGTCTGTTGAGAAGAATCCATTATATCACATAAAAAGTGATCATTAATAGTGTTAAGATCAACATCAGGCATTTCATATTTTTCTTCGAAGCAGCACTTCCGAAGAGTTTTCCACACTTGTGAGTTACTCATATCCTTAAACTTCGCTGCACTTTGCTTCCTCTTTTCCTTTCGCAGTATTGCCTTAGCTTTATTTCTATGCAAGCGATAAATACACCAGTTATTTTCAGAGGGTTGCCTCAAATATGCTTCGGAATGCAAACGCTGACCTACCACAGGTAAAATCTTGCGTTTAACTATGGGAACAAAGGAAAATAGTTGACAAATTAGAAATTCTAGAATGGAATACTTTGAATCGACATCGGAACAAGCATAAAAGGATTCGAAGTTAAATTGCTGCAAATAACCGAAAAAACCATCCCAATTAATTTGTTTGTAATCGCGATATTCAACATATTTTTCTTCAAATGTAACGGAAGTATAGTTTAGTGCAGCAAAAACCAGCGAGTGGTGTGACATGGCGGGGCATTGTACCTGAGATGAAAATTGTAAGCTATCTGGATTGCTTAACAAAATATAGTCAATAAGAGAAGATGAACTGTGAGCTACATCAAAATGAGTGGGTAGTGAATTATGTGATATCGAAAGGTTCAAACGATGGCAGAGCGATCGCATAGTTACAGATTTGTTAAAATCCAGCAAGTTAAAGTTGAAATCTCCAACTACAACAATCTCAGCATACCTAACGAAAAGTGCGTAGTGGGCTTGCTCAAAAGTATCGATGTCACCATTTGGCAGATATACGGTTCCAAAAAGTATTTTTGTTGTACCAATATAAATTTCGAGGAAAAGCGATTCGCATACGCCATACAACAAAGAACGAAACACCACCTTACACTTAAATCCATTTTTAATATATATCCCAATACCACCTCCCCTAACCTCTGGGCGGTCATTTCGGAAAAAATCATATCCTGGAACAGAAACAGAGGCAGACGAGACATAAGGCTTCAACCATGTCTCAGAAATGCCAAAAATGTCGAGTCCACTGTTAATTAGTAAGCCTTTAAGCTCATCAAATTTCGAATTGTATGCAGATGGACGAATGCTCTGGCAGTTCTGATGACAAAAAAAGAGGTTGTTGCTATAGTTTTTCAACATTTCTTTTAAATCAAATCCATTGTTAACTACTGGGCCAAGGTTTGTGTTAAAAATCATCTATTATATGGAAAATGAAGTAAATGGGGAACCATATGAAGAAAAATGAAAATTTTTTAAATACAAAATGCATTTGACTTTTTTTTATAAAAATGCAAAAATAATATTCCATTTAACAGCTAAACATATTTTTTGAATAAAACAGCGCAAAAAAGAAGAGAAACAAGTAATCATCAAAAATAATACTTATGAGAAACGGTTTAAGACATTTTCAAAGGAGTTTAATGCAGTCGTCATATCCTGATGTAGCCACAGAACCATCCAAATGGGTTAATCGCACCATTGGTTTGTCAGAATGAATCAGCCAGTATTTAGAAATCTTATTTTCCTTTATAAGACGCTTACATAACGAGTTAAGTTTACCACTCGCAGGGGTCATGTGGTCATTTAAATACACCCTGCTACAGATATCACCACCGATTACATCTTTCAGCTTCAATGATCTTTCCTTGAAATATTTTTTCATTATAGAATCCCGAGTGGGCACGGAATGAAATTTCACTATAATAGTTTGGCTTCGATTTATGTAAAATATATTGCTGACATCACCATTAGATATTGGGACAGAGTAAAATTTTGCAATAGAATTCACACAGTCATACAGATTATTTAGTCCGGCAGGCAAACCATTGATTACAATATCTCCTCGATTGAGTTTTCTTTGTAGGCTGTTGTTTTCAACTTCCAACTTCGCAAATTTTGCCGCAGTAGCAGAAGCTAGGTTTTTGATAGCCTCATTGCAATTGGAGATATCACTTCGCAGCGCTCTCACGTTCGAAGACAGTTCGCTTCTAATGTCCACAATAGCCGTTTCTAATTTTGCTTTTAAATCGGTATTATCATCCTGCATTTTCTTTAGTATAAGATCCATTTTTAAATGCATATCATTTTCTGATGCAGAATTTTCCTTGTCGACACCATTTGCAGGAATTATACAGTTGTTGCATTTGAAATAAATCGCTGCAGTATCAGCCAATACAGCAAAAGCATTCTCGCCAACATCTGTGCATGGTAAATGAAACCAACATAAACAAACGGCACACCGAAGTGAAGATTGTGTTTTTGTAATATTCTTTTTGCACTTTTCGCACTGCGCTGCTTCTTTAGTAGGCGCCATATTAAGTAAACACAGCACAAAGCAACAGAGACAAAATCAGACGAAAAATATGTTGATGAATATAACTTTATAGGCACCGCCATTTAGTCGAATGTATCGTGTTTTAAACAAATTATATGCTCAGCTGCAACTTATCACGACTAAACAGGCATAATGTTGCCAGGCATAATCATATTTATAAAGATTGACACGACCATTTTGTACGGTATTGTAAAACAATTACACTCCACAAAATTTTAAGTATTTGTTTGGACTGGAATCAAAGTTATAAACAGTTAACCTTTAGTGCAAAATGGTCCATTTGTATGGGAGGTACCAAAAGGGGCATGGCAATAACGCCCATTTTTTACTGGATTGAAGGTACTCAAGTATTCTTATTGACTGGAGAATCAAAGTTATAAGCCTTTAACTTTTTGTTCAAAATGGTCCATTTGTATGGGAGGTAACAAAAGGGGAGTTGCAACATCGGCCATTTTTCTCAAGATGATAGCGAACAAGAAACTAATACTAAGTGAGGAATTTTGAGTAGTAGTATAGAAGTTATGAGATAATCAATATTTCTCTAAATTATGTTCACCCTTCGTGGGGGTGGTACTCGAAAGAGTGGACCAACATAGTCCATATTTGACCTTAGCCTGGGATAGCACAAATATTGACACATACCAAATTTGTCAATCGGTTAAACTTGTCGAAAGTTATCGTGCGCACCAACCAGAAAAACAGACGGACTGGCTGACGGACATTGCTAAAATAGCTTTAAATGGCCCAAAGCGCAAAATATTCTCGGGTTTCTTAGGTCATTCAGCATCTGATATATACCCTTGTTCACAATAGTGGTGTATAAAAACCGGATTATGATGAAATTCTCGTATCACTACCAAAAGTGCTATAATTTCTCCATTTATCCATAGATTAAAATAGACACTATTTTCTTCTCTAGAATGCTAGCTTTGGAACAAACAACTTTTTTTTTGCTATTTTAAAAAAAATCAAATTTTTTCTAATTATTTTAACGACATTTACTAACTTCTGCTTTATTTATTTATTTTATTTATTCATTCAATTCGGTAATACTAAAGCCTATAAGGCCAAAAAAATGTATTACATTGTACTATATTCTTAAGTAGAATCTTAAAAATAAACTATCAGGGTTTTCCAATAAGAGTGATATGATTTCTTTGAAAAAAAAAAACACTTATTGTAGGAAATTCAAAAGTTTTTATTTAATGTGAAGTACAATCGATACAATTAAGTTCTAAATAGAACGCCATTCAAATGGCCAACACGATTTCTTCTGCACGAACGAATTCGATGAACCACATTTTCGAGCACTTTTTCCACTAAATCAAGTCGTATGTCATGAATGGCACGTTAAATATTGACTTGTAAAGCTTGAGTTTGGTTTATTTCGAAACACCAATGACTTCAAATAACCCCACAAGAAATAGTCTAATGGTGTTAAATCACAACTTCTTGGAGGCCGTTCAATATCACAATTTCTTGAAATATTCGAATATCCAAACTTTTCTCGCAACAATTCAATTGTTTCATTTGCTGTGTGGCACGTAGCCACAATCGGTCAATGGCAAAAAGATAGCTCTTAACGAGAGCTAAAATATTGCTCATGGGTGTCAAGGTCGACTGGAAAGAGTTTTGTTTTTTCGATTTTTTAAAAAATGGACGGCATCATTTCAAATGTGAACGGATAGTTTCTTTTTGCTCTAGCTCCTTTACGGTACGCCGGATCGGGAATCGGTCAATCGCAAAAAGGTAGCTCTTAACGAGAGCTACAATATTGCTCATGGATGTCAAGGTCGTAGGTCGACTGGTTTTTTTGGATTTTAAAAAAATGGTCTTAGCGCACGAAAATTTGCAATTGGAGAACGATTATTTTGATAATAAAACTGAATAATTTGTAAACGTTGTTCTTGCGTATATGAAATTGAAAACACTACTGTAAATCGACGTGATCATATCTCGAGGTATGTAAGACAATTTTTAGGCTGTTCTTTTGATGAATTTGTAAATCTCAGATTACAGCTTCTGTTCCGTAAGATTATCAAAACTGGTAGGCCCCGGAACTTATGTGTGAGCTTTGGCTTTAGTCGTTTCACCAGAAATCCGCATATCCATATGCCAAGGCTTAGAAATAGAAACACTATGTATGCCAGATCATTTCTGGTTAGGATTGCCAGGTGTTGGAATGTATTACCCTTTAACTTACGCATTTTCTCTCATTCTAACAATGTATTTCGTCTCAAGTTAATGGACCACGTTAATAGATAAGCGAATGGTAATATGCTAATTCTTAGGACTATGCTTACTTGGTAATTGACATATTTCTGTATACATTCTTATAATGTGGCTGGGGAGCCGAATGAAAAATGTTTAATGCTAGGTTTAAGAAATTGTTTAAACTTTATTAAATCGAATTTTTATTACCAATACTTAGGATTTATGTTGTTACTATCTAATACAGTATTTTGTCCAAATGGCATTTGTATTATAGTTGATGAAGAAAATAAATAAATAAATACAATGAAAAACAAATGACAGATCATGACATATTACAAATGGCCGAAACGTCACTTCAAAATCATATCATCCCATTTTCATATTGGAAAACCCGTTATAAACAACTGAGAATTCATTTATGTATGTTTTCTGCCATCTTGTGAAAATCTTTGGCAAATATGGAGGTTACGGTGCCTATATCTTCAATTGTTTTTCCTATATGTAAATCTGACCGTTTTGAACAAATTTCAATAGGATTTGTTCTTGGGCTGAATCAAACCTCCCTGCCGAATTTCGTCTACATCGAACCAAATTTGGGACCTGCAAACAAACTTAGGATGGACAGCAGACAGACATATGTATTTAGGTAGAATCAGCCAGTGATTTTGAGGCGAGGGTTATAATAGGTTATGTTAAATTAGGTTAAGGACGCGCGGCACACAACCATTGCTGGCGTGCACCACTTTACTCGGAGACCATTTGGTCCATTTCGTTCGTCCTGAGAAGATGAGTAAAAGAAGAGGGGGAGAGGTCGAAGAAGATGAAGGAGGTGATGAGTATAGATAAGAGGGAGGAGAGATGGCTTTTTAGGAGAGGTTTAGATGAGTTGATGTCAAACCATCCTTCTCAAGCAACCTATAAAGCCCATAATTTTATCAATGTCGTGTGATGAAAGAGATTCCAGATTTTATATCGTGTTATCACCTAGGTAGCGATGTCTTCGTCTTGATAGAGTAGGACATTGACAGAGAAGATCTTCGATTGTTTCCAGTTCCTCCTCATCCTCAAAGGGTCGACTGTAGTCGGCAGAATCACTCTGTCATTTTGATGTTAAAGATCTGACATTACAGTGGCCAGAGGGCTTGCAGTATAGCAAATATCTCCGCCTGGAAAACGCTGCAGGTGTCGGCTAACCTGTAGGAAGTATTTATGCCAAGAGATTCGCTGGAAATGCCTACCCATGTGCCTACATCCATCTTTGAATTGTCCGTGTATATTGCATAGCCCTCCAAAGAAAGGTTGCCGCGATTTGAGCAGGGGTTTACTAGTTACAAACATCTGAATGAAAATAAATTTGTAATACCCTGTACCACGGAGAGGTTTGTAATCTGAACGATGCCAGATTACAAAAATAGTCGATATTACACCTTCTGTGCATTATTTCTAAATAGTGAGGTGTTTGCCCACATTTCAGTTGCTATCTCTTTCTCAGGAATGGAAGTAAAAAACACGGAGTAAATACGAAGCTTATAAACGATTTTATTCAACTAAGAGAACATTAACATCTGATCTGCTTGCTTTCGCGCGTTATCGCGAAAACAGTATTTTTACCTAAAGAGATTAACTAAGTTACATTTATTTATAAAAAAAAATCGAAAATTAAGAACTGTTAGTCTTCTTATAATGTCCGCTTTATATGATTTTTTTAATGTTTTTGGTCTATAAATACGAATTACACAAAAAAACATTTAATTTCAGAATTATTTTAATAATATAATCCAATTATTACGTAAAAGGTTATACCTAAAAAAAATGGTCAAAGGAAACTTGGGGGATGAATATGTCTTTCTTTATAAGACATATTATTTAATAATTCAGCAAAGATTTACACCGGAAAGGAAGCAGATCCGATTTTAAAATCGTTGTAGTTGAGTAGAGGGGGATGATTCCATATAAAACCTCATTAGACGTTTTTGAGCAACTTTCTATCGCTTGAGGTACGCTGTCTTTAGTACAATATATATTTCATAGCTTATTTCCATACATGTATGTAATTCATTGTAATGTGGGTAACAATTAGAGTCTCCATGTATAGGGGATCTCTTCGAGAATTAAACTGTCCTTAATGTGAATTACACTGTGCGATGACCAAAATCGACGGCGTCACGTCTAGAATCGATATATATCGTGGAGTGTAATTCCTTTACACTACTTGCAGTCCCGTGCAAAATGGGCGTTATTATGGATGGATCATTGTGCACAAAAGTTAACGGCTTATAACTTTGATTCCTGCGTATATAAACACTTGATATTTTTTACAGTGTGATGCTTTTATAGAACCCATAGTATATTAATAAATGCTCAATGCGCTCCACTTCTTCCTCATCTCCACAGCTTCTGCTGAAGTCATTGGAGTCAATACCCAATCTTTTGGCGTGTTCGCCGATCAAGCAGTGTCCCGTCAGAACTGATACTAACGTAGACAATCTTTGCCTATCTAGTGCGAGGAGATATTTTGATCTTCACAGGTCATACCTTGGCTAGATTTGTCTAGCTACCCTGCAGGTGCCGCTTTCTGTCCATATTTCGTTGGACTGCCTGATTGCCTCTTGCCTAATCCAAAGCTTGCACCAATATATGCAAATTCTTCGAGAATTTGTAATGTCGTCCTTTCCTAGCATGTTCATCGGCTTTGCAGTTCCCCGGGATATCCCTATGCCGAGGCACCCATATGATGTGTAAATAAAACTGCTCAGCCATCTCGTTAAGAAGTCTGCGGCAGTCGAGGGCTGTTTGTGAATTTAGGGATGTTGCCCCCAAAGAATTGATGGCAGCCTGGCTGTCCGAGTAAATGACAACGCCAGTGTTGGTTACTATGTTGCGACTCAGCCACTTGGCGACTTTCCATATTGCCATTATGTCGGCTTATAGACACAGCAGGTATCTGGTAGTCTGTGACTATATCCAAACTAAGTTCTTCACAGTGTACTCCGAAGCCAAACTTTTCATCACGTTTCGAACCATCCGTGTAAAAGTTTCTATTACCTGGTATTCTGCCAACCCATTTATCTCTGGCGGGAATCATACTGATGTAATTTCTCTCGTAGGCGTACACAATTGGTATGTATTCCACTCGGTCAGTTACCATAGCACTACACTTTGATATCCTCATGTGACTGTAGTTCTTGTACCTCCACATTGATAGGCAGTTTAATCGTATTGCTGCTTTGGTTGCAACTTCTCTAGCCACAATATTAATCGGCAGTATATGGAGTAGAGACTGGTCGCTCCGCTTATGCTCAGGCAGGTAGTTCTCTGAACCTTTGTTAGTAGGTTGGTGATGGTTAGTTTGTCAGTTGCGTCCACCATACAACAATGCCGTATAACAGTATTGGACGAACTACTGCTATATATATCCAGTGGACGATTTTTGGAGGGAGTCCCCACCGCGACCCTACAGCCTTTTTGCAGGAATATAAGGCGACGTTGGCCTTTCCTACACGTTCCAATAAGTTAGGTCTAAATAACAGTTTCCTAACTAGAATTATTCCAACACATTTTGCACTTTCAGAAAAGACTAGATCTGTTCCATATACCCGAGGTGGAGGGTCCACATGTGGGACATTATTTATCCTAGTAAAGAGAACCAATTGTGTCTTGTTTGGCTTAACGCCCAAACCGCTGCTTCTGACCCATCTAGGCAACTTGTTCAGAGCCACCCGTAGGATGTCTCTGAGGACGTTTACGAATTTGCCACTCACTCCGATTGCCACGTCGTCCGACCTTGCAGCCACAACGTTCTAGATCTGGCAGGATTTCATTCACCGCTAGTTTCCAAATTAGTGGAGACAGTGCTCCTCCTTGTGGGGTCCCTCTGTTTACAAACCTTGTTAGAGTTGTGACCCTAGACATGCTGTTATGCGTCTTCTGAGTAGACTTTGAATTAGTCTAATTAAACTAGAGTTAACTTTTAGATGTGACAGTGCCGCATCTGCGTGAATGTTGTTAAAAGCCCCTTCTATGTCAAGAAATGCCACCATGACAGTGCTCACAAGTTCGTGCAGGGCTGATTCTGTAGACTTCCCCTTATTGTATGCATGTTGGTTCCTCGACAGGAGTTTTGACCAAACGTATTAAATTTTTTGACCGATATAGCTTTTCCCCGGTAGTCAGAAACCCCGCCGATTACTGATCCCCACCGTTTGTCGCACTGTGTTATGAGCATACAATTATTTATTTATACTAGAGAATTGTAGTAAATTGTAAATGACAATTTAGAAGACAATAAGAGCTATTTTGGAAGCGATACCTGGATGTAGTTGGAGTAAGTGAGACTTGGTTAAAGCCCTATGTTGCGAAAAAAGTTGTTGATATTCCGGGTTTTGTTTGTCTTCGAAATGATCGTCCTAAGGAGAGAGGTGGAGGTGTTGCCATTTATGTTGCTAAAGAAATAAAACACAAAGTTGTCTTTGTGGGTTGTTCCTATTGTGTTGCTGAGTGTTTCTTTGTGGAACTGATGGTTAATAATGTGAAAGTGTTAGTTGGTGTTGTTTATCTTCCTCAGGGAAATGTTCAAGCCCTCGAACAACAGATTTCTGATATTGTAGTGATGTACTCCAACATTGTTTTTATGGGAGATTTTAACAGGAATCTTTTTGATTTGCGTAAATCGTGATTTTTGTAGTAGAATAAACCTCTCCATTTTTTCATAATTCATGTCCAACGTATTTTGATGTGGCGCATAACACAACTTCTCTACTTGACTACTTTTTGTTATAAGCTCCGGATCTTGTAAGCTATCTAATCAATTTAAGTGTCCTGGAATTTCTCATCACTCTTTCATATTTGTTTTCCTGGCTTTACCTAAAAAACCTACGAGACTTTTTATGAATATTTTGATTATGAGGCCATTGACCCAATCGTATTGTCCGAAACTTTGTCTTTGTGCAACCTTGATGCAATATATGGCACTAATAATGTGGACGACCAATTAGTTATACTTAATAGTTTTTTAGAAGTAGCTCACTCCGTAGTGCCGGTAAAAAAACGAGCATGCGTTTTCTCTGCCAAAGAAGATTGGTTTAATACCCGAAGATAAGATATTATTTATCATTGAGAGACTTGGCATATAAGGTATATTTGTTTGATAAAAGTGAAGAAGAATTCTGTTCTCCTTGATAGCTATAGTCCTATTTCCATTATGCCTATACTATCAAAAATGGTTGAATATATTCTTAAGGAGCAAATGATTTTCCATATTGAAGTTATGCTACATGATTGCCAATTTGGCTTCAGATGTAATAGAAGCACAACTTCTGCTTTGATATGTCTCACTGACAGCATTAGGCAAGCTAGTGCAGCCCGTGATTGCTGTGTTCTGCTTTCCCTAGATTTAGA
Organism: Eudasyphora cyanicolor; assembly: GCA_963930755.1. Taxonomy (NCBI): domain Eukaryota; kingdom Metazoa; phylum Arthropoda; class Insecta; order Diptera; family Muscidae; genus Eudasyphora; species Eudasyphora cyanicolor. The sequence continues at coordinate 60,558,913 of OZ005737.1, forward strand.
AAAGGCATTTGACCGATTAGATCATGCACTTCTTGTGGAGAAATTATGCTATTTGTTTGGGTTCTCTAACTCTGCATGTAAGTTGATGCAGTCCTATTTCATTTTTTTCATTTCATTTTATTTATAAACATCAATACAAAGTAAGCCAATTGGCCAATTATACATGTATTGTAAGAAAAAAAACTATGTATAAAATAACAAAATTAAAAATATTTTAACAAATACTAATTAATAATACAATTTAGATGGCTCCCCAGCCATATGAACATTGCAAAAAGGTATATATTAAGAATTTGGGTCCCATAGCAATCAGACTATAAAAATAGGAAGTTATGTGCATTAAGATAGTTAAGGTAAAATACCATTTAGGTAGTTCATTACCTTTTTCTTATAAGAAGAGTAATTGTAAGAGAATAGTTTAAGCAAATTAGGTAAAACGTTCCAAAATCGATACACCCTTACCATAAATGATTGCTCATAAATCGATGAGTGCACAAGAGGAATATCAATTTGTACATTCCGCGTAGAATTAATAAAAGAAAACTGATTCACTAAAATTTGTGGCTGTGACGATTTCATAATTTTATAAAAATGAAGTACTATACGTAGATTGAGATAATCACGAAAAGAACATCCAAGAAACGAGTGAGCTAATTCCGTAACACGGTAATGGTCATTTATTTTCAAATCGTAGACATAACGTACAATCTTCCTAAAAATCCTCTCAATTTTATCACAATTATAGGACCAAGTCCCAGAGTAAACTTCAATTCCATAGTTCAACAAAGACATCAACAAAGAATGGCCCAAACGATATCTTACTTGTCGCGGGGTATACGCTTTCAAAGAGTATAATCTTCTTAAAATAAGACAGACCCTGTTTGTAAGAATGTTTATGTGACTGCCAAAATTAAGATTAGAATCTATAGTCACACCAAGGCATTTCAGACAATCTACGTATTCAATTGGCTGATCATTTATAAAAAGTCTCGGGTATGATATGTAGCGATTTCGCAAATGGAAATTAATAGCTTTTGTCTTGTTTGGGTTAATCGATAGACTGTTTGCAAACATCAAGTTTGTTATGAAACCAAGATGAATATTAATAATATTCTCTTCGGTATTAGATCTAAATAAAAGTAAAATATCGTCTGCAAAGACGTAGGGTTCACAAAAACTATTTTGCATTTGCGATATAATATCATTAAGATAAAACAAAAAAAGTATAGGGCCCAATACAGACCCCTGGGGCACCCCTGAAGTGACAGTACCAACTCTAGAGCTAATCCCATTTAGAGAAACGTATTGTGATCGATCATTTAGATATGTGTATACTAATCTGCAAGCCGATTTAGAGAAATTAAAATTATCATGTAACTTTTCTATAAGAACAAAGTGATTTATACGGTCAAAAGCCTTTGAAAGGTCCAACGAAACTAAAGTACAGTTTTCATTTGTATCTAATTGTTTTCTTATGCTATCAGTAAGAGAAAGCAAAGCTGATGTAGTATTATGGTTCCTACGAAAAGCGAATTGATTTGGGTGAAAAGGATAGAAACGTTCACAGTGCTCCAATATCTGAATCTTCATTAAATGTTCCATAATTTTAGACATAACCGGAAGTATAGTGATAGGTCTTAAATTATCATTTCCATAGTTACCATTTTTTGGGATAGGTATAACCCTTCCTAATTTCCAATCATTTGGAAAATTAGAAACAGTAAAAACTGTATTAATTAGATGAAGGAGCAATGGCGAAATAAGAGGATAAATTATTTTTAAAAACTTTATCGGTACGTTATCGTGACCTGTAGCATTTGTTTTAATGGAGCTAACTGCTAGAATTAGATCATTCTCAGTAATAGAATGAAAAGAGAAGGAATCTGGATTATCAAAAACATCATTAAAATTAAAAGATTGGTTATCAGCTGAATTAAGATTTTCCAGAAAAGTGGTTGCAATAGACTCAACGTCGACTCCATCAAAATCACGGGTTTCACTACCAATACACCCTAATCTGCGAATTTTCTTCCACATCTGTGAATTATTGGCATGTGCAAACAAGTTAGTTCCGTATTTCAAACGAGCTTTTCTAATAATTGATTTAGCTTTGTTCCTCAAGCGACAGTATTCCCTCCATGATTCCCCAGTACGACTCCTAAGGAATGCCCCATAAGCAATGTCTCTGTCTCTTCTGGCCAGAACAATCTGCCTCGAGTTCATCCATTTATTATTTTCAAAATTAGACCTTGTTCTACAGATTGGTACAAGCGAATGCAGTGTACCAACGACATTATTAATTGTTGATAACTGAAGGTCAACATTATTCGTATAAAACAAAGGCGATACATCAATTTGATTAAAATTGTCTATTAGATCATCAACCCGTAAACTATCGTAATCTTTGTACTCTGTCCAATTTTCATGTTGTTCAGATGCAAACGTGAATGAAATAAAGATAAAACTATGATGAGAGGAGAAAAAAGGGAATTGTAATTGGCCTTTATGAGCAAGATGAGACGGTTGACTCAATAAGAAGAAATCCAATAAAGAAGTACTGTTGTTGGGCAAATGGAGATGTGTCGGCAGACAGTTGTGAACGCATTCAAGGCCACACCTGGCAGCAACGGATCGGAAAATTGATGATTTGATAGGATCAAAAAGATTATAATTAAAGTCTCCCATAACAAGTATATTAGCGTAACGGTCAAATAGATCATTATGAAGATCCTCAAAAGCATCAATACAACCTGTAGGTAGGTAGACCACACCAACAATCACTGAAGAGCAACTGCCAAAAATCTCAACAAATAATGATTCGCAAACTCCATACTGCTCTCCTCTGTATAGTACTCTGTATCGTAATGTGTTACATATATATAAGCAGACACCACCAGCTCTTCTAGGATGAACATTTCCGAGACGATTTAGGTTATTAGGACGATCATTCCTAATCAAATTATAATTGGGAAGATTCAAAGAACTAGAATAAATGTCTGATTTGAACCATGTTTCAGACACTCCAATAATGTCAAGGCCTGAATCAGAGAAAATATGTTTGAATTCCTCAAGTTTTGCACTGGAATTTGATGGACTTAAACTTTGGGCATTAATATGTCCAATATTTAAATTGTCAGAAAAAGATGAGAGATTGCGCTTCAGTAAACTGTTATTGCTAGCTACGGGACCAAGATTGTAATTATGGGTCACGATATTTTAAGCAATATTCATATTTAAGGGGGAGCCAAATTTTAATTGTAATAATATAATTTATAAAACAATTCAATTTTAACATTTTTATATAAAAAATTTAATTCATTAATCGTGGTTCCCACTTGAATGATAATTAAAAGATAATATGTGTAAATGAGATCATGACAATTTGGAGATATGTGGTAAATATCAGATAATATATAGTTGCTAAGTATGTTAAGAGTTAGCTTTAAACAGGTTTATAAAATCTTGATAATTTAGGATTTTAGTTTCATTGTTAGCCATTATAATCTTGACTTTCAGATTTTCCCGATTTATGATACTGTATCCTTTTATTTTGTCGTCTTTCTTGAATTTCCAGCATAATCTTAGCAACTTATTAGCAAGTGTAGAATAGTTATCATTTAAGTAAACTCGACTCCCATCATCACCACCCAGAACATCCGAAACTTTAAGAGATTTGTGCTTAAAGTAGGCAGACATCAATTTATCACGCTTGCAAACGTCACTAAAATTCACAAGAACTGCATGACGATTTTTAATGTACATCACTTTACGTATCTCAGCAGGGGTAATATCCACTTTCAAGTGCGCACACAAAAACACAACCATCTCGTTAAGGCTACCCAACTTGTCAGAAAGCCCTGTAATAACAATGTCAGATCGATTTTGCCGGTGTTGTAATGAGTGATTAAACATTTCGAGTTCCATGAATTTTGCTTTATTTTCTACATCGTGAGAGACTACAAGGTTTCTGCAGTTGGATATATCATTCTTCATCTCTTCCACACATTTTGATAGTTCGGCTCGCATCTCACAGACAAAGGACTCAAATGTAGCTTTCATTTCCATATTCTCTTTCTTCATATTGTCGGCATGGGCTCGGAGACTTTCCCTTAGGTTGGCGAATTCCTTACGCATCTCAGTCTTAAAAGCGAGGTCAGAGTTATCCGGTGGGTTCTCTACGCATCTCGTACAAGTATAAGCCAAATTTCGATTTTTATCGAGAGTACTAAACAAAGTCTTGGAAACTTTGTCACAATCGACATGCAGCCAGGTATTGCAAGTTCTACATAACACACATTTAGTTCCGGTAGTCTCGAGGTGGCAAATTCCGCAAAGAAAAGGCATAATTTCACAGCAAATTTATAACAACGTAAAATTGGCGGTCAAAAAAATTGGAGATGTTACTTTGTTATTGTTTGGTGGCCTTTAATAAACAGCTGATAGGAATGATAATACCAAGCCAAGTACAATGAAGTTTGCGACGGCGGTAAAAAATAAAATGATGGCGGCGGTAGTGGTTTATCAAAAACAAATAAGAAAAACGTCGGCGTTACAGTTCAGTACTATAGCATTTAGTAATAAATTTCGACATAAGCAGCGGCGGCTTTAAAGAATGGATATGAGTTGGTATAATTCTCGGCTTCGTAGTTTATGATGATGAGAATAATTTGACAACAACAAAGAGCACACAAATGCACACGTTGTAAACCAATAATTCACTACTCTTTAACGAGTGTATTCAATAAAACTTCATGTATCCGATGATGACAATTTTGTCCTTTATACGTTAAGCACTGAACGAGTTTTCTATAACACCGCGAAGTTAACTTTTTTAATTTTCAAACAAGAGGGCTTTTTTAATGCGTCTACCACAACATAGTGTTGCCAACTGTGTGGTAGAAGTCAATATGTTTGTTTTAAAGGTCATACATCCGAAATTCCTCATGTGTGTAGTTTTGCTTATAATGTTTGTGAATGATTTGTTTTGTTCTATTGAAAGTGTCAATTGTTTACCACTTGCATATGCTGATGATGTGCAAGTTCTATTTAAGGGGAATGTAGACTATTTAGATGTACTTCAAAGCAATATAGACTTTACCTTATCCAATTTAAATAGTTGGTTGACTTGTAATTCTCGATCAGTTAATGTTGAAAAAACGAACGCTATGCTATTTGGAAATTGTAATTCCAACGATATTTCAATTTACCTATGCGATAAACGAATAAACTTTGTTAACAACATCCAATGTCTTGGCCTCACTATTGATAATAAATTGTCTTTTTCTTTTCATGTCAACTCAGTTGTTTCAAAAGTAAACTTCATATTGAGAAAGTGTTATAATTTGGAGTTGTTTATCCCACTGCACATTAAAATTAGAGTTGTTCATGCAGTTATAATGCCAATTTTTCTTTATTGCTTGGAGGTTTACTCAGGAACTACAGGCATAATTTTAAAGAAAGTGCGAACTGTTTTCTACCGTGTAATGCGTTATTTATATTCTATTAGAAAGCAACAGCATGTGTCACCTTATGTTAATAGTTTCTTGGGTTGTTCTTTTGCTAACTTTTTATAAAGATTAGAAATTTATGTTTTTTTACAAGCTGTTTAAGGCCCAAACACCTGCATTCTTGCTTGAATTCTTCAAGTTTGGGAGATCTGCGAGAAATCTTTAGATAATTCTTCCCCGTTTAAATATTGCCTTAGGACAATCATTTCAGGTCAGGGTTACCCGTTCTTACAATAGCTTGCCAATCTCACTAAAATCACTTACATACTCATAACATACATTCAAGGAGAAATCGTTACTGACTGATTGTTTGTGATGCATGTACCTCTGTCTTCTGTAATTGTTGTCATCCTTTTTACACGTATATTAACAGTTATTCAGAATTTACTACTTTTTCTCGGTAATTCATGAGAAAAATATAGTAAGTTATGTCTCATCTTTTTTCCACTCTCTAGATACATTTACCAGTTTCCGTGAAAAATTACACTTGTAACAAGTTGGTAATTGATAAATGGGTGTTTTTGTTATCAGCAATCTCGTTTTTCGTTTCTTTTTTCTTAATTCCGTGTTTTAAATTTATCGATTTTTCAAAAGTGGTTATGTTTCATTGACCTTGTGAGTAGTTTCAATTCCAATTTCTATTCCCATTCCTTTTCTTTTGATGTTTCTTTATAATTCCCTTTCTTGCATAATTGAATATGTTAGGTTCGTCTATTTTTAAGATTTTTATACTTTTTGTAATTTTTGAGGGTAAAAAAAATAATCCCCGCATAATTAGTTATATAAGAAAATTTATTAAAAAAAAATTTTAATGTTTTACAGCCTAAGAAGTAATTTGTAACCATATACGGCCTATGGGCTCGGTTGTTATTGAATATAATAAAATTAAATTAATTTAAATTTTTTTTATTTTCGCAATTTCTTATTTTGATGCATATTTTTTTTATAATTTTTCTTACAGAAAACTTGCTTGAAGAGCCCTAAAATTGAGTATGTCAAACTCTTGGCTGAAATTGCCAATGAAAATCAATTTGAAGTAACTTATGTTGACATCGAAGAGAAAACATTTACCGACCAATTTCAATGTTTGGTCCAACTCTCAACTTTGCCAGTGGGTGTGTGCCACGGTTCGGGTGCAACAGCAGCTGATGCTCAAAAAATGGCAGCTCAAAATGCTTTGGAGTACTTGAAGATTATGACCAAAAAATGAATGTCATAAACAATCTATACGCAGTAAAAAAAGGGAGTAAATACCGCTATAGGTCATCCCTAAATACTTTTAGTCTGTAATGCAGCTGTCGTCTCAAAGAAGAAAAACACATTGACAAGAATTTCACCAAAAAAATTCGGAAATATGGTTTTGTTTTTTATGTTTTAGATCATCATTGTTGTGTATTATTTTCCAAAAATTTATTTTTGAGAATCTTTATCTTTTTTTAAACTTTTTTCCAATTCCCTTACGCAGTATGATTCAATTGGATAAATTGAAATTTTTTTAAGAAGTTATATACATACATATGTATATACTCGTGGGTTTATTTTTATTTGAAAAGACAATTTTTCACCGGACCCTCCTCTATGTTTATTAAAATATATTTTTTTATTAAACGTTATAAAAATATTATTTTATGAAGTTCTATCAATTACCTATTTGTTGAAAATTTGTCTGACTGCAACATACATGAAGGCGAATATTTACCGAAATTCGGTAAATAGACTTTTCCTTCATTTATTATAAGCGATTGAATTTCGTTTGAGTTCTTCTCACTATTATTTTTTATTTTTATCTGATTATCCTTATCCGATATTGCTGCGAACAGCTGCTGCATGCATTGAAAAAATAAAAAGACAAAATAAATATTATTTAACTAAATACATAAATAACTAATATATAAAATATGCATTTTGCAATTATCTACTTTTACTCAAGAGAAAAAAAAACAAAAATACAAACATAAAAATATTACAAAAACAAATAATAAAATGCTTACATTAAAACCAAATCCTAAAGATAAAAACAAAAGTAAAAAAGAAGTAAGACAAAAAAATGTTCACTTAGATGGAAATGTTTGAAAGGAAAGAAAAGAAAACTTATGGAAAATTTATATTTTAACTTATAGTTATTTATGTAACTAGTTCAATCATACTAATAATTCTATAGCAAGTTGGAAAAAACTCAAAAGATCTTATTATCAAGAAGAGAATTGAATTAAAAGTGAATCTTCAACAAAATCATGAAAAACAAAACCGACTTTTTCCATCCCTCGAAAAAATGTGGAGAAAGAAAAGGACACAATTTCCAACGGTCTAAAAACAACAGCAAATTATAGATTTTCAAAACAAAAAACATGCAAACAAACAACAACGTACGTTATTGTTTAAAACCTATAGTTGCTGCAAACTATATGGATTTTAAACCCCATACAAGCTATACTTTGCATGGACCTAATGATAATTTTCCACAAACAAACAAACAAAAAAAAGCAACAAACACGAAAGAAAAATAACAACAAATAAAACATTTTTATGAAAATGAAAATAATATCACAAATGCCACTTCTCACCATAATGCAAAAAATACTTTTTTCAGTTATCTCTTTTTTTTCATTACATTCATATAAACTACATACATACATATTATTTTAAAAATTTATTAAAAAGAAAAACCCAATGAATTCTTGGAAAATTCTTACATTATTTTAATGCAAAGTGTAGAGGTTGTACCTTTCAGAATATTGAAGAAGAAAAAACAAACAACACTAAAATGTATAATTTATACAATATTCTCTCTGTATATTGTATTATATACATACATAGGATAAATAATTTATCAGAAATTCACATTATTGTATGAGTTTTTTTGAAACAGAATTTAAATCTACAACAAAATACAACACCTCTTACATGTCAACCTATTTTTAAATTGAAGTTATTAATTTTTGTTTTTTATTTAAATTTGGTTTCCAAAAAAACACCAGACTCTATAGTTCATTACACTGAAATATATATTACAGACTACAGATATATATAAAGTATATACATAATTGCAAATAATACATTCTTATTATACATTGATAATTGAAATCACATATAAAACAGAAAAGGAATAATATCTGAATAAAGAAGATAATTGATGTGCAAAATATTTAAATGTTGTTTTATTAGATATGTAGATCCACTTTGAAAGCAACATTATGACCTCAAAGGGAGTAACGGGTTGACTTCAAATTTGGTAAGTGGTAATATTTGTATATATCTCAGGCTAAATTCAAAGATGGGCCATATTGGTTAACCCCACCCCACCCAAAGCGTTTATATTTATGGATATATTGATTATCTTATAACGTATACGGTACTACTTATCTGAATCTTATGGGTCGATTATGGATTGCAACCCATATGCAGTTCAGTTGTCCACTGGCAACGCAACTGAAATAGAAATTGGTATTTTGTATGACAACTTTTGCCCGTTGCGGTCGATATAGTGTTTGACACTTCGTTAACTAAAAATATTGTAAACAGACAAACAATTTAACAAAAAAAGTAAATTGCAACTCGATAAAGCTGGCTTACCACCTGTGATGTTAAGGTTTGCTTTAAAATGAATCTGCAGATGGGAGATGCATGGCGGACATTGGCCACTGTGACCAAACGCTTCAAATGGGCTATATGATGTTTCTGCCATGTTTCATGAGAGTGCAAACCCAGAACCACGGTTGACATGTACAGATGACCTACTTCGAAGGCACTCTCTTGCCATTTTTCTGATGGCTGGGAGCCGTGAGTTGGGTGACAAGAGTTTTGCTGTCTCGTCCTGCGGAGCGTGAGGAGAGCAGCTGATACACAGCGATTGCATCTTCGTGGAAACTACGTTCCCAGGCGAAATGCAAGAGTAGTAGCTTCAGGTCGTGTATGCTATTCGTTTAGGAAATGTCACCATTGGGTGCTCTGTTGCATGTAGCTAGCATGGCGGTCATACAGTCCGAGAAGGCCGCCGCGGAAACTTATGGACCCCAGAGTGGCAGTGACGCATTGCATAGGCATTCTGCAAACTCGCTCTCTCCAATTCATCTCGGCCACATTTCATCCGCGAGCTAGATTTGGTTTAGCTTCCATTTCTCTATTAACATCTCGAATTGTTTTGTGGTGATTTTTACTATCATGGAATTACCAAACACGCGAAAAAATATGTAATGTTGAAAATATGATAAAAAAAGATAACTACCATTTAATTTCACGTTTTATTTCTTTAAAAAATACACAGCAACCACAAATAAATGGTTGCCCAAAAATCCCCCATTTAACAACTGAAGTTGTCGGTAGTTGCCATCCGTAATGTAATTTTGGCACCGGGCAACGCAATTAAACATTGGTTGCAATCCATATTCGACCCATTAGGCGTGTTTTCGTTACAACATAAGTGCTTAATTTGTATGGGGAGCTAAGCACTATTAGTTCCCGATGAAGTTTGGTGCTTGTCAGTGTTGCCACAGGAGAATTTTTTTTCCAAAAAAAATATTCCCAAAAACCGACCAAAATCCGTTGTAGCCGACCAATTTTATAAAATTAAGATTTTCGATATTTTGTAAAGTTTGAAGACAACATTTTCCGACTTTGATGAAATTTTGGAAAAGTTTCCCTTCCGAATCGAATATACCCTACATCATGGATCGCATTCAATGATATAACAAAAAAATATTTGGATTTGCTCGCTTAATTGATTCTAGGGGAAATTCGCCAAATTTTAGTTCTGTAGCTTGGCATATGCTATTGTAAAGGCGTCAATAAGACAAATCTTTTTTGACCTTTATATGGGAGATAAATTCAAACATGGTCAAATAAGATCCATTACTAATGGAAATAATAATTGCCGAATTGCACCCCAAATTATTAATATTTGTTACAAAGGAGCCCAGAATTCAAATTGGATGAGACTTCTAATTTATCATTGTAAGTGTGAGTAGTTCTATGTAAACTTAGACGCATCGAAACATGAACCAATATGGTTTATTTTCTACTCCAAATAACTACTGGTTTTATTATTGTAGAAAGAGGAATATGGTAAATCCTAGCCGGTAAGCGTCAATTTATAAATTGCAAAAAAAATTAAAAAAAGGAATCCTACATTCAAAAATAATTTTAAACATATTTTCTTTCTGTTTGTTTTCACATTTTTGATATTAATTCAGAGTGAGTAAACTGACTTATTTCTACCTTTTTTTTTTAAACTTTTAATACACATTTTAACATATTTTTGGTAATTTGTTTTGAGTTTTTCATAATATATGTTAGACTCCTAAAAAAAGAATACGTTGAAGTTGTATGACCTAGATTGTGACAAATAACAAAATGAAAGGCTGTGATTTCTAAAACACAATAGTAAGAACTTTCGTTAATTGTAGGATTTTAAAAGATGAAAAATTCAGTGATGTTCGGAAATTTACAAAATATCAGCAAAATACCAGAAGTAGACCAAACTGTAAGCTCGTAAGTTATGCAGAAATGTCGAATCTGCTTGAATAATTTAATGTTGACATATAAGCAAATGTATATACACTGTATTTCAGTGTCCCATGATTCGGAATTTTCCGCTCTGAATTCAGTTTCTGAATTTTTTTCTTTGAATACAAATGGCAAAATTCCGCAATTATAATGAGATTTGAACCAAAATTTCGGCTTCACTCTACTCTCTAAATAAATAATTCTTTATTTAGAGAACGATAATTTAGACAACTACAAGCCACATTTCCGGTAAACGAAATTTCTCTGGTCGAGCCTGAAATTATTATTTTCAAATAAAATATTATTACAATCTATTTGTCTACAATATCGATTAACAGCGACTTGTAGCGATTAAGAAAAATATTGGGATTCCGAAGCGACATTTTAAGGTATTTCCAGAGGTGAAAATGTTTAACTTTCAGTAATTTACTTTGAAATGTATTAATCTTCAAATAATTCTGTATTATACTAAATCTTAATATTCGAGAATAAAACCGACCAAAATTAAGTTGGTCCGACCATCCGACCAGAAAGAACAATTTTAAATATATCCGACCAAATTTGGTCGGAAATGACCAAAACGGCAACGCTGGTGCTTGTGTTCATGTCTTAATCGAGTATGATGTTGCCAGATTGGGCACCCTATATTTAGCAATATGACATCCCATTTTTGGAGAGATTTTATCAATTATTGTGAATTAACGGGAAGAAGAAGAACAAAAATGGGAAATTATTTTAATATTTGCAAAAGAGTGTAAACAATTGAACATAGAATAGTAAATATATGTTTTATAAATACTTTTCACGAATTTTTTGTCTGTTTCGCACTGTTCTTTCTTCGCAACTCATGACACCATTGCTACCAGATAGTGAAAATCCGCCACTTATTGCTTATGTGACAGTTAGTGGAAGTCAGTTGTTTTCGTTGCAAAGTGCTGAACTAAAAGTGCTAGCTTGTAACGAAAACATGCCTATTATATAAGATAATACATCACCTTGGAAAAATGGGCAAAGTTGCCCACGTCTTAGAACCTCTCACACAAAGGGACTTTTGTACAAAAAGTTAACAGCATATAACTTAAATTCCAAAACATACAAATATTTGGAATTTAGGGCAGTGTAATGCTTAACAGTACCTACAGTTCAGTGGAAAAATGGTCCCGGCAAAATTGCAATTTATGGGGGCATCGCCCCCTTCTAAATATCCCTAGGAACATAAAATGTAGTCAAATTTGAGGCTCGGCCCATAGGACCCAAAAAATGGACCCGGTATCTAACAATATTTTCTCAAAGTAGAGTAAATTATTCGTAGATAAAAAAATATGGTGGAGAAAAGTGCAAACACACACGCTTATGGCGACTACTTTCTGGAAAAAATGCTGCCCCATCGATGTGAAAAGGCTTTTTTTATAAAAATTCGGAAAGTATATATTAGGCGTGTTTTCGTTATACCATAAGTGCTTAATTTGTATGGGGAGCTAAGCACTATTAGTTCCCGATGAAGTTTGGTGCTTGTGTTCATGTCTTAATCGAGTATGATGTTGCCAGATTGGGCACCCTATATTTAGCAATATGGCATCCCATTTTTGGAGAGATTTTATCAATTATTGTGAATTAACGGGAAGAAGAAGAACAAAAATGGGATATTATTTTAATATTTGCTAAAGAGTGTAAACAATTGAACAAAGAATAGTAAATATATGTTTTATAAATACTTTTCACGAATTTTTTGTGTGTTTCGCACTGTTCTTTCTTCGCAACTCATGACACCATTGCTACCAGATAGTGAAAATCCGCCACTTATTGCTTATGTGCCAGTTAGTGGAAGTCAGTTGTTTTCGTTGCAAAGTGCTAAACTAAAAGTGCTAGCTTGTAACGAAAACATGCCTATTTTAATTATTTTTGACACATGGCCTACATTCTCACACGTGAATAAGTAGCTGCCTTTCATTAAAGGCTGGGTTAGGCAAACCGTAACGCCCCGTAGCGTAACAAATCAGCTGATTCAATCTGACATATGGAAATCAGTGCTTATGATTAGGCAACGAAAACAAAACGTAAACGGACGGCTGAATCTGCAGAAATTTGATTTGGACGGTACGTTTAAGTGCAATTGCAAACAAAATCACCAAAACAACGAAAAAAGAATACATTTATGCGAAACTTTAGAAATGAATTGATAAATAAGTAATAAAATACTGAAATAAGAGCAGGCAAATATAAAAGAAAGTAAATATGTGTTGGGGATTTGTCCGAACCAAGTGAGGATATCTTTTACCATTTACCAACTGGGAATTCTATGTTCTTAATCCCTATCAACCGCTGTTAACCAGCCATGTCATTCTATTTTTTCTTGTTCTGACATTCTTACTCTCTCTCGATATTTTCGAAGTTCATGACCACTCCCCTTAAAATGGCCTGATGTGCGATCCCGTTAGGACATTTTCAATGTCAACTATTGTTTTTTTTTTATTTTTTTAACATTCGATATATGGCTGATGTTTCATACCGTTAGGACATGCTCACATGTCAAAAGATTTTCTTGTGGATAGACAAAAGGAAAAATGAACAACTGATTGATTATTAAGTATTGAACATTCAGACGAGTTGCTTGTGGAGCTCGCTTAGTTGAAAAGTGAACAAAAAGCTCACCGAAAATAGAAAAAGTATTTCTCTGAAGTGAAATGTTTCTAAGACAACACAAACTAATGAATGATATAAAAAAATGTTAAACACAAACAATCGACATGGTTTTACATTAATTTTAAAACCCGAAAAGAAGAAAGAAAAGTTCAGTTTAAAACAAACTTTGAAGGAGATATTTCCTATAAATGTTTTTGTGTTAATATGACTAAGATATGAAAAAATTATATAATTAAACAATATGTAACAAGCCATATAATCCGCTGGACTAGTGGTACCTTAAAAGAAAGTAAAGTAGTAAAAATATGCAATAGAAACATATAACCAACAAAGAGAAAAAACGTTATAGAATTTTGTACAAAAAAAGACTACAAAACGCAAAAATAGTCTAAACAAACAACAAAACAATTAAAAACAATCGGATAATGTATCCTAAAATTAAATACAACTAAATGACTGTGTTCCTCCGTTAAAACACATTTAGTACCGATAGCCGAAAAAAAAAAATTATAAAAGCAGATAACGAAGTTTATATCCATATGTATATCTACGAAGGCGCAAGAAATCCGACACCAATCAACTACAACCCTTCCAAGATGGGAAAAGATGTGAAGATGTCTGTACCTTCTCCCCTGCCAATCCCGCGGACTACGTAAATAGATTTAAGCGTATTTTTTTTTTGTATTATATATTACCATGTGTATATACATAAGTAGGATAAGTTTTTTTTCTCTCATTATTATTATTATTATTTTAAATAAATTAATGAATATGCATTAATTTAATTTTCTCTCTCTGAAAGATGAAGGTAAGGGTGAGGGTAAGGGTATTGTTTTTATAGTGATCACATTATATAGGGGTAATCTGAGAAAACGGAGTGTAAGAGGATTACCATTGGCGTAGCTATTCAAAGCTAGTGGTGGGAAAAATTGCACTCAAGGGGACAACAACACCAAGTCACCCTACATTAATGAGTAGGTAATTTTGATTCATTTTTTATATCTTATACGTTTATTTTTAATTGCTCTTTAATTATGTGGCCTTTGTATAAATATGGCATGGAAATCTTAACTATGATGGCGATGAAACTGGGTCAGAGAACCACGCCACACTTGGCAGAGCTAGCCAATTTTGAACTTATATACATGCCCTGAACCATTTTTCCGCAAATGTGCATTGTTTTTATATTGATTTTTTTTTAAGTCACGAACCCGCGCGTAACATAGATGGCGCCCAACGAAAACGTGGAGCTGTTCCGTAGACAGTTCTGAGAAAAAAAAGGAGATTGGATGTAGTTTTGTGTGGAATTTCGCATGATAGGTTAACATTTTGTTCTGCGTAAATCCAAGGCCGAAGTCAAGGCTGATTAAGTTTTATTTTTTTTCAAGAAAATTAAGAACAAACTTTAACTTGTCATGTCCCACACAAACCTTGCAACCAGTTTCAATATCGGATGAATCAATTTTACGAACTCAGTTTTATTACAACAAACTTCCTAGAGTGTGAGACTACAATGCGATAGAAACGCATTAGTTATTTTTAAGGCCACACTCGTGGAATGTGTTGTAGTCTCTTAAATTAACACCATATCCATCTGATATGTTTTAGATTTCTATAGGTCGAAATCTGGATAAAGATTAGAAATCTCTCAGTATTTCATGCGATAGATAATTTATTGCTATTCAGTTGAATAAAGAATCTCTAAAAGAGTAAGAGTCTGTCATTTTCTACTTATTTGAAATAATGAAATGATATTGCATTACGCTTTAAGAGAATCCAAGTACCTTATTAACCTTTGGGCTTAATGAAGAACATATAAGAGAGACAAATTAATGTCGCGATAGTCTTCATTTCATAATCCTGTATTAGATGAAATTAATGGAAATTGTCGGCAATGTTAACAAGCATAGTCGTATTGTACTTTAATTAAAAGTCATACTTGTAATGTTTGTAATGTGATCACTGTTTAATTATGCCTTGCTCGAACCTTAACTGGAATCAACTCAGAGAAAACTATTTGAATTCTATATAAAAATCTGAACCTATAAGGAAATTATATAAGATATATTATATAAGATACATCATTCAACATTTTTTTTCTTCTTTTCCCAATTTATCATATTTTTCTTGTAATTTGTTTTTTTTTTAAATATAACTATATAAATTTGTTTATAGGAACATTCCTTACTCCTTTAAAATTGTTCATTTTTCTTTGCGTCAATCAGTTTTAGTATGAACACTCGTAGTTCATCCCGAGAAATAACAAACAGACTAAACACTTCCAGAGGTAGAGGAAAGAGTATTACAACGCCCACTAGTATATCACTTGAGGATCTTAGTAGACCATCAAACCCACCACCAGTTTCAGAACCATCTAGTTCAACGAGTATTGTTGGCAGTACTCCTAATATATCCACTGATACGACAATATCATCTCATCCCGCCGTACACGTATCCTCTGATAGTTCATTGGACTTAACTGAAGATTATTCGTATCGGGACTCGTCTATGATAAATAATACGACCGTGAACGTCAAACCAGGCAATTCTTTAAGTCAGTCAGCTCTTTACGGATTTACCGAAGACGAAAACTCTTTAGATATGGCATCGTCGGGGGATAATCCATCCCTGGTAATGAATACCGAAGATGCCAATGCTACGACAAACGGAGAATTGACAGCTATTTTACAGACTATAACATCTGTCCAACGGGAATTTAGGAAAGAATTGGGTGACTTACGCAAAACAATTTCTTCCTTGACCCAGACTTCGATACCACCAACCCATAATAATGAGACCAACCAGAATATTGGTACAGGACATAGGCCTAGTCAGATTTTACAACAGCCAAACACAACTCAGAAGTCAACTGACTTGGAGAAATGGAAAGTGTCATTTGACGGAACTGGTAATGTGTCTGATTTCCTTTTTAAAATTGATACCTTGTCTAGGAGATCATTGTGTGAAGAGGAACATTTATTGGCAAATTTTCACATTTTCCTGAGCGGAAAAGCTGAGGAATGGTATTGGGAATTCCTGAGACAAAACGAGGTTTATTCTTATTCACTCTTGGTATACTTTCTTAAGCAGGAATTTGGGGTTATAGAGACAGAGTCTGATATCTTTATTAAATTGCATACGCGTAAACAACATCCAAAGGAGTCATATGATGATTTTCACTCTGCAATTGTTTCAATGAATTCCAGGATGAGGGATCCTCTTACGCCTATACGTTTAATTGAACTTTTAAAAAAGAATGTAAACCCAAATCTCCGACTTACGTTGTTTAACACAAGAACTGCCACTTTACATAATTTTCGAGAACTTGCTCGAAGTGCAGAAAAGGTAATCAGGGAAAGTAAATTGCAAATCCCACTTGTTAGATCTCCGCGACAAGTGAATGAAGTAGATCTTGATTCCACATCAGAGCTCGAGGAAGATTATATGAATGACCCACAGTTAGAAGCATTTCAGGTTTCGCGACGTTTCAGACCAGACTACTCGAAAATAAAATGCTGGAATTGCTTATCTTTAGGCCACTCATATATATACTGCCCTGAGGAAGAGAGGCATATGTTTTGTTACAAGTGTGGTGAACGTGGTGTGGTAACCACCAAGTGTACCAATGATCATCTGGGAAACCGGAAACGGAGCGAGATGGCCACCGGGGACTCTCGTTCCCAGAGCAAAACCCCGAGTTCTTAACCGATCAAATGAGTAGTCCCCCACAGGAGGACGAATCGAGATCCCAGACCTCGAGGAATTCACAGACTTACAAAAATTACCTTCAACTACCAAACAATTCTAAAATTTCTCGTAAAATATCAAAATGTAGACTTCGATATCAAAGAAGAAAAAGTTTTAGAAAACTTATAGAATCTTCCAAATTATACAATTCCAATGATGAGAGACCATTTGCGAAAATTTGTATTTTTAATGAATATTTTTATGGGCTACTAGATTCTGGCGCTAGTGTTTCAGTTCTCGGAAAAGACGGATTGGACTTTATTGAGAGAAATGACATAAAAATTAGACCATTTAAGACCTTTATTTCAACGGCTGATGGGTCGAAAAATTCTGTTCTAGGACATTGTAAATTGCCAGTAAATTATAAGGGTGTGACAAAAGACATTACGTTTTATATAGTACCATCGCTAACCCAAGAAGCCTACTTAGGCTTAGATTTTTGGCGCAGTTTTGCTATAGCACCGAATATTATTCCTCCCATTGAATCTCTCGATGTTGAACTTTCTAATAATGAGGACATTTGTTACCATGTTCTAACTGCTGATCAAAGACTGCAGCTTGACTCTGTAATTCTTGACTTTCCATCATATGAAAAACTTGGCCTTGGTTGTACTAGCCTATTAGAACACCATATCGACACGGGCGATTCCGCCCCAATAAAGTGCAGGCATTACCCTTTATCTCCACCAAGACAGGCAGAAGTTTATCAGGAGTTAGATCGCTTGCTGAAAATGGGTGTGATTGAAGAATCAAACTCGCCTTGGTGCTTCCCGATAGTAAATGTTAGGAAGCCGGGTAAGGTACGCCTTTGTCTGGATTCCAGAAAATTAAATGCGATTACAAAAAAAGATTCTTACCCACTTCCTCACATTAACGGACTGCTTAGTCGACTAAAGGACACACACTACATTAGCGGAATCGATCTGAAAGACGCATTTTTTCAAATTAAGCTGACAGAGTCATCAAGGGAGAAAACGGCCTTTGCTGTCCCGGGTAGGCCTCTCTACCAATACCGCGTAATGCCTTTTGGGCTTTGTAACGGGCCCCAATCAATGAGTCGCTTGATGGACAAGACGATACCGTCACGCTTAAGAGAAAATGTCTTCATATATTTAGACGATCTGCTTGTGTGCAGCGCCACTTTTCAAGAGCATTTAGATTTACTTCACCAAGTAGCAAAGTGTCTTCGAGATGCCGGTCTCACAATAAATGTTGCTAAAAGCAAGTTTTGTCAAAGCGAGATTAAATATTTGGGCTATCGTATCGGAAGTGGATGTTTAAAAGTAGATCCGGAAAAGATTTCGGCTATTTCCGATTTTCCATTGCCAAAATCTCCCCGTCAAATTCGAAGATTCATAGGTATGGCAAACTGGTACCGGTCATTTATTAATAATTTTGCTGACTTGTCCGACCCATTGACAGATTGTCTACGCAAGAGCAAAGTTTGCATTAACCTCTGAAGCTATATGTAGTTTTGAGAAACTGAAATCGTCTTTGTCCAGTGCCCCTGTATTGGCTCAGCCAGACTTTTCTCGTGAATTCATAATTCAGTGCGATGCCTCCCGCGTAGGTGTTGGTGGGGTACTTTATCAAATAGATGACGAGAAAAGAGAAAGGCCGATATCTTTCGTATCTCAAAAGCTAAACCGAGCTCAGAAAAATTATACAGTAACCGAGCTAGAGTGTCTCGCTGCCGTTGTTTGCGTCAACCGTTTCAGACCCTATATAGAGGGACTGCCTTTTCGTATCATTACTGATCACCATAGCCTGAAATGGCTGATGACTCAGAGAGATTTAAGTGGTCGATTGGCAAGGTGGAGTTTGAAACTCCAAGGTTTTGATTTTCAAATGGAACACCGAAAAGGATCCCTTAATGTAGTTCCGGACGCCTTATCACGCTTTGACGTGGACGCTTTAGAGGTCAACACAGGATTCCCTGAAATTGATTTGACAGAAGATGACTTTGTAAGTCAGGATTATAATGACTTAAAGCAGAACATTTCGGAAAATAGGGATAGTTTACCCGATATTAGCTTGTCGGGTGGTTATGTCTATAAGAGGGTACGGTTTCGCCAAGGAATTGACAACGAAGAGGAAAGTCTTTGGAGACTATGGCTTCCTAAATCATTAACCGAAAAAGCTATTGAATTAGCACATAATTCTAACTGCCATGGTGGTTACTTTAAAACATTATCTAGGATTAGGCAAAAGTATTATTGGCCTTCAATGGCGAAAGACGTGAAAATTTTTGTGAGCAAATGTGAGGATTGTAAAATCATTAAAGCCCCAAACCAAACACTTCGTCCACCAATGGGAGATCAATTCAAGACATTCCGCCCCTTACAGCGCATTTACTGCGACTTTTTAGGGCCATACCCTTGTTCAAAAGCGAGAAATACGCATTTATTTATCGCCATTGACCATTACTCAAAATTTTTATTTCTACAGCCTTTGAGATCTGCCACCTCAATAAATGTAATAGATTTTCTGCAAAATTATGTATTTAATACTTTCGGAGTTCCTCAATACCTTCATAGCGATAATGCCAAGCAGTTCATTTCAAAAGAAATGCAAGAGTTCTTTAAATGTTATGGAATAACCCATATTAAAACAGGCCTTTACTCGCCACAGGCAAACGCCTCCGAGCGTGCTAATAGGGAAATAATTTCAAAAATTCGATTTTATCTAAGAAATGAGACAAACCATATTAATTGGGACATTTGTATACCACACATCCTAACTACTTTACGTAGTGATTATCATACATCTATTCAGTGCTCTCCTTATTATGCCATGTTTGGTCAGAATATGTGCTTACATGGAACTACATATCCCTTACTGGAGAAACTGAATATGTTAGAAGATGATACAATTGTAAACAGAATTGACAAATTTTCGAAAATAAGAGCCAAGATAGCAGCTAATCTTGACAAAGCACACGAAAAAGCAACCAAGGTGTACAACACCCGAACTAAACCTATTTGCTATAGAATCGGACAGGAAATTTTTCGCAAAAATCATAACCTGAGCAATTTCACGAAGGCCATAAATGCCAAATTTACACCTAAATTTATAAAAGGACGCATACGCGCAAAGATTGGAAATGCTCTTTATGATATAGAAGATCTTCAAGGAAAATTAGTCGGTAGATATCACGCTTCTGATATTAAACCTTGACCAATTCTAAAATTGCTTCTAATTAATTTGCCCGGCTTTCGTGGGTCGTGCCACACGTTGGTTTGACATTGATTATATTTTCAAATCCTTTTTTCTGTTCGTTACTCAATATTATATAACTTCATAACGAAGCAGCTTTGTTGGGGATTTGTCCGAACCAAGTGAGGATATCTTTTACCATTTACCAACTGGGAATTCTATGTTCTTAATCCCTATCAACCGCTGTTAACCAGCCATGTCATTCTATTTTTTCTTGTTCTGACATTCTTACTCTCTCTCGATATTTTCGAAGTTCATGACCACTCCCCTTAAAATGGCCTGATGTGCGATCCCGTTAGGACATTTGCAATGTCAACTATTGTTTTTTTTTTCATTTTTTTAACATTCGATATATGGCTGATGTTTCATACCGTTAGGACATGCTCACATGTCAAAAGATTTTCTTGTGGATAGACAAAAGGAAAAATGAACAACTGATTGATTATTAAGTATTGAACATTCAGACGAGTTGCTTGTGGAGCTCGCTTAGTTGAAAAGTGAACAAAAAGCTCACCGAAAATAGAAAAAGTATTTCTCTGAAGTGAAATGTTTCTAAGACAACACAAACTAATGAATGATATAAAAAAATGTTAAACACAAACAATCGACATGGTTTTACATTAATTTTAAAACCCGAAAAGAAGAAAGAAAAGTTCAGTTTAAAACAAACTTTGAAGGAGATATTTCCTATAAATGTTTTTGTGTTAATATGACTAAGATATGAAAAAATTATATAATTAAACAATATGTAACAAGCCATATAATCCGCTGGACTAGTGGTACCTTAAAAGAAAGTAAAGTAGTAAAAATATGCAATAGAAACATATAACCAACAAAGAGAAAAAACGTTATAGAATTTTGTACAAAAAAAGACTACAAAACGCAAAAATAGTCTAAACAAACAAAACAATTAAAAACAATCGGATAATGTATCCTAAAATTAAATACAACTAAATGACTGTGTTCCTCCGTTAAAACACATTTAGTACCGATAGCCGAAAAAAAAAAATTATAAAAGCAGATAACGAAGTTTATATCCATATGTATATCTACGAAGGCGCAAGAAATCCGACACCAATCAACTACAACCCTTCCAAGATGGGAAAAGATGTGAAGATGTTTATATCAGAATAAACAAACCAAAACAAACAAGAAGTACAAAAATTTCTTATTATTAAATACTTGCACTGAAATCCCTACCTCGCCAATTCCTACAAGATACTTTAAAATTCCCTAATTGCCTTTCGGTACTGTCAAGCATATCCACCTAAAAGATATAGTAAAATAAAATGTCAAAATAATATTCGCCGCAAGAAAAATAAAACCATTCCCAGATACAACTTCCGTCAACTTTAGCATAAGCTCCTTCTTAGTTTTTTGTCAACAACCATACTGGTAAGAAGTCTTTAGAAAAGAAATAAAATCCAATTGAATTTTATCCATCCTAAATCATATTCGTTTTCTTTATTCGGTTCTTTTCTATGGCCTCCTAACGCTGTCTACCGCTCTCAATTGTTTTGGAGCCGCATTATTGAAGATCACAACTAACTATACCTACATATTTGGTTTTGCGACTTTGTTCTTTCAAGAGCGTCCATTTCTGGTGCATTTCTATTTCACCCCCGCTTTGCGTCTACATTTTGATCCAAGTCGAGCCGGATTTACAGTTTCGGAGATCTGCACATTACTTTGGGGACGTACTCTCGTGGAATCCAGCGTTACACTCATCTCTTACAACTCAGCTTCAATTACCATCCACCAACAGGTTCGTTTGACATTTGCTTTGCGTTTACGTTTTATTTCATTCCTAAGTGCATTGAAAGTGGTTCTCGTACATAACAATATTACACGTGTGACGATTACATTTGAAATTAAATAACATAAGAAAATACCGAAAATATCAGAAGATAATTAAGATAATTAAATCCGAGAGTTATAAAATTCTACCAACGAGGAAATTTTAAACGTTATGCCGTCTAAAGCCTAAAAAATCAGGAATGTCTATTGCCAAAGAATTCCAAGCGAAAGAGAGTGCTGAAAGAGCTGAGGATCTATCATATATGATGCAAGGAATTTTGTCTTCAATTTACATCTTCACATGGTATTGATTTGGTGAGTCTTGTGCCTTATTTCAGACAAGTGAAACCAATTAAGTTTTACTGTGATTATGTCCATGAGTTCGATTGAGTAACATTCATGTTAGAAAATAGACAGCTGTCGGTATACGGTTAATGTTAGGTACATTATTAACCAATCTGTTGCTTACATTCCTCTACATAGTGTCATGCGACCGGTGCCACTATATGCTGAAGTTTGTTGAAACACCAATTCAGTTAGCTAATTAACAGTGGATCGTATAGTTACATAAGTTCCATTAAATAGTCTTCAACACTCTTTGTAAAAAATCACTCTCCCACTGTGGATCGTGTTAACTCGTATTATTACATATGCTCCACTAAAGAGTTCACACTCTATTTGGTGTATGAACCCCCTTCTCCCATATTCTCTTCGTCTCTTTCTCCAGCATCTTACAGTTCCATACTTATATTCCAGTAAAGAGCATGCCTTACTCTTTGATATAAGAATATCAGTCACTTATTCTAATATTTTTGATTCATTCCACTCGCTCCCTTTACTTGCTTTGGTCATCATCCCGTGATTATTATCATTTCAGAGCATATACGAGTAGTTTTGCTACATACCACCCGTACATAGTGACTGCACATTACATGGTGTTCGCTACGAGAAAGGCAGCATCAAAACAAAACAGGAAAAAATCATCACAGTCTCAGACTGTGAACGTAGGTATATTTACATACATATGTATATATGAATGTATCCACGATATTCTCAACAGATGGGAATTGCTATGTATGTATGTTAGTAAATGCATCTGCTCGAATCCAGAACAAACAAAAAATATCAAAACAGATACTTTAAAGGCAACCCAGTAAACATAGTACGATCATCAATACCAAATTAAGAAACATTGATTTTTGGATTGATTATACCTATTATTCTCAATTTTTATTTCATTATACGTAGCATGCGAAATACGGTTTGGTACAATTTCAATGACATTCCTACTTACGAGTATATCACCTATAACGTCTGAACCCATCAACGTGAAAATTTTCTAAAACGGTTCTTTGTAAAAATATATAACTGTAGTAAAAATATATAATTCATACTTTCTGACCTCCCCTATACATTTATATATTCTAAACCTTTAATTCCATCCCAAGAAATTCTTCAATAATAATGTCGGATATTCGAAACTGAATTTCTGATTTTTTTAATATTGTGAGAAAATACTTGACATCTACTGAAACTCAGGTCGGTTGGGTTATTCCTAATATTTTTGAACGAACGGAAATATTTCGATACGTATGTATGTACACAGCTATTGCAATTAAGGCACTCCTACAACAACAATTTAATCTTCCATTAACAACAATTTAATTGTCCATTAATCACCATGTCTCTGGATCGCTTTATCCGTACTGCCGATAATTTGGTAGAATTCGAGGCAAGTTTGAATGATAAACATGCCCCTATGGCCTCTATACATTCCATTGCGATTCATAAAGAGGAATTAAAGACCATATGGGAAAAAGTAACCATATCGTATGAAGAATGTTTGGATGATATGGAAAGCGAAGAACATGGCGATGGTACAGGGGATTCTAACTCAGGAACTGCAACAGTTAGTGGGGAAATATCCACCGTCAAATCAAAATATAGGAGTGCTTATGGTACTTATTGTCGGTGTGGCACTAGACTAAGAGAGTGCGAACAGCAACTGTCCACACCAAAGGAAAAGGAAGTGATTTCTTCTGACCCAATACAACATTCCGGATTCAAACTTCCACCATGCGATATCCCAACTTTCAATGGCGACTATTCAGCATGGCCAACATTCAGGGACATATTTAAAGCGGTTTGCATTAATAACCCTCGTTTAAGCGAGGTTGAAAAGCTGTTCCACCTCAACCAGAAAACGAAAGGTGAACCGAACGATATAGTCCGAAAGGTTCCCTTGACAAACGAGAATTTTTCTTTAGCATGGGCCAATCTATGCTCTAGGTATGAGAATAAAAGGGTTCTAGTGAATATTCAACTCAAGACATTATTTGCTCTGGAGTCTATTCGACATGAGTCCTCTGCAGCTCTCAAAAAACTCCAAAGAGATATCAACGTTTGTATTTCAATGCTCAAATTATATGATATCGATGTAGATAGCTGGGGTCCCATTTTTACGTTCATGTGCTCAAATTGTCTTCCGGAAGTCACTCTTACGTTGTGGGAACATACTCTCAAGGACAAAACCATTATTCCAAAATGGGACGAACTTGATTCTTTTTTGACAAACCGTCACAGAACGCTGGAATCAGTCTCTGAGATTCGAAAACCTGTCGTATGTGACACTTCCAAGTCAGATGGTGTCAGCAAATACAGGAACAAGGGTCCCACGAATAATATTAGAGCCTTTCAGAATAATATATCCGAGCAAAAATGTCGGTTATGTCCAAATGATTCACACATAATCCGCAAATGTCCACGTTTTATTAATATGAATCAGGGTCAAAGGTTAGCGGAAATAAAAAAGAGCAACCTCTGCATAAATTGCTTGTCAAAAACACATACTGTAAAAAATTGCCCGAGTAAGCACTCGTGCTACAAGTGTGGAAAGAAGCATAATACAATGCTGCATAAAGAACCGGAAAATCACCTATCAGAGCAACCTAGCACAAGCACCAATTCGAATGGCACACGCAAACCTCATTCTACAAATTCCGCATCTATACAGTCCACTAATAACAAAACCAACAGTGTGATTCAATCCTGTTTTTCCACTAATTCTCTAGGTGTTTTGCTAGGCACTGCAATAGTTCGAATTCACCATTGTGGTCTAATATATAAGGCTAGGGCTTTACTCGATTCCGGCTCAGAGGGAACTTTCATATCCGAAAATTTGTTTCATTCCCTCAGACTGCCCTTTAGGCGGACGTGTGTAAAGATTTCAGGTCTAAATAACACAATATCCGCTTCAGTTCAAAAAGAGTGCTCATTGGTCTTAGGTTCTACTACCAACTCTGATACAGAAATTTCCGTTTCTGCTCTTGTAGTGCCACATTTATCCGGAACTCTTCCTTCTAAGACTATCGATATAACACATATATCTAATATGCCAAATATTCCACTTGCGGACCCAAAATTCTACGAGAGCTCGAATGTAGATATACTTCTTGGTGGGGATATGCTCCCTTCAATTATGCGTCCAGGGGTAAAAACCCAGGTCTGCGATACCCTCATGGCACAGGAAACTGTGTTTGGGTGGATCCTCACTGGACCACTACCACTACAATCCGTTCCAGCCTTTTCTACCATTATATCAAATTTTTGTGAAATTTCCTTAGACAAACAAATTTCACGTTTTTGGGAGGTGGAAGACCTTCCACGGAAGAAAATTTTGTCACCCTCCGAACAATTTTGTGAAGATTTGTACGTTCGCACAACTCGAAGAAATGCTGAAGGTAGATACATTGTGTCTCTCCCATTTAAAGATAGTTATCCAGACCAGATAAATATCGGACAATCGCGTACGATTGCCATGGCACAATATTTCAGAAACGAAGCTCGATTACTTCGATCACCAGATTTTAAAATCGAATACGACAAAGTTATTGAAGAGTATTCCATTTTGAATCATATGTCCAAAATTCAGCCCCCTTCAGGGGCCAGTCCGATCGATTATTATTACATGCCGCACCATGCGGTCATAAAACCGGAAAGCACAACTACGAAAGTTCGTGTTGTGTTTAATGCTTCCGCGACAACATCCAATGGCAAAAGTTTTAATGATCTTTTGCATGTAGGTCCAACATTGCAAAATGATCTCACTAATCTTGTTTTGAAGTGGAGATTGTTCAGATATGTTTTCAATGGTGACATTACCAAAATGTATCGCCAGATATTGGTCAATTCTGAACATTCGAAATTCCAAAGGATTTTGTTCCGCCAGAATCCGAACCATCCTATCGAAGATTATGAACTTAGGACGGTTACATTCGGAGTCAACTGTGCACCATACTTGGCTATCCGCACTTTATTGCAATTAGCTGACGATGTACAGTCAATATTTCCACTTGCAAGTGATATCCTCCGAAATTCCATGTATGTAGATGATGCCATGGTTGGGACTCATACTATACAAAGCGCTATAGCAGCCAGAAAACAGCTTGTAGAAGCACTAAAGTCCGCTGGCTTTTCCATGCGAAAATGGACGTCAAACTCCAAGGCAATCATGGCTGACATTCCTACTGAGCATCTACTACATGAAGATTTTCTCGAATTCGAAGATTGTAGCACTGCTAAAACACTAGGTATACGATGGAATGCTCATTCCGATGCATTTTTCTTTACCTTCGCACCACTTCCGGACTCGTGTTATTTCACCAAGAGGGAGGTGCTGTCCCAAATTTCGAAACTATTCGATCCAGCTGGATGGCTTGCACCATACATAGTCGTTGCAAAAATAATAATGCAAACAATCTGGGTTGAAGGGACAAAATGGGACGACGTTATTTCTTCGGAATCCTTATCACATTGGAAGTCCTTCCAATCTGATTACAAGTACCTTAATTCCATTCAAATTCCAAGATGGTTCGGTTATAGTCCAGAGGGTTGTGTTCAGTTTCATGGTTTCAGTGATGCCTCGGAAAAGGCTTATGGCGCCGCTCTCTACATACTCGTTTCTGATAATGATTCGAAGTCAGCACACTTGGTGTCGGCCAAGACCAGAGTGGCTCCACTAAAAACTCTGTCGATCCCACGATTGGAGTTATGTGGAGCTCTCTTATTATCTGAAATGATTGATTCCATAATCCCACAGTTGAAACTATCCACCTATTCCCTATACTGTTGGACGGATTCAACTATAGTATTGTCCTGGCTCGCGAAACCACCTTGCTTTTGGAACACGTTTGTGGCAAACCGTATTTCCAAGATTACTCAAGTCACAAATCCATCTTCTTGGGGTCATGTGACATCCCAATTCAATCCTGCCGACTTGGCTAGTCGCGGCACTGACATCCAAACGTTATTACAGAGTGAACTTTGGTGGCAGGGACCTTCATGGCTTCGGGAACCAACGTCCGCGTGGCCAAAACTCAATAAGTCTTCGACCGACGAAGTCGAAATTGAGAGAAAACCAATTCGAGTGAATTATTCTTACTTTAATGCGTTTGAGGATATTCTCGACAGATTTTCGTCATTTGCAAAAGCAATCCGAGTTGTTGCATACGTGTATCGATTCTATTATTCCACACATCCGAAATATCGGTCTAATTATTTACGAAACACATTCACTATATCCGCATCCGAAGTTCTTCAGGTCCAAAACCAACTTATATCCACATGCCAGAAGGCATATTATCCAAACGAGTATATGTCATTATCCGCCAAATCCCAAATTCCATCCAGCAGCACCATTCTTAGTTTAAATCCATTTATTGATTCCGAAGGCATTATGAGAATAAGCGGTCGACTTGAATTATCATCCAATCTATCCTATAACGAGAAACACCCGATCATCATCCCCTACAATTGTCAGTTTTCGCGGTTACTAGTCAGATTTGTACATCAAATATCGCTCCACGGTGGTAACCAATTAGTCCTTAGATTAGTACGATCAAAGTACTGGATCCCAAAGGTAAAAAATCTGATTAAAACCACCATCAATAAGTGTAAGCCGTGTATTTTATACAAGCAACGATGCCAGCGACAACTAATGGCAGCGCTACCATCCGAAAGGACACAGATTTCACGCCCATTCACTAACACAGGATTGGATTTCGCGGGGCCTTTCGACATAAAGACATATGCTGGAAGGGCATGTCGTGTCACAAAAGGATACGTTTGTATTTTTGTGTGTTTTTCCACGAAAGCTATCCACCTAGAAGCCACATCCGAGCTAACGACTTCCGCTTTTTTAGGGGCTTTCAGTAGGTTTGTTTCCAGACGAGGCTGTCCATTGCATCTGTATTCAGATAACGGGACAAACTTCGTAGGTGCCTCGAAGGTTCTCGCGAAGGAATTCCTGCTATCTTCACAACAAGCCCTTAGTTCCAATTATACAGTCCACAATATTACTTGGCACTTTAACCCCCCTGGAGCTCCACATATGGGAGGACTCTGGGAAGCTGGGGTTAAAAGTTTTAAAAGCCATTTTAAAAAGGTCGCGTCGAATTATAAGTACACATTTGAAGAGTTCCAGACTTTGTTGTCGAAAATTGAAGCGTGTTTAAATTCTCGTCCTTTGTCAGCTATGTCACAGGAACCTAGTGATTTTACAGCCCTTTACTCCAGGTCATTTCCTTATAGGGTCTCCTTTACTTGTACCCGTCGATCCTACAATCCGTGAATTTCCAATGTCCATTGTCAATCGCTGGCAAAGACTAAAGGCCATACACCAACAATATTGTATCAGGTGGAAAAACGAATATCTTTCCGAACTCCACAAACGCTATAAATGGCAGCAACCATCACAAAATTTGGAGGAAAATATGTTGGTAGTAATTAAAGAGGATAATCTACCTCCCAACTCATGGCGGCTCGGTCGAATTTCGAAAGTTTATACCGGTCCCGATATGCGTGTTCGTGTAGCAGACATTCGAACAGCCAAAGGGTCCATTACGAGACCAATAACTAAATTAATAGTTTTACCCTTCGATTATACCACTTCGTAACATGCACTGATAGAATATTAATTATATTATTAATAAATCCAGCTTCAAATGTTTTTCTAAACATTGTCACTCTTCATAGCTTATAATGCCTTCACACGTCAACCATAAACACCACCGAAATCCCTCTAACACCAGGCGTCAATCCTACGTTTGTCGAATCTGTAGACACCCACACGCACTAAGAA
The DNA here is from genome assembly GCA_963930755.1 of Eudasyphora cyanicolor. Taxonomy (NCBI): domain Eukaryota; kingdom Metazoa; phylum Arthropoda; class Insecta; order Diptera; family Muscidae; genus Eudasyphora; species Eudasyphora cyanicolor. The sequence goes on from OZ005737.1 coordinate 60,588,463, forward strand.
AATGCAATCGATTTCTGCAGATGAACGTTACCAAACGACTTCAAATCGTTCAAACCTATGGGTACTGTCGCAACTGTCTTGCACATACCCACTCAGAAGGAACGTGCTTCACAAAAACCGGATGTAAATACTGCAGTAAAGGTCACCATACACTTTTGCACGAACATCTGAGACTGCGTTCACCAAAATTGGAGACGACGCAAACACTACCAAAAGATACCTCCTCCAAAGAAAGTCATCAGAGTAAGACAACAAAGTTGATGTCCAACTCAACATCCAAAACAGACACCGTCTCCTTATCGGGAATGTTGAAACAAAATTCTATTACTTTGCTCCCTACAATACTAGCAAAGATTCCCAGCAAAAATGGTAAATCAACTGTCAGATGCCTGTTGGACACCGCCTCCAAGGTCAGCTGCATTTCAGCGAAAACCGTCGAAAAATTGGGATTAACAACCTTAACGCTGGATGAAGAAACCCTATGCCCGACAACACTAATCTCAATCAACAACTCCGGCATTCAATTGGAAGTTACCCTTAAAGTTAACAACAGAATCTGCATACATACTCCTACTCGCTCTATATCTTCATACATAAAATGCAAATTTGATAATATGGTGCTGGCAGACCCTGAGTTCTATAAGAGCTCTGCCATCGACATTGTATTGGGAGTGGATATATACTCTCTTTTGATAGCAGAAGGAATCTCGAATAGGAACGGACTTCCAACTGCACAAAACACACGTTTGGGTTGGGTTTTATGTGGAATTTGTCCAAATGCAAATAACTAAATCCGCCTTGCTTAAGTTCGGTATTAAAATTATGAATTTTTGCAACCTTTTTTTAAATACTTTTCTTACGACGGTCAGCATTTACATTTGCAAGTTTTATTATTAATACACCTACCACTTAGCCATATGTATGCACTTAGGAATCCTAATCGCAAGGATAATGCAAACGAACTATATTATTATATTATTTTATTCTTCGTGAAATAATATCTGAAATTATCAATCCTATATGAATTATAATAATCACTGTTATTATTACAGATATATGTACGAAGTCGTATCTGTGGAATGGTTCCGAATGTAAAGACAATTGCAGTCGTACTGCAAGGCGGGCGGCCATGTTTATATCAGAATAAACAAACCAAAACAAACAAGAAGTACAAAAATTTCTTATTATTAAATACTTGCACTGAAATCCCTACCTCGCCAATTCCTACAAGATACTTTAAAATTCCCTAATTGCCTTTCGGTACTGTCAAGCATATCCACCTAAAAGATATAGTAAAATAAAATGTCAAAATAATATTCGCCGCAAGAAAAATAAAACCATTCCCAGATACAACTTCCGTCAACTTTAGCATAAGCTCCTTCTTAGTTTTTTGTCAACAACCATACTGGTAAGAAGTCTTTAGAAAAGAAATAAAATCCAATTGAATTTTATCCATCCTAAATCATATTCGTTTTCTTTATTCGGTTCTTTTCTATGGCCTCCTAACGCTGTCTACCGCTCTCAATTGTTTTGGAGCCGCATTATTGAAGATCACAACTAACTATACCTACATATTTGGTTTTGCGACTTTGTTCTTTCAAGAGCGTCCATTTCTGGTGCTTTTCTATTTCACCCCCGCTTTGCGTCTACAGAAGATGTCTGTACCTTCTCCCCTGCCAATCCCGCGGACTACGTAAATAGATTTAAGCGTATTTTTTTTTTGTATTATATATTACCATGTGTATATACATAAGTAGGATAAGTTTTTTTCTCTCATTATTATTATTATTATTTTAAATAAATTAATGAATATGCATTAATTTAATTTTCTCTCTCTGAAAGATGAAGGTAAGGGTGAGGGTAAGGGTATTGTTTTTATAGTGATCACATTATATAGGGGTAATCTGAGAAAACGGAGTGTAAGAGGATTACCATTGGCGTAGCTATTCAAAGCTAGTGGTGGGAAAAATTGCACTCAAGGGGACAACAACACCAAGTCACCCTACATTAATGAGTAGGTAATTTTGATTCATTTTTTATATCTTATACGTTTATTTTTAATTGCTCTTTAATTATGTGGCCTTTGTATAAATATGGCATGGAAATCTTAACTATGATTACGCGGCGATGAAACTGGGTCAGAGAACCACGCCACACTTGGCAGAGCTAGCCAATTTTGAACTTATATACATGCCCTGAACCATTTTTCCGCAAATGTGCATTGTTTTTATATTGATTTTTTTTTAAGTCACGAACCCGCGCGTAACATATGTTATAATTTTGTTGTGAATGCATGAGCCATAAGGCACGTTTTTGGTAATTGCTCCAGCGGGCAACGTTACGACTGCGTTAAAATTATGTTACGGTTTCGTTTGTATAACCCAGCCTTAACTTGTCAACACTAACTTTACATACCTTTATTGCCAACCAAGTGCCGGCTTTCAAACTAACCTCTCGCCCTTCAAACACTTGTTTTATATTTTGGACAATATTTATCAATAAATTCAATAATATTAAAGCAATTCAAAATTATATTAAGAGAATACAGCGACAATGATGCCCTTAAGTTACGGCAATATCTACAAAACCCCCGACGATTATAAACCACCGGAGGAAACCGATTTGGCCGACGACACGGACTATCCCAATTTAAATTCACGCGACTATGCCAGACGTCCTCTTAACCACACTGTACGTATGCATGAGGCTTGGGAATGCATCAACATCAGTACGCCCAGCAACGAACAACGTGGGAATATAGCAATTGGCTGCAACAAATTAAGTGGACGTGAGTGGACCGGAACCCTGTGGGGATTCGAGAAGTCAGAGGTGATCGAGAACAAGGGCAATACAATTGCGCCCGAGACGTCCTGCTTTAAGTTGCAGTGTCCGGCAGCTATAAATCGAATGGAATTTGTATCGCCGAATATAGTATGTATTTCGATGTTACTATTGTAATAGATGCATTTTATGAGCAACTTGCATTTTTAGATACTTTTAGCTTTCAATACGGGTAACGTTCAAGTCTGGTCCACGCATTCTGAAGTGCGTAATGCTCAGAATCCGTACTGTTTATTTTTAATTGGTGAAAAGTGCGAGCATATGAAACCGATTACAAGTTTAACGGTTTTCAAAACCAATCCAAATAAAGCGGTCACCGGTAGTAAAGATGGTGCAATAAAGGTAATATACATACATAGGTAATACACAAAATATATTCTAATTACATTTGCCTTTTTCACATTTTCCAGATTTGGGATATGGGCACTGCAGATTTATTTTCTCAGGGAAGTTTCCGTTTTGCTCACAACGACTCCGTAACGGGAATGGCTGCTTCCAGCGAAAATCAAAATATGTTTACCACTTGTTCTTTGGATAAATCCTGTCTTTTATGGGACGATCGAGAGACGCGGCCAGCCATTGGTAAAACGAACAAATTGTTTTTTTTAATAACATTAATTTTGACTGCTTTTCCTTCCTCTAAAGCTTTGTATGAAAATCATAATGTTCGCTTTAAGGATGTTTCCTGGTCTTCTGACAAAAATTGCATTTATTTGGGCGATGAATCTGGCCAGATATTAAGTGTTGATACAAGACAACCGAAACAAATTTATAATAAATCCAAATACTTTGACAGACCTATACGAAAAGTGTTACCAAATGGGTAAGTAAAACTGCGCACCGATATTTTTCGTCACATACGAATGTATATGTATATTTTTCGTCACATACGAATGTATGTATATTAAAAACAACATTTCTTCATTTCAGTGAGAACTTAGCTGTGATTGCTGATTCAAATGTACTGAAAATATCAAAATCTACTCATTCTATTTTCTATGAAAATGCCGAGACGCAGAACTTTATACGCGATGGTTCTTGGCTTTCATCCACAGAATTTTTAACTGTTGGCTTTGAAGGCAAATTAAGGAGCCACTGTATAAACGAATAATACGTACATACATAAATGTATATTAAAAGCAATGTATCTTTGTAAGTTGAATAACTCTTTTTAGTGCTTAACTAAATATCGTTGCTTAATAGTTTTAAATCTTTTTACTTTCGTAGTAATAAGCCAAATTTAAAGCAAAGCAAAAAAAGTATAGCTCCTCTTAACAATTGCAATAACTGGTTGTAATATTGTGGAGGAAAAAGAAGAATATCGTTACTGAATTTAGAGCTTTTGTGATTTCATTAAAGCAGACTGTGAAGTACGCACAAATATGCAGACTAGTAACATTTTTATTCTTTATTTTTTCCATTTAGACAATAAATGTAGGTGTTTTTATATATAAATACATACACATGTACATATGTTCTTATGTGTATGAAATAAATAAAAAACAATTTCAAGTATTTACGACTAAAAAGCTTTATATATTGGGTACCATTGCAAAAATTAGCTGATTTTCATTAATGTTTTTTTAGCAAACCGAATTTTCAATGAAGTGATTATATCTTAATACTAAATTATCACATGTTCATACTGAAATTCTGAGCATTATGTACCAAAATAGAATAGAAAATTTTGATTGATTTGTATGATTTTTTAAATATGACGAGTTTTTTTGGGGGTAGGAGAGAAATAATAATACGTAAACATGCATTCCTAAACCTTCCGGTTCAAATTCTCCCGCTAGATAACTTACCTTTTTGTTATTTTTGTCGAAGGGCTGTGCATAACATTCTCTGGTGTAATATGGTTTCCTTAACACGAAAAAAATATGAAATTTTTTTTTGGTAAATTTGTTTTTTAATTCCAGTTTTTGTATAAGGTGCCTTTCGATAAAGACGGGATAAATTAAAGGAAATTAAGAGTACTACAAATGTTAACAATGACACTTCCACGTGGAAACATAAGTTTATTAACTGTCGTTAAAACAATTAGAAAAAATTGTTTTTTTTTTTTCAAAAACATCGCTGGCACGACAAGTCCATAAAAAAATAAATTGCAAGCAAATAGTTTGTACAATTTTTGATATGGCATCCTAACGAAGAAATTAATGGCGATTTGAAGAAAAATGTATGGATAAATTTAGAAATTAAAGCATTTTTGGTAGAAATAAGAGAATTTCAAAATATTGCGGCTTTTATACTATTGTGAACAAGGGTATATATCAGAGGCTGCTGGCCAAATGTGTAACACATCGAAGGAGTGACTTAAGAAGCCCCAAGAATATTTGGCGGAAATCCGTTTTGGGCCATTTTATGTCATTCGAGCAATGTCTGTCTGTCTGGCTGGTGCGCACGATAACTTTCAAATGGAGTTACCAATTGGCTTACATTTTGGTATGTTTTATTATTTTTTTCTACCTCAGGATAAGATCAAAGATCCACTCCTTCAAATAACTCCCCCACGAAGGGTCAAAATTTAGTGAAGTATTTATTATCTGATAACTTCTATACTACTACCCAGAATTGTTCACAATTCACCAAATAGTATTAGTTTCTTGGTCGCTATTATCTTGAAAAAATGGCAAATTACCACGCCTCTGGTACCTCTGCTTATAACTTTGATTCCAGTCCATACAAATAATCGACATTATGTGAAGTGTAATCTTCTTTTAGTGCCTAAAGTCCCGTAAAAATAGGCGTTATTTTTTTTAGCAGTTTTATGTTTAAAACATTAAATAAAAAATAAAACGCCTTAAAATTATGAAACAACGAATTGCATGTTTTTATTTGTAATAAATACTACAAACGAAATATATACGTATGCTTATTTATGCATGAGAGTATTTTTATACGGACACACATACATATGTAAATGAAGTTTTCAAAGTAACAATGTTTTATTTGATCAAGCAATATAGCAAAATGTAGCAAATATACTTAAGTATGCACATCATATGCATATACATATATAAAAAATGATAACAAATTCTTCTCATTGATATCAATACCTATCAACTAAGGTACTGCAGATAATGAGAGAGAACGGCTTAAACATAATAATGATATAACGTACATATGAATTCATTTCAATACAAAATAAAACTAAAGAACGGACATTTCAAGCTTAGAAAGTTGTAGAGTTTCCAGTTGCAAAGAACAACAAGAACATCATACACAACGTATAGATTAATGAAAAATCGGAAATCACGTTTTTCCTCATCTGTTTCTAGCTCATCACAGATAAAATGCACTGCACTATATTATCGGGTATATTTAAAGGCTCATCGCACAAGTCTCCGGTATTTTTGTCCACCATGAAGATTTCGTTTAGCACTTTGTCGGGATCCTCTGGATCCAAAGTGGATACAAGCACCAGTGAACCTTCGGCCAATTCGGTAAGAATGTGTTGAATATCTTGCTCATTTAATTCACGCTCGGACGCTATTGAGGAGCAGGTATCATTACAATTAAGGTCGGGGGGTTGGACCATTGTCAGCGAAGTTGATGACTGCGCTGATGACATTTGCGGTGATGGAGGCGGAATATAATGCAGATCTTCTTGTGGTTGTGGGGGTAGAGACTTTATCGTTGGTAGAGAAGGCGGCGAAGGGGATGGCGTTGGTTGATTTATCATTGTTTGCTCTGGATAAACATCTTCTGGTTCTGGTGAGGTAATTTGTGGTTTTTGATTTATATTATTTATGGTTGTCACCGAACCATCGTCTAAATTAACAAATGTTCGACCTTCATAACAGGTTTCGATATCCATTGATTCATCAACGTAATTGTCATCAATTACTAAGACCGATGAAGATGACGATGATGATGAATCTGAGATTATGGGAGATTCAGTCATTGGCACAAAGGGTGATAGCGGTGGTTTATTGGTTGTCGGCGGCAAAGGCATACTCTCGGTATTATCCATATCCATTGCATCGGAATGTAACAACTGATCAATATCCTCTTCTAATTGATCACCATCTCCATCGTCATCGTCATAAAATATTTCAGTTTTTTCGGTTTTGGTAGTGAATAAAGGCATATGGACAGGTTCATTTTTAATTATTTCGACTTTTATAGGCGGTGACAGCGGCGGTGGTGATGATGGTGTTAACGCAACTTGTTCTTCGGTTGGGACTTGTTCTTCGGTTTGCACTTGTTCTTTTTCCTGTGTTACCGTTGTTGTTTCCTTCTTTATATTTGGTACTTTTTTTATATTTGGCCGCCGCTTTCGTTTAACTTTGTCGTTCTCCGTTTTAATGATTTTATTGTTTGGAATATTTGTATTCTCCTCCGTATGTACCGCAGCTTTTGCGGCCATTTCAACCCTTGACGTTACAGTCTCCTCGTTTTGTGTTGGTGTTGGTGCAACTTCAGTTGCAGCTTCCTTCGTTACTTTAGGCTGCAATTTACGGGACTTTTTAGTTTTTTGTTGATTTTCATTTTGGTAAATATTATCTCCTTTTAAAGCACAATCTGCACGACTTCGAACATTTTTTCTCTGCAAAAGAAAAGTAATGATTTAGACAAATTTTAAGAAAATCGGTTCACGTGTAAATTTAACCCCTATGCTGTTGCCGCACTAGGATTTTTTATTTAATTGTGCTGACCAAGTTAAAGAAAATCGTTTCTCAATTTGTTAAGAAGAGTTCGGTACATAAATTCAAGTAAAAAAATTATTATTTCCAATATCCTTTTTTTTTGACTAAATGGGAATTATAGTTTATAAGTACACTTTCAATTCAATTTCAATTCATTTATTTATTGTAATTTACAAAGCCCACATATGTACATTTCGCACCTGTTCCACAAAAGGGTAACAACTCAAAATTTATAAATTTTGCCTTTTTGCAAGAAAACAACGTACAATGGCAATTTCTACCCACTGCAAAAAATGTCCATTGATTTTTCTCCTTTTTCATAATAAAAAACCGTTATGACTCTCTCTGTGTTTTCAGAATAAGGTCTTTAGATTCAACAAAAGAGTTACATTTTGAATTGTCTCCAAGTGTTTAATCAAATGGGACTGTTGATTTATCATCTAAAGAGTAATATTTTTAGTTGTGCCCTTTTCAACTTATAATCCGAGTAAGATTTTTCAGTTAAAAAGGTACAACTTAAAATAATACCACTATTTATATACAAACTTTTTTCAGGAAAAGAGTAACAACTCAAAAAAGTTGTTATTTTTCTATAATCAATAAAAAAAACAAAATAGCGTTATTATTTTTTCTGATATTTTCTTGCAACGACATTTTCTTTTTTTGTAATATATCATTAATATTAACGGAAACAGTTTTTGGCCTCTGCTGAAATTTTTTAAATTTTGAGTTGTTACTCTTTTGTGGAACAGGTGCGATATGTCTGTTTTTTATTGGTATTGCTTATTTTAAAAGATTTTTACTAAAAATTCATTAATTTTTCAACGTTTTCTTATAAATAGACCTCGGATTTTTTTAATATTTTATTTTTTTAATCCGATTGGATCCTAGCTTTGCATTTGGACGTTTTATCATTTCAAAATCATTCAATATATTTTTGCATATTTTCGATATGCACCAAAAGTTTATATATATATATTTGAACGATAAAACGTCTAAATGCAAAGTTCCAATTCCAATTTGATGAAAAATTAAAATATTCAAAAAATCCGAAGGCTATTTAAAAGAAAATGTTGAAAAATTGAATGCATTTTTAGTAAAAACAATACCAATAACAAAAAATTTGAGTGCGAACCATCCCACAGACTATGTGACATGCAAGTGAAACTAAATGACCTATCTTTAGAATTCAACAAAGTAGGTCTCAGAATAAACTTAGCCAAAACTGAAGAGATGCAAATAAAACCCACATCAACGCATACACTGAACCTTCATAAATATCACATCCACCGAGTAGAAGAGTTCCAATAATGTGTAGCATTATCACGGACAGCGGGAAAACTGTCAAAGACGTGGGAAGCCGCATCATTAACACAATCGGCGCATTCACGCCACTTCACAGGGTATGTAACTCAAATACATACATCGTCAAAACAAAAATACATGTATTCAAAGCCAGTGTCTTGACTTTGAATTTGACTGATATCATACGAAACTAACTGAGGGTCTTGTTTATTAAAATATTTTGGCCTCGCACAATAAGTAGCGAATAACTTCGGAACAATTCAGATATGGGTGATATTAACATCGAAATTCGTAGAAGAAAATTTGGCTGGATAGGGCACACACACTCTTGCTTACAACCCCCAGGAAGTAGAAAAAAAAGGAGATACTAAACCACCGGCGAAGATCAACACCACAGGAAATTAACTCCATATCTCAAGACTTGCAAAAACCTTTAACACCATTATCAAAAATGGAGACAACTTATAGACAGCCTATCCTACACCCATTTTTTTTTTTTTTTTTTTTTCGAACGAACGTTCCCAACGCAACCACTCTTACCCGCCCCTTCCGACCGAGGGGGCCACATCCCCATGACGTAGGGATTGCGTACACACCATGATCCGGACCATGGCGGGTTAATAGTAGAGGGTGGAAATACCAGCTACAGAAAAATTTCATCAGCCGGCACATGCAAACAATAAAAGCAGTCTACTTACACATTTAAAAAAGATATTATTCTAGATCTAACTACATCAATTTCTACATCAATGTCAATAACTTCATATAAAGCGTTAAAATCCATGCACATTCTACGAATGGGCTCTGCCGAAGCATAATTGGTACGTTGAAAATCAATATGTAATAATTGGTAATATCTGGAAGGTCTACAAGGTACATTGAATCCAATCCTAGACAAAATAAAATTAGAAGGAACATCACCATTTATAACTTTCAGCACCATGGTTGTGTTCAGCATAATACGTCTACTCTTGAGAGTAGGCAGTCTTATCAAACTCAACCTGCTAGTATAGGGTGGAAGACTAAAATCACTATTCCAATGAAGATGTCTTAAAGCGAATAATAAAAATTGTTTTTGAACCGATTCAATCTTATCAACGTAAGTCCCGTACTGGGGGTCCCACACTACGGACCCATATTCTAGAATAGGTCTAACTAGTGACGTATATAACTGCCTAGTTACATATGGATCTACGAATTCTTTCGCCCATCGCTTTATGAAACCAAGCACGCCATAAGCTTTATTCACCATTGTAATTATGTGATTATTGAAATTGAGTTTAGGATCCATCAATATACCAAGATCCACAAAGGATTCAACAGTATCTAAATTGGAACCATGAAGACTAAAACTGGATGGAATCGCCCTCGACCTAGAGAAACACATATGTTTACATTTCTTAAGATTGAGGTCCATGCAATTTATATCACACCATTTTCCAAAATTAATCAAATCATTTTGAAGGAGCATTGAATCTTCAGATGTTTTATAAGAATAAAATATCTTAACATCATCTGCATACATCAGTAAATTTGAACTAGAAATTGAATCTGGTAAATCGTTGATGAATAGCAGAAATAGAATGGGGCCAATATGGCTACCTTGGGGAACCCCAGATGGAACCAAGATCGGATCAGAGCAGGATATACCAAATTTCACAATCTGAATACGACTATCAAGATAAGTTGATATCCAACGCAATAAGTTGTTACTAAAACCAATAAGATCAAGCTTATGTATCAAGAGTTTGTGATTGACTCTATCGAAAGCTTTACTAAAATCTGTATAAATCACGTCTGTCTGATTACCAAGAACAAACTCGTTTATAACCTGAGAAGAGAATTGCACCAAATTTGTCACAGTTGAGAGACCTTTACGAAATCCATGTTGGAATGGACTTAGAATAGACGATACTTTATGAGATAAAATCTCAGTAACCATTTTCTCAAAAAGTTTTGGAATTATACTTAATTTTGCGATTCCACGATAATTCCCCACATCAGTGAGGCTTCCAGATTTATGAAGAGGGGTTAAGTAAGATGTTCTCCAAATGGATGGGAAATAGCCATATTTTAACGAAGTATTAAATAGTAATGTGAGCGGAAGGGCAAGACTTTGAGCACAATTTTTGAGGATTATACTAGGTACGCCATCAGGACCAACACTATTGGAAGAATTAAGCTTGACCAAACTCGAAAATACAAATGGAAAATCAAAATAAGGTATGCTAAACTGATTCAATGAAGGAATATTGTAAGGGTAGGGGACGTCTAATTGTCTCTGTTGATGAGAATAGGTTGATGTAAAGAATTTTGCAAAAGCATTGGCGATTGATTGGTCACCACAGAATTCCTCACTATCCATTCTAACCATAGAAGGTCTTGGATTAGATCTACGTTTCATATTTACAAAATCATAGAAAGATTTAGGATTAGACTTAAAATTGAGGGCTAACTTCTGTAAATAGATTTCATAACATCTGCTAGATTCAATATTAAATTGAGATCTGGCAATAGCATATTTTGCATAATCGGTCTCCGAACCCGATTTTTTAAATTTTTTAAATAGTCTGCTCTTCAAGTTCTTAATAGCAGTCAAAGCAGGAGAATACCATGGTGGTCTATTAGAATTTTTAACACGAATCTTCGGAACAGATTGTTGAAAACAATTATTCAATACGTTATAAAACTGCTCAATAGCTGAGTCAATGTGAGTTGAATCATCACAACAGCAGATACAATCCCAATCAACGTCGAGGAGCATAGCATTAAGCAAATCAAAATTTGTTCTTTTGAAACAAAAAACTGCACCCTCATCACATGGGGTGTGTACACAGGGAGTGTCCACCATATCATACGTCATGGAAATACCCAGCGTAGGGTGGTAATTATCCTCCGGTATAGAAATTGGAGAAATTCTGAAAACATCGAATAATTGGGAATTATCAACAAATACTAAATCAAGTAATTTATCAATTGAGTTATGAATCCCATTAATCTGGAATAGATCGAGATCAGAAAAACGCCTGACAACATCGCAGGTCCACTCAAAAGAGCTTGATGAAGAATTTAGGGGAATAAATGCCTCAGTATCGGGCAATGAAAGCCAGGAAACGGAGGGTAAGTTAAAATCTCCTAGAATTATAATTCGATCAACATCTCTCAACATCGAAACCACTCTGCCGATAGCCGATAAGTGATTATCATAAACAGACAATTCCGAGTTTGGAGGGATGTAAGAGCAACTGACGAATAATTTGGTTTTCCCCAAATTAACAGAGACAACAATGAATTCGATGTCGTTAGTTATGTCAACAAAGACACGTTCTGATGACAACGAACTAACTACAGCAATAAGGACACCACCCCCAATTTTATAAGGACGATCTTTTCTGTATACTACGTATTTATTAGATAAAATTTCCGAATCAAATACACCAGGTTTCAACCAAGTCTCGGTGAAAGACAAAACAGTGAAATCGAAGTCAAAGCTATCAGCAAATAAGCGGGTTAATTTGGTATTAAGCCCTCTTACATTCTGATAAGCTATGACCAGAGAGTTTATTAGTTTTTTGGCAAGTTAGAATGCCTCGCAGGTAACCGTGCCAGATTATCTACCCTATCCACAAATTCTTTTACAAATGCCTTTGGAGGCCAAAAATTGGGATCTATCAACTTATCAAAGATTTCAGGTTGAACAATAACCTTAAATGATGATCTGGTAGCGGTTGAAGGCAATCTCATCTTGACTGTCTTCAAATAAAAATCACCATCAATCTTGGACCTAATATAGTCGCCTAAATCCTCAGAGGACGTATCCAAGGCAAAACGTGAAATGAAAACAACTTTCTTGGCTGGCACCACAGTCAGAGTTTTCGCTTTCCTATTTGCTCTTTGCGTCGTATTCCTAGTAGGAGGTGGCGGAACAACCACTTGCGGAAGCACAAGGGGGGGAACCGCAGGGAGAACTGGAATTACCTCCTGCGAAGTTCCAGCAGGAGCAGTCAATGGAGCTGCCCTCTCAACAGGATTAGATGTAACTGTTGGAGTTGAGGGCGTGTCCGGCTTTTTTGGATCAGAAACATTAGGCTGATCAATGTTTAACTTCTTCGTCAGCCTTTTTCTTTTTTGTCCAGAAGAAGCCGGCGTACTAGCATACTCTTCGAGGTTAGGGTAATTTTTTATCAAAGCAGTGAAGTTCATGAACCGCATGTAGACATTGAAAATGTCTTGGTTCAGATCATTCACCTCAGACGTATACGATTTAACAAAGTTGTAAAATTCAATATTTATTTTTCTACATTTAATGCAGCACCAATGAAGACCATTTTTATCACCATACAACGCATCAACCACCCTAGCAGTCACGCCAGCGCACTTGGCATGCCATAAGTTAGTGCATAGCCAGCACTCAATTAATGTTTCCTTGTCGGAAGTAATCTTACAGGTTACCGATTTGCATGCCATTTTTAGATTGGGTTTAAATACACCGAAACTGACAAATAACACCAAAGCAATAAATCAAATCAAAAATAATAGTTAATAAAAACCCTCTACTATTTTATAATGAGGAGCAAAAATATTTCCCCACAAACAGATAAAATACGATGAACATGGTAATATATACATATATATATATAAAAAACACGTACATATGTCAGTTTTCTTGTTACCAGTTTTTGGCGAAACATCGTCTTGCATAGTGGTGTATTGTAAATTAACGTTTTTTCCAATATTTTTTACACATACCTTTTTCACCTCTTTGGCAGCAGCTTCTTTCATCTGTTTGTATCTTTCTGCTTCTTCCTCACGCTTTTTGTCCTCCTCCTCAATTTGTTGTTTCAATTCTTCAATATTAAAATTTTTGGGATACAACAAAGCCTTATTAATCAGATGGCCATTGATGCGTTCTTCTTTTTTAAATTTCAGTTTTAAATCACGCCGCGTCCTGTTGGGGAAAAGGGGTACCATAAGTGAGAAATCGGTGCCCACTGTCTGCAGACAACGATAGAATTTTATTGTTTCAGTCGATGGCCAATCGCGAGTTCTCTTCTGCCGTGAATAGAATCCGTTCATGCCGGTATTCTCATCGAGATAAATCAACGAGGAATTGGCCAGCACTTTGCGAGCCTCTTGCTCAGCCGTTGTCTCTATGACCAAAGATTTATCGTCTAAAATAAGTTCACCATTGGAATTGAGCTTAAGTTGTGGCACCGGCATTGCCTCCGACTCAGTATCATCTTTCTCGGCATTATTTTCTTGTTTCTCCTTGAAAGGTTTAATCTCCCCCGATGTGGAGGTTTTATCACCATTCTCCAACTTGATATTAGGATTAGGTTTCTGTTCCATGGGATTTGTAACAGGATTATAAAATATTAAATCAGACATTTTCAAGGCGGATTTATCGGGAACACCGTTACCGAAGCGTGCTTCGAAATCACGTTTTAAATTTTGTTTATGTTCATCCGTTCTACGGCTTTTATGAGAACTAACATTAGTGTCGGAAAACACCGAACACCCAGATTCAGTACGTACACGACCCAAACCAGCATTAACTACGCCATTTGGTAAATATTTATGTGGTGTATGATGGGGATGAGAAGAGGAACTGGAATTCGAATTTGTGCTCATTGAACCGGAAATATGTCTTTCCCTTCTTGGACTGGGTACAGCAAAATCATTATAACTATTACTAGGATTGTCGTCACTTCCTGTTGTGTGGGGGGATGGAGAGGAACTAACGAAACTATTACGTCTCTGACCAAAAATGGGAGTGGCCTTTATCCGTTGCCTTGCTGCCTGCTGGTTCTTCGAGGGAGACATAGGAAAGTCATTGGGAGACTTTTGAAGATCCATTTGAAGAGCATTTTCTTCAATATCCGAGTAGAAAACATCGTCTGTTCCATTATTTGATACATGACTTGTCGAACGTTGATATTCTACCTTGGGCGGACACTTAAAGGCAACCTCATCATTTAACTCATCTTTCTTTGTATCACTTCCAGCCTTCGGTCTATTTATAGATTCTTCATCGCTATTAACCCCACCCTTCTTCACATTTTCTTCGATTTTATCACCGCTCTTCACATCGCTACTGCTTAGGTTATTATCACTTGCAGTCGTGTCACTTGCATTGGTCGAAGTCGTGGATGATTTAACCTCTTTTTCAGTGGATACATCTTCGATATTACTTGTTGTGAAAATACTTTCTTGAGTTTTTGGTTCTTCAGTTGTATTGTTTTCCACCTCCTTCACTATTCCAGCTGGTGGAGAAGGAGCAGTATCAGTTGTGGTGACCCCAACATTGCTTTCGCCAGTTTTCGGTTTAGTCGCATCAGCTATTTTCGATTTACGCTTGGAATTAAGTTGTATATTAGCTTGGGCTTTAATTCGCGGTCGCCTCATAGCCATCGCTGTAGTTTTTGCAGGCCGTTCCGTTCAAGTTTTCATTGATTTCAGTAATTATTTGTAATTTTTTCGAAAAATCACGCAATTCGCAATAACCAAAATAAAAACAAGACAGACAAACCACGAGATTTCGATTTCACTTTGCTTTGCCGTCCGTTTTTCCAATCTGCTTTGACCGATTGTCCGCTGTCGATGATGTGTTGTTATTTGCAGTATTTCCATGTCAATGCTATTTGGTGCAACTCTGTATGCAAAACGGCTGCCATGCTGTATACTAGGCATGTTTTCGTTACAAGCTAGCACTTTTAGTTTAGCACTTTGAAAACAACTGACTTCCACTAATAAGGCATTCACACCAACCCGTTTTGGCACATTGAGATGTTTTCGAGCCAAAACGAGTTGCTTTCCCCTTATAGAAATGTCAATTGAAACCGTCTCAATCAGTCGTCTCTCAACTTTTGTTGACATTAGACTGCCTTAACGCTGGTCGTTTCTCTTTGTCTTTGTTATTGCTCGCACATAACAACAAAACTCTCCGGTTTACCGGTTGTAAACAAATACAACAAGTGTTTCTTATATTGTTTCAAAACGTACAAAGAAACATTTTTAAAAACATAATTATTTAGTTAATTACGCTAAACCATGGTGGGGAATGAAACCCCACCCCCTCCAAATCAAAGAAAACCGGAAGATACTATCGCCAATCCGGAAAAAAAAAGATATAAATCAGTAACAAATAAAATAATTCAAAACAACAATAATGCCATAAACCAGCCGAGTACTTCAGCTGCAGCTTTGCAAAACAACAATAATACACCGCAAATAATACAAAAAAATAAAATGGAAACTGATGAAAATCATGTTGTCTTTAATTTCGATATTTTCAAGAACAAACAAATTTTATATCCAGCAAATCACCCAGGTCCTTATTATGTCCAACTGGTAACAGAAACTGCAATTAGCACAAGAAAAAGAAATTGTGAAATGCATATTTCCGAAAAGCTGGAAAAAATTAACATTTTGTCTAACTACTATGTTAAAAATGTCGGGTATAACACATTCAGACTCACTTTCAACAATTACCTCGCGGCAAATGATTTTGTTAAAAACCCCAAACTTCATGAAATTAAAATGCAAGCCTCCATTTTGGACAGGTATATACAAAAATTTTACATTATTAAAAATGTGCCCACTTCCCACTCAGGCCAAAGAATAATCGATGAAATGAACAGGGAAAATGAATACACAGTTATATCAGTATACAGATTTAATTATAAAGATGAAATGGGAAGAGACCAGCCATCTGAAACCATCAAAGTCGGTATAATCCACGACAAACCAGTGTATGATGCAAACATGTTCTGCATGAAAGCCTATGTCGAACTATATATTCCACCCCTACGTTTATGCAAAAACTGTGGTAGACTCGGACACATAGCTATACGTTGCAAGTCGAGAAAGAGATGCTTGGCCTGTGGAGCAAACATAATATGTCCAAATGATTGCAAGGAAATAAAATGTCAATCTTGTCTCTCAACAACCAAATGCGAAATACCTTGTAATTCTCCTAGGTGTATTTTATGTAATAAAACTGATCATTTTGCTGATAACTCTGAAGTGTGTGAAAAATGGAGCGCAGAAAAGTCCATCAGGAAAATTATGGCCTTATCCAACAAGTCCAGGAAAGAATGCGTTGAGACGTACCACAGCACGAACTACTTTGAAATCCTTGGAGAAGAAGAATATGAAAACCAATTTCCAGTACTAGGAAGGAAGCCTAGAAACAAATCAAATACTTTTAATGAAGAAATAAATAAAACGATCACAAGAGTAAAATACAGTAAAATTGCACATTCTCCCAAACCACAAATAAAAAGAAATCTACCTATGGCTAGTCCCATAAATATTATCCCCTCAAAACCTACCTTTGAATATGCAACACAACATACAGTGTCTGATCTAGAAAAAATGATGCATTTATTCTCAATTCAAATGTCGAAAGTACTTAAATCTATAAATTGTTCTGAAGGTCTACAAATCTTAAATCAATTTCAAAATTCACTCAAATCAGTACCACTATCACCTAATAATATAATATTGGACCATGCCAATAGTGAACTTACTACAACATAATATTCAGAGTTTAACCAAAAACAAAAGTGTCTTAGATTTCTTCTTAAATAAGTGGAATATAGATATATGTCTTTTAAGTGAAATTTTTAACTACGAAGATAATAATTTGCGTTCAAAAATTAAAAACTATAATGTTATTGTTAAAAAAAGACAAGATAATTATGGTGGCGTAGCCATCGTCTTCAAAAACAGTATCAAAATAAAAAAAATACATTTTAACACAAGCCTGGACATTCTAATTGGTGAAACAAAGAACCTTTCATATAATTTTATAATAGTATCGGTCTACTTCCCCCATTCAGTAAAAACCAGTGAATTAAAAAAAGAATTGGACAAACTATTTATCTTATTGGAAAACAAACCAAATGTGCTTATATGTGGTGACTTCAATGCAAGATCAAAAACTTTTGGTGACTCGTGTGATTCAGTGCGTGGCTTAGCTATAAAACAAATTTTTGAAAATTCAGCTTTTCGTTGTCTAAATAATGGAGACGCAACTTTTAAAAAATCATTTATGGACAATTCCCCTGGCTCTGTCTTAGATCTCTCCTTTACCAACACAAATATCAATATGTCATGGAAAGTGTGCAATACTACTATTGGTGGTAGCCACCATTTCCCCATCCAAATCACAATTGAAAATAACTGCAAAATTAAAAAAAATTTTCTTTCAAAGAAGAAACTTCTAAACGATCTTAATCGCCTTGAACTACCTACTGACATGGCTAACATTCAATCATCCCTACAAAATGCAATTAAAAATTCATCCTTTGTGATATCGTCTAGCAGAAAACCAAAATTGTGGTGGAATGATAACTTAAATAAACTTTACCGGCTCAGACAAGCGGCACAAAAAATATTTGATGCAAACAAAAACAACTTAAATGCAAAAAATCTTCGTGAAGCAATCGCAAACTTCAGATATGCCATACAAAGTGCAAAGAAAAAGTCCTTTGCGGAAAAAATATCAAATCTAAACGACAATCCAAATCCTAAATCCCTTTTTAAATTTGTTCGTAGTTGCAAAAACTCAGAAGTTGTGAATTTCCCTTCAAACTGGTGCGTTGACAACTGTAAACCTTTTTTGATCCATTTAAAAAACCAAGTTCCTAATAATTGTTCCATAATTTTACCAAACACTAAACTGTGTCAACCAAAGTGCTTCGCCTCTAATGAACTATTAGCGGTGTTAAGAAAGAAAAAAACTCCCTCTGCAGCAGGTATAGATGGTATAACCTATGAAATGGTAAATAACTTATGCCCCACCGCGAAGGATAACCTCCTCAAAGCCATAAATAATTCTTGGACCAAGTGTCACATTGAAGATGACTGGAGAAGAATAAAAATCATTCCTATCCCGAAGAGAGGTAAGGACCTGGATGATTTTAAAAATTTTCGCCCAATTGCTCTTATATCAGTGATTCTAAAAATAATAAACCTGATGGTTAAGGAAAGGTTAACCACTTTCTTAAATGAAAATAATATACTTCCTGAAAGAACATACGCTTACAGGAAAAATATGTCGTCATCTCTCTGTATTAACGATCTGCTATACACAATTACATCTCATAAGGAGAACGGTGAAAAAGTCGTACTGGTCACATTAGCCGTCAGTAGAGCATATGAATGCGTTGACATCAATATTCTCAAAAATATTTTCCTTAATTTAAACTGTCCGGATGAAATATCATCATGGATTCTCAATTTCCTAAGTAAAAGAACTCTGGTTATGAACACTGAAGAGATAGAAATCCTAAATGGAATACCTCAAGGAAGTTGTCTAAGCCCTGCCATCTTTAACATCTATACTCTCGGCCTACATGGTTTCTCTGACGAGAATACTCACATTTTTCAGTTTGCGGATGACTTTATTATCCTAAGCCATCACAAAGACTTCGATATTGCAACAAAAATACTCCAAAACAAAGTTGTTCAATTTGCCCACATGATGTCTGATTTAAACCTGCAAATCAACCTACAGAAAACAGCAGCCATGTATGTAGCTAAAGGTCCACGTAAAGTCCCTTTGATCACCATCTCGGGGCAATTAATAAATCCGGTCAAATCTATTAAATTTCTTGGCAGAAATATAAAAAACAGCCTCATGTTAAAGGAGCACTACGATGACATTATTGGATCCTGTCGTTCTTCACACAATGCACTTAAAATGCTAACCACTTTAAAATATGGTCTTCATCCAGTCATAGCTAACAATATAGCTAAGTCCATAATCTTTTCTAAAACTGAATATTTAATCTCTTCAATGGCACATATGCCCACATACCTAAACAAAAAAGTTACAAGCTTCCAAAATCAAATTCTAAGAAGAAATCTGGGTTTAACCAGAACAACACCAACTCATATTGTCTATGCTTTGTCGGGAGTTTTACCCCCAAAGCAAAGGTCCCAATATCTAGCTGCAAAAGAGCTAATTAACTTAAAAACACACAACCAAAAACTTTATACAAAATTAACTACAGGCTCACCACTAAAAACCAGCCTAGGAATGGTTTACCAAAAGTTTAAAAATACACTTGATAGTCTTATAATAAACAACATGACGTACCCTTCTAAAAAGATTGAAATAATTCTAAATCTTTTTAACGTAAACAAAAACAATACAAATAAGGACTGCCTCATAATGATTTATCGACATAAAGTTAATGAACTAAAATCAGAAGGGTACTCTATATGGTCCACAGATGCATCCATAACTGGCAATCTCACAGGCTGTGCAGCGTGCAATTTATCTTGCAATCAAAATTTCCTATTTTCAATTTCTGTCAAAGTTTCGTCACTGACAGGTGAGCTACATGCTATCGATAAGGCAATTGACATAATAATAGAGGATGGAATAGAAAAAGCCGCCATATTCACGGACAGCAAAAACGCTTGTATCCTACTTACTAATAATACAACCAATAACTATCTGGTCAACAACATACTTAATAAAATACATAACTCACCGGTCACCAAACTCACCTTCATCTGGACGCCGTCACACGTCGGAATTTATCCAAATGAACTGGCTGATTATTATGCCAAGCATGCCACCACATCTGGCTGTCCCATACCTACGGCACCCTCTATCAAGGACGCTCATAACCACATACTGGATTCTCTGTGGGAGGAATGGAGATCCGAGTATAAGGAAATTTCAAAATCAAAAGGTACTTACTTCCAACAATTCTTTGATTTACCCAGCAAAAACCAGTGGTACAAAGGTACCTCATACTCGCCTGAAAATATCAAAATAATTAATAGGCTGCTCACAGGCCATACATACACCAAAAACTTCCTATACCAAATGGGATTGGTAGACGACAATAAATGCACAGCCTGCAACTCTATTGAAAATGAAAATCATCTCATCTTCGTCTGCAATAAATACAACAATATTAGAAATGATTTCAAAATCTTCAAAAAATACAACAGCTTACCTGTATTACTGAAAAATTTTCACCAAGGAGACTTGAATGAACTTCTGTCATTCATTAAAAGAAGCAAAGTAGAGTTGTGAAGGAGAACAAAAAAAACAAAAGCCAAAAATACTACAATCATAAAGAAATGTCAAAATATATGACGCTGAAATCACAATTACTCAGTGCGGAACGTAGTGATGTCACATAAAACGTATCAACTAGCCCTGGTTTATGAATCACTTTGTATTCAACCAACCATCTTCATGACGGAGAATCACAAATTCCAAAAAAAAAAAAAAAAAAAAAAAAACCGTCTCAATCGGCATGTTTTTCTCAATAACACGTCCCAAAACTGCATGTTGAAGAATGTGAACCCCCTTAAGTTGTCAATCTGTCGCACACTGAACATATACATTTCAAATTTTGTCAACAATAATACGGCACCGAATAGTTGAATTCTCGTTGTGCATTGATTTGTGAGCACCAAATAATTTAACAATGCTTTTTTGGTACTTTCCATGTTTCTTTTTTATATATTCAGTAAAAGTTGTTTGTACACAATAAGTTGACATATGCCATTTGAAAACATAATAAATGTCATAATTAAGCAGGCAACATGTGTGAACGGTGAGATGTTTTCCCAAAACAAATGAGCCAAAACGGGTTGGTGTGAACGCCTTATAACTGGCACATAAGCAATAAATGGCGGATTTTCACTATCTGGTAGCAATGGTGTCATGAGTTGCGAAGAAAGAACAGTGCGAAACAGACAAAAAAATCGTGAAAAGTATTTATAAAACATATATTTACTATTCTATGTTCAATTGTTTACACTCTTTTGCTAATATTAAAATAATTTCCCATTTTTGTTCTTCTTCTTACCGTTAATTCACAATAATTGATAAAGTCTCTCCAAAAATGGGATGCCATATTGCTAAATATAGGGTGCCCAATCTGGCAACATCATACTCTATTAAGACATGAACACAAGCACCAAACGTCATCGGGAACTAATAGTGCTTAAAAGTGCTTAGCTCCCCATACAAATTAAGCACTTATGGTGTAACGAAAACACGCCTATTCTATTCGGTATAAGGAATCTGGGTTTTTTGTCCCAGGGACGAACCCTATTTAAATTGGTACAATTCGGTTCAGATTTAGATATATCCCCACATATTTATATGTTCGGAAGATTTGGATATTAATGTTTATATTTTTTGAACTTTATGATTAGAAAAAAAAGTTTTAACATTCAAAACATCTGTTAGACCTGGAAAATCTGATCGACCACACCACTACATTCTTCAATAGTTTCCTTGAAGGAGTTTTGTTTTGAGATCCAGGCTAGGAAAAAGACCGGCTATTCCAAGGCCAAATACACTGGGCCACTAACGACTGGGAGGAACTCAAAGTCTAGTGAAGGTAAAGCTGAGTTTAGACAATTGCCAGATCGGCAAACGTTATCAACCCTGTTAAAGTGCTGCAATGGCGCAGTTGTCACATGCATAAACTTCGAACATATAACAATCAGCAAATTATCTCGCAATGACTTTTTTCTTGCAATCGTCTGAACTGTCAATTCACCTTTGCCTAACAATCTGTCATTGTCCGTATATTTGCAACACTTTAACAGGGTTGATAACGTTTGCCGATCTGGCAATCGTCAATACTCAGCTTGAGGTTTGTGAACAGGGTCCCCTAACAAGAACACAGAGAGACAACAAGGAGTATTGTCTCCACAAATTTGGTGGAGACAATACTCCACCAAACGGTGATTGGAATTCTTTAGCCATATATGGGCGACGTAGCATTCTCACCGGCAAACTCCCCAACGTCCTCAAAGACATTATACAGGTAGCTCTGAATAAATTGCCTAGATGGGACAGAAACACTGGTTTGGATGTTAACACAAACAAAACAGTATTGGTTCTGTTTACTGGGAAGTATAAGGTGTAGGAGAGAGAGCTCTTCCCGCCTGCCTCTCTCCTAAAAACTTTGAAACTTGCTTGGACTACAACAACAGATTCTCTACAAGTCCTACTCCATCTACTGCCGATTGATATTGGGCTACAGAAGCAGAATAGCAAGTGATATATTTTATATTCTTAAAACCAAAAAATATAAATCCATCTTCCTGTTTTCTTTGGAGTCAGTGTGACTTATCATGCTTAATTAGAAAGACCTGCATCACACGAGGCAATTTTTTCCAAGCAAGTGTCAAAGTTTGTGGGAGAGAAAGGCAGAGAGCTCTTTAAGTCTGCCTCTCTCTCCTACAAATGTTGACACTTGTTTGGAAAAAATTGCCTTGTGTGATGCAGGACTAAATGTGACAATTCATTTCATTTAAACCTAACGGTAAATATACCAAGTTAATCATGCAACACCCCTGTAAGGAACCATGTTCCAGCAACTAAAGGTAAAGTAACTTTCCCAAAAATATATATGGCGGCCTTCTGTTGTCAGAATTCGCTTATTGACAATTGTCAAAGTAACTTGTTATTATATGATGTTGTCACAGTTAGATCGTTGTCGTTGTTTTTTATTGAAATCATTTACTTAATTAATTCTAATTTTATTTATTCAAGACAAATTTTAAATCAGCTGTTCGCTTTACACTACCTTTAGTAACTGTATCATGTCAGCAACTTTGTTTACATTTTTGTGACAATCGAGGGCACATGAACTTAAACGATTAGAGAAAAAACACCTAAATTTTTTTGTTTCTAAATTTATTAATAAACCTCCTATACATTGTTGTTGCCAGAAACAATAAAAAGTGTAAACAAATCCGAAGAAATCTGCGTTTCAGACCAATTGTGCCGGGCATTTCGAGCGGAGTGGTTCTGTCATTCATCGCAACACAACACCCAGTTCGTACTTAGGCGTTGGTGGTGCATGCAGCGCTATATTATGCAAGCAATAAAATAAGAAAGACACTTTTTGATGTTATCGTCATTGATTGGCAAATTATTCCAAGTGTGCTGGATTTAAATGTGTTGACTGAATTAAGCAAAAATGGTGTTCCGACGTATTGTGTTGAATATTAAGCACAGCTCAAATGCTACATTGAAATCGTGGTGCTATCAATGCGAATCGATATTGGCCCAACGTTCGAGAAGGCTACAACAACTGTTTACTTTCTATCATCGGGTGTATGGCCCTCAGGGTCTTACTCTGCTCATACGCTCTTATCACCGACAACTGCCACAATTCAAGGGAAAAAACTTAGTATTGAGTGCTGTGGGAGCCATGGGCATTGGTATAAACGGCAATGGATCTGCGTTCGACTGGTCCAAGGAGCGTTTAAGTTTGACAAATTTTGAAACTTGTGAAGGCGATATTGAATTCATTAATACTCTGTCACAGAATAAGTTATGCGATTTATGCAAAGAGAATAAAATGCGATATTGCTATTGTCTGGTGGGCAATAAGAAATGTACTGCGGCTCCAAGTGGTGGTGGTGTAGGTAATGGCAAAGCGACACGAGGGATGTGCAAAAGAAGAACTTTACATTTTAATAAGGATGGTGCGGATGGAGCTGCAGTCATGGGCACTGCTGTAATACAGAACGCCGAAGACCAACCTTGGGAGCCGTATATGAGCAAAGATCAATTTTCCATATGGAAGCGGGAGGAACGTTCTGCCATGTACTCATATAAAGTATATGCTCGTTTTAATGATATTTCGGCAGCAGACTTGATGCACGTCCAAGTTGATTTGGATTATCGCAAGGAATGGGATAATACCGCTGTGGCCTTGCATATGATTGAGGAGGACCCTTTGCCTGGCACCAATTCACATTTAATCTACTGGGAAATGCAGTGGCCCAAGCTGTTCAGTAATCGTGACTATGTCTATTGTCGACGTTTTGTTTGCGATGACAAGCGTAAAGTTATGATGGTGGCCAATCGTGGTACAACTCACCCCAATTATCCCCAATATGGCAACAAAGTACGAGTTACCGACTATTGGAGCTTTATGGTAATAAAGCCATTTCGTAGTTTTCAAGAACCTGGCGTTCATTATGTGTTAACGTACTACGATGACCCTGGTTTGCCCATACCTCAAAGTGTTAAGTCTTGGGTGACGCAAAAACAAATGCCAGACGTTTTACGTAATATGTATCAAGCCACGAAGAACTATTCATATCGCAAGGCTTTGACTATGCATGATGTATTCCAGAGCTTCACGGCAATCGATGATGAATATAAGGCTAATGAATCAAGAGATAATTGGCTTAAGAAATTCCTAAGACACAGAAGTAATGAAAGTTTGAAGGGAAAGTGAGATGGAAACAACCATTACAATGGTTAGGGATTAGAGAGAGAGAGGGATTTTGGAAAAAGGAATTTTTCAAGCTTTTAGCATTTGCAAGAATTTAAAACACCCAGATGTGTCAAAGCCTGAATTTTCAATACTATGAAAGAAAACTCTATTATTACAAAACAAGTGACACAAGATATCAATTGTTTTATAATTGTCCAGAAACGTTATTTTTTTAATTGAGATATTTTTAGAAAATCGATATCGTTTCTTTCTTCTGGGATATTTAACAGAATAAAATAATCTTGAAAGCTTCTAGCATAATTACATAACCTGAAAGGAAAATCAGGAAACCGATATATTTTTAAATAAAAAATATGCATACGAAAATTAGAAAAATTATTAAATATCCATTTATTAGATACATACATACATACATATATGGTTAAAACTTGTTTAGCATACTCTACAAAGCTAATATATGTATGTAAATCTTTAAGGCTGCCTAAAAGCTGATAAATTATCTTGTCCCCTTTTCGAAAGTACTGAAATAGTTGTACACGTATTCTCTCTCTCTATCTAGATTGCCACAATCGAATATTAATATAATTTTTGTTTAAATATCCAAAGATTATTAATAACTCAACAAGACTTCAAAGGTTCAGCAGCTCCTTTCCCTCCCTTCGTTATCATATCTTAATCATATGCCATAGTCACTTGTGAAAAGTTCTGAAAAAAGTATTCGCTATTCAGAAAAGGCACTGTTCGAAATACAACCTACATTTTTTCTTCGTTCTCCAATAAAAAAAATTGCAAAAAATACTCTGTAACATTTTGTTATGAAAAAAGTGCACTTTTTGTTAAGAAATATTATATATTTTAGTTTAACCCATCCCTTCCATTTGTCCGTGCAATATTACTGCATTTTTATTGAAAGGTATGCATTTTTAAATTTTAGTTTTTCCCAATTTGCAGAATGAAAATCAGTTTTTTTCTTTTTTTAAACATTAAATGCATAATTTTTGTTTCTTGATCTCACATTATCCGAACGAATATTAAAATATCGAATGGAGAATTTAAGTCACATTCATGTACTAGATTTTCTATAAAACTTTAGAAAACCAATATTGCGAAAATATATAAGTTTGTTGAAATTTTAAAGAAAAATAATGTGTTTTACTTGTAATGTTTTTATGAGAGGCTTCTCAGTATGCATATATATGTATATCGGTAAGTTTGTAGATTTGTATGATTTTTTATTTGCAAATCAATTTATAAATTTATATTATTTACTAGCTGACCCAAGGCGAAACATACATACAAACTATTATCAAATTAACCCACACAACCAACTCAAATTTCAGTCAAATTTTGAAAATAAATTGACCACTCCGCCATTTATCGCGGTGAAAATAATTAAAAAACAGATGACCCTGAACTGAACTAGTGAGCAATAGCCTATTCGAGATCATGCGTTACAAATAAACGCAAAAAGAATTTTATAAATATATAAAGATTAGAAAATTATCTATTAATTAATAAGGTCGTTGTGAATCAAATTGTTGTCGGAAACGAAATCGAGAAAAAACTAATTTTTCTGAAACCGAAATTATTTTTTTTTCGTTTTGGAACCCGATTGCGATTGGAACGGAATTGAAATCGAAAAATAATCTTCTGTCCGATTCCGGCAACAACCCTGAATGTTATCAAAGCACTCGCCTTTCATATATATATTTTCCCTTAGTTCCTAAGAGGAGAACTTTTGGGCCGTCAAATGTCCAAAACCTATTCTTTAGTGAGAAGTTTCGTATAAAATGTAATATAAATTAGGAAAATTTTCTCCTGTGAACTTGTTTTCTATTTCTACACTTTATCACATTAACTTAGGACTGGAAATCATGGGACAAATTATGATCCCAACTGTAGTACACAACTCTATATAAATAAAATACTTACATACACAACTATATTAATAAATTTTCTATAAATCCTAACATTTATTTTAAAAAACATTACTTAATATAGTACAAAAATACTAATGCTACAACATTAAACTAGCATTTAAAAATAAAAAATACGAATGCACAAGAAGAACA
The DNA here is from genome assembly GCA_963930755.1 of Eudasyphora cyanicolor. Taxonomy (NCBI): domain Eukaryota; kingdom Metazoa; phylum Arthropoda; class Insecta; order Diptera; family Muscidae; genus Eudasyphora; species Eudasyphora cyanicolor. The sequence continues at coordinate 60,615,586 of OZ005737.1, forward strand.
CATTTATTTCTTTTTTCGATCCTGCGTGCATTTCGGACAAAACCATTTGCCTTTGGGTTTTATTGTCAGGCCAACACAGGCAAAATGGAACCATTCAATCGGACACTGAAACAAATATAGATTATTATATTTCCATTATTTTTTTAGAAAAAGAAGACTTGATATAAACATACATCTGGATTGTCACACCCTATCATTTCACCGTAAGAAACTTGATGACACAAACAGTAGGTGGGTTCATTGGGATCCACTGGCATATCCAATACATCGCTGGGATGTGTGGCCGCCGTATGACAGGATTCTTTTTCCGAATCATCCAAATCGACATTCTTCTGCTAGTATTGGGGACAAAATTTTGTTTTTGTTAAATTACTATGTAATAACAGTTCTCGAAAAGAGTTGCCAACATTTTTACAATTATATTTAAACATGCGTTACTTATGAAAAATGCAGAAATGAGTGATATGCGAAACTAATAAATATGAAAGCATTTTAGGGTTTTAATATGAATGAAATCAATTAAAAAAATATAACGTGAATTAAAAAAACTGACCAAAAGTCTATTCCGAATCAAAACGAGACTTTTCAGTACAACAAGCTATAGAGGAGAACATCTACGAATTAGTTTAAGAGAATAATAAAGTGGATTTCGGATTTTTGCGTTTGTGAAATTTATGGACAAAAAAGAGTTTTTGCTGCAGCATAGAGGAGTCAAGTCAGTAAATATTTAGTAGAAACTCGACTTTATACCGAATGGAAACATGTCCTAATACACGACTAAAAGTCAACCTTATTCATTGACGACCAGAGAGTGAACATCGTAAATGTCTGGATAGAAGCGTGAAAAGCCTTAAGGCCCAACTATAATATGCATAAGCAATTCCGTACGGAAAGTGCGTTCAGTTTCGCACCCTGCTTAAGCAAATGGGAACTGAGAGAGAGCTGAGATAACTTAACGAAAAGTTCACTTAAGTACATTATAGTTTGGCGCATACGATTTCATGCGTTCGCACAGTTGCTTAAGCTAGCTTATGCATATTATAGCTGGGCCTTTATTCATATTGGAATGAAAAAATGTCCTTGCCGACAAATAAAATGGATCATGTATGTGTGATATGTGTATTGATGTTGAACAGATCATGATTAATACAAAATGATACAGTGACATGTACACGTTATCCTTTTCACATCGACTTAATGCATTTTTAATGTAGATCGTTAGATGATCGCGGGAGATTTCCATATAATTAAAAAATTGTTTATGTGGGTTTGAGATTAAAAAAAAAACATGAATTGTTAATAAATTGTAAAATATATATACCTGAAAGATGAGATTAAAGCTATAGCTGGTTTTAAAATTGAAATTAAATAAATAATAATAAAAAAACTGTTTTTTTGTGCAATTATTCTGACCTCAATGAAAACAAAAAAAACGCTCCTATTAAAAAGCCAAAAAACGCTCATATCTCTACAGGTACGGTACTTCATTTTCAAATTCCATTTAGTTTTCCATTCACCATGAAATCAGTAAAAAGGAGTTTGAAGAAATGGGGAAACTGGGTTTCTTCGTCGTCTTGAAAGAGAGGTAGGTTGGAAAAATCACAATAATGGAAAAATGTAAGACTTAGAAAGTTATTTTATTGAAATTGCTTTCCATCATACCACGCAAACAAATTCTTAGGTGGGTATTAAAACTTCTTATCGACTAAAGTGATGTTGACCTACCTAACACATCAAGTGTTGCAACATAACGCTGTATCAATAAATAATGGTTGCTTTGTGTTGAATTGGAATAAAATTAAAAAATAAAATGCGGCAAAAATACTTTCTGTATAGATGATAATGCTTTAGTATATCACGGAAAAAGTAAATTGAAAAAAAATCGCATCTCCCTGGACTTGGTGGATATTATCAACTTTAAAGAATTTCCATAACATTCTATAGGGCTAAAGGAAGTTGAGTTAACTTATTGCTAAATACAGTATTCTTGCAGCCAAAGGCATAAAATAAATACGTGTTTTGAAGCATACCAAATTTGCCATAGATAGTTTAACAATATTAAAATAAACCATAGTAAATAACCAAAACTATGAAGAGAAAAAATGAAATATGTATGAATGAGATGAATTACCTTTTGACCCCCCTTGCGTGTTTCTTTTTCTTGATTTACCTTCTGCTTTTTCTTTTTACCACCTTGACCACCGGCCGAAGCCGCCGCTACCGTTGCACTGTTATTGGCCTCGTCGTCGGAAGATGTTACACGTTTCTTTTTGCCTGTCGCCTTGGTGTCCTTAGTTTTCTTTCGACCCTCTGAAACGACGAAATATTAGTATCACTAAATTTCCCAATTCAACAGATATTTTTGATCTCTTACTTTTAACTTGTGCCTCTTCCGATTTGCCACGCGTCGATGATGCCTTCTCCTGGATCTCACCTTCAAACCTAGCCAAATCATTGTCCAGCCGTCTAATTTGCTTATCCACCAATTCGTATGTTTGTATAGCCAATTGAACCTTGTCGTCACTGTACTCCTTGGCCTTTATAAACAACTGTTGGATGTCAGCCAAACGTTCCTTTCGCTCGTCTTCGTTCATCTGTGAGGATCCTTCAGCCAGTTTGCGCATAAATTCTTTGGCATGGCTATCGATACTCTTCATGGCAGTTTGGGCTCTATCGTCCAACTTACGCATAAGCTTAAAATTCCTTTCTAACTCAGTGGGTAAGGACTCTAATCCTATATTGGATAAGACTTCAGTAGTAGAACAATTGGTAATTTTATGTGTCGTTTTTCATTGGTTTGTGATTATTTTTTTAATTGCAATAACAAATTGTTTTGGTGATGGAATGGATGTTGTTGGAGGTTGGTGTTGATGGTGGTGGAGTGTCGAAAATTTTGTGAAATGTGAAGATAATTTTTTTTTATTTTATATGATGCGTGAATGTGAGGGATTTGTATTGTTTTGTGAAAGCTGAAGTAGAAGCGGCTTTACGTCCATCTTTCCACTGCAAATTTCTTCACTTACCATCCAGATAATTTTCCAAATATATGGCAGACGACATATTAATAGCTGTTTTTTTTTTACTATTTAGTAGAAAAAATGTCCGTCTTTTACAATTAAAACTAGTGATGTTTGGTTTGAGAGAAAAAAATATAAATGCATGCGCCAAAAAAAAACACAGATTTTAACACAGCGCCGACGATGCCGACGGTTTGGCACGACTCTGTTCTTTTCGCTGAGACAGTGTTGTATTTTTCTTTATTGTAATTCGTCACAATAAGCAAGCGATTTTAATTAAAAACTTTGTCCAGATTCACACTCGGCAATTTTTTCCAATCAAATGTCAAAGTTTGTAGGAGAGAGAGGTAGATAGCTCTATCCGACTGTCTCTCTCTCCCACAAACTTTGACACTTGCTTGGAAAAATTTGCCGAGTGTGAATCTGGACTTTGCAACGAAAAAAGACAATAAGTCCTGATTCATACGAAGCTATTTTTTCCAAGCAAGTGTCGAAGTTTCTAGGAGAGAGAGGCAGAGAGCTTATAGTTGCCGATGTAGTAATAAGACGTTCGTATTTACATTTAACAACTATCTTATGCTATTTATTATTACTAAAACTAGTTCACAAAATCTTACGAAGTATTACTAAAAATGCTACCGCTGACGGCGAAGACGTCTCTAGGAATCAGCTGTTGTTTTCTCCTCCTCTTGTTCGTTACAACGTTGCCAGATTGTTTGTCATTCGAACACGGCGGTCTTGGTGCTGCCACAGCCACTCCCTCTCCAGTGACCAAGTCAGGATCCGCTTGGAACGATATTCTCCTAGTTGGTGTGTTCCGCGCAATTGGAAGTTCGGTGGACTGTGTCTTGAGAGAATGCCTGAGGACTCGGTAGAGGTGTCTGTGTTGTTTGAGGATATTCAGGCTCAGTATTATTCATGACGAAAGCTGGCTTGCGTCGATCTACCGATATGTTCACGTCCTTGTTCTTCATTCGTATCGTAAATAACCGATCTGAAATTCATCGCACTATCTCAAACGGTCCAGTGTAAGGTGGTTCAAGTGGTCCTCGTACTGCGTCCGTGCGAAGAAAAACGTGAGTGAAATCAATCAGGTTCTTGAAAATAAACATTTTGTTTTTGTTGTGATGAGACACTGGAATTGGTCGCAGGAAGTTGAAGTATTCACGAAGTTTCCTTAAAAATTCAGATGAATCGGCAGGAATTTCTGATACGGTGAAGAACTCTTGAGGTAACCGTAAGTGCCCACCATAAAGAAGATCCGAAGGCGAAGCTTGAAGATCCTCTTTGACAGCTGTCCTTAATCCGAACAAAACAGTTGGAAGTATATCGACCCACGATACTTGTGAATGACACATTAAAGCTGTTTTTTTTAGCTCTGTGCCATCTCTCAATCATTCCATTCGATTGTGGATGATAAGCCGTTGTTCGAGTACGTTTCGAACCTATTAAATTCGCTAGGGCCTTGAATAACGCGGACTCGAATTGTGTGCCCTGGTCTGTCGTAATTGTCTTAGGACAACCAAAGCGTGAAATCCAGTTGGACCAAAATGCAGTCGCGACCGTCTGGGCCGACATGTCCCTCAGAGGAACAGCTTCAGGCCATCGTGAAAATCGATCGATCATGGTGAAACAATATCTATAACCCTGTACTAACGGCATTATTACGATGTCCAAATGAACATGATCGAACCGATTGTCTGGGACATCTATCTTGTCTGGAGTAAGGCGGTTGTATCTGGTGATCTTTGCTCTTTGGCACAATATGCAATTCCGAGACCAATTTAGGATTTGTTTCTTCATTCCGGGCCATACGTATTTCTCACGTATCTGTTGAAGACTAGCACGACCGCCAGGATGTGAAAGATTGTGAATTGAATTGAAGATTAGTCTGCATTTACAAGATACTTTTTTTTAAGTATTAAGTATACTTATCGGCGTTTTGTGGGCGAGAGAGGCAGTCGGAAACGGGGGAAAAAAAGAATGCTTACTCGTACTTACCGTACTCATCGTTTTGTGTTTTTCGTTCGCACTTGGAAACAACAACAATTCACACAGGAAAAGCCGAAACAAAACAAATGAAAATAAATATAAGTATTGAAAAAAAAGTACGTGTGTGAACGTAAATACTTTTTCAAAAGAGAATAAGTCGATAAGTTACTTAAAAAAAATGTATTTGGTGTTCTTCAATAGACTCAGACATAACAATCATATCGTCAATATAACAATAAACGAAATCAAGACCTCTCAAAACGGAGTCCATAAACCTCTGAAAGGTTTGTGTGGCGTTTCTCAACCCGAATGGCATATATAAATATTCCACAAGTCCAAAAGAGGTGCACACTGCTGTCTTTTCGATGTCTTCCGCAGCCATTGGTATTTGGTAATAAGCCTTAACAAGGTCGAGTGTAGAAAGAACTGACTTACCATATAATTTCTCATAAAAATCGTTGATGTTGGCAATTGGGTATCTGTCAGGCACAGTTTTCGAATTCAGCTTTCGGTAATCTCCACACGCTCGCCAACCACCATCTTTTTTCGACACCATGTGGAGCGGACTAGCCCAAGGACTTTTGGAGGGACGACATATACCATTGTCCAATAGGACAATGTCGATTTACGTGCCACAGTAGTAGTTGTGATGTCAATAAACTCTTTCTGTAATTCTTGGAATGGTCCTGTCGATGGCGATAATGTTGAAATACTAAATTCTTTGGTATTACGAATTTCACCACGACTTGTTAAATTTGTTGTATTATCGATGAGGCATTTCGTTTTAAATCAATCATAAAATTGGAAAGTCTGCCCCCAAAATGGGCGACTGGACATCGGCAATGGTGAACAACCACTTGAGTTCACGACGTAGACCTAGGTCTAATTTAAGAACACAATTACCATAAGTTTGTATTTCTCTGCTGTTTGCAGCAAGAAGTCTCATGCCGGACGGCGTTAGAGTTGTTCTGATTAAGGATGGGGGTACTACTGACACCACTGATCCGGAATCAATTAAAAATCGAGACTTTGTACATGTGTCGTAGATATGTAGACGATTCTCCTTTACTTGGTTGTCATTGCCGCTATCGCCAGTCGTGTTAACTGACGACAGCCCTGTTAATTTTCTCGAACTAGTGTTGTAGCGGGGATAATTCGGTTTACAATGTTTGGCAGAATCTCCAAACTTTTAATGATACCTGCAAAGCAATTTGTTGTTAGGTCTATTATTTGAACGTGAATGACTGTGAGATCTGGATCGATGATGACCGTATCTGCTTTTATTGATCGCTTGAAAGGTGTCCACTTTAGCAGAAAGATCCGTTAACGTCTTGCAAATATCAGCTAAAGACACAGGCGAATTAATTGAGTCAATCGAAATGTTGGTATCAATGTGGTGGTGCCTCGAAGACAGCACACACAGTATTTCCTATAGCATCCAAAATTTTTTCTGCGTTTTTAGCTAGTTTGTCTAAATCTTCCTCTTCCCACACAGTTAATAGAGGGCGAATCGAATCTGGCATTTGCCAGAGAAATAGTTTCCGAATAATTGTTTCATTTCCTTTACCAGGTGCCAAACGTCTCATTTGGGATAGCATTTCCGACGGCTTCATACCTGTTGTCTCACCACCTTGCAATAAACGTTGCAATTTGCTGAATTAAATTTTCCATTTCCAAGTTTATACTGCTACTGTCGAAAAATTCCATATCGTCACCACGGAGCGATTCCTCGTTATAATTAGAGTATTCTCGTTGTAACTATAAAGTATAACACAAAATCAAAGAAAAAATAAAATTAAAAATTGACAAAGTCAGCAAAGTTTTAAAATTTTTTTAAATGTAATGTATTTGGATAAATTCTTAAACAATATCTTTGTTTGTGTCTAAGCACATATTTTATTTGTGACAGTCAGTTCGCAAATATACTTTGTTGTAATATATTAATATATGCGTTCCAAATAAAATTTCTTAATTTTCAAATAAAATATATTTGTTTAAAAATATATAATATTTAAAAATTTTTCATAGTTTTGTTTTTGACTATTGAGTTCGAGATCGTTGTTTTTGTTTTCTGTTAAACAGAAAAACAAACCTTCTTTAAATAAGAAGAATAAGAAATGTGTGAAATGTATTAAGGGTGGTCACTGGTTGGTGGACGATATTGTTTCGGAAGCTACCAAGCAACCTCATCGGCACCTTGGACAAAATACCCTGTCAATAATTGGCACAATATGAGAGCAGCTCAATATGAAATAATTGAGAACTGGCTTCAAAGTCCCATACCTCCAAAACATTGCAGACAGTATTTCTCAACATTAATACATCCCCACACTTTTGTTTCCAAATATATTTTCTTTGAATTCAAAAAAATATCAAAAATTGCGATTTTCCTCCGTGTACAGGGTGGCGCAGAATGAGCTATATGGTTTGAATTCTTTATAACTTTTTTAATTATTATTTTATTTATTTATTTAGTTTATTTAGGTCTATGGAATACAATGTTCCTTACAGACAAACTTAAAACTAAAAATAAATTAAATCTAATGTATTAATAAAGTTAAAGATTCACTAAAATCGAGATTATTAGAGATCCTATTGAATTCAATTAGAGCGCGAGTAATTGGTTTTCAGACATGCAAAATCCCAACATTTCGGGTCCGACATATTACCAGACTTGACTCATCTCAGAGGATATGACTGGAAGATACTGAGAAAATTCGTGTCTAGTACCGATTTTCTGTAACTGGTGAGGTATAAAAAGATCATAAATAAGAAGCGCACAACAGGCCGAACCACTGGCTTAAGTGTATGTCCATGGACATGAGACGTTTAAACGTCTCCTCTCTTCAATCTAACCTAACCTTTGTTTTTTCAGCATTTTGTGAAGGAGACTTGGGAAATTAATTATGAATCGAACAACGTACAAAAGTAATTTAATTTTTACGAAATTTTGCTAAAAGTTATGGAAAATATGATAAAAGAGCACGTATGTGCGAAGCATAATATGGACATCACTTACAGGATATCATTTTTCAAAGCTAATTGCAAAAATTCCCCAATAATAGGCATGTTTTCGTTACAAGCTAGCAATTTTAGTTCAGCACTTTGCAACGAAAACAACTGACTTCCACTAACTGACACATAAGCAATAAGTGGCGGATTTTCACTAGCAATGGTGTCATTAGTTGCGAAGAAAGAACAGTGCGAAACAGACAAAAATTCGTGAAAAGTATTTATAAAACATATATTTACTATTCTATGTTCAATTGTTTTCACTCTTTTTGCAAATATAAAAATAATTTCCCATTTTTGTTCTTCTTCTTCCCGTTAATTCACAATAATTGACAATCGGATGCCATATTGCTAAATATAGGGTGCACAATCTGGCAACATTATACTCGATTAAGACAGGAACACAAGCACCAAACTCCATCGGGAACTAATAGTGCTTAAAAGTGCTTAGCTCCCCATACAAATTAAGCACTTATGGTGTAACGAAAACGCGCCTAATATACTGTATTTAAAAAATATATAATAATCGCATAAATAAAAAAGTTATAAACCATTTAAACCATATAGCTCATTCTGCGCCACCCATATAAGTACTGAAAAAAGTATGTGTGTGAACGTAAACACAAGTTCAAAAGAGAATAAGTCGATAAGTTACTTAAAAAAATTATGGTGTGGAAGGGGACTAGGTATTCTATATTTACTAAAATGTCTCTTCCCAGGTTTTTGTGGCCCCATAAAAGTGTCTTTACTTTCTTCTAAAATTTTGGTTTTTGAGATTGGTTCTTTTGTCAATACGCCACAGATATATATCCTTCTCTGTACGGTGAGGTGATACATATACACCCACGGAAATAATTGGTTGGAGTTCGATTGTAACAATAAAAAAATGGTACTAGCAACAAAAGGTATATTGCCTACACCGTCTGTCGGTTGTATTTATATATAACTAGCTGGACCCGGTCCACTTCGTTGCCCCAGACTTCAGATTTCCGATGCCGTCCATTTATCAAAACATGGTTCATGTAGATAGCGACAGTAGGAATCTCGTTAATCTATTCGTAGGCACGGACAGTAGGAATCACTAAAAACATTGGCTTATATGGGCGGACCCACGCCCCTCAATCAAGAACTTATAAAGCCTATGTCACCCTCTAGGCTTATCTGAACATTGCCTGAAAATGTCATCAAAACCGATCCAGACGTTTTGGAGTCCATACGTAACATACACACATTCATGTATATGTATATATATAGCTGGACCCGGTTCACTTCGTTGCCCCAGATTTAGATTTCCGATTCCGTCCATTTTTGAACCAATCACAATTACTTACACCAAAAACATCTCCATTAAATAAGAGCACTCTCGCTAAAAAATTTGGAAGATATCTCAATTTCACGCCCATTGATCCGATTCCTCCCAGTTTTTGACCAATTACGTAGACTACAACCAGATACATGTGCACAAAATTACAGCACTCTCGATAAGAAATTGTGCAAGATATCTTAATTTCAAAATTTGGCTTACATGGGCGGTGCCACGCCCTTTGGTCCGATCCCGGCTATCACGGAACAATCACGTAGACTACCACCAGATATATATGTTCAAAATTACAGCACTCTCTCTAATATATTGTGAAAAATATCTGAATTTCAAAATATTAATTATATGGGCGGTGCCACGCCCATTGGTCCCCTCCACCCATTTTTGGACCAATTACGTAGATTACCACCAGATACATAAGCACAAAATTACAGCACTCTCGCTACAAATTTGTGCAAGATATATCAATTTCAAAATTGGCTTATATGGGCGGGGCCTCGCCCATTGGTCCGTTTCCGCCCATTTTTGGACCAATTACGTAGACTACCACCAGATACATGTGCACAAAATTCCAACACTCTCGATAACAAATTGTGCACGATATCTTAATTTCAAAATTTGGCTTATATGGGCAGGGCCACGCCCTTTGGTCCGATCCCGGCTATTTTTGGGACAATCACGTAGACTACCACCAGATACATATGTACACAATTACAGCACTCTCTCTAACAAAATGTGCAAGATAAGTCAATTTAAAAATTTGGCTTATATGAGCGGTGCCACGCCCATTGACCCGATTCGGTCCATTTTTAGACCAGTCACGTAGACTGCCACCAGATATGTATACACAAAATTCCAGCACGCTCGCTAACAAATTGTGCAAGATATTTTAATTCCAAATTTTGGCTTATATGGGCGGTGCCACCAGATACGTATACACAAAATTCCAGCACTCACGCTAACAAATTGTGTAAGATATAACATTTTTTAAATTTGGCTTGTATGGGCGGTGCCACGCTCATTGCTGCGATCCCGCCCATTTTTGGACCAATCACGTAGACTGCCACCAGATACATATGTCAAAATTACAGCACTCTCGCTAACAAATTGTGCAAGATATCTCAATTTTAAAATTTGTCTTATGTGGGCGGGGCCACGCCCACTTGATATATCGAAAATTCAAGTACCCTATTTTCACCACGCCCCACACATGTACATTCTGTGAACATTTCAAGAACATCGGTCCAGCCGTTTAGACGTCTATACGGTACAAACAAACCAACAAACAAACAAACCAACAAACAAACCAACAAACCAACAAACAAACAAACAAACACACATTCTTCTTTATATATATAGATTAGTTGAAGCAACAATAATAACATGGATACGATCAAATGAAAATGCTTGCAACTAAATCGATGGTTGTATCTATCGAATTAAGATTGTTTTTTTTCATTGACACTCGGTTAGTTGTGGTAACCAATTTTAAACTTAGGATTTTTGGTTGTATCAATCGAATTAAGATTGTTTTTTTATTGACACTCGGTTAGTTGTGGTAACCAATTTTAAACTTTCATTAGTAGGATTTTTGGTTTTGACAACCAATATTTTATTCTGGACAACAGATATTGTATCAATAGACCGAAGATTATTATTGCAACGAATAATTGGTTACTACAAAAGAAAACATTAAAAAATAATCTTTTTTTGGTTATCCCAAATTTGGAATAATTAAATGTATTTTGGGAAATACAACCGAAAGATATAAATAAATCTTCAATATTTTGTTCAAGAATGGTATATGTATTCAAAAATAATCTCGTGTGGAATGCAGAATATGTTGTGCAAAATGTTTTACATAAATAAAAAAACAACAAATATGAAATGATAATGTTAAGAGATATTTGCATAAAAGTTTTGTGTTTTTTTCGTGTACTAAAATTTGTGTCAAATATTTCCACATCTCATAATAGTGACAAATTTGTAATATGGGATTTTTAATTTTGTTATGAATTGTTTGGTTTTTTGTTAAATTAATAAAATAAAAATGAAATTGTTGATGGTTAGGCTTGAGGTCATGTATTAATTAAAAAACTGGTGGTTAAGTTTTTTTAAATTTTATTGTTTCCAATATTTCGAATGTCTTCGACAATCATTATCAGGGAACTTCACTTTAAAATACAAACAATAACAAATTATACAAAAATTAGAAACAATAATAAAAGCACAATAATTACATTTAAAACAAAACTATGGACTTCTTCTCTTCAGAGTTTACAATCAACTAAACAATTATTTTCTTCGTCCGTATTTTTCAACTAGATTTCTATAAATTTGCGCACAATGGTCCGTATCAGTTTTATAATTCATTCGTTTGTCATTCGGTACATTTATAATATGTAGCATTTCTAGTGTATATCTCCTTTTGTAATGATTCACCTGTGTCAATATGTCAACTTCCTTAAGACTTGGTTTGTGTCCCGTCAAAGTGCAATGTGCTGCAAGTGCCGTCTTTTGTTCAATTGGTTTATCAGTTGCGTTCTGATCAGACTTGTGTCCGGAAATCCTGGTCTTTAATTTTGATTTAGTCGTACCCCTTTAAGAACCATCTGTTCTTCGATAAATTCACCCGCTTATGGCCTATCTAAATATATAGTAGACATTTTAAAGAATTTGACAAAGGACTCTGATTACAACGTGAAAGATGCCGTACAATTCAAATCGAGAATCAACAACCAACAAATTGAAGATGACGAATAATTAATATCATTTGACGTAATCTCATTATTCCCCAGTATACCAGTGAACTTAGCGATTAAGACGAGAAAGGAGAAATGGAATCATATAGAAGAAAACACAAATATCCCTATGGACTTATTTATTGAAATTTTGACGTTTTGCATAAAAGATACCAGGTATTTTATGTACGAGGACAAGGTGTACGAGCAGCGAAAAGGATTACCGATGGGATCGCCAGCGTCACCGATAATTGCGAATATTGTCATGGAGGAATTGCTTAAGTCATCTATACAAAAATTAAATATAAAACCAAAATTATTGACTAAATATGTGGACGATATATTGTGTATTGTGAAGAAAGCAGAAGTCGAAAATACTCTGACGATACTAAACTCATACAACAGACAGATTCAATTTACAATGGAGCAAGAAGAGGACTACAAATTACCATAACTGGATACAATTATACTCAGACAAGGCAACATTTTAAAGTTAGACTGGTATCAAAAGAAAACAGCATCCGGACGATTGATCAACTTTTACTCAAAGCACCCTAGACGAATAAAAATCAACACGGCGACGAACTTCATTAGCAGAGTACTTAGTATTAGTGACCCAATGTTTCATAAAACCAATGAAGATAAAATAAGACACATTTTAGAAACGAATGATTTTCCGAGAAAAATAAGACATGTTAAGCAGCGACAGCAAGAAGGCCAGAAAGAAAACATAGAAAAGATGTATAAACCATTGACGTATATTCCTATTTTTTCCGAACGATTTTGCCACTCTAACATCTACAATAAAGACAATTTCCAGTTAGCACAAAGGACGTACAATACAGTGAACAATTTCTTCAGTAACACCAAAACAAAACTCAAAAAAGAGGACAAATCGAACGTAGTTTATAGGATTAAATGTGTGGGTGACGAGACCAACATATGCCAGAAGGTATATGTTGGCACGACTAAATCAAAATTAAAGACCAGGATTTCCGGACACAAGTCTGATCAGAACGCAACTGATAAACCAATTGAACGGGACACAAACCAAATCTTAAGGAAGTTGACATATTGACACAGGAGAATCATTACAAAAAGAGATATACACTAGAAATGCTACATATTATAAATGTACCGAATGACAAACGAATGAATTATAAGACTGATACGGACCATTGTGCGCAAATTTATAGAAATCTAGTTGAAAAATAAGGACGAAAAAAATAATTGTTTAGTTGATTGTAAACTCTGAAGAGAAGAAATCCATAGTTTTGTTTTAAATGTAATTATTGTGCTTTTATTATTGTTTTTAATTTTTGTATAATTTGTTATTGTTTGTATTTTAAAGTGAAGTTCCCTGATGATGATTGCCGAAGACATTCGAAATATTGGAAACAATAAAATTTAAAAAAACTTAACCACCAGTTTTTTAATTAATACATGACCTCAAGCCTAACCATCAACAATTTCATTAAATAAAAAGGTCAACAATATATAAAATTAAAATAAAAATTAACGAAAACTGTTTTTAATTAATTGTCGTTAGTATATGACTGGCAAATTGTTAGAACAACCAATTTTTTAATACAGTTGATTGAGGCAACATACAATAGATAATTTTAGCCACCATTTTCGTAGTTGGCGCAACCAAATATGATTGTTGTCAACATGGAAGCAGAAGTATACCACAACCAAAATGTTGGTTGTCCTGATGGAACCGCATGATAGTAGACAGAACTACCAAAATTCGGTTGGCAAATAATTCGGTTGAGGCAACCAAACTGTATTCTGCGTGTGTGTGTAACAACTTAAAGATAAACATCTAGAAAATATAGGTTGAACCACATATTTTAGTATAATTCGAGAACCACTCATCCGAATTGGTTATCGAATGCTTTAATTAATCCAAAATTAAGAAGCCTTCAATTTCTTTAATATCATTTTTCGTCCGTTCAGCGATTTTGACAATATCTTCCAAGATATTGTGAAAAATCCCGTTTTTTGAGAAATGAATAATTTATAATAAAAGCCTCTTATAAACATTGAAAATAATTTCATCAGTTCAGAAGTATATTACACTATGCACCACTTTTTGTTTTGTTTCCGAGACGTCGAAACTTATTTTTTTGTGTAGATATCAACTATTCCATAAAATCAAAACAAAAAAAATGTTTATTGTAAAGTTTTTTTTAAATCCAATATTCAGGAAATGTGCCGTGTTTAGCTATATTTTTTTGAAGTATGTATAAGTCTGATATGTTTGAAATATCTATAAATGTTGGAAAAAGTGTTATTTTTCGTAAATATCGTTTTTTTGCTGGCACGAGAACAATCAAAAAAACTAGAAAAATGACATACAATTATTTTACTCCCTTTTTTAACTCACTGTAATCGACTGACTTCAATTTTTGTTCTATCTCAGGTTCGAAGATGGTGCATATTGATCTACTCCGTCGAGTACCTCCTCTACAAAGGGTTAACATTTTGTGAAATATTGATTCTTTAATAACTTCTGTATTACTAATCTGAATCTTCCGCAATTCCACAAATAGTATTAGTCGCTATCACTTTGAGAAAAATGGGCACGCCCCTTTTGAACCTCCATACAAATGGACGTTTTGCACAAAAAGTTAAAATTGATCAAAATTAGTGTTACAAGAAGTTAACAAGTTCTTGTCTTTGGAAAGTCCTGCGTCTTTTCTTGCGAAGCAATTCTTATCACTTGGTCCAGATCTACACAAGGATATTTATTTCAGCAGATTCTCCTCTAATTCTCTTTTAACATGCCTTTACCAAAGAAAATAATTTTACAAAGAAGTTCCGTGCAGTAGCGAGTAGTCTATCTTTGACGACCGAATATAAAATTGATTTCAGCGAGTGATTTATTTGCACATTTTAAGGCCGATCTTCGAGATGTTTTTGTAACTATAACATTTAGATAATTAATTTCGATCGCTAAGTGCAGAAAAACATATACATTTTTTCAACTTTTTCACGATTGAAAATTTATTTCAATTCGTTCGTAACTCACGAAATGTAAACAAAGTAGCGACGGAACATCTGTACAATTGAGAGTATGTGGCCTGCCTCTCTCTCCTACAAAACGGCGATAATCTGCTGAACATTCAGCCCGTGTAAATAGGATTCGTCGTAAAGTTCTGAATCACACAAGAAAATTTTTTTCAAGCAAGTGTCAAAGTTTGTAAGAGAGAGAGGCAGGCGGAACGTACCCTCTGCCTTTCTCTCCACCAAACTTTGACACTTGCTTGGAAAAAATAGTCTACTGTGAATCTGGACTTTCTTGGAAAAAATTGCCTCGACATTCTCATGAGAATAGATAAAAAATATTAATAACACTGTTAAACAAATGAACACTCGATTCTACTACCAAATGGTAGAATAACCCTATACTCGGTTTGGCAAAATTGGTGACCAATTTTTTTCAAAACATTCTGAAAATCAATGGGCCCGAAAAAGGTGTCATCAAATTTTTCCAACTGCTAATTCAGACTTGGTGATAACGCTAAACTATATTTGACAATAATGTAGCTAAGAATATGCTGAACAAAATTTGTTACCATTTTATTATGAAGGAAATAATATATTTCTTTCACTTTTTCAGCATAACTTACAGACACCTTTTTCGAGGGGCCCACTGATTTTCAGAATCATTTAAGCCCATAAAAAAAATTGGTCAACAATTTCGCCAAACCGAGTATAAGGTTATACTACCCTTTGGTAGAAGAATCGAGCCTATACTGCCATGTCCGCGAATTTTTCCACTTTTGCACAGTGTAATTAAAATTGTTCGGTTTCAGCCATATTTCGCCGAATGCGGGACGATTACCAGTTTTTCTCGAAGCCGCTTAAACGGTCTAACTTTAGTGGGTACTACTATACAGGACTGCACCACGTGTCACCCTTTTCCGATGAGCTTGAATGCGTGGAGAAGCTCCTCATCACATGATCTGTAGAATCCTGCACACTAGCTAACAAATTGTTCAAGATATCTCCATTTCAAATCTTGGCTCATATTGGCGGGGCCACACCCATTGGACCAATCCGAGACCGTTTTTAAATTTACAAATGTGACGCTCTTGTATGCGATGAGTGATATTAATCTTTCTTGCCAACACACAAAAAAACTAATGTCGATTTCTTTCCCGCAACATTTTCGTTGTCCTTTTCCAGAAAACTGGACTTTTATACGACATTTTTCGATTTTGAAATAGGAGCTAAGTTTAATTCGAGGGACTACACCAGTTCCACCTAAAAAGGGCAAATATTTTTTAGAACTTCGCGGTGATGGTGTTTTACCTTTTTTTCAGAATCGAAATCACCATCAATTTTTGTTAAATATGTACGAGAATATTCACTGTAATTGTAATATCCCGAAAAAACTTTTAAAATTTTTTCAGTCGCGCCTTTTTTTGCATTTCAACTTCGGGACGGACATTGGTCCGATATTTTTTTGTCTTGTGCTACATATCTACAAATTGGTTTCTTTGTGTCTTATGACACCTTCTGTAAGGGCAAAAATAATACTCAAGTTTTTAATAGCGCTAGCACTGACCGCTGGTCGAAAAACGACTATCTGGATAGCTTGTTGTTTATACAACACTCATATCTACATATGCATATGAAACATTTTTGCTTCCTAGCCCCTACAGGAGCATCAGCGATCAAGTGGTCGAAAATCACATGGCGGAAAATCTGAATAGCCTACAACACTTCCCAGGTATTAGTCCATCTGTCCACCAAGTTTCAAGAAAATCAGCCGTTTAGGCGTGATGGTGTTACCAACAAACAAACGATTTTATAATATTAATAGGATGTCGATTTAAAAATCGCCCATTGCTCAGTGAAAATCGTATTCTAGGGATAAAAGTAAGAAACTTTGCCGAAGGAACCATACCTCTAAAACGAATTCTGATGTCCCGGAAAAAATCCCACTTTGACCCATTTAGAGTGCTCCAATCGAGTCCAAATGTATGGAACCCCCAGGGGGTTCCAGGGGGTGTGCCACTGGCATGGGTGGGTCGGGCCTCCAAAGTTAGTGGGGGTGAAAATCACTCTAAATGGGTCAAAGTGGGATTTTTCAAAATTTGCCCCTACCCAAAAGTTCGACCCAAATTCCGGGAGATCAGAATTCGTTTTAGAGGTATGGTTCCTTCGGCAAAGTTTCTTATTTTGATCCCTAGAATACGATTTTCACTGAGCAATGGCGACTTTTTTTGCCTCCCCACAATTCGACCCGGCCTAATGTACATATTTTAGGGGGTACCTAATCAAAATTCCGAGGTTTTGCCTATGATTAAGGGTATACAAATATATGTATGAATACTACCAACGCCAAATAGACCGAATTTTTTTCTGAATCCATTGACGTAGCACCTCCAGAAGAAAAGTTTGTTTTTATGCTTTAAAATTATTCACGGATGAAATTGTCAACGAAAAGTAGGAAATTAATTCATATTGAAATTAGATTTATTACAACATTTCTATGAAAAATTTATATATTACATAAACAAGAATTCAGTCTTTTCAAAAAACAAGAAAAAAATAATTTATACAATTTCATTAATCAATTAAAGAGGAATTAAATATTTTAGAATAAACATAAAAAATAGCAGAATGGAATAAAATATAATAGGAATAAAAAAAATTATTCTTAAGATAGCTCAACTTCAAAATGGTTCATTGTAGATCTTAGCCATGTTTTAATTTGACGCATCGCAACGATGTCCTTCACAGCCAGAAGAGTGTGGAAGCCTTACTGCAAACTTACAAACCTTTAAAAGTATTTGGATAAATATTTAAAAAGATTTTGTTTTTATTCGATCTTTTTTGAATCTACATTGTATGTATTTTTAACAATCTCTTCTTTCATTAATTGCACAATAGTTTCTGCAATTAGCGATTCCTTATCAATTTGCATGTTACTTCTATACACGCTGAAAAAAAATCGCTTCTGTAGTATATTGTCCCAAACATATTCGGCTTGAAACATACTCGTACATATATACATTTAGGGTGCACTCTAAACATATAATATTTGGTACACACAAAAATTATATATTTGGGAAGATGTTGTTCTAAACAAATCTTTGCTTACATCCCAATATGTATCTATTTTGGACTATTTTTTCCGAAATAAATATTTATTTGCATTTAAGTAGTCAGAAAATACCTAAATTGTGTTAACTTTTTCAGTTGTTCTAAGTTAATTTTTTTATATAGTAAATATACTAAATAATAATAATTGAAATCATATAATCTTGGAAATCGAAATATATACTTGGAGAATTGACAACTAATGATGGCTTGGAATACTGAGAAATTTTAAATGATTGATTTAAAACATAAGTAAATGCTGCATTTGGTATAATAACTGGGAGGTTCAATTCGAAACAAAAAAATTAAAACTTAAATTCGAAAAATTCAAAAAAAGTTTCGAAAATCTTTTTTAAATAAAATATATTTGGAGAAATATATTAAACAATAATTTTATTTGTATTTAAATACATATTTTATTTGAGAAATTTAGTTTGCAAATATTATTTGTTGTAACATATTAATATACTAGTTCCAAATATATTTTATTGATTTTCAAATAAAATTTATTTGCTCGGAAATATATAATATTTAAAAATTTGTGTTCCAAATCTATTTTCTTTCGATTCAAACATATCAAAAAATGCGATTTTGCCCCGTGTAATCATCAATAAATATAGAAATTCCATTAGCTAGTGGAAGACTTAAATCTGTTCTCCAATATTAAAATAAAACTAATGTTGAATTAACCGAAACAAACTTCGTTATTCGTTTTGTTTTTTCTTCTTGAAATTAGGCTGTAATGGGATGTAGTTTTTGTTGGCAAAATATTCTTTTCAAATATTGTTAAATATATATTTATAATCTTTAAAAGTACCGTTTAGTATGCCTCTCAGAGTCTTGAATATATTATTTGCTTAAATTATTTATATTCTGTAGAGCAGTGTTAAATACGTGAAGGTTCATAGAGAATTTTTGTGATTAAATTTGATAATCAAAGCCTCCAGTACATTTTTGGGTCGTGATGCACCTGCTTCCTAATCTAAACTAATTTTTGTACTAGCATAATTTAATGCAATTGATCTACAACTTTAGCATCTGCAACTCCATCTACTTTTACTGAGACTTCGAAATTCCAAATATTTTATTTGTAGAACATTGCATATTCTTTTGAAATAATTATAATTTCTAGTTTTTGAAAAATAAATGAAATACCTGTACAGCCTTTAAAAATGTTGATGCTGATTGTACTTAGTAGTTAGTTGTACAATAGTGGAGTTGAACATACCTTACCACGTGGATTACGAAACCTAGCCTTTATAGCGTTAGTATGTAACGGCAATTCAAAATTGCTTCAGTTTTGACTATGGAGTGGTCAGATAATGAGAACCGTTTCGCTGTTATAGCGCTTTTTAAATATGGAATGGAAAAACAACATTTTCAAAACGCTCTGCCCGCTTGGGATTAGTCTCATGTTCACATACCGGTGCATAAAACTGTTTGAGAAGACTGGAGATGTCAAAGACCGCCACCGGTCGGGCCGCCCTCGTACTGTTCGAACGCCGCCGGTCATCAAATCAAGAATTCTGCGAATTCCGCTCCGAAAACAGAGAATCGTGGCCCGTGAGATGAATATTACACAAAAGTCCATGAGTCGAATTATCAAAAAAGACTTAAGACTTGGGGCTTTCAAAGGCCGCAATGAACATTTGTTGACTTCAGCAAAAAAAATAGGAGAGAACAATTCAAACGCTTTTTGGTGTGGCACGCTTATAACTTGCACAACAAAATCTTGTTCACATATGAAACCGTTTTGGAAGCAGTTGTGAAACCACTTAACCATTCCCTATTCCAAAACCAGGCTTGAGCTTTCAAGTCGGTTTCTGATAATGCTAAAAACTTAGACACAGGGTTACCATACGTCCTTCTTTTTTACCAACGTCCTCCCGTCCTCTCTCCTTTTTCAAAAATGTTTGATTTGTCCTCCTTTTGTTACAAATTCTACTTTTTCACAAACAGTAAACCTCCACATGAATTATATTCGCAACTACTTTTTGTACAAAGTTAGAGAATTTGCCCAATTTTATACCCTCCACCATAGCATGGTTGGTTCATCAGCTAGATGACTGAACTTAACGCCGCTTTCCCTTGTATGTTTCGAGACAGATATTATATAAAACTGGAGCTAGACCCACTTAAAAGTATACCGATCGACTCAGTATCGCTTGAAGATTCGATTTAAAGTTGTTAGTTAAGTACAGGTCGCATTTTCACTCCGATATTGCTGAAATTTTACAATAGACTCCTTCACACCAGGGAAGTAATTGGTCAAAATGAGTTCAGATTTAGATATATGTAGACCCCATATACATATATTATCATTAAGAAATGTTTTTTTAGCGCCAGTGTTGCCACTGCAAAAATTTTTCCGACCAAAATTTTCTCACAAAATCGACCAAAATCCGTTGTAGCCGACCAAATTTATAAAAACGAAGTAGTTCGTATCTTGTAAAGTTTGGTGACAACATTTTCAGATTTTTAGAAACTTGGATTGTTTGGAGAAGTTAATTAACATAGGTTTAGGTTTAGGTTAGGGTGGCAGCCGTATTTTTTTTTACAAGCTCACATAGACCAGTTTAGGTCCCTAGTGTTACCACGGGCTGAAATGCCCCTCATCGAAACCAACCTGTTTGATATATAAATTTATCGATAGTACGAATATCAGTACTATAAAGATCTGTTAGGCTGCCTAAAAAGGCCGACCCCAGTATGTCCAGTCGTCGTTTACTCAAAGCGGGACAGTCGCAAAGCAAGTGCTCAATGCTCTCCACTTCTTCCTCATCTCCACAGCTTCGGCAGAAGTCATTGGAGTCAATACCCAATCTTTTGGCGTGTTCGCCGATCAAGCAGTGTCCCGTCAGAACCTGTAATAACGTAGACAATCGTTTCCTCTCTAGTGCGAGAAGATATTTTGACCTTCTCAGGTCATACCTTGGCCAGATTTGTCTAGCTACCCTGCAGGTGCCGATTTCTGTCCATCTTTCGTTGGACTGCCTGATTGCCTCTTGCCTAAGCCAAAGCTTGCACGTGGATATTGGCGCACCAATATATGCAAATTCTTCGAGAATTTGTAATGTCGTCCCTTTCCTAGCAAGTTCATCGGCTTTGCAGTTCCCCGGGATATCCCTATGCCCAGGCACCCATATGAGGTGTATATTAAACTGCTCAGCCATCTCGTTAAGAGATCTGCGGCAGTCGAGGGCTGTTTGTGAATTTAGGGATGTTGCCTCCAGAGAATTTATGGCAGCCTGGCTGTCCGAGTAAATGACAACGCCAGTGTTGGTTACTATGTTGCGACTCAGCCACTTGGCGACTTCCCATATTGCCATTATTTCGGCTTTGATAGACACTGCAGGTATCTGGTAGTCTGTGAGCTATATCCAGACTAATTTCTTCATAGTGTACTCCGAAGCCAACCTTTTCATCAAGCTTCGAACCATCCGTGTAAAAGTGGAGATGGTTTCTATTACCTGGTATTCTGCCGACCCATTCGTCTCTGGCGGGAATCATAGTGATGTAATTTCTCTCGAAGGTGTACACAGTTGGTATATAGTCCACTCGGTCGGTTACCATAGCACTACACTTTGATATCCTCATGTGACCATAGTTCTTGTACCTCCACAGTGATAGGCAGTTTAATCTTATTGCCGCTTTGGTTGCAACTTCTCTCGCCACAATATTCATTCACCGCTAGGTTCCAAATTAGTGGAGACAGTACTCCTCCTTGCGGGGTCCCTCTGTTTACATACCTTGTTAGAGTTGTGGACCCTAGACATGCTGTTATGCGTCTTCTGGTGAGCAGACTTTGAATTAGTCTAATCAAACTATTGTTAACTTTTAGATGTGACAGTGCCGCAATTACCGCATCTGAGTGAATGTTGTTAAAAGCAAAGAGATTGTATATAAGAAGAGATACCATTTCATTAACCTCAACGAAAGGTGAATTCCGACTCGTGAGCAAAGATGAGTTCATGAAAAAATTTATTGAAAAATCGTGTATTTTGTGTGCTTTTCTTTCACTTTTTCACATGCACGTCAATAAACACACAAAATAAAATTATTATACGTTAGTTGAAACAAAGAAAACCGAGAACATATCTTTTTTTAATCAATTTAAAATTCCTTTATGTCCACCACTTCAATAGAGAAACTCAACTCTGCACCTGAATTTTCGCCGCGGTTACTCTTTATATAAAATCTCTTTGGTTAAAAGCCCCTTCTATGTCAAGAAATGCCACCATGGTGAATTCCTTGAAATGCAGGGACGATTCGATAGTGCTCACAAGTTCGTGCAGGGCTGATTCTGTAGACTTTCCCTTATTGTAGGCATGTTGGTTCCCCGACAGGAGTTTTGTATCCAGGTTTTCCCTAATGAAATGATCTAAAAGTCTTTCCAGACCTTTCAATTGGAAGGAGGATAGGCTAATTGGTCTGAAGTCTTTTGGCCTAGTGTGTGATATCTTTCCCGCTTTAGGTATGAATACCACTTTGGTATCCCTCCACCGATTAGGGACGTATGAAAGCCTGATACAGCCTACATAAATTTTCTCCAGCCAGGGGATAATGTACTTTAACATTTTCTGCATTTCTGCTGGAGTGATGCCATCTGGTCCAGGTGACTTGAAGGGCTCAAAGCTGTTAATAGCCCAGCTTATTCTGGATCTCTCAGTCAAGAAGCTAGCGACGCTCGCAGTCCACTCGCACTCTTGTTGGTCCTGCTGATCCTCCGGTTCTGTTACAGAGTTACCCGGGAAATGTGTGTCGAGCAGTACATTGAGCGACTGCTCGCTGTTTTTGGTCCAGTTATTTGCCTCATCCTGTAAATATCCCACTGTACAGGGTGAAGCAGATAATATCTTCCTCAGCCTGGCGGCGTCGGAGACCTTTTCCACTTCACCACAGAAGGTATACCAAGAGCGCCTTTGCGCCTTTCTAAGCTCCTTCTTATAGATCTTGAGTTGCTCTTTATAGGCATCCCAATCATTAGCGACCCCAGTAGATTTAGCCTTATTGAATAGCTTGTTGCAGGTCTTTTTCATAGCCGTTAGCTCAGAAGTCCACCATTGGGGTTTAGTTTTACTCTTGTACCTTGTTTTCGGACAGGCTTCTTCAAGGGAACTATTGAATGATGTGGTGATATGATCGACCAGATTATCCAGACCGGCTTTGTCATTCGGTTCGTACAGAAGTTTAGAGTTGAGGACTTTCTTAAAATTCTTCTCATACAGGTGCCACTTTGTCTTCCTTACATTTCTGGGGACGTCAGGTTTAGGCGCTTTTTCCGCGAGTTTGAACTCAATATAATGGTGATCTGAGAATGAGTGGTCGTCCAGTACATTCCACCCAATAATTTTGTCTGACAGCCGGTCAGTAGCAAACGTTACGTCGAGTACCTCCTGTCTGTCTTTAATTGTAAAGGTCGGTTTATTACCTATGTTACAAATACTAAGGTTGGTAGTTAGAATAAAGTCAAGAAGCGAATCACCCCTATTGTTTATATCCGTACTACCCCAGATAGTATGATGAGCGTTCGTGTCTGCACCAATAATCAGCTCGATCTCGTCAGACGTTGCTTCTTCCACTACTTCCCTGAATAGAGCAGTCGGTACTACAGATTCATAAGGCAAGTAGCTGGAGACCACCCAATATATGCGATTACCGATCTCCAGGCTAGCAGCTGTTTGGTCTTTACCACTTAAATTAGTCAGGAGAAAGATACTTAGATCTTTCCTGGCCAAAATGCAGGTTCTTGGAGTGCCTTCACAGTTGGCCACAAGCAGTTTAAAGTTGGGTGTCCTAATACCGCACACCCTTCCTCCCACTACGTAGGGCTCCTGTATCAGGACGATGTCTATTGCGCCTGTGGACAGGCGCAGCAATAGAGCCGCTGAGGCTGCTTTAGCGTGATGGAGGTTAATCTGTAGAATTCTTACCATCATTGGTAATTGACAGATTAACATCCACCCCGACAAGGGTGTTATCGAACTCTTCGTCCGTATCGTCGAGAAGCATGTCCCCGCCAGATGCGTCAAAGAGTCCGGAGACTCCCCTCAGCCTCTCTGTGTCCGAAGTAGAGCTTTTGTCCTCAGAGAAGGACGTTACAGATCTTCTGTTAGAGTTGGAGTCACCAGAAATAATAGGCGTGGGTACCTCCGCACTTCCAGGAAGTGCCACGGTGGACGACTCACCTTCTGCAGTGGGAGCTATATCCTGCTTGTATATCTTCAAGACTATAGTCTCGAAGCCATATTGTAGGGTTGCACTCGCACCTTGTATATGGGAGGTGGATTCAGCGTTTAGGATAAGATTGACCTGCCGCTTTTTACCATCCGCCTCACCCACCTTGCTGATTCTCCAATTATGGGCCGCCAGACCAGGATTGGAATCTTTTATTATTTCTAAGATGTCAGCCGGGTTGGAGGGCTCTTCTGTAACCCAGGTGATGGCTCTAGGGTGACTAGGGATGTTGTTTTTTCGACAACATCCAACTGGGCACCCGGCCACACCTCACCCGCTCGACTCAGAGCAGCCTTATACAGGTGTACTGATCTGGCATCACCGAAATATAAGAGCTTTACTCTGGTGGTTTGCCCGGCATTTCTCTACGGACATCGAGGTAGTGAGCCATAATGGCTGATTGTACATGACTCCATTTGTCCTTGAGGATGGATCCATCCTCACTACTTCTGTCTATAACAGCCATCACTAGACTCTCCTTCGCCACTTCATTGAAGGGCTTGGTGAGTGTCCTGTTGATGGTGACATTAGGGCCTCTTGCCTTTTTCGAAGGCAGGGGTTCATCAGGTGATCTGATTCGTTTTACTTTATTAGCCGTTAACACAGCTGAATTTGTGGCTCTTTCAGCCGACTCATTGGCCTTAGAAGCATCTATGACGCCTTTAGCCCAGGTAAGTGACTCTTTTTGTTTTTCGGTAAGAGCCGAAACCTCAACAGCCTCCAACTTCGTCAAAACTCTGAGCGCTACACGATGCTCATTGTGCTTCCGTTTTGACGGTCGGACATGACGTTTACCCCTCACCGCACCACCTGTTGTGAGTACTTGGGGGAGATTTTCACCATTTTTGGTGTGGTCGGCTTTGGCCAAGACCAACGGACGGACAGTCGGACGATTGGGGAACCGCGCTCCATCGGAACACGAAGGCATCCCCGTCAAGAGAATTTATTTTTATTTTATCTGTATTAGACCGTAATAGGTACTACGATGTAGGCCTTACAGACTTTGTACAGATTTTTGCTATTGCGTAATAGGTACTGGTAACTATCCGCTATGTGATAAACACGTCCGTTCACTGCGAATGATCAGCAACGAATATAAAAAATATGCTAGTTACAGTAGAAAATAAAAAAATATGTAAACAAGATATAAAAATACTGAAAATTATTTTAAAACAAGTAAAAATTGGCCCATCTGATAGGTATATACCCAACATCATGGATAGCATTCAATGTTTTAATAGGAAAATATCTTGAATTTCTCGTTTAAATGATAGGAACATGGCTAGATCTTAATTTACAGGGCGAAGCGGGGTAATTTGCTTATTTGGGAATAAAATAAAAAAGTTATGAACCTTAGAAAAATTTATTTTATATTTTAATTATACTGAACAGTAAGGGAATTGGGACGGTTGATATACACCTTTGACTACATATACTGTATATAAACCGTCCCAACACCTTTGAAGACCTAATTAACAATATTGAGGCTGAAACTGGCAGAATACCAGTCAACATGCTTGTTAGAGTTCATGAAAACTTCAGAAAACGTATGCAGCAGTGTGTGGATAGGGAAGGGCGACATTTGCCAGACACACTATTTAAAACCATGTAGTTTAAAAATTCTCTTACTGTTCAATATAATTAAAATATAAAATAAATTTTACTAAAGTTCATAACTTTTTTATTTCATTCCCAAATAAACAAATTACCGCGCTCCACCCTTTATATCCTCATTCAGTAAAATCGTTGTTTTTCGATATTTTTGTATTTTAAGCCTAATTAATAAATAAATTAATATAATTAATGCTCTCAACACCAATACTACAATTATATAAACCCCAAGAACATTGATCTGATATATCCCACTAATATGGATAAAAGTAAAATACGAACATATTCCTGACTTCGGATGGGCCATACTTTACAGACCAACACTTTCAATTGCTTTTTTTCCTTTTTAATCTAATATTTACTGTAAGCTTACGGCAAATAAATAAAATTCCGTAATTATGGTGAGATTTATCAACCAAAATTTCGGTTTAAATCCAATCTCGGAAAACAGAACAGGAATGAAAGCAACAATTCTTACCCCAGGCCCGATATTTTAGACAACTACAAACAACATTTGTCGAACTTTAAATAAATATTTTCATACTAATTTTTATTGCAATATATTCGTCTACACTTTCAATCGATACTGCTTCCAGCGATTGGGATTCATATATGAGAGTATTCCAAACGGCGAATGGCTTTAACTTTCAGTAATTTACTTTGATATTAAACTTCAAATTATTCTGTATTATAATAAAAATTAAATATTCTTGAATAAAACCGACCAAAATGGAATTGGTCCGACCAAATATAAAAATTTCAAATCCATTTGACCAAATTTGGTCGGAAATGACCAAAACGGCAACGCTGTTTAGCGCTACAGAATCTGCTTTTTATATCCAATCACTTTGATTTAGATCAGCGATGGGAAAAGCACTACCCGGGGTTTTTCCTCTCACGTGTACATGAGCACACACATTGAATGAGAGATCGACGAGGTTGTGTCGTTGCTTGTTGCTTAGCGTGCACATAAAGGAAAAATGTATGATAAATTGCAGCAACATTTTTGTTTTAAAGTGTGCCAACGTACGTTGTCAATCGTAAACTCGTCTGACCTTTTTTATAATGGTAGAAGCATATCTAATATTCTTTGTTTACCTTTATGTATATATTGCTTATAACATACATATATAAAAGTTCAAACAATTTTAAATACACACAACCGAAAAAAGGTTGGACACCCGAAAATTTTAAATACAATAAATAAGGAAACAATTACATTATGAATATGTCAAACTATTCTTTTTGCTTCTTAAATTATTTTTATTTAACCTATCAAATGAAATATGTTAGAAACATTAACATACCATTTTGGGCAGTGCACAAAGAGAGCGTAAGCACTCTCACATATACAGACATACGATGTTGAATTTTGTGGAAGTATGTGTGTGCCCTGCAGTTTTTTTAGAGACAATCGTTTCTGTATCAATAATGATGACGTTTATCTATATGCATTAGCGAATTCTATAACCCCAGGGTAATGCGGGAATGGGTCAGTTCAACAAATTCCGTACACATTCTGCTGTATACACACACATTTCATCGTTCGGATCAGACCAATTGTTGTGAGAATTCTCGCTCTCTTAAGAGAGCAGAGAATAATGTATGCATTCCCTTCTCTCAAATTCCGTACACATTCTGCTGTTATACACACATTCCATCGTTACGATCAACACAAGTACTGAATGTGAATTTGCGAAAAAAAAAACAATTTCATGGAAAAAAGGCCGTTAGATTTTGTGTTTGTTTTTTTTTTTTGGCAACAAGGGAAAAAGTTTCAGTCGCAATTATAGGCTGGGTTAGGCACACGTAAACGTAATTTATCTTTACCGTTGCCGTAACGTTGCCCGTTTGAGCGATTAGCCAACGTTGAAAAAACGAGTCATATGTTCTGACAACAACAACACATAAGTAAACAAAAAAGCCGCGATTTCTTTTTGTTTAGGTTTATTAAAAATGAAGTTAAAAAGAATGTTCATAAATTTGTGTTTTTTAAATCTGTGCAGATTTTACAATAAAAGTAATCAAGAAAATATCGTCGGATAAGAAGATGGGGTGGACGTCCTATAAGCAATGACTGGGCGAAAGCCGGACACTAGAATGCCTATGGCAGTTTTTAATTTGTTATTAACATTAATAAAATATGAGTTAACTACGCCAAAGCAACGGATTAGACCGGCAGAGAGACTAGCAATAACACCACTGTATGTCAAATATTGCTTTATCCTATGATTCCAAGTTGGGAAATATTAACATTCTATTCTTTAAAATTGTAGATATTGTTCCATACAATCGATTGCATGGAGTCACAAGCTGGGGAAAACAACAATTCGAAATATTATTTTAGAATGCAATGAAGTTTTGTGGCGCTTGATTTCGCCGATTTATTTAAGTGAACAAACTACACAGCAGTACAAACACATTGCCAATGATTTTCAACGAATGTGGGATATGCCGAATTGTGTGGGAATCTGCGATGCAAACTATACATTCATATCAGTTAATGTTGGAAGTTATGGCAGCCAACACGATGGGGATATGTCCATTAAACTTCAATTTATTTATATTCTATTTTAATACAAACAATTTACATTTCTTAATGTTCAAACAATTTTAAATACACACAACCGAAAAAAGGTTGGACACCCGAAAATTTTAAATACAATAAATAAGGAAACAATTACATTATGAATATGTCAAACTATTCTTTTTGCTTCTTAAATTATTTTTATTTAACCTATCAAATGAAATATGTTAGAAACATTAACATACCATTTTGGGCAGTGCACAAAGAGAGCGTAAGCACTCTCACATATACAGACATACGATGTTGAATTTTGTGGAAGTATGTGTGTGCCCTGCAGTTTTTTTAGAGACAATCGTTTCTGTATCAATAATGATGACGTTTGTCTATATGCATTAGCGAATTCTATAACCCCAGGGTAATGCGGGAATGGGTCAGTTCAACAAATTCCGTACACATTCTGCTGTATACACACACATTTCATCGTTCGGATCAGACCAATTGTTGTGAGAATTCTCGCTCTCTTAAGAGAGCAGAGAATAATGTATGCATTCCCTTCTCTCAAATTCCGTACACATTCTGCTGTTATACACACATTCCATCGTTACGATCAACACAAGTACTGAATGTGAATTTGCGAAAAAAAAAACAATTTCATGGAAAAAAGGCCGTTAGATTTTGTGTTTGTTTTTTTTTTTTGGCAACAAGGGAAAAAGTTTCAGTCGCAATTATAGGCTGGGTTAGGCACACGTAAACGTAATTTATCTTTACCGTTGCCGTAACGTTGCCCGTTTGAGCGATTAGCCAACGTTGAAAAAACGAGTCATATGTTCTGACAACAACAACACATAAGTAAACAAAAAAGCCGCGATTTCTTTTTGTTTAGGTTTATTAAAAATGAAGTTAAAAAGAATGTTCATAAATTTGTGTTTTTTAAATCTGTGCAGATTTTACAATAAAAGTAATCAAGAAAATATCGTCGGATAAGAAGATGGGGTGGACGTCCTATAAGCAATGACTGGGCGAAAGCCGGACACTAGAATGCCTATGGCAGTTTTTAATTTGTTATTAACATTAATAAAATATGAGTTAACTACGCCAAAGCAACGGATTAGACCGGCAGAGAGACTAGCAATAACACCACTGTATGTCAAATATTGCTTTATCCTATGATTCCAAGTTGGGAAATATTAACATTCTATTCTTTAAAATTGTAGATATTGTTCCATACAATCGATTGCATGGAGTCACAAGCTGGGGAAAACAACAATTCGAAATATTATTTTAGAATGCAATGAAGTTTTGTGGCGCTTGATTTCGCCGATTTATTTAAGTGAACAAACTACACAGCAGTACAAACACATTGCCAATGATTTTCAACGAATGTGGGATATGCCGAATTGTGTGGGAATCTGCGATGCTAACTATACATTCATATCAGTTAATGTTGGAAGTTATGGCAGCCAACACGATGGGGATATGTCCATTAAACTTCAATTTATTTATATTCTATTTTAATACAAACAATTTACATTTCTTAATTTAAATTAAATACAGCTATATTCCAGTACTCTGCGTTTGGCCAATCAGTTATTTTAGGTACAGTACCTGTTCCTCCTAGTAAACCATTATCGTCAGCATCCTCTGAAGCCTTTCCTCATTTTTTTATTGGCGATGCGGCTTTAGACGAGCTTAGAGACAACATCCAACGCGAAATTGCCAACGTTCCGGTCGAAATGTGAACAGGTGTGGTGAAAAATTGGGTGCAAAGAATAGATCGCTGTTGACGGGCTCGTGGTGGTTATATGACCGAAATTGAATTTCATTCTTAAAATGTAACATTTGCACTACACCTGGAATAAATTTGAACTCTATATCTTAAATATTCTGTGTTTTATTAATATATAAAATTCTTATGTCCTTAATGGAAAACCCTTTACTTATGTCCATTTCCATTGAAGAGGGACTCAGCCAAAACCAATCCAATCTCTATCTATAAATAAGTCCACGTTTCTAGAGACGCTTATATTGGTGTCAAATTAACCCACAATGAAGAAGATTGGCGCAATGATTATCTCGTACTGTCATCAAAAGAATCCTGAAGCAGATTATAAATTTAATTTTTAATGGAGTCAGCCGAAATCTTCATAGAACTCACCTGTAACGCCCAGCTCCTTGCCAATTTGCTTCCAAGCTTCTCGCTTTTTTCAGATATCCTATATGCTGGATTATATGTATTTATTATTGTCGTGCGACTGCACCAATGAAATCAATGGGGGTTCGTATCTTCATATCGGTATAAGCTACCAACTTCATAAAATCGGTAAAGCCATTCATCTGCCAGATGAACTAAACATAGATATAAATATCGATGGACTACCCTTATATAGGAGTTCGAGAGCGCAATTATGGCCCATTTTAATTAGATTGAATAATATTCAGAATGTGCCCGGTTGGTATTTTTTTAGGAAACAGCAAGCCAAAGAATTGCGAAGAATATTTATTCAAATTTATATCAGAGCTGTCACAATACATAGAAGGCGGAATAGATTTCGAAGACAGAAATATTAAAATTTCTATAAGAGCCGTAATTTGTGATGCTCCAGCAAGGGCGTTTATTACGGGCACACCTTCACATACCTCCAGATATGGCTGTACGAAATGTACTCAGATAGGGAGGAAAATAGATGGAACGTTGACATATAGTACACAATCGGGAGAATTAATAACAAATGATGATTTTTCTGATAGGATATATCCCAACCATCATTCAAGCCCCTACAGAACAAGAAAAACAGCATTAGAAAATCTAAATATTTCGATGCTAACGCAGGTAACATTAGATTGTATGCATCTAATAGACTTAGGCGTCATGCGCAAATATTTACTAAGACTAGTGAATAACAAAGTCTCCTTCAGAGTTCCAGATTTAAACAAAAAAATATCTCTGATAAGCTTGTAACTATGCGCAATTACGTTACAAAAGAGTTCGTCCGTTAACCAAGATCATTCGACGAACTCTTAAATTGGAAGGCCACCGTATTCAGACAATTTTTGTTGTACACTGGCATAATTGCTCTGAAGGACGAGGTACACGTAGATCTATATTACGAAGATCTATATAGATTGCTTTGTTGTCCAAAACAATTCCATTCCAATTTGCAAACGGCACAAAATTTCCTGTTGCAGACCTAGAATGTAAAGCAGTTGGCATCCCTTATAAAGAACAGCTATTCATGATCCCAATATTACACAGCTGTTATTAATTCTTTCAAATGTAAAGTAGTATAATCAATAGTGGGACAGATAATAACTGCAGACGAATAAATTAGCCAGTGTTGTTTACCGCAAAAGAACTTTGCCGTCTAACTGCAAATTAAAAATTGTCTCATTTTTCAGTTATCTTCGAGAAAATTCTACAAAATCGACGTCATAAATTTTTAATTATTACATTAATTTACAACGGCATTCTTGACACGAAGTCACGTAAATAAAATTTAGTTAATAAACGAAGAAGTCAAAAATGTAAGATTCCTGCAGCCCCCCAACAAAAATTAAACGTCTAGGAACGCAGAACAACAATAATCGTAAGTATGATTTTTATTTAATTTTATTTGGTGCATACCTGAAGTAGCGTATTTCGCATATCAAGATGCATAAACAAATTATTATAGGCTTTTACGTCGATATACGCCTCTTCAATAATACCATCATTGTGACTACCCCGATAGAAAAATGTATACAATTTTTTTTTAGATCTTAAAACTGTTCTAATGAAGTTAAAGGTGTGATAATGATAAAAATTATATTCATAATTGTTTAATAAGTTTATATATAATATATGTTTTCAGTTACAATGCAGCAAAATATGGATATAATTCAAGGTAATGACAGCATTACCTTATAATTATTTTGTGTTATTTATTATTCTTCTATATTTGAAGGTCAAATTAAAGTAGTTGTAGAAGCCGTAGCTGAACTAAAAGTGATGTTGTCGAAACTTTATAAACAGCAAATACAAGACATACCTCTTCAGAGGAAATTCCCCTTGGTCAGCGAACAACAGCTGGAAGAACTCAATAAGGAAATCTCACCTGAGAACAGAGAAATATTTGTAAGTGCAGCAATATTGTTCTTTCACAAAATGATTTTGTCCTAACGGATTTTTCTTCTTCAAAGATAAAAGTTATAAAGTCGATACTACATCCAGCAGGCATTGGTAAAAGTCTACATAAAATGTTGTGTAGCGAAATCACAATAGCTTACAACGTCGACGGCGTTCATGGCAAGAAATCCTTTAAAACACTGAGCAATTTCTACGGTGTCCTCTTAGGTAAAACAGGTGTTTTATAATTTTGTTTGTGACAAATCAATTTTTTTTAATTTTTAGATTCCACTACATACTCCTCAGAAAATGCAGGCACGGCTGAAGAACAACTTCGTAAGGCAATCCAGGTCGAAAAAAAGCGACATTTTTAACGAGTTTCAATTTCAAAATCAAAAAGTGGAAATGTTTAACATTAATTTGATGACATTAATTACCACTTCGTATTTTTAAATGAATTGAATTATTATCTCAATTGAATTATGATCTCATTTTATTTTATTTTTAACAAAATAAAGAATTAAATTTAATTTAATTTTCCTTACATGAATGAACAATAACATTAATTTAATTTTATCAATTACCACCATGTATTTTAGAAAGAATTTCTGACTTCATTTTATTTTATTTTATTTTTTGACTGAGAAAAACTAATGAAAGTATTAAATTTAATTTAATTTTCCCCTTTCCTTATATGAATAAAGAAAAAATGTTTTATTAAATGAAAACGTAATAAAAATCAATCAAAAGTACTAGGGAAAAAATTGATCCGTTTGAACGGATGAAATCGCTGGTCTATATGGACCAACGAAATCGTTGATTTGTGCGTAGCAATGCAATCGTAAATCCGTATGGACCAGCGTAATCGTTGATCCGTACTGACCAATGCAATCGTTTACCCGTATGGACCAGTGAAGGCGTTGATCCGTATGGACCAGCGAAATCTCTGGCGCATGGTAATGCAGAGGCACGTCAATTGACGTCTGCCTATGACATCCCCATGCTAAATACGTTTATTGCAAGCGTGTAAAAGAGATTGAAGAGCGACCAGTCCTCGTCTCCTTGGGACTAGCTATGACGTTAGTTCTGCGATAACGCCATTTCCTGCAGGGAGACTTTTTAAAATTTTTTTATGATACGATTTTCTTAAGACTGTTTTGATTCATTCTGTGGCCACTTTCCCTGATGATTGATCAGTACGACTTAAGGTATGTGTGAAGGCCAAAGGCGGACATTTCGAATGAGTGGTTGCTTTTTGTATAGAATATATGTCAATAAATATATACAATAAATTTGAGTGTGTAATTTTGTATAGTCGACCAAGCAAACAAAATATATATAATAAATATGATCCAAAAGGATTCATTACTTTTAATGTTATAGCATAAAATGTGTGCAACAGTATTTATGTACCTACTAAGGAGTCGACAATTAGCAAATTTAATTTGTATGCCTCGCAGTGAATTAAAATGACTTGTTTATGTCATGGCCGTGTTTAATGTCACATTACACCATTATAAGACTTCCAATTATTGGAATATTTTCCAATTTTTTTTTCACAAAAATCCAGAATAAGTTTATGTAAAGAATTGGCATATCTACTTACAGAACAATCTACGAAACCAAAGAATCGTTCTTCTAATTCCAAATTGATTGAAAACCTTTGAGTTTTGAGATTCAGCATTTTGCGATAATGTATGTTATTTCTGGCATTAGTAACTGTAAAATTGATACACGGATTGGAATTGATATAAATAAATAAATCCAGCTGAAAGATCTGGGGGGGATGGCTAAACAACTTTAACTATGGTCTTATACCACCCTCTTCCTACGCTTATGATATTAAATAAGATATAAAATGTTCCATATTTAAGTTAGATATCAATTAAATTAATATTACAGTTATTCCGAGAAGGCTGTTCAATCTGGCAGCACTTGAAAAGAGGCGTCGTTACACCATTGTTGACATTTTGATTTCCTTTCAAAACACTGACCTATTTGTTTAACGGTATATCATTTTTCCAACCCTGTACAACACACATAAACCTTCGTGATAACCATGAGTGTACGAAGGAGAGGAATATAGAGAATGGTGTGAATTGCTCTCTCTTTACACAACAAATTCGATTTTCATCACAACAATAACAAAACGAGCAAAAAAGCCAAATTTTATAAACAAAGACAGTTGAACGTGACATTTAGTAAAAGGCAGATGTGCTGTTGTAGGGTTGTAGAGCGAGCGTGCAAGTGAACGGTAGTACGAACAACATCACAAATATCACAAATGAAGAATATACTACTTCGATAGCCATAGCCATAGTTCAGTTGTCTCTTGGTTAATGCATGGTTCGCATGGTTCAAACACAAAAACGGAAATAAAAAATAGTGTAATAAAATAAATACGCGAAATTCATTCAGCAAAGACACGAGTATGTAGTTAGTTAGTCGTCGTCGTGTGGTGCATATAAACAAATTTATAGTAATAGTTAGATAGTTTAAATTAAGCATAAGCTGAAGATAATCATCATTGTATGCTCGTATACATATGTATGTACATAAATAAACATTTCATAAATTTTGCGAGGATAATAATTATTCAAATTACATAATAAAACAAAAGACATTTGTCTTGTTCTTGAAACGAAAAAAAACTGACAACAAAAGGGATTATAAGATACCAAGACCAAGAACATCGGCCCCTATAAACAGCAGCAAATCTGAGACACGACGACGGGAGTGAGTGCATGGAAGTACCTAAATAAAACCACAACAAGAAGTACGGGGCAGATTCAAGAACAAACATACCTGAAAACTTTTCGTGTGGAGGTTGTTGTTATTGTTTTTGCTGTTGCTGCAGCAGAGGCTGTTCGCGAATTCAAAACATTTTTTTGATACGAAGAAAACAGAAAAGGAAGAACTTAATTCCACACGTGTGGAAATCGAAAAGTGTGTTTATGTGTGCGTGCGCGTGAGTGTTTCGCATATAAGTGCAGTGGCAGAGTGTGTGGACGGATATCCATCAATCCCTCTCTTCATTTCTTGGTTTGCCGCACGGTGCATAATTGTGCAGTTGTTTGAAATAATAAGTTGTGTGACTGCCATAAAATTGGAATGGCCACCCTTGACTTGTACACTATGGCCTGGGAGCATTTTAGACCAGGCAGCTCTCCCGTGGATTGGTGCGAAGGCAACTACATAATATCAGGAAATATTGCTGAATTTGTAAACACAGTAAGTGTATGATGGACAATCCTTAATTTTAACACTTTTCGTGCATATCTTACATGACCAAGAAAAGAAAGAAATAAAACAAGAAAATTGGGTCTAGAAATTCGTGGCTGGGTGTTTTCCCCCAAAATTATTTTAGAGACGTTTTTTTTTGCTAAAAAGCACTATATGGAGCGCATCACGAAAATAAAAAAGTAGCGTACCTCATTCAGTTTGGTCCTAAAGTTACGAAAATAATGTTCAAAATTAGGGTTCGGACCAATGAGGCAATCAGGAGCTATATAGACCCGAAGCCTGACATAGTTAATATTAGGCGTCTTTTCGTTATACCATAGCTGCATAATTTGTACGGGGAGCTAAGCGATTTTAAGCATTATTAGTTCGCGATAGAGTTTGGTGCTTGTGTTCCAGTTTTAATCGAGTACGCTGTTACCGAATCCGACATCCTATATTTTGCAGTATGGCATCTCATTTTTGTAGAGATTGGTGTCAAATATTGTGAATTAAGGGGAAGAAGAAGAACAACAAATGGAAAATTTGTTTTAATATTTGCAAAATGAGTGTAAACAATTGAACATAGAATAGTAAATTTATGTTTTATAAATACATTTCACGAATTTTTTGACTGTTTCGCATTGTTCTTTCCTTGCAACTCGTGACACCAGTGTTTCCAGTTTGTGGAAATCCGCCACTTACTACTACTTATGCGCCAGTTGGTGGAAGTAATTTATTTATGTTACAAACTGAATGAAAGAAAACATGCCTATTATACTCAAACGAAAGCAAATGCCGAATACACTACAGGTGGGCATTTCCAACGAGATGTCAACCGCAGCCAAAAATTAAAAGACTATAAAAGTATGTATGTTGTTTTACTATTTTTTATAGGGAATCTATCAAATTTAACAGATTTTCCCAAAAACTAAATTTATTCATAAGAAATTTTAAAATATTTGAGTGCACATTCGAGTAATTGCAAAATTGATGTTTTAAACATTTGTATTGCATGTTATGTTCTGATTAACGGTCTCTCTTTTAAATCTTGATTTATATTTAAGGGATATAAGAAAAATAATTTTTGTTGTGGAAATAAATATATTGAATATATTAAAAATCATTTATAATCAACCTTTGGATGTCTAGTTGCATAAAAAGTAAAAAATAAACATTAAAAGAACGATGGAACAAAATGTCGCATGCGACATGTCGCATATCAAAACGGTATATTAACATACTAATTGAGGCTTAAGAACGGGGTTTAGCCACCACGTTAACCAACACTACATATCGTCGCTTGGATGACCAACCGACGTAACTGACCATTGTTCAGAAATTGAGTTAAGGCCACCATTCGATTTGTCTAGTCAAAGTACAACGTCTGTATACATTTTGTGCATATATATATTACCGTTTTCGCAAAAAACGGTAAATGATTTTAGACGTATCTGACACAGTGCCAAAACAAATTTTCACCAAGAGACGTAAGTGCAATATGTCACTTAATATTTCGTTTTCCCGAAATGTTTGTTCATTATTGCAAAAAGTTATGGAGTACTTGCTGGACCCAGCCCACTCGTTGCCCATTTTTGGACCGATAGCGGTCGAAACGGCATCACGGTCCAGTCCCAATCATCGATAATCCATTCGTAGGTAGGAACAGTAGGAATCACTAAGAATATAATAACTCCAAATTGGCTTATTTGGGCGGGCCACGCCTCCTCAATCAATAACTAATATAGCCTATATCACCTGTTAGGATAATCTGAAGATTCCCTGAAAATTTCATCAATATCGGTCCACCCATTTTAGAGTCCATACGTAACAACAAACACATCCATTTATATATACATATATAGATTCCGGCATTCTGTCTCTTGGAATGGCATTTTAATATCCTAACGAATAGGGTGCCCATTTGAAAACAATGTAATAACAATAACGCCTATTTTTTAATATACTCCTACCATGGGAACTATACTAAAGTACTACACCTCATAAAATGTCAAGTATTTATATGAACTGGAATCAAAGCTATCAGCCGTTAACATTTTCTGTAAAATGATCCATTTGTTTGGGAGTTGCTAAAAGGGACGTCACAACTTGGGTTATTTTTCTCAAGATGATTGCGATGATGAAACTAATACTATATGTAAAATTGTGGAAGATTGTGGCGTGGGGGTGGTACTCGAAGGAGTGGACCAGCCTCCTGTGATAGAAAAAAAAATAACACAAAATGTGAAGTCAAAAGGATACTCCTGTCAAAAGTTATCGTGCGCACCAGCCAGACAGACGGACTGACATTGCTCAAATGATTTAAAATGGCCCAAAATGGATAGTGTCATTGGAATTCTTAGATTTTTTAAATTTAAAAAAAATTGTCCATGAAGTATAAGGTCTACAAAAGTGAACCATCACAACGTATCGTTCTTAGTCACCGTAACGCTCTATGTTCAGATTATAAATTCGAAATTAATAATTTAATTTATACTAAGAAATGTATCACATATTCAAAATATCGGAACATGTAGATTTTTGTAAATCTCTTTCGCTTTAACTAGTGTTCATTTTTTAACACTAGTTATAACCCGGTGCTCTTCGCAGACCCTTCCTTTGTTTATTTTTGTTTAGGGTACCGTAAAATAGTTACATACCCTTCTTTCAAATACACTATTTCATATGACGAATATTAAGTAAATTCGGATCGTTTTCTACACTAAAATACGAAAAATCCCCTACAATTTCTTATGTATATTCCAAAAGTTATTTTGTTACAGTATTTATCCCTTTTCCGTAATGTGCCTCTAAATGCCATTAAACCACAACTGTACACCATTTAATAGTTTTTGCATCACAGTGCCACTCTAAGTATGTATTAAGAGAAAAGCATACTGTACATATTTAACCCTTTTTGCCCCACTGTGCCATATTTAACACATATTTAACACATTTTTGACCCACTGCACAAATTTAATTTTTTCCCCCACTGTACCATATTTAACACTTTTTGCCCCCACCGTACCATATAAAACACAGTTTTTTCCAACTGCACAATATTTAATTTTTCCTTCACTGCACCATACGTAACCTTAATCTTAACCATATTTAACCCATGTCGCCGCACAATATTAAACACATATTTGTCCAACTGCACAAATTTAAAATATTTCCCCAACTGTACAATATTTAACCCTTTTTGCCCCACTGTGCCATATTTAACGCATTTTTGACCCACTGCACAAATTAAGATTTTTCCCCCACTGTACCATATTTAGCACTTTTTGCCCCACTGTACCATATCCAACATAGTTTTGTCCCACTGCACAATATTTATCATTTTTCCACCATTTCTGCCTAAAGAACTCCTTGTGTCTAGTCTACGTTCCAATCGCTACCCTCAAGCCAAATTAGACGATTCAAGCTCTTGCCATTTGGACTTGGCTTTGGTGCCATATTTATCCCTTTTTGTCCCAATGTGCGCGTAAATTTTTTAATTTCGAAAAATTGTGATTCATGCCGAATCTTCGACCTAGGCGCTACCCTCACACGAAATGTTGCAATTCTAGCTCCAGCCGTTTGGATTTGGGAGTGATACCAAATTTTTTTCTTTTTTGACCCATTGTGAGCCCAAAATTTCGAAAAACCCTTCCATATTGCACGTCTATATAGCAAGGACTACCATCCTACCAAATTTCATGACTCTAGATTTAGCCGTTTGGGCTGGGCGTAAATGACATTAAGTATAATTTGTTTTCCCACAAAGTGACGTATCTGCATTGTTTATAAAAAACATGCATTATAATTATTTTTTTTTATTTTTTTGTTAATAATATTGAAAAAGATGGAGTTAAGTACCCAATGAGAAAAGCAAACTGGAAATATAATAAATATTACGCCGTGGGGAAGAAGGAACATTGTCTCAAAAACAGAAAAACTGCTCTCCTGAACAATTTTGAAAATGTCAGTTACTGCAGTTGGTCACCCAAGCGACGCTATGTATGTATGTATGTGATAGTGAAGAAATATAAAAATTACAGAAGGTCCCTAGGGCCCAATACAATAAGTCCCTAGGGCCCAATACAGAAAGTTATTGTATGTAAAAAGGAACTATATAAAAAGAGGATCAAATATTTTTGCTGTCAACATGGAAGCAGAAGTATACCACAACTAAAATATTGGTTGTACTAATGGAATCGCATGATAGTAGACAGAACTACCAAAATTCGGTTGGCAAATAATTCGGTTGAGGCAACCAAACTGTATTCTGTGTGTACTAAAATCATGGCGCAAAATTCGTTTTGCAGATTACAGTGTAATACATTCCTACATATAAAAATGGTGAAGGTTTTCATATTCTAGCTTTGCGATTGTTGAAAATGTGGCCATTACTACATTATATTTGCAAATTCCCTTTGCAGTTCAAAGTACAACACCTTACCAAATAAAATATTAAAGGCTTCAATATTGTAGATTTGCGATTGTAGCAAATGTGGCTTAACTTACCATTCAACCAAACCAAATCTGAAGTCAAAAAGGAAGAAAAATCAAAACATAAAACTAGACTTTCATCTCACAGATGGGATCTGAAAACTCTTTATAAACCTAAATTTGAGGACGTTGAGATACTAACGCAAGAGAGCCATTACGGAAGGAGATACACGTTATCATCGACGTTTCAACAGAAAAGAGACTGAATTTTAAGAGAGACACTGACGGCTTTGCTCTTGTCTACAGTCACACAATAGAAAACATAACGAAAATTAGAGAGTAACTAATGAAAACTCACACAGTGAAGGACTATTTTGTTACAACAATATTAAATGTAGATACTTATCGTTAAAATATTTTTATTGTCATAGCTTCATTGTAATAACACTATTCAAAAAAAAATTGTGTCCTAGACCTAATTTTTTGTTGTGTTGATTGATTATTACAATATTATAAAACTGAAAGAAAAAAATTTTATGGTAATTTTTTTTTTTAAATTTTTCGTTAAAATTCCAATTTTTATGGAAGATACCTTTAGTAGTATTTGGACCATATTTTTTGAAGTATAAATAGGATAGAGCCAAGATTTCCTTTAAATTGAGGGAAATTATCAGGGCTACAAGTAGCTGTCGAAAAAAACAATTAGAAAAAAAATGATTTTTTGTCAAAAAAAATTTTTTTTTTCTCTTACGAAATAGCCCACAAAAAATTGAACAAAAATTGCAAATAATTTTTTATTATTTTGTCCATTAAGGATATAACAATTTTATATATTAATAAAATACAGAATATTTAATATGTAGAGTTCAAATTTATTCCAGATGTAGTGCAAATATTACATTTTAAGAATGAAATTCGATTTGGGTCATACGACCACCACGAGCCCTCTTGCACACATTTCGACCGGAACGTTGGCAAGCTCGTCTAAAGTTGTTGGCTTGTTGGCATAGACCAATGACTTGATGTGGGCCCATAAAAAGAAATCCAATGGCGTTGAATGAGGTGACCATTCGAACGGACCATTTCTCAAGAAAACACGTTCACCGAATTTGCCTTGATGTGGGCCCATAAAAAGAAATCCAATGGCATGAATGAGGTGACCATTCGAACGGACCATTTCTCAAGAAAACACGTTCACCGAATTTGCCTTTCAGTAAATCGATTGTAACGCGTGCTGTGTGGCTAGTGGCACCGTCTTGTTGAAACCACATATCGGCGATGTGAAGCTCATTCAATCCTGGCCAAAAATAATTTTCTAACATGGCACGATAGCGCTCTCCATTGACGGTAACATGACGTTTTTTTCGTCTACGAAAAAATACGGCCCAATCACACCTCCGGCATATTGACAAAACTTCTCAGGCAGAAATGAATGAAAAAAAAAATTGGACTAAGCGCTCCAAACGTTGCACGTAAGTGAACTTTATAAAAGATCATACATAAGGAGCGCACAACAGGCCGAACCACTTGCTTAAGTGTATGTCCATGGACATGAGACGTTTAAACGTCTCCTCTTTTTAACCTAACCTAAGTGAACTTTACCATGATGAAAATGATGACTTCGACTAACGTTTTGACGCTGAAATATCATGCAAAATGTTTGAGAGTGCGTTTACATAAAGATACGAAATTGTTATGTCCCTATTGGAAAACCCTATATCTGTGAGCTATATCAAGACTAAGTTCTTTACAGTGTAATCCAAAGCCAACGAATACAGTTTTGTTGCCTCAACTGAATTATTTGCCAACCGAATTTTAGTAGTTCTGTCTACTATCATGCGATTCCATCAGGACAACCAACATTTTGGTTGTGGTATACTTCTGCTTCCATGTTGACAATAATCATATTTGGTTGCGCCAACTACTATCTGTTGTATGTTGCCACAACCAACTGTTTTAAAAAATTGTTTGTTCTGACAATTTGTCAGTCATATACTACCGACGATTAATTAAAAACAGTTTTCATTAATTTTTATTCTATTTATTGAACAAAAAACCAAACAATTCATATCAAAATTAAAAGATCCGATTTACACGGTGCGACTTGTCCCTGCGACATGAGGCTTGCGACACGGGTTTGTTGTCGAAGGGTGTAGAGAAGCTTGCGGGGTAGAAAAAGTTTCACGAAATAAAAATTCAAGGGACAAATTGACAAATTGAAAAATAAATTCAATAAAATAAAAGTGAGTGAACGAATAAAAAACACAAATTTGTCCCCTGGTTGCTGAAACAAAGGCTCACCGTCTAAACGAGCAACGATTTACGTAGGGATTTCAAAGGAGAATTCAAAAAAGTTGCTGGGACATGTTGCACCGTGTAAATTGGGTCAAAATCCCATATTACAAATTCATTAGTATTATGAGATGTGCAAATATTTGACACAAATTTTAGTACACGAAAAAAACACAAAACTTTTATGCAAAAATCGATTAACCCTGTGCTTTCATTTTCATGATTGTTGCTTTTTTTATTTATGTAAAACATTTTGCACAACATATCTGCATTCACATTATTATTCACACGAGACTATTTTTGACTACATATACCGTTCTTGATCAAAATGTTGAAGAATTATTTATGTCGATTAATTTTATTTTTTGTTAGTCATGTATCAGCAACCAATCTTTCGGTTGTATTTCCCAAAATAATTATTATTTAAATATTCTAAATTTGGAAAATTGTTGGGATAACCAAAAACGATTATTTATTAATATTTTTTCTGTTGTAGTAATCAATTATTCGTTGCAATAATAATCCTTGGTCCATTGATACAA
Source organism: Eudasyphora cyanicolor (assembly GCA_963930755.1). NCBI lineage: Eukaryota > Metazoa > Arthropoda > Insecta > Diptera > Muscidae > Eudasyphora > Eudasyphora cyanicolor. The sequence continues at coordinate 60,658,750 of OZ005737.1, forward strand.
TTTCTGTTGTCAAGAATAAAACATTGGTTGTCACAACCAAAAATCGATCATATGTTACTATAATGAAAATTTAAAAGTAGTTACCACAACTAATCCAGTGTCAATGAAAAAACAATCTTAAATTGATTGATACAACCATCCATGATCGCATCCATGTTATTATTGTTGTTTCTACTATTTATACGATATATAAATACAACCGACAAACGGTGTAGGCAATATACTTTTTGTTGCTAGTACTATTTTTTTATTGTTACAATCGAATTCCAACCAATTATTTTAAATTTCCTGGTAAGTAGTAAAGTTCCTCTTGCAGATAGTAAACTAATGTAAACTGAATGAGTTATTTTATACTCATTCAATGTGTGAGAGGAGAGAACCTCCCATTGGCGCTGTTTTGCCGATCCCTGCTCTAAACCTAAATCAGTTGACTGCTGATCCATCGTTTATCAGCCGCCGTCCACCGCACCGTCATACAATAGCATTGACCGAACTAATGCTAAGTATGTACCTATATCCAGTGGACGATTTTTGGAGAAAGTCCCAACGCACTGTGTATTATGAGCGGCAAAAACTCCCAATTTTCATTAGACCCAATCTGAACTTTTTTGATTCCAATCTGTAAAGAACATTCCAATTAACTAAACCTTTAAAGGTTTTACCGATATCTTGGCGAAATATCGCGGTACAAGCATTCGAAATTCATAAATGGTACAATGGTTCCAAAGTTTATCATTTAAGAGGGTATTTTGTAAGCCCACATCTCCGAAACTATGAAACGCATTGGAACTTCGTTTAAGTCATGCTATACAGAACCTTTTGAAGAGTTTTTTGGCATTAAAAAATATATAATTGTGTTGTCTTTTTGCTATTTAATCTGTGGTTTACTTGCAAGTTGCCAAAAATCAGGGTGTTTCATTTTCTCCAGGATAAAACTATACTTCCGAGGACGACCGAGGTCTTGTCATAAACAAAAATTGATAAACTAGGGACTTAGTTAACCATTGCAAAAAGAAAATTCTGCCTATACCTGCCTATATTGATTTATTTAACTAAATGGTAAAACCTACTAGGCAAAAAACAACCCAAAAATCTTTATTTTTAGTCCATGTTGCTATGTATTGAACAACATTACCAAAGCATACCTTAAGGGGCAAATGATAAATTGACTGCAAATATAACAAAAAGCATATAAAGCATGTATAAAAGCAAGTTGGTCTTGAGCCGAGAGAGTATCTCAGTAAAAATCAACGATTGCAGACCGAATTAAACGGTCAACCGACATGAACAAGCTTAATATTCATATAAGCGAACATTTGTTTGCCAATCTATTATATATATGTACATGTCCTTTGTTTGTGTGTCCTTTCCACATATTCCTAAAAGTGTGCTTTAAAAATGACGTATTAATAATGAACACATTGCTAAATCAATGATGATTTTTTCTGGATAGTTGGAATGATTGATTATTTAACACAAAACTGTAAACTATTTCATCATGATTTTTTGCAAATGTTGAGCTAATGTATTGCGCTTTAGTTATTTACTTTGTTCTATGTACTGATTTACATCGATCAAAAGATACAAAACGTTTTATAAAAAAATTTCCTGTAATTTCCAACATCGTATAAAATTGAAATTGATATATGGGCGTTGGGCGTGGCACTTGCAATTTTTATATAGTTGAGGACTCAAATATAATCTCTACTAGCGATTTGTAATAATATAAATGCTAAATTCAGAAAAATACTAAGATTTTTAATTTGAGGTTATGTGGAAAGTAGGCGTGTTAATGGGCGGATTTAAACAAAATATTGGTTTTTAGCTAATTAGGCGAAATGAGTGATATGTACAAAATTTCAAAGCCCTAGCTCAATTCCTTCTAATTTTTGCCGCGTCTTGTGTGAAAATATTCCACTGTGCAACTTGGGGAAAATTGGCATTTCTTTTCAATTTGTTCTTTGAGGTCGTTGGGGAATTTACGTGATCCATATTAGAGTCGTAAACGAACTTGTTCAATTGAACGGTTCACTTTACTGAACGGTACGAACTAGTTCACACAACTCGTTAATTTCAGCGCCAGTTTAGGGGATTTTCTCTCTAGATTTTATTGAATTTTTGATATATATAAATACGATAACTTGAAGTAATATATTGATTTTACTTGATATGATTTATTTTAATTTTATATACAAAATTTGATATAAATAATTCCCCAAAACTCACCAAGACCAAAACAAACGCTAAATCTAGGGGGAAAACCCCCTAAACTGGCAAACTTGTCAACCATGTCATTTCATTCTCATTTTCATACTATCTTCTCATTTCATACTCTCTTCTCAGCTGATATGTGTTGTTTCCAGTTTTATGCCATCATGAATGTAGGACTATACCTAAACAAAACGCGTTTCTAAAATAATGTCACCACATTATGTTTCGACATTTTAAAAATTCCCCCTGCAACCTCTGCTAATTTTACATGCGTACAATCGAACAAAAATCGTGCGGTGAGTAAAATATATTATTGCGCAGCCATTTGGTAGTGCATTAAGAATGTAGGCTTTCATTTAGGTTTGGTTCTGAAGTCTGCTTTTTGACGGTGCAATACTCCACGCCGGACTGGGCTGAGTGTAGGAAATGCGATATTTTTGCATTTGCGGAGTGTAATAATTTTACAAACGAAATCAAAACCCGTTCATACGGTATACTATTTTACAATAAACTTAAAAATGCGGTTTCAGTGTAAAATGTAGACAATTTTTTCTATTTTTTTGCACAAACGAAGCCATAAGAGTCACAATAAGATTCCTTTAATAGCGACTGATTTGAACTGGTGATCTATTGAAAGAAAAAAGCTGTTGAACTAAAGGAAGCTGGCGAGCTAAATATCAGGTGACCTAAAGAGCTGTTGAACTATAGTCAGCAGGTGAGCTAAAAAGATGGTGAACCAAAGGGCTGTTGAAATAAAAAGCTGCTGATGCTTAAGAGTATGTCGTGTCCTATGCTAAAGACACAATGTCTTCATTTTAGAATAAAAGAACTTTCGGATCAAAAGCAAAGCCCCCGTAGGTGGTTACGAAATATTGCACATAAGTATAGTGTATTGTATTTGACCGATGAGGTAGCCCTGCGGTACCCTAGCAACTATTGTCTTTCTGTCCGAGAGTTTGTTAACGACCTTTCCTCTATATTGGCGATCCCTTAGGTGGTAAAACCATCCGCAAGGTGTTATCGATACATTAAATCTGAATCTTCAACTATCGAAATAGTTCGATAATTGAGAAAATATAAGTATTTATCCTAGTTTAAACTTAAATCTACAGTCTCCGATAACACAGCGAGTTTATTGTCGTCATATATAAAGCACCCATTGATATTTGATGAATATTGCACATACATAAGTATATTGTAGAGTACTTGATCTAGGAGGGGGCCTTGCGGAACCCCATCAACTATTGTCTTTCTGTTCGACAGTTTAATACTTTCTTATTTTCACTCTACTTATATACATATATGCAGGGTTACCATACATCTTCCTTTGGGAGGACATGTCCTCCTTTTTAACCAGTATCCTCCCGCCTTTTTCAAAAATTATGGACTTGTCCTCCTTTTGTTACAAATTAAAATTTTTCACAAACAGTAAACCTCCACATGAATTATAATCGCAACTACTTTTAGTATAAAGTTAGTACTACAATAATTGAGCTCGATGACTGAAATTTGGTACAGATACTTCTTATAGTGCAGATAACTTGGGTTTTAAAATGAGCAATATCGATCCATTTTTAGCATCTTCTGTCCGATTTGACTTATTAACGCCATAGAGACGGTCAATGGTCATCACAGGTCCATGTTTTGATATAGCCGCCACACAAAATTTCAAAAAATCAAAAAACAGTTGACATCAGTGTTGCCAGACGAATTTTGGCCGAAAATCGTCGAAATAGGAGTACAAGTATTGTCAAATCGTCAAAATAAATTTTCGAAATCGTCATCATAAAAATCTACCAGATACTAGACTAATAGGAATTTTTATAGGTACTCTAAAATGATTATGCGGATCCTCAAAAGTGAAATTACAACAAAATTTTGTGAGCCGATCACACATAATTGAACTGCAATAATAATGGAAATGGTGCATATTTCGATATACTCCTCATAGAAAGATCCCAGTCGATTTTATTTATTTAAGGCATAGAATCCACAACAGACTTCAACCGATTGGGAAGAAAATTGACAAACTGAATAGAACCATTCACATCAGCAGGGTCCAGCGTATATCCATGGTTTTATGTAGTCTCCATACAAAGGTTCAACTAGATTCAACTTCTTGATGCATTAGAAACCACATGTGCTAACCGATTACGCTGAATTTTGACAATATGTATTTTAAATTCTCAGGATTAATGGTGGAAATTTGTATATAGAAACCATATAACCGATTGTACTTAAATTTGGTCATTTGAGTTTATATTAAGAGATTGTATTGTAAATTATATCTCGAAGGAATTACAAATCAAATCCTTAATATAAGAAAAAAATTAAAAGTTGACCTTCCTTTTCTCATGTAACGAAAAATCGTTGTTACGGGGCAAAAATCGTCATGTCCTATTTTTTGGCTCTAAAAATCGTCAAAATGACGATAATTCGTTGACATGCAATCCATGGTGTAGGGTATGCAAAATTCGGCTTGTCAGATCTTAACGCCGCTTCTCTTATTTATTATAATTAACATCTAAAAGAACTGGAGCTAGACCCACTTTAAAGTACACCGATTGTCTGTCTGTCTATTTAAAATTGTTCCTTAAGTACAGGTCGCACTTTCATTCCGATCTTGCTGAAATTTGACAATAAGGGCTATTTCATACCTGGGAATAAATTGGTGAAATATAAATTTTCTTTCCGGTTTGGCCTTTTAGCGCCACAGAAGCTTTTTCATATCCAATCACTTTGAAATTAAGCAGGATGTAGTTTCTTGATCCAAGGGCCCACATTGTCGAATTTGGTGTAAATCTGCTCAGATTTAAATGTAGCACCCAAGAACGAACCTTGCCAAATTTGAAGAAAATTGGTTCAGTTTTAGATATGGTCCTCCGATTTGGCATCTAAGCGCTACAAAATACAAATTGTTGTACAAATCGTTATCATAGGAAATTGTATTTTTTAAATGTCCTCCGAAAGTTTCAAGCTCTCTTTGTAAATGTTACAAATGTCCTCCTTTTCTGACACAAAAGTCCTCCTTTCCCAAAAAAGGTTGTGGTAACCCTGTATATATTCGATCCCTTAGGTGTTAATAGCATCCGGCAGGTATTATCGCGATCACTGGACTCTCCTTCGCCACATCACTGAAGGCTTTGGTGTAGTGTCGTGTTGATGCTGACGTTATGGACTTTAGCCTTTTTCAAAGACATGAAGGGGTTCATCAGCTGATTCTATTGGTATTGTTACACAGCTAAAGTTGGGGCCCTTTCAGCCCACTCAGTGGCTTTAGAAGCGTTTTACAGTTACACTCCCATTCTGTCCCTTATTCTACGAAACAAGTGCTCCAGAAGTTGGACAAAGGCTGAAAGGAGGGATATTGGTTATTAGTTACTGCATGGGATCTGAACCAGTTTTTGGACTTGGGGCCGCGAGCGATTCCTTCCATGTCCCTAAGAAATATGCCAAGTTTAAGCAGTAATGATTATGCACTAAAATATAGAAACTAGATCCGTCAACTCCGGCAGATCGGCAGTTGCATTATCGAAGCTAACGATAGGGATGAATTCGTTCAGTTCGGAGATTTCACTATCAAAGAAGTCGTCGAAAGTATTGTCGCCAGATTATTTTTTCGTATTACCTACTTTTTGAACCCATCTCGTACATTGAATAGGGCTACATATGTATGGTATATTACATCGTCCTTGTTGGCACGTGTTGTTGGCTGTATATTTTTCGAATTTTTGCATGACAACTTAGCATTAATTTCATCGTTGCTGCAATTAATCTCAATGCACTAGTGGATGTGGGCTCGATTTGTTCTAACCCTTAAGTGTCAGCTGTTACAATATTTTCTTTGTTTGGTTGGCAACACTTTGCCTCATAAATCTTGTGTGAACAACATTTTGCGAAATTCTTTAGTGCAAAACAAGCGTTTATTTCACATGCGGAGAACCGCAACATCTATTTTAAGTTTTCACATGTACCCCAATAATTTGACAATATGAACTATCTACGTATGCACATTTGCCAATTATTTTTGGGTAATTCTTATTTAGGCGACATTGCCTGTAGCAATATGTACTATATTTATACAAGGGGCACGTTCATGTTTGTATGTAAATTTCTGTTAATAAATTAATATAGAGATAAATTTAATTTAATTTGTAGTGGTGAGTTCATTGTACTCTAATTTCTCGCATGTGCCAAAACGATTTTCTCTTGTGCGTTATTGTCAGTCACTAGAGCAAAACTGCCGTCTATATTTACCTAGTTAAACCTTGACCTCAAAGCAAACTAATAGTTATTAAAACTATTTTGTTCTTTGATCTTCTTGTGGGGTGTTATGATTTTTATACATGAACTTCATAAACATATGTATACGTATTGGGTATTTTCTGTTGGCGTGACAGAACTTTCTATATTATCATATCTGTCAACTAACGTATGCCATAGAAATGGATGACATCGGTTTCGATTTTTGTGAAACATCTTATTATACCATACACTATATGATGGTGTAGATATAATTTTGTCACTCCGTTAGTAACAAGGTAGTAAGAACAGCGATTCAACGTAGAGCACCCTTGGTAGCTTTAAACGGTTTATAGTAGTGGTTCTACTTAAAACGAATTCCCCATAAGGCTGACGCCTGGCCGCACACCGAAGCAAATCAATGCGAAAACTGCTCGAAGGCACTGCTAAAACAACGACGCAACATGTCATGCCGACTGCTTCTCGTTCACATTCGGCGACCAAACTGGCGTTGCATAGTTTGCCTGATCATTCTACCCCCGGTTGCAATGATATCCTAGGTAGTCATGGACCTTCACTTTCAAAAGCAGCCGCAAATCTGCAGTCCATGAAGTAAACATTGTGGCCGATGATTTGGTGGAAGAAATCTTCATGCTGACACGATCAACTAGGGATAAATTTAAACTCTCACAGATGTCATCGACTTTAGCATCGTACAACCATTGTCATAAGTAATGATTTCATAGGTATATGCGGGGAACTTCAAATCCGATGTTCTTGTTAGGAAAGGGACACCATTACAAATTCTCCAAGAATTTTCATGTATTGGTGCGACACTATGCACATACAAGTTTTAGCGTGGCTAGATTCAGTCAGGTTGTCCCATGAGAGATGGATGGTCAAAACATCTTCTCGTACTAGAGAGAAAAGTCTAAGTTTGTGTCAGTTCCGACGGGACACTGCGGTTACGCCAGCCGATGCGGAATCCATCACTAAGGTGCTGAAGGTCTGCAATCCCGGTCTTCCAACTGGCAACTCGGAAGTCTTCTCATACTAGAGAGGAAAAACTCTCAACGTTTGTGTCAGTTCCGAAGGGCCATTGCGCGATCGGCGAATACGCCAGAAGCCTGGGAATTTAATCTAATGACTTCTGCAGGTGGGATGGGATATGCTAGAGTTGACTTTTCTAAGAAGTCTGACAGATCTGACCGGAACTGATATTCATATTAGTGATAACTTTGTGTATCCAAACAGGTTTGTTCCGATGAGAGGCAACTGCTCCCGTTGAAGAAATAGGGACTTCAATTGGTCTTTGTGAGCTGATGCCTCCTGCAGCCAATCTAACCTAACCAAACATTTTCAACACCGCCAGGTGATTGCTCTCTCCAGATGAACCGCCGGCTTCGGATCAAAGTTGGCAGTGGTAACGCTGGTCCACGGTCCTTCGCTGATGTTGCGTGGGACAGATTGGTGCTGGTGGTAATCAGCAGGGGAGAGGAAGACAAAAAAATCCGCAGTGGCAAGTGGAGTGATATAGAGAGCACACTATGCTCTACCGGATCTGGCTCCTGACGGTGACGACGCAGGCTGGTATCAGGCCCGCATAAAGCTAATACCGTATAGGAATATGAGCTCAGTTGAGCGCTACAGCTGCGCTTGAAGAATATTAGTGAAATCTGACCAGGTGCGGCACTGGATGTTGTCGCAAAGGAGGCCCAGGGCACATGCATGGATTTCGGCTACATAACCCTATGAGGAATCCATCACTAAGATGTTGGAGGTCTTTAATAGCGGTCTTTCAACTGGCAACTGCAAGGTTGGTAGATTGGGTGAGGCGGATAGGTCTCGGAGCCACGCAATATTTTTGCAGAATGGCGAGTCTCCATCCCATCTCGCCAAGTCAAATGGTATAGTGTCATAGGGAGTCAGCAAAATCCGGTTTAAGGTATTTAAGCGATAAGGGAGGGGATTCGACAAATACTCTACCAGATAAGATGCATCTTCCTCTTCGCAAGTAGCCGAGCTGCTTCTGGCGGTAATTAGCGTTTCAGCCTATCCCAGAGTACTTGGATGCTTGGAAAGCTATTTATCACAGGATCTGATGAGTCATGTAAGGATGAGCTTCTATGCGACACCGACGAAGAGGCAGATATAACGGTGGCGCCGAAGCCTGAACATGACCCGGCTGCTACAGGTAAATGTTCGCTACTCTAAGGCTGCATCCGCCGTCCTAAAAGCCCTCCTAATGCAAACAAGGATTGGTTGAGAGGTGATATGGTTTGTGGGCTTAGGATGCAAGGTTATTAGAGTATCCTTAATATTTATCTTCTTCCTTCTTTCAGTAGAAAACTCCCATATTTGGTTCGCTTCCGTGTATATAGCACATGACACTGAGGCGCCATTCTGTGCATTAAAATCACTGGTAGGAGCGGCAAACGAAAAGAACATGATCGTATGTATTGATGTCAATGCACATCATCATATCGACCCCTTTGAAACAGAAACAGAAAATAATAGGAAGGCAGATTAGATCAAATTTGAAACACATTCAACAAGTTTCTTCCAAAAGACCAGAAATTACCGTGCAAGCTATAGGGGATATAGAATAAACTTTGGAACGAGTCACTTCCAACCCTGAACAGTGGAAGCCGCATGTCCCAAATTAAAGACAAGGGGCAAACAACGACCGCCACGGTGGACGTCTCAATTAGTTGTAGTGATGAAGTGCAGCATAAAGTTCTTTAATAAGACAGATGCCACAAGATCTTCACAGGACTTTAGCATCTAAAGAAAAACTCAAACGGAACAAAATAGACTTGAGAAAGGCACATAATAAATCCTGCATTGATTTCTGCAATGGCGTAGAAAACTTATCCGAAACCTCTAGGTTACGGATATTTTTAGCCCCAACATCTTGTAATATTCGGTACATTAAGAAAGATAATAAATATCTCATGAACTACGTCCAGTGAGGAATTACTACGGGTGCTACTGGACTATGTCTCACCGGCGGAGCTGCAGGCTGTGGTTGATACAATTGTTCCTTACCTCAGGGAGCCCTGTACTTGTTGTATAAATCAGCCCTATAACCAACAAAATGGAGAGAAACCAAGGTTATTTTCATCCCAAAAGTGGGCTTTCACACCCATACAGGAACTAAGGATTTCCGGTCGATTAGTCTATCATCATTACTTCTGCAAGGGTAAAACCATCGAATCCGCCCTGCACGATCTTGTCAGCTTTATTGAAGGATCTCTATATGTTAAGGAATATACACTGGTAGCTTTCTTAGATATATAGAGGCTTTCAAAAACATAAATCCAGCCGTTGTAATTACGGCTCTGGCAACCCTGGGGGTTGGAAACAATATACAAAGGTTCATTTATTAAAAGACGAATGGCGTTTTGTTGTCCATTAGGTGTTATTTGATTTGCCTTGTGTTATGGGCTCTACTGTATTTGATTCCAGGCCAATGAAGATGGCTATTTCCACAGGATGGGTCCAAAGAGACTTGGGAATAAGTTGATTAGGTTTGGCAGAACAGTTGAACAGGTGAAGTGTGTCGAATTCTCGCCCAATATAAATTGTGGCGGCAATTTCGCTTCATTCGAAGCCACTGATGGAGAGTGATTTCGTAGCACGAAGTTCTCTCTATTTGTTAACGGTTTCAGCGATTGCGTCAGAGTGTGAAATCACTAAGCCTGCCTGGAACATTCTATGATCTAGAGGTTTCTGATCTGTCTAGGAGGGTGTAGCCTACCCTCAATGTGGTGCTTAGAATGGCTATGTTGGTAGCATACAAGCAGATACTTCTTCGACAGTATAATCTTCGCCTCCTAATATAGGTGGTCTACATGAGCAGGCACCCTGTCGCAGTTCTCAGTGCGGCATTTCGCCAAGTCCGCAGGCTTTTCCACCTTGTCTGTGCTCACATTCGGTGGCCACATTGGTGCTCTAAAGTTAATCACAGACCGACCTATCGATTTGTCATTTCATTGCAGATAGCTGTAATAATATGTGGTTGAAATTCTTGTGCCATAGAGTTGCTCCTTCACTTGATCTGTCCATGCAGTAAACAGTATTTTAGATGATTTTGTGGCGAATATCTTCAAGTTCCTCGCTGCGAAGAATTTGGAAACTCTGCTAGGCAGACATTAATTTTTTTACATATCGTCGGCTAAATGCTATTTTGTTCCATACGCCATTTTGTATGATCGGAGAAAAACGCAATTTATTGTTTGAGTAAACACTGGACCGAAGAGTTGCACACTTTTTATTTCATAGGGTTCCCAATACTGTTTGTATGATTCTCATGCATTTATATGCCATTACATTTAAAAATAAGCAAGTTATAACAATTTTTGTACTTGGCATTTTGGTCCATATCCACTTTTATTTTAACATTTTTTCATATTTGTATTACATGGACCAAAAAGAGGGTCGGTATGGAAGGACAGTAATTTACATATTGTGATCGAAAGAACGCAAAATACTGAGTCAAAAATATAGGGCGATAGAAAAATGGAGACATAGAACAAAAATATCAAAAATATTTCCCGTTATTCAGAGTTAAATAAATGTACCTTACCAATATCTCGAAAACTAGACGAGATAGGAAAAACATGATTGCAGATTTTGAAAGAGCATGCTTGAAACCAATATTATCAACTCCTAACTCAGAAAACACAAAAATGACGTATGGACCAAAATAGCATTAAGCCGACGATATGTCATCCATAAAGGGTTTGAAGCCATAATCTTACAGTTATCAGCATATGATACAATTTCAACGCCGTCAAGTGGTGGAATTGCTGAAAGGTAGTGGTTTAACAGTGCGTGAGATATCACCCCATTTTGGGGAACTCCTTACTCGCATTACTTGCCTGTTTTCAATAGCTATTTACCGATACCGGTAAATAATCCAGCCACTTCCGCTAATATGCAAATATTCGTCGACTTTCCTATTAATTTCAGGATTCACTTCCCTGATTCTAGGACCATGCCAATCCTTGAATCCTAGAAATCAAAACTGAATCTAGAAATTAATGCCGTTTTTACTTGTTTGTATTTATGATAGTTCGCGCCTGCTATGCGGTTTCAAATCAGGGCCACGCATTTTTTCAGCGACGATAACACCTTGTTATTGCTGATGACTTATTGCAGATAAGAACAAATAAAAATTCTTTACGATTCTACGCAAAAAATGTCTGTCATTCCAAAAAAATCCCCAAATACATACGAGTATATATTGCCATACATAGATAGGTCTATATTTGTAGTTAGTTTTATTCAATTCATTCGACGTTTTCATTTGAATCTGACATTTGTTCGCCGGTCGGTCGACCTTATTTCGCACATGCACGAACTTACATTGTTATTTACATACACAGACTGAATTACAAGACAAAATGATTAACTAGCAGTTTTTATTACGTAAATAAGTGAGCTATTTTTAAAACGAGAAAGTGCCAAATCACTTACTTACGTCGAGCTTATTATAATTCAATTCAGTTTCTAAAACGTTATAATAAGTTTTCTAATAAATTAAAATTAAAAACATTGAATTTGGTATTTTTGTTATTTGTCTCTTTTTTCTAGTTGTCTATTTATTCGATTTGGTTAAGGAGAGGCGGGGGCGAGGGCGCACATTTGTTTGAATGTTTTAAGCGCGATAATGCCCATGCAATCTTTATGTAATGTAAATACATGCGAAATGTAACATACAGCTTATAATAAATTATTTCGGAAATATAACTAAACGTGGATTGTGTGAAAAGTTCTGCAACCGGTGCACACTGGGGTAATTTCTTAAAAGGAAATAAATCTGTAATTTCTTACCATGTCAATTGATTAACCGTACAGGATTGGAGGTACAAGACTTCAATGTGGAATGCCATGGTTATATATACAGGGGTCGGCGGTAAAAGTGTTACCATTCGTACTGTAGCAATCAAACGGTTTTATATTTTCTGATGAACAAATTTTACTGTTCTTAGTTTGGTCAAATCCACTCTTTTCTGTCGTGGCAATTTCGTAGCACGACGTTCTCTCTGTATTTGTTAACGTTTCAGCGACTGCGTCAGAGTGTGAAATCACTAAGCCTGCCTGGAACGTTCTTTGATCTAGAGGTTCAATACTTTACCATTTGCGACTGTTTTTTTTCTAGAAGTCCGATTTTAGAATCAATCCCCTAGATCTGAGTTCTTTTTGCCCAGGTGCCAGATTTTACGTTCAATGTGGCTACTATACAGAGTATGAAGCCACCTTTTTTCGCCAGCCGAAGCCGCCGCCGATCTTTGCGGCTAAAATCGGCTGAGACACAGCCGCCGTTCCATAGAAAAACTTTAAAATATGGATAGATACAATTTACATTTTTGATAAGCAAATAACGATATAACAGATATATCGTCCCCTCAATAGAAGAATAGAGTACAGGGTCTCCCATATTCGACGGACCCATCTGGCAACGCCATAACTTTTGACAGAGATGTCAGATCGCTTAATGACATACCGCGTTTGAAGCGTCAGTCCAAGCAGATTTTTACCATGGAACAATACACGCCACGCGAGCGCTCTGAAATAGTTGAAATTTACATTCAACAGAAGAAGTCAAGTCAACGTGCTTTTAAAATATTAAAAAATGTGAGAAGTGCGCCTTCTAAGAACACCATTAAGCGTTTATACGAAAAATTTTCGACTGGTGAGGCTCTTTCTAATCCGAAGAGGCCAAATAAAAGTCGACCAAGGCGATCGGCCGAGAATATCGCTGCCGTACGAGCCAGTGTTGAGAGGTCCCCAAGAACATCCCAAAAACGCCGTTCTCAGCAGTTGGGCATGGCTCGGTCCACTTTACAACTGATTATTCGCGTTGATTTGCATTTGTTCCCGTACATAATTTAATTGACGCAAAGATTGTTGCCTGCGGACAAGCCTCGTCGATTGGAATGGGCCCAACGAGTCCGTGGGTCCGTCGAATATGGGCAACCCTGTATACACATAAACACTATTATTTTTTATTGCATTTTAATAATCTACGCAATTGGTTGTATGTATATCTATGGGTGTTTTTTTTAGGGGTATAGAACTTCGAATTGAAATAAAACACAAGAAAATCGTTTTAAGGTCCATCAATTTGGCTTTATTGGAAGGATAATTTTATGCCATTAATGTTTAAATATGATTTCGGGCATGTGGCCGCCGCGGCTGGCTCGAATAAAGCCAATTCAACAGGTCCAATTTTCAACCACTTTTTCGAGCATATGGGGCCGTATGTCGGCAATAACGCTACGAATGTTGGCTTCCAATTCCCCTAACGTTTCTGGTTTGTTAGCGACTTCACATATCCCCAAAGAAAATAATATAATGGTGTCAAATCACACGATCTTGGTGACCAATTGACAGGTCCATTCCGCGAAATTATGCGCTCATCGAATGTTTCCTTCAATAAATCGATTGTGACGTGCGCTGTGTGGCATGTAGCGCCGTCTTGTTGGAACCACAACTCATCCACATTCATGCCATCCAATTCGGGAACAAAATAGTCGGTTATCATAGCTCTATACCGGTCTCCATTAACGGTAACTGCCTCTCCAGCATTATTTCGGAAGAAGTATGGCCCAATGACTCCACCAGCCCATAGAGCACACCAAACAGTCAGTTTTTGTGGATGTAATGGCGTCTCAAGGGTCTCATGTGGATTCTCTTCACTCCAAATGCGGGCAATTTTGCTTGTTGACGTAGTCTTTCAACCAAAAATGTGCCTCATCACTGAACAAAATTTTGCGATGAAAATCAGCAACTGAACCATTATTTTCGAAATAAATTTGCACGATTTGCAAGCGTTGTTCTTTTGTCAACCTGTTCATGATGAAATGGCAAACCAAACTGAACATAAATGACATTAGAGTTGCCAGATTTGACCACAAAATGCCAGTTTTATCTCTATTCGAAAAACAAAGCTGTAAAAAAAACACCCAGTTATACTTCCACAAATTGGGTTATTTGGTTTTTGAAATTGATTGTTCATTAATAAAAGCCTACGTTCCGATATAGAGTTTCAATATCACAAAAACTTCAAATATGATTTTCTCGAAACGACAAACAAATTATACCCTATTCATTTCTTGGGGGGACGATATGGAAAGTGATTTTCGTTTTGATTCGTTTATTGTCACATGTATTAAAAATGAGAATATTTATAGTAATAGAAAAATAATTATAAAAACTATTTATTTTTTAAAGGAAATAATAAGATTTTTTATTTATTATTAGATTAGGTACACATAGAGAAACGAATATTTTCGAAAAAAACAATGGAGTATTACAGAATTGTAATACTGCATATAAATTAATACCTCCATTGTAAAGAATGCTAAGTTCACTTGGTACGTTATACTGGAGATTGCATTTCTAAATATTCTAAATTGTCTGCAGTCAAATCCATCAATTCAATGAAGTTAAGCTCAAAACAAATTACAAGGTAATTCTACACAAATTTCACTAAAGCGACGATTCACCTCTCCTGGAAACCAGTTTCGACTTAGCACACTTTGAAAATCTGATATACTCGATCCGCTTAGCGTCAATTTTTTGACTTATCATTGTATGGAAATCGGTATAAAAAATACCCGCCACCATAGGAGCGTATACTAACTTTGTCATTCTGTTTGATCGTCGTGAAATTCTAAGACGATTTAGCCATGTCCGTCTGTCTATCTGTTGAAATTTCGCTACAGTCCGTAATAATAGAGCTAGGTTAATCAAATTTGGTATACATTTTTCTTATAGTTGCAGGTCGTTTGGGATTGCAAATGGGCCATATTGGTCAATGTTTTGATATAGCTCCCCTATAGAGGTCGCTCCAAATTATGGTTTTTGAGCCATAGATACCACATTTTTAAAGCAATTTAGCTGAAACTTTTCAGTTTGTATTATATTTTGACAAAAATTCATCACAACAAAAATGTTATCTTCATATTTCATATTTTGTTATAGTCACCCTATAGAGGCCGCTCCAAAATATACGTATTTAAGTCATAATTACCACATTTTTAAGCATTTTAACTGAATCCTTGCAGTTTTTATTTTACTTAGGCAAGAATTCATCACAGTAAAATTTCTACAAATCGGTTCATATTTTGTTATAGTCCACCTTTAGATGTCGCTCCAAAAAAGGCTTGCTTAAGCCATATACACCACATATTGAGGGCACTTTTGCTGAAACTTTTCAGTTTGTATTCTACTTATATTTTGGCAACAATTCATGTCAATGAAATTTATACAAATCAGTTTATATTTTGTTGTAGTCCCTGTGTAGAGGTAGCCCACAAATATGCTAATTTAAGCCATAAATACCATTTTTTTAGATTAAGAGTTTGGCTAAAGAGGCCTAAAATTTGGCTAAAAACTGTAGTGTTCGTTTTTTCAATAAATCGCTTAAACAAAAAGATCGTTCCATGACTTGTTCATTATCCAAAAATCTTTCAGTAATAGAATTGAATGCAATTCATGCTGGAGGGTATATAAGATTCCGCATGGTCGAACTTAACGTTGTTACTTGTTTCACTCACAATATCTTACAATTAACTTAAAAACATCCATTATTTATGAATATATGCCAGAGCTTAACTTTTCAACTACTATTTATACCCTACACCACACTGTGGTACAGGGTATTATAACTTTGTGCATTTGTTTGTAACACCCAAAAGGAGAAGAAATAGACCCATCGTTTATTATACCGATCGACTTTGAATTACTTTCTGAGTTGATTTAGCTATGTCCCTCTGTCTGTCTGTCCGTCTGTCCGTCTGTCTGTGCATGTATTCTTGTAATCAAAGTACAGGTCGCAATTATGGTCCGATCTCGACGAAACTTTACACATATGTTTTATTCAGCCCAAGGACGATCCCTATTGAATTTGGTTAAAATCGGTTCAGATTTAGATATAGCCCCCATATATATGTTACCCCAGATTTGACATGTAAGCGCTGTAAAAACTTTATTTTATATCCGATCAGTATGAAATTCGGCAAAAAGAGGTTTCTTATTATATGAAAGAACACTGCTAAATTTGGAAGAAATCGGTTCAGATTTAGATATAGCCCCCATATATACGTTACCCCCGATTTTAAGTGTAAGCGCTGTAAAAATTTCATTATACCCTACACCACACTGTGGTACAGGGTATTATAACTTTGTGCATTTGTTTGTAACACCCAAAAGGAGAAGAAATAGACCCATCGTTTATTATACCGATCGACTTAGAATCACTTTCTGAGTCGATTTAGCTATGTCCGTCTGTCCGTCTGTCTGTCTGTCTGTCCGTCTGTCTGTCTGTCTGTGCATGTATTCTTGTAATCAAAGTACAGGTCGCAATTATGGTCCGATCTCGACGAAACTTTACACATATCTTATTTTTGGCCCAAGGACGATCCCTATTGAATTTGGTTAAAATCGGTTCAGATTTAGCTATAGCCCCCATATATATGTTGGCCCCGATTTGACATGTAAGCGCTGTAAAAACTTTATTTTATACCCGATCAGTATGAAATTCGGCAGGAAAAGGTTTCTTATTACATGAATGAACTCTGTTAAATTTTGAAGAAATCGGTTCAGATTTAGATATAGCCCCCATATATACATTACCCCCGATTTGACATATAAGCGCTGTAAACATGTTATTTCATATCCGATCAGTGCGAAATTCGGCAAAGAGAGGTTTTTTATTACATGAAGGAATACTGCTAAATTCGGAGAAAATCGGTTCAGATTCAGATATAGCCCCCATATATATGTTACCCCCGATTTGACATGTAAGCGCTGTAAAAACTGTATTTTATATCCGATCAGTGCAAAATTTGGCAGAAAGAGGTTTCTTATTACATAAAGGAATACTGCTAAATTTGGAGAAAATCGGTTCAGATTTAGATATAGCCCCCATATATACGTTACCCCCGATTTGACTTGTAAGCGCTGTAAAAATGTTATTTTATATCCGATCAGTATGAAATTCGGCAGAAAGAGGTTTCTTATTATATGAATGAACACTGTTAAATTTGGAAGAAATCGGTTCAGATTTAGATATAGCCCCCGTATATACGTTACCCCCGATTTGACATGTAGGCGCTGTAGAGGCTGTATTTTTTATGCGATCAGTACGAAATTCGACAGAAGGAGGTCTTTTTACATGAATGAGTATTCAAGGAAGATCGGTTCAGATTTATATTGATTGTTCCTCCTGATTTGGTATCAAACCGCTATAGAAGTTGTATTTTACTTCCGATCATTAAAATTTTCCAAAAAAATTTTTCTCAATTTAGGAACGAATATTGCTTAATTCAGCGATTATCGTTTCAGAATTAGATAATGTGTTTCTACCCATTTACCAATTATTCCAAATTATTATGGCAATGACCCTTATCGCATTGTTAGGGAGGTGTAGGGTATTATATAGTCGGCCCCGCCCGACTTTCTGCCTTTCCTTACTGGTTTTATATCCGATCAGTATGAAATTCGGCAGAAAGAGGTTTCCTATTATTTGAATGAACACTGTTAAATTTGGAAGAAATCGGTTCAGATTTAGATATAGCCCCCATATAAACGTGACCCCCGATTTCACATGTAAGCGCTGTAAAAATGTTATTTTATATGCGATCAATGCGAACTTCGACAAAAAGAGGTTTCCTTCTACATGAAGAAATACTGCCAAATTCGGAGAAAATCGGTTCAGATTTAGATATAGCCCCATATATATGTTACCCCCGATTCGACATGTAAGCGCTGTAGAGATTGTATTTTATATCCGATCTGTACGAAATTCGACAGAAAGATGTCTTTTTACATGAATGAGTATTCAGGGAAAATCGGTTCAGATTTATATATAACATCCGTATATATGTTGCTCCTGATTTGGTATCAAAGCGCTATAGAAGTTGTACTTTACTTCCGATCATTAAAATTTTCCAGAAATATGTTTCTCAATTTAGGCACGAATATTGCTTAATTTAGCGATTATCGGTTCAGAATTAGATAATATGTTCCTACCCATTTACCAATTATTCCAAATTATTATCGCAATGACCCTTATCGCATTATTAGGGAGGTGTAGGGTATTATATAGTCGGCCCCGCCCGACTTTCTGCCTTTCCTTATTGGTTTTAATATAAAAATGATTATCACAGAGCCGCGGTATGTCAATTTTATGTCGGCTTAGCCATCAAGCCGCCGCCGCCGATCTAAAATTTCCAATGGCAGCCGCCGCCGCCAATTTTGCCTCGGCTTCATTCTCTGCTACTATATGAATCTTAATAGTTTTTCGGCTTATACGAGTCTTAGCCAATAGCCCATTTTTTATGTACGTAGCCCCACAAGCGTTCGTTCCGATTTTAATTCTACACGCTCTAGAGGCCACATTTTTAAAAAGGTCGGAAATGTTGTCGATTATATTTTATATTGCCTAAAATCGTTTCGTTGTTTGATATATGTATGTAGCTCAAAAAATATGTATAATGCCATTTTCGAAAGAAAAATGACATGTCGTATCTCCAAAAGTAGATATGGGTAGTCAACATGTGATCAAGCTTCATCTTTGATACCCGGGTATTTGTGAATTTAACCTAAGTGCATATTTTATTGCACATAAACGAATTGTATAGCTGCAACATTGTGGCAGTTAAATTAATTTAACTTACGTGACATATTGGCTAAGCTGCCACTAAAGCCATGCAAAAGTAGATGTGGCAGCTAAGTCAAAACTACTGTATAAAAATACGGAGACGAAAATATCGATGACTACACTGCGGAAGAAAAATCTATGATGTAAATCATGCTGCGCTCCTGTGGAATCTCCAGGACAACGTTGCACAGATCCATAACCAATGAAACGAGAAGAATAATTGAACTTAGAGCTATTATCCGAGATAGATCACAGTGGAAAATAATATATTTTAGCGCTGCAACAATACCATTTACTATTTTTGAATCGTTTTTGAAAACATTCTGCAAGAAGTTTTCTTTAAGAAAGCTGTCACTTTTGAAGCTTTTATTCTTTGACAAGTAGAAACTACGCCATTACTAAAAATGGAACGATACACGATTCAACAACGCATTGAAATTATTAAAATTCACTACAACAAGTAAGAAAGTTTCAGTCGGGTAAACCGACTAAGGTATACCCTCACTTTGTGAGTAATGTAATATATATATAACATTACACTAATAAATCTGTCAATAAAAAAAATGTGGTAGGTACCGGAAAGGTTTTTCCAAATGCACCTATTTTTCGGTAAACAGTAGATTATTAAATACATTGCATTGTGCCGAACTATAAGCCTTTATGTGCACTGGTATATTAAAGTTACGAATTTTGGTATGATTTGGTCATTTAATTTTAGTATGATTTAGTCATTTTGTGTGGGAGGTACAAAAAGAGGCGGGGGATAACGCCCACTTTTTACAGGACTATATGCACTACAACAGCATTACACTGTACAAAATTTCAAGTATTTGTATGCACTGGTATTAATGTTTAGCCGTTTACTTTTGGTACGAAACGGTCCATTTGTCTGGGAGGTACCAAAAGGGGCTGCACAATAATTCCCATTTTTTACCGGACTATAGGCTCTACAAAAACATTATACTGTAGAAAATTTCAACCATTTTTATGCACTTGTATTAAAGTTATAAGCAGTTAAATTTTGATGCAAAATGGTCCATTTGTGTGGGAGGTACCAGAAGGAGAAGACCAATATGGCCCATCTTCGAACTCATCCGGAGATAGATAAAAATATTACCGCATGCCAAATTTAAAGTTAATCGGTTACTCCTTTCGAGAGTTATCGTGCGCACCAGCCAGCAGACAGACAGACAGACAGACGGACGGACATTGCTCATTCGACTTAAAATTACCCAAAATGAATATCCGCCGAACATACTTGGGGTCTTATGTCACTCCTTCGATGTGTTACACTTTTTCCGTAGCAAATGATATACATATACCCTCGTATCACTAAAGTGAGGGTATAAAAATGGTGAAAATCTTGCAGTCACAGTTCGCAAAACGAAAGCGATTTTTTTTTTTTGAAGCGATGAGGCCCATTTCCACCTCGTTGGCTCAACAAGCAAAATTGTCGCATCTGGGGCTCGAAAAACCCAAGAGTTATTGTTGAGAAGCCTCTCCATCCTCAACGCGTGACTGTTTGGTGCGGTTTATGGCCCGGCGGGGTCATTGGACCTTACTTTTTCGAAAATGAGGTTGGATCAACAGTTACGGTGAATGGATTGCGCTATCGAGAGATGATTAATGATTTTTTATTGTCGGAGTTGGATGGTATTGATCTGGACAACGTTTAGCAACGAAACCATTGCTCTGTTACGGGAAAAGTTTCCGGACCGTGTTATCTCTCGAAGAGGTGATCACAATTGGCCACCAAGATCTTGTGATTTAACACCTTGCGACTTCTTCCTTTGGGGCCACGTGAAAGATAAGGTCTGCGCCAACAGCCCAGCGTCGCACAGTGGGCTAAAATGAAAAAAAAAATGACATAATTCTGCCATTTCCAAACCACTTATCGTATGACGATGAAATTTTAGGTGTGTATACAAGAGGTGTTAGAGAGTTTAAGTTCGGAACTTGGGCCCCCTATCTCATACATGGGCGGAGCTACAGGGCCCTAAAGTTGACCCCCTCGGGTATACACAATTTTCATCAGCTTCTAACTTTTGAACGGAGTTTTCGGTTTTAGTGGCGTTTGAATAGAAAAAACACGCGAACAAAATCGGCAAACTTTTGATTGAGATATTGGCTAAACTCCAAGGCAGATTAGTGTGTGTGCCAAAGTAATTGTGGGAGAGAGATGCAGGCGGAAAGAGCTCTCTGCCTCTCTCTCTCCTACAAACTTTGACACTTGCTTGGAAAAAATTGCCGAGTGTGAATCTGGACTTACTTGTGTCAAAATTAGTTGAAGTCTGCGGATAAACTTGACCAACTTTAAGTTAAGTACTTGCTAGGCCAAGTCGTGAATCACACGAGGCTATTTTCTAAGTAGATTCTCCTCGAATTCCCTTTTAAAATTGCGTTTGCGTTTTTCACACGACGTACTTTTGTTTCGGCTTTTCCTGTGTGAATTGTTGTTGTTTCAAAGTGCGAATGAATAACACAAAAGGTTGTGCCTGAGAAGTCCAAGTACGGGAGATTTTTTTCTCCCCCGACTGTCGACTTAACTTTCAGCGCGTGTGAATAGGGCCCAACACAATTTACCTTCATCTTAAACGGTCAGCTGTTAATTTGTTGGCAACACTTAACCTCACATATGGCGGCAAATTCAAATCATGCGTGAATTTTGAGACATCTCATATTTTTATTATATTTTAAATTTTATTTTAAATTTTATTTGAAATACATAATCAATACATTTTTAATCAAACACAATCAGTCAGTCCATGGTTACGGACTCTTATTGTTTACTAATTAAAAATGATTCCATGAAATTGTTTCTAAAGAATTGTTATTTACATAGCAAGTTATTACTTCTATGTATGTACATATGTCGTAATCGTTTGGCCGATTTATTAATCAGTGAGTTCGAGAAATAGTTGCCAACTATGTTCAGAATATTTACGAATATGTTTGTTCATATGTCGCATTTGCCAAATATAGATAGTATGTACTTGAGTTATTGTGGACAGCAATTAGCTTTGCTAATAATCTATATGTGAAATAAGATTAATAAACGTATTTGAAGCACTCGTACATACGTACATATGTATATTTTAGACGCTAATTACACATACTCCTATACTCACATATATTGCGCAATATAATCTTAGTCCAATATGATTATGACGTTTTTGACGTACTTGAGTGCAATAACCGTAAGATAACCAGACAGACTGACTATTGACTGGCGTAAATGATCTCATTTAAAAATCTATTTGAGTATTATTGCTCATATTTGTTGTTATTTCAGAAAATGTGCTTAGCAAATGCGGAAAAGACAAAGTATGTATTTAGCCCATTGTTCTAACACAGGGATGGAAGGGAAAACATATGTTTTCCCTAGAAGCTCCCGTTGAACCAATTTGATTGCTTTAAAAGGCTCAAAAGAAATGAGAGGAAAGCATGCCTTATTTTAGAGAGAGTGTGGCACAGACACTGAAGATGTTCTATTGATTCCTCTATACATCGATCATCAGACCGATACTCACTTACGGATCAGTTGTATGGTGGAAATCGGTAATGAAGAAATCACATCTCTCGCACCTAGCCAAAGTGCAAAGACTGGTTTGCGTCGGGATAACGGGCGCCCTCAGATCTGCTCCACAAATGGCATTGGAGGCGATGCTGAACCTTCAACCAATCGATATATACATAAAGTGTACCGCAGCGAAAGTGACCCTTCGGCTAAGGGAATCAGGAATAGCCATCAATACCACAAAAGGACATGGCTCAATCCTGGAAAACATGGGTATAACAGACAAAATCAGTAGGACAACGGACTACTTGACACCACGAACAATTCGAGATAGAAATTTTAAAGTAACTTTTCCTAGCCGTGAAGATTGGGCATCAAATAGCGTTATAGAGGACGATGAGATCTCAATTTTCACGGACGGATCGAAAATGGAGACGGGCACGGGTTCGGGAGTATTTTCCGACACCCTCAATCTCAGAATTTCCACCAGACTCCCAGATGAATGCACGGTCTTCCAGGCAGAGATCTATGCCATTAACATTGCCGCGAATCAGATTTTGGAACGGGATATTTCTCCGAAAAAATTCAAGATCTACGTCGACAGCATGGCAGCTCTCAAGGCCTTGAGCTCTAGAAATATTAAATCACGCTGCACAATGGACTGCTTTCTAGCCTTAAACCATATTCAGACGCACGAAATCACGCTCTGCTGGGTGCCAGGACATAGCAACATACAGGGCAACGAATTAGCAGACGAATGTGCCAGGATAGGATCAGGTGCGCGACTCTGGACGTGCAAATTCCGTTCGTGGAACTTAAAAACAAAATCGACGAACGCGGAGCAACACTAACCAGATCGAGGTGGGATACAGTACAAAACTGCAGGACTGCACGAACCCTTTGGCCATCCATTGATGTGAACCGTACCAAAGAATTGCTGTCCTTCAGGAAGACCACACTTAGCATCCTCACAGGAGTCATCACAGGGCACTGCGTGATAGGCAATATGGCTGCACGCATGAAGCTTCCTTATGAAGACTTCTGTAGAAGTTGCTTAGATGAAGAAGAGGAGAAGTCAGTACAGCACCTGCTATGCTCATGCAAAGGACTGCAAGAGTACCGTTTGGCCTTTTTAGGGCACAGGCTCTTCATAAACCTAGACGATCTAGCAGATGCACCGCTCAAATCCCTTCTCAAATTCATCAGTAAATCCCTCTGGTTTAGTAAAGCCACGAGGACAAACGAGAATAATTAGATCTTCTTCTTCCCCTTCCTAAATCGCCCCTCCCTCTTCCGAAACCTTTTCTCCATCTTCCTAATCTGTCAACCTCCAATTATTTCTTCTATCCTTCCTTTCTACCAATGGGAAACACAATGGACCGAATTGTCGGCCCCGAGTGAACTCGTCAGTTGTATTCTGACGGGCGTCCCTTTCAACCTAACCTAACCTTCCTCTTCCTCCTCGTTTCCACAGTTTTTGCAGAGTCATTTCGCAAGACCTACAGTCTCTCTGAATGCTATGCAGTCCAATCAGGCAGAAAGGTCTCGAGAGAAGGGCGTTGGTACGTTTGGATTTTAGGCAGAGCCAGATAAGCCTGGAATGTATGATGTTCTTAACTAGTGACCACCTGTCAATTTTTACTTAAGGTATTACCCCCCATGAAGAGCTTTCAGGTCACTAGAGGCATGTTCACTTATTCCCGTTTCCCTGAGGTATGTAAGGTAGTTCCTAGTCTTGCAAGTTCATCTGCTTGGCAGTTCCCTGGTATGTTCTTCTGACCCGCCACCCATATTAGGTGAATATTGAACTGTTCACTCATCTCGTTACGATATCTGCGACAATCGAGGAGAGTTTCTGAATTCAGGAAAATAGTTTCCAGGGTCTTTATATCAGCCTGACTATCAGAGAAAATATTGATACCGACTTTGGTCAGAACATTAATATTCAGCCATTCCGCTGCCTCTTTAATAGATACGATTTCTGCCTGGTAAACACTACAGTTATCAGGCAGCCTTTTTGCAATGGTATGGAAGTTAAAGAATCTCCTATGTCCTGGGATACGGCGATTCTATACAGATCTATGAGGTGTACGAGTGAGATACTTGTCAAAACTGGTTCAGGCGTAGAGTAAACAACAATGCCTGGAAGATCAGGCATTGACTTTAGAAGAACACTATGACCTTAGCCATTTCCTGGCCAAAGTGACATATTGCCTTGCTATAATATCTAGCGGCTTTCAGTACCTCCGTTGGTGTTGTTCTCAACACATCAGTGATGTACATAGCAGACATTCGCAAAGAGACATGTGCAAACGTTTGTACCTTATTTCTCCCGCTGAAAAGAACCATCGCTGGGTTCACACCAATACCATTATCGGAAGCCCGTTAATTTAACATAGCGACCAACAAAGGCGTCGTCATTTACTGCGACAGCCAAGCGCGATAAATCTCTGGAGGCTACATCCCTAAATTCGCAAACAGTCCTCGACTGCCACAGATCTCTCAACGAGATGGCTGAGCAGTTGAACATATACCTCATATGGGTAAATACTCATAGGGATATCCCGGAGAACAGCAAAGCCGATGGATTTGCTAGGAAAGGGAAGAATTTGCATATATTGGTGCGCCAGAGTTAGCCTGTCCAGTGAGAGATGGGCAGAAATCGACGCCTGTGGTAAAGCTAGATAAATTAGGTCAAAATACGACGTAAGAAGGTCAAAATATCTCCACCCACTAGAGAAGAAAAGATTGTCTACGTTAGTGTCAGTTCTGACGGGGCATTGCTGGATCGGAAAATACGATATGAGGTTGGGAGTTGAGTCCAATGACTTCTGCGGAAGATGAGAACATTGAGTACCCGCTTTGTTACTGTCCCGCATTGAATAAAATACGCCTGGATATACTGGGGTTGGCCTTTCTAGCAAGTCTGACAGATCTTGCCGGTAACCGACGTTCTATTTCCACGCCATCTGCATAGGCAGTGTTAAGGTTCACTCAACTTATCTGGCTGGTAAGCGATCCATCACCAGCCAGCAATTAAATCTCGAACACCCCTGTCCTATTCCATCTATTGCCAATTGATATTGTGTTTAGAAAAGTTGCAACCAGAGCGGTATTAAGAGAAGAACTTAGTTTTGATATAGCTCAAGGGCTACCAGATACTTGAAGTGCAGATGGGAAGTCGGCAAGTGGCGGAGTTGCAACATATCTCTTAACGTCAGCACTTCAACGTATATCATGTATCTGGGAATAGGAAAGGAACGACATTACAAATTCTCGAAGAATTTGCATATACTGTTGCGCCACTATCCATATGAAAACTTTGGCTTAGGAAGTCAGGCAGTCCAATGAGAGTTGGACAGAAATCGACACCTGGAGAGTACTTAGACAAATCTGGGCAAGATACGACATGAGAAGGTAAAAATACATCCTCGTACCTGAGAGGAAAAGTCTGTGTAAGTTCTGACGGACACTGTCTGATCGGCGAACACGTCACGATATTGGGAATTGGGTCCAATGACTTTTGCATAATCTGTGAAGATGAGGAAGAAGTGCAGATCATTGATCACCTGCTTTTTCACTGTTCTGCATTTAGTAAACGACGTCTGGATATACTGGAGTCGGCCCTTCTAGGAATTCTGACAAATCTTGCCGGTATTAATATTCGTATTTAAGATAACGTTGTGTATTAAACAGGTTGATTTCGATGAGGGGCATCTGAGCCCGTGATAGCACCTAGGGGCCTCAATAGGTCTATGTGAGCTGGCAATACCGGCAGCCACACAAACCTAAAAACATCTGAGTTGAAGCAAACTTACACATAATACCCTGTACCACAGTAGTTGTAGGGTAATTGGCTACACAAATTTCGTAAAGAATCAGGCTTTGATTATTTTTTCGTGTTTTTGTTAAAAATAATAATGTTTTTGTTAAATGAATCACACTTTAGCCGGGATAATTAAGGCATTGTCTCCATTATTAATCAGTATAAATTATAATGCTAAATTCTGTCATTTATCAGCTTCATTAAGTACAAGTGTATATTTAAGTAGTTGTGATTAATGTGTTAATTGTAATATGTATGTTTTAGCGAATAATTAATGTTCGTTGGCAATTGGATTTAAATTAACTTCAAACAGAAATGCCGATACAAAAAAAAATTTAAACAAACAGATATGAAAATTAATTGGAAAATCTTCCAAGATCCAAAAAAAAAACTGTCATTGCTTTCGACAAAAAGCTTTTCGGTATTAAATTGTAATTATTTTCTTTTTTAATTTATGGAGTAGAATAAAAATTGATAAGAAGGCTCTTAATCGCAAACTAAATCGAACTATAGAATACGAACGAATTATTAGTGGGGACGGATGTACGTACATATTTTATAAGCTATCATATCACACACAGTTTGATAACATTTTCTAAATATAAATTGTAAATTTTTAACATTTACCATTTAATTTATTACTGTCTTTTTTGCAGATAAGCAATTTCTTGTTTTTGTTACTACCGCCGGTGCTGATGTATCTGTTCAAAGAATACGGACGCTTTGTAACAAAGGGAATACATTTACTTTGGGCCTTACTGATAATTGTTGGCCTCAGTTCAATGTATTTCCATGCCACCCTGAGTTTGATTGGCCAACTATTGGACGAACTGGCAATTCTTTGGGTGTTTATGGCAGCGTATTCGCTGTTTTGTCCGAAAATATATTTCCCAAAATTCTGTCGGAATAACAGGTATGTATCAAATTTATCTGAATCAGTAGTAACCATGTTATGTTCTTCATGACCATAATATGATCGCCTAATAACCAGGTTATGATCTCTATGACCATAATATGATGCCCTAATAATCAGGCTATGTTCTCCATGACCATAATATGGTCTCCTTGTAACCATAATTGTGATATGGCTGTAGCAACTATGACGCATTATTGCTGTGAACATAATATGGCCCCAGTCTTTATGACAGAAAAACATAATTCAGACTTCGTTTAATCAAAGCGGAACAGTCGCCCAACAAGTGCTCAATGCTCTCCACTTCTTCCTCATCTCCACAGCTTCTGCGGAAGTCTTCGGTCCATCTTTCATCGGACTGTCTGACGGACTCTTGTTTAAGCTAAAGCTTGCATGTGGATAGTGGCACATCAATATATCCCGACCTAAGGGTGAAAAGGCGCTAAGTCCACTTTTTGCCAAAATGTATTTTTTGTAGCGGAACGTAAGATAAGTTGGATATACATCGATTTGAAAACAAAAATCCAAAAAAGTCATGCTTTGTCATCTTTAAAAGCTGAATCGTAAAAGCGCTAAGTCCATATACCCTTTATAAAAACATTCATATACAGTGAGTATTGCCTCTCCTGTAACATTTTAAATATTGGACTTAGCGCCTTTACACTCTTGGGTCGCGATATGCAAATTCTTCGAAAATTTTTAATATCGTCCCTTTCGTAGCAAGTTAATCGACTTTGCAGTTTCCTGGTATATCCCTATGTCCAGATAGCCATATGAGGAATGTGTTAAAATGTTCAGTCATCTCTATAAGATATCGGCAGTCGAGGGCTGTTTGTGAATTTAGGGATGTAATGCCTGCCCGACTGTCCGAGTAAATGGCGACACCAGTCACTATGTTGCTACTCAGGCATTTGACGACTTCCTTTATTGCCATTATTTCGGCTTAATAGACGCTGCAAGTATCTGGTAGTCTGTGTGCTATATCAAGACTATGTCTTCAAGATTCGAACCATCTGTATAGAAGTGGAGATTGTTTGTATTTCCTAGTATTCTGAAAACCCAGTCCTCCCTGGCAGGTATCTTAGTGGCAAAGTTATTCTCGAAGGTATATTATACCGTTAGTATATAATCCAATCGGTCGGTTACAACGGGCTAGTGAAACTCTGCTTTATTGTTTCGAGACTATAGTTTTGAAGGTATACAAGCAGGATATATCTCCCACTGCGAAAGGTGAGGTATCCATCGTGGTTGACACCCAGCCCGCTGGAAGTGCGGAGATACACATGACTATAAATTCTGGAGCTTCAGATTCTTCGGAGACTGAGGGAATGGGGTGCGTTTCTTGACTCTTTCATGCATCTGACGGGGACATGTTGCTCGATGATATGGACAAGGAGTTCGATAACACCCTTAGCGTGGAGGTTAATCTGTCAGTTACCAATGGTGGTAAGCATTCTACAGATTAACCTATATCACGCTAAACAGCATCAGCGGCTCTACTGATGCGCCTGTCCACAAGTGCAGTAGACATCGTCCTGAGGAAGAAATCCTACGTAGTAGGAGGAAAGAGGTGTGGTATCAGGACACCCAACACTGGGTACACCAAGAACATGCATTTTGGCCAGGAAAAATCTAAGCATTTTTCTCCTAACTAATCTTAGTGGTAAAGACCAAACAGGTGCTAGTCTATAGATAGGTAATCGTATATACTGGGTGTCCCCAGTTACTTGCCTTATGAAGATGTGGTAGTACCGACAGCTCTCTTCAGGGGAGTAGTAGAGGAAGCATCGTCTGATTTGCGCAGACATGGTGAATCACTTCTTGACAATATTGTAACTACCAGACAGGAATTACTCGTCGTGCAGTTCGCTACTGACTCCCTGTCAGATAAAATTGTTGGTTGGATGTAGGACCACTCATCCTCAGATTACCATTATATAGCGTACAAACTCGCTGAAAAAGTACCTGATCCTGCCGTTCACAAGACAAAGTGGCAACTGTATGACAATTTTTTTAGAAAATTCCTTAAAGAAGCCTGTTTAAAACCCAGGTACATGGGTAAAACTAAACCGCAATGGTGAACTTCTGAGTTAAAGGCTTGGAAAAAGACCTGCAATCAACCAGCTATTCAATAAGGCGAAAACTACTAGGGTCACCAATGACTGGGATGCCTATAACGAGCAACTCAAAATATACAAGAAGAAGTTAGAGAAAGTACAAAGACGTTCTTGGTACATCTTCTGTGGATAAGTGGAAAAGCTCTCGGATACCGCAAGGCTGCGTATGCTATTATCCGCTACACCCTATACAGTGGGTTACCTTCAGGATGAGATCAATAACTGAACAAGAAACAGCAGTCGCTGAAACTGCTCTACAAACATTTCCCGGGGATCAGCGCCCTATGCTCCAGTGGGAGTTAAAGGAATAAATATATATATATACATATATATATATATATATATATCCCCAACATAACTCGAGGTAGATAACAGCAGAACCAAAAGGAGAGCGAGACGATTGCAAGCATAGCTAGGTTGTTGACCGAGAAATTCAGAATCAGCTAGGCGATTAACAGCTTTGAGCCGAAAGCCGCAGAAAATGTTGAAGCTCCCCTGGCTAGAGAAAATTTATGAAGGCAATATCAGGAGGTATTCATACCCAAAACGGGAACGAGGATAGACTGATTGGGCTGAGGTTTAAGTGTGATTTCTTTCCCGCTTTCGATAGGAATACCACTTTGGTATCTCTCCATCGATTGGTATTTACTTCCTTGTCTTTGCGGACGTATTCTTCCTACACTGATCTTGCGAGTTAAGATTTGCTTTCATAAATTCCTTTCCTCTCGCGGATTTCATTCCTTTTCGATGTTGATGAAACGATTTTTGATGATTGCCCTGGCCGCGCTTGTTCCAGTACTTGCGAATTCCTCTGTTGTTCAAATGTCACTTAATTTATTTAAGTCTTAAAAATCTCAAATAACAACTGGTTTATTTTTTCATTGGTCCATATTTTAGTCCCACCCGATTTGAGTTTTTAATGCCATTAGTATTTTAAACTTTGTTTACCGCATACATATGTAAATCCACTCTAATGTGCACACTTGTAGGTTACCAGGAATATAACATATGTATAACCCTTCTAATCTACTCCATTTGTACTTTTAATTGAGTTAATGAATAAAAAATGAATTTACGACAGAATGCGTTACCCACCATTTCTGGTCAATTTGACGGTACCTATTATTAATTTAGTACAGAAGCGTACATATACATTGTAGATAGATTTTAATAGTGCATATGTATTTAATTATTTTAATTTCTTTACTCAATAAATATACGATAACATTCACACGTTCTATTTTCTGTTTTTTCCCCATTCAATTGCAGACGAACCTTCGGAGTATTGATGTTTACCTGTGCAATAATCGCAACGGGGCTGTCGGTATGGAAACCGATAGTTAATGCTTTCGTCCTAATGGCCATGGGTGTTCCAACAATGTTTATGTTGTACACCGAGTTGAAAAGGTAGGTACTTAGAACAAGTTGATTGCGTGTCCACTGGAAATATGCAACTAGATAACTCCTACACTCTAATCATTATTATTGGGTAAATACTCGTATGTACATAGAGCTTATGTTTACATGTGGTTTTATCTTCATACGAGTATGTATAGAGATAAGTACCGACTTGTGTATATACTCGTAAAGAGGGGGAGTGTTGCGTTCCCACTATGAGATAATCTCGTGGGTTTCGTCAATACCGATCCAACGGAGGCTTTAGCTGGAATTTTTGAGTACATTTGGACTCGTACAGGTCTTGCCTCATTCGTTTGCATACTCTATGAACAAATCTTCCAGTTCAATAAGTCTGTAGTAGCCATTTGTCTTAATACATATTCTTGTGGTATTCGCACCGAAGTGATAGTGTCCTATAAGGACCAATATCAAAACAATTTATATCTATCTAGGAGAATTAGATGACGTGGCCGCTTTTGGTCATAACTGGGCCAATTAAGCCTAGCAATCCTGCAAAGCACAATTTTCTTCACCCATTGCAGTGCCTCTTTCTTAAGCTCCAGTTTGTAAGTCGACATTAGCATTCCTACGAGTATAAGTGGTAATCAGTAAGATTCACTGTGTTGAACATATTCTAGCATCCGTCATGTCATCGCAACGAGTTAGTATGACATATGTGTATAATATTGTTTCATTTTGACTTCGGCACCTCTCAAGTCATCAAGGCTCTCAAAAGAGATCGACCGTAGAATCGTCGTCTAGCCATCGCCGAACATAACAAATTAGTCTGCAGTAATCTTTTGTCTTAACACCTATTTTTCCGGTATGTGCATCTAAGTGATATTATACATATCCCTTATGACCAAGATTTCTGCCTTATATGCCCTCCAAAATTCTTGACATCTGCGGGTCAGATTGAAAATTGAACTCTTTACAATCCATTCCGCTCTGCTTAACCCATTTGGTTAATATATTCAGAGCCTTTTTCGTTTTCAGGTTCAGAAAAGTGGCAATCTGTATATGAAGTATCCACTGAAACCTGGGATCTAACTCTGACAGTTTAACAGGTGTAGCGTTTCGTTTGGTCCCTGGTTACCTGCGCACAGGTGTTCGACGTATTGCCATCAGTTCTCAAACATCATTGATGCGGTTCAACCTGATCTCAGTTGGGAATACATGCAGGGAACAGTGAGGCAGATGATTTTGTGGTGGATGTCGTCATGTTTCTTTCAGTAAAAAAAATTGGTAAGTTAGACCAATTAGACTTCAATCTTTTCGCATATATCATCGATCCTCGTGTCGGACGCCAGAAGCGTATACGTATATAAAGTCAGGCTCAGTGGGAGAAGTGCCTCAAGAGTCTTTGCTTCTGACGAGAGAAGGGATACGAACGGCTACGATTCACCCATTCAATCATGAAAATTTGCTAGTTTCAGGGACTTTGATATTTCGTCTGAACCCAGAGCTATATATTCAGCTGCGGATGACATCAGCAATTTCGCCAACTGCAAATTGCGGCGGTGTTTCCTCGGCTTTTAGAGCATAAATACGCATGACACTCCTTCGCCAGACAGTCTCGGGGGGAGAAGAGCCTCAAGAGCCAACGCTTCTGGCGATAGAAGGTAAATCGGTCGTTTCACGATTTACCCTTACTCGCAAATATGTCCGTTTACAGTAGCGAGACCACTTCCAGACTTCGGGCACTATCACAGGGATAGTGATGTCAAACGGGAAATCCCGAAAAATCTCGAATCCCGGGATTTTTTAAAATGAATCTTCTCAAGAGCCAACGCTTCTGGCGATAGAAGGTAAATCGGTCGTTTCACGATTTACCCTTACTCGCAAATATGTCCGTTTTCAGTAGCGAGACCACTTCCAGACTTCGGGCAATATCACAGGGATAGTGATGTCAAACGGGAAATCCCGATCCCGAAAATCACCGGAAATCCAGATCCCGAAAAATCTCGAATCCCGGGATTTTTTAAAATGAATCCCGGGATATTTTAATAATATTAATATATGAAGTTTTCTCGTATATAATATTAAATGAATGATAGATACACTCTGCTGAAAATTTAAACTAATGAAGTAAATTGTTAAAATCAAAAAACATTGAGAAAATGTGAAATTAGAAATTTGGAGAAGAATTACAAAATATATCATAAATTTAATTGTAAAAAAGTGAACTTAAAACAAAAACACAAATGGAGTTTGTGTCCCACAAAACGAAGAACATTGTATTATATTCTTTCAACTTTATGAAAAATAATATATATAAAATCTGATTTGGATCGACACATCGATTTGGTTCTCAAAAAAACTGATTTCTCAAGTTGAAAAAATATTTTTCGTGGTTTAATGATGATTTCTAATTGTATGGTCCAAGGAAAAGCCGGGCTACAAAGACCATGTGGCTAGAGTTTGCAGCGATAGACCAGAGCCTCTGGTGGGAATCGAACCCACGACCCCCAAACTCATAGGCGAGCACCCTACCAACTCAACTACTGGGGGCTCATATTGTGAAATATTTTAATAAAAGTTAGTATTTTTAACAAAAGTTAATTTATGCTCAGCTACTGGGGGCTCATATTGTGAAATATTTTAATAAAAGTTAGTATTTTTAACAAAAGTTAATTTATGCTTTAGCTGTTTTTATCCTGATTCAAATTAAATTAAAACTGAACTTAAATGTTTGTATTCCATTTAGAAATATTACATTATTAAGAATGAAAAATCCAGAACTTCACCAATTGTAATTTTTGGCGGTGCTTCCTCGGTTTTGAGAGCTTGAATACGACGCACGAATCGTATTTTCGCCTTGTCACTCTCCGGATGCTCTATAACCTACCGATTAAAAAAATTTCAGCATCTCTTTGGATCGATCCTTCATGACAGGATTCGAAAGCTGTCTTAATGGTTGCCCACAATTTACCGTTACAGGAACTTACGTTTTATTATTTTCGTTGACTATTCTACTAATCTCCAGATTCAATTATCTGATTCTAGGATCAGCAGGATTAGACAGAAGAATATCATCACGCTCGTCTGCAAGTCCCGCTAGCTCTTCTGAGAAATTTTGACGGTATTCGATCAGCAGCAATAAAGGGAGCGACTGCTGCGTTAATGATTGCTCGGGTTTCCTTCTCAGTTACCCGGCCGTCGGAGGGAATGGGTAGTTCATTGAAGCAGTGATTGGTAAATTCTTTCAACCAGTCCCACTTAGCTTTCCTCTGGTTCAGAAAAGTACGGCGTTCAGAGATTTTTAAATCAGATGGTTAGTCAATGGTTAGGATTATGTGGAGGTTATTTGAACCAAATGAAACAACTCTGATTGAGAAAAGTACGAGGTTCAGACATTTTAAAATCGAAATTTTTTGTTCAATGAAGGTATAATGGGAGGTGACATGGTGATGATATTTGACCAGCTGCTGCAATCACCCATAATACGTGTGAAGGCGTTCTCATTTACTGTGCAGAATGTAGAACTATGTATTTGCTCAGCCAATGATATTCCCCTCTGCTCATTATCTAGGAGATAATGCCATAGTTCGTTCTGCTGTATACTCGGTCTTATTGTAATATTTTCTTTAGCCTTGACAATAACAAATACTTCAGCCCGAAATATGGTACACTCATCACATTATATGTCATTGTCATAATGTAAACATAGTACCATTGTATTTATTCGTCGATTATTCCTATTATATATTCGATATCGATTACATGCATATGGATTATTCATATTCATCACTAATAGGTGAATATCACCACTAACACTAAGAAATAAATTATTCTAATAATATTCCTCAACAAGAACGGTTGTTTTAGTTACAACAGTCATAACTGCTGCTTTGGGTAATTCTTGGACCTACATATAAATTAGTTTGTAAAATGAATCAAACTTCTTGAAAAACGTTTAATGTGTTCCAGAACAGAATGACCACATAGTCTGCTTTTTATCTTTAATATCGTTGTGACACTCCCATGCGTTGTTTATCTTATTTACGACACTGACATATTTCTTTGTTTACGATAGATTTTAACAAAGTACATATCGCTACAGCAGTATTCACAAGAACGTTATTTAAAAGAAGGTTTATTTATAACTTCATGGGAATGTGAGCACCTGTCGTAACATAATACATGAAAACGAGGGGCCCCATGGATCAGGTGATTAACAACGTTTGGGCGCATTCCAACTGCGGGGTAGTACTTAGGGATCTTGTTGTTTATATTAGACTTATAGAAGTTCAACTGAAGACACTACCTGTGATGATTCAACACCTCTTTGGTCTTAGGTGTTATATGCGAAATCTTCACGACTGCTTTTTATGATTGGAGGTTTTTTGCAGTTGGAACCATCAAAAGTTGCTAATTGCAGTGGCATGCTCTGAGGAAATAAAGAGGCTGTTAAAGATGACCCCCAGGGCGCTGAACTTGTAGACTTTGTATTGTTGAAAAGTTTCCCACAGTACTTCTTGACAGTAACTATCTATGAGGTCCACCAGGGTGGCTGCTGTTTATCTCTGGATTGGATTGTTTGGGCGAATCATTTAGAGTATTTGCGATGCGTTCCAGTTTCCTCGATGTCTGCACTTTCCTTTCAGGCTTTCTAGCAAATCTTGCTTAATTACAGTAGTATTAAACTGTAAAAGAGTGATTAACGATTACCCAGCACATTGCCAACAATGTATCCTTTAGTAGCCAGGACACAGTGAAGTAATCTGGAAAATGAACGGGGAAATAACTTAACCTCATAGAACGGAGAACTTCAAGCAGTAATCTTGGAAATTTCAAATCCTTTCGATACCACCAAGGATGAGTTAAAGCACCGAGCAAGGATGGCTCTCAAAATTATGTGGAACAACGAAATAGTGGGAGAAAATGCAAAGAAACTACTACGGGAGGAGCCAAATGAGCAGAAAACAAGTAGTTTACTGAATATTAACATGACCGAGACTAGTAAGATTATGAGTATTATAACAGGACACACAAGCACATCTGCACCGCATATGAAGAGCAGATAATGAGAATACAGGGAATGTAGAGAAAACATTCGGAAGATTTTCTATGTCAACGCCGACGTTTTTTTTTTTAACATGCTACATTCCGATACTTCGGGTCTGACACGTTACCAGATTTGGCTCATCTCAGAGAATCTGACTGGAAAATACGAAGGAAATTCGAGTCAAGCACCATTTGACTATAACCCTTGAGGTTTAAAAAATATCATAATAAGGAGCGCACAACAGGTCGATCCACTGGCTTAAGTGTATGACCACCGTATTCATGTGCATCACAAAAGGATGAGATGATTGATTCCGCCAGATGTCTAACAAATACTTGAGATTTGGGGACGATCCCTCGTTATCAGTTCTACCTGATCATAAATATCTATGGGCAAAACATGTTGGTGTCTTGGCTCAACCTCCTGTATAGGCTAAAAAAGCCACAGTAGCGCTATATGTCTGTAAACATGCAATATGCAGAACTGAGCGTACTAATCCTCGTATTATACTGCGGTTGTATATTATTACCTTTATACAGCGATTGTCACAAAGAAGTTATTGTCTGGTACGCGGTCCCGAAAATGTTATCTTATGTAATATACTGAGAAATGTCCAAAAAGTCTATGCCGGCGATTAAAGAACAACTCGAAATCCCCAACGTCTTTAGAGGCATTATACCGGTAGATCTGAATAAATTGGTTAAGGTAAGTACACAAGATTTGCAGATCGGACAACGTTGCCA
This sequence comes from Eudasyphora cyanicolor, assembly GCA_963930755.1. Taxonomy (NCBI): domain Eukaryota; kingdom Metazoa; phylum Arthropoda; class Insecta; order Diptera; family Muscidae; genus Eudasyphora; species Eudasyphora cyanicolor. The sequence goes on from OZ005737.1 coordinate 60,695,401, forward strand.
GAAAAATGGCGGAAAAATGCAACCCTGTGAATTTACAACCGTGTGAACACACAATTTTTGTTTTGCAACGTTAGCAGAAAAGTCATTGCGAGATAATTTGCAGATTGTTATATGTGCGAAGTTTTTGCATGTGACAACGGCGCAATTGCCAGAAAAACATTTTATTTGCAACACTGTCTATAATGTATTTTTATTGGCAATCCTGCATATAAATATTTACAACATATACTGTAAATATATAAAATTGTAATGTTTTCTTGCAATCGTCTGAACTCTCAATTCACCTTTGCCTAACAATTTGTCATTGTCCGTATATTTGCAGCACTTTAGCAGGGTTGATAACGTTTGCCGATCTGGCAATCGTCTATACTCAGCTTTAGATGTCCTAGAAATAGTGATATGGTTAACCCAAACAAGACGTAACTGGTTCTCTTTGCTAGGAAGTGTAAGGTTCCACACGTGTAACCTACTCGGCTAAGCTAGTCTTTTCAGAAAATTGTCCTTCAGACAAAATTTATTGGAACGCTTAAGAAGGGAAAGGAAATAATAAATCTAAAATCGTCCATTGAATAGAAGTAGTTAGTTAGTAGAAGTAGGTTGAAGAGAGTAAACGTTCCAACGTCTCATGTCCATGGACATACGCTTAAGCCACAGGTTCGGCCTGTTGTACTATAGTACTGTATTGTGGTGTGGTGGACGGTAAGAGATTCATCACCGATCAATTAATGAAGGTCTACAAAACTGCCTGTCTAAGCATAAGCGGAGCTTTAAGAACTACAGCGACAGAGTCTCTACAAGTCCTACTTCATATACTGCCGATTGATATTGTGGCTAAAGAAGTTGCAGCCAAAGCGGTATAAAGATTAAACTGAGAGAGGAAAAGGGTTGGCAAAATACCAGGAGTCTGAAATTTGATGAGAAGGTTGGCTTTAGATTGCACTGTAAGGAACTTATTCTTGATATATGTAGCTCACAGACTTCTATAAGTGAAGTTGCCATGTGGCTGAAACAACATATTGACCAACACTGGCGTCCTCATTTACTCTGACAGCCATTCTGCTATTAAATCTCTCGATGAAATAAATACACAAACAGCTCTCGAAATGGCTGATCAGTTTAACATGTACCTCATTTGGATAGCTGTGCATATGGATATCCCCAGAGAACAGCGAACTGTCAAGGAAAGGGAGGATATTACAAATTCTCGAAGAACTTGCGCCACTGTCCACATGTAAGCTTGGGCTTAGGCATTTCTTCAGAAGCCGAATACATAGCTTTGAGCGCAGCTACATCTGAAGCCATATGGTTAAAAGGCATCTGTGAAGATATGGAAATAATTGACCCAAACTATGCTGTAAATCTATTTGAGGATAATCAAGGCTGTATATTTATATCTAAGAATGCCGAATGTAAAAGATCGCCACATATCGATATCAAACACCATTTTATTCGCGATCATTTAACTCAAGGAAACATAGATGTACAATATATTAGAACTACAGAACAGATTGCTGATGTTGGTAGAAAAGTATTTTGAATTGTTAAATTTCAGATCTTTAGAAGTAAATTGCATTTATCAGAGTGAGAGAGGGTATTGAAATACTTTGTATAAAACACACTTGTAAATTTAATCGTAGAAGTCTTATAGATTTTGTATACTTTTATCTATTTGTTTTATTTGTCTCAATACTGACAATTTTCGTTCTATTTGTAACGTTCAATAAAATAAATTTTCCGAATACATCTTCTTTATATATAAAATCCTTTGTACGTTTGTTAGTAACGCGTGATCTCCGAAACCATAAGAGCGAATGGGCTAAAAATATTACACAATAGCTACAGTTTGGGCTCATCTGTGTTTTTGAATTATTTTCTCGGTGATAAATGGCGGAGTGGTCATAATATAATAGTTGTACCGATAATAGTTTTTACCAACCGCTAGATGGCGCTGTAGTGGACTTATGGTCAATATAATTTTTTTTCTGATTTTTTCCTGAAACTCGGTATGTATGCATTTTTGAATCAAATATCGATCAATAACAAACCAATACAGCCCGAACAGAACGGGCAGGACAACGTCTGCTGGGGTCAGCTAGTACTATATATTTTTCTCAAATATTTACAAGAAAGTCTGACAAATCTTGCTGCTACCAATATTTGTATTATTGAAAGCCTTGTGTATCAAACAGTATGGTTCCGATGACGGCATCTGAGCCTGTGTTAGGATTAGGGACCTCAATTGATCTATGTGAGCTGGTAACACCGGCTGCCATCCTAACCTGAGACATAACGTTCCGACTAAGGTTGGAATACATACATATTTCCCCGATAGTTAGGCTGTCATTAAGTCCCTGCATTATGTATTCCTGAATTGAAGAACTGTCCTCATCTGCCGCCGATCTTTTAACGAGATGGCTATGCAATTCAAAATCCAACTGATACGTGTGCCGGACCACATGGATATTCCAGGTAACTGTAGAACAGATAAGCTTACAAGGGTAGATACAAACATACTAATTCCAGGGATGATTTAATCTGTCAGTATGCCTCAAGCAACATGTAAACTATTGGGGAGAAAAACACATAAGGCGACTAACAATAGATGGGGTTCAGTAAAGAGTGTTATATACATACATATATCACGACTCCGGCCTGTTGGCACCTTATGGAATCAAGGCAAGAAATACATTTATAATTTATCTATACATACTAAGAAAACACTACATTGTGGTTTTATGATATTGCTGCCCTAGCTACAAATATTTCTTTTCGATTTTTTTTATCTATCAACAAATTTATACCCAATGACAACTAAAACAAATATTATATTATAACTCTTCTATATTCAGCGCCAAGTCAAATCACGATTCTTTTACTATTTTCCCCTTTATCTTTATAAGAGAGTCGTGGGTTTGCATTGTACCTTTCGCAACAATTTTATACGAAAACATGAATTTGTCAATGTCAGTTTCAAAGAATATATCATTTTCATTATCGTTTTGACAGTTGTGTGTTATTCGTGGACTTTACCCGATTAATTTGTTATGTTAGAGAATTTAAAGATTGATAGCATTTCGAAATGTACATATGAATTAAATTAATATACGTATAATGTGCTTTGCTATACGATATCCAGCGGATTGTGTAATTCGGGGACATAAAGAATACGTTGACAATTAATGCTACGTAGAAATTGCGGTTTAGGGACTGTGGACAGAGCTCGGGAAAAATATGGAAATAAATGGAAAAAATCCAAAAAATTATATTTATTTAGTTTTCGAATAACTAACATCGTAACGGAGAGTTGAAAAAGGTTAAAACAAATCCTGAATAGGTTCTGCAACTGCGCGTAGAAAGCTTATCAAGGCTACGAAAAAAAATTAACCTTAACACTTGTTACTACTGCGTACATCAAAACGAACAACAAGTTGTCAAAGCGCGATAACAGAGGCACTCCACAGGGAGGAGTTATCTCGCAATTACTATGGTTCCTTGTTATTGATGCAAGATTAGTCAAATTCGACATGGGGATTAAGGTTATAGCATATGCGGACTATGTGGTAATAATCGGCTCCATCCGTGATGAGTGAAGTCATGAACGGTGCCCTAGAATCAGGGGATGCCTGGGCCAAAAGTAGTGGTCTGGGAGTTAATCTAAGGAATACAGAGATGGTGTTATTCACCATAAATTCCGAATATGCAGCCTTCAATCTGCAGCAGCTACGTGGCCAGGAAATGCCATCATGTCAAATACTCAAATCACTCAAAGCATAACACGGAACATAACGGGGCAATGTTTGGTTTTCGGACGGTCGAACTACTAGCCCCACTTGTAGAAGTCATATCCATAAGTGCTGATGTACCACGGGTCAAACATCGCCACAACTGCCAAATTATTTGTTTATTTCTACCCGCAAATTGTTTGTAAAAAATTATTTTAATTTAATTAATTTTAATTTGTATATTATACATATATTTGCTATTTGTATTAATAATAAAATATTTGTTTTTTATTAAAAAATGAAAATAATGCAGTAAGTTCTAGTACCAAAAATATTAGATACATCGTTTATGGACTTTCGAGGCATTGGTGTTGGTTCAGGTGTCTTCTCCGAAGGAGCGAACATAACATTCTCCTTCAAATTTCCTGAGTATTGCAGCGTATTTCAAGCGGAGGTACTGGGCATAAAGTAAGTCCATTGGAATGTTTTGGATTGCCAGGCGGCTCTCCTAGAACTAAATCTAACATCCCCACATCAAAGCTCGCGAGGGAAGGTAAAAAAATTGCTAAGTTAGGTAGGGCGGGTCTGGGACTTTTTATTGATAAACCAGAAGTCGAACTTCACTTCCGCCTCCTTGACCATAACACGGTATTTTAAGAAGAAGTTCGAGCAATCACGAAGTGTGTGAACTGGCTCAGCAACACCACAAAGCCTAAATATGCCAACATCTTCACAGATAGCCAAATGGCGATTAAAGCAATAACATCGGAAAGGGTCAAATCCAGAACTATGTTGGGCTGTAAAAGAACGATAAATGATTACTCAGCTCATGGTCAATGACGTGTTTGCTGGGTACCAGGAAACGACGGAGTGCTTGGAAAGGGCAGAGAACTTCGAGTAATAAACTTGGAAAATTGCAAACCTTTCGAAGCCACGAAGAATGAGTTGAAGCACTGGGCGGTGATAGCTCACAAAACTGTGTGGAATAGCGCAACAGTAGGAGCAACTGCAAAGATACTGTGGGGTGACCCAAATGAAAAGAAAACAAGAAGTTTTCTGAAACTAAACAAGATCGAGATTAGTATGATGATGAGTATTCTTACGGGACACTAAAGCATACAAGCACATCTTCATCGCATAGGACTAGCAGGAAACGACGAATGCAGGGCATGCAGGGAAAACATCAAAACGATGGAACATTTTCTGTGTCACTGCTCGGATTTCACACAGGCAAGATCCCAACATTTCGGGTCCGACATATTACCAGACTTGACTCATCTCAGAGGATATGACTGGAAGATACTGAGAAAATTCGTGTCTAGTACCGATTTCTGTAACTCGCGAGGTATAGAAAGATCATAAATAAGGAGCGCACAATGGGCCGAACCACTGGCTTAAGTGTATGGCCATGGACATGAGACGTTTAAACGTCTCCTCTCTTCAACCTAACCTAACCTAGGCCGTCTATCCGAGATAGTTAACGCCTGGATCCCGGAATAGGGATCCTCTTCTAACGCTTACCACACAACGTAAGTCGCAACGCAATTGGGAATCGCTAAAAGTAATATCTTCAGTTACTATATTCAGATGCACCTGCCAACAATATAACATTCAACGAAGAAAGTTTCTGATCAGCCAAAATCGATCCATTCGCGATGCTGACAGGCCAATCGGAAACCACACAAAGCGACTCAAATTTCAATAAAACGATCACTTCCGTAGTTGTAACGAAGTAAGGAGGAGTGTAGTTGAACATCTCCGAAATACCAGAGACCTCTTAAAGTATCTCAACTCAACAGACGAGATTTAGAAAATGTTTCCTTTATTTAATCCACAAGGGAACATAGGGCTTCTAAAAAATTATTCCACCTTAATCTATCGTTGCATACAATTTTTATTGCTTCATATGATTTATTGGTCTGCCTCAATTCCGTTAAAATTGTTCTGCGCCACGTGTGTCTTGGTCACCTGGTCGCCGGCAACCTTGGGGGTTCCATTCTAAGGCCACTCTACTGTTCGCCGGTCTTTGAAGGGTGTGACCTATCCATTTTCTTCTGGCTATTTGTCGGGTAATTGTTTCTTCTTTAGTCAGCTTGAGGAGATTAGCGTTTGATATTTTATTTGGTCAAAATATTCCACATATTATCCGTAGGCATTTGTTTACGAATACATGAAGTCTCTGTGGTATTTTATTCTGCATCGGCCAAGTTTCGCTACCGATATGACACATTAGTTAAATACTCCCAACTTGGTGTTTCGGGATATTTGCGATGTTTTGCTGAGCCTGTCAAACGCAGATATCATCGATAGTTATCTTAGAACTATAATTGATCACAGACTAATGTCCTACCAACAGATACCGATAGTAAGAGCAAATCCACCATAACCGCCCTGCAGGATCAAGTAAACTTTATTGAAAGCGCTCTCTCTCTGTTAAGAAATATACAATGGTAGATATAGACTGGACTTTCAATAACATAAATTCAGCCGCAACAGTAACGGCTCTGGCAACCCTGGGGATTGATAATTATATACAGCCATAATCTTTTGAATAACAGACGCACTTCAGCCATCTTAGGGTCAACTGACATCCACAAAATGTAGAATATGGTAGTTAGGGTTATTGCCAGACAATGTCCTGTTGGCGGAGCTAAAGGTCGATACTGGCCGGAATTGCCTGTCGTAAATTATCCTTAAAACCTTGAAGGGATTAATCGATAGTTATCATAAACTATAATTGTTCACATACTACTGTTGAAACAACAGCATGCCTAGAGTAGGGGAAAATCCACAACAACTGCTCTGCAGGATCTAGTCAGTTTCATTGAAGCCTCTTTCCCTGAAAAATATAAATGCTAGCCTTCCTAGACATAGGGGAGAACTTCAATAATACTAAAAGCTACGGCTCTGTCAAAAGTGGGGGTTGATAAAAATATCTGAAGGTTCATTCATGACCTTCAGATTAAGAGGCACATTTCAGCCAGCATACGGTCAACTGACATCCATACATACATACGTCAGCAGAGAAACGCCTCTACTCTGCTATGGAATCTATCCATGAACAATATTCTGTTTTTCTGTAGAAGATGGCAGTTAGGATTACTGCCTAAACAGATGAAGTGGCAGTAACAGTTAGTGCGAAGTTTCCAAGTACTCTTAGAGACATCCTACAACGGGCCCTACCAAGAGCTAGATATTTTTTAAGGTACCATAACCTCTCACTTTGAAGGTTTTGAAATTCCCTTCTCTGAAATCGCAAAATACTTAGGTATTTTTTTAGACAGAATGTTAAACCGCAAACCCAACGTTCTGGAAAGAACAAAAACGTTAGGGTAGCGCTATGTGCATATTAAAGGGCAATAGGATAACGATTGGGTCTAAACCCGTTTATAGTTTACCGTTGCGTTGAGAGCTTCGCCGATGAAGGCAACAAATGTTATATGTACTACATTATGGCCGCCAGATATTATTTATAGAAACGCAATATGCAGCGGCTAACTGTTTTAGACATCGGGAACTGTGACTCTGGCCAGAAAATGACAACGGACATAGCGCCGTTCTCGAAACAATGTCTGACCTTCCATATATTGTGACTTAACGAGAAGTCTATCAATCATAGATAGTCTATTTCTCACAGCGTGAAAGCGTGCGTCGTCTGTCAAACTCGCTTTCACTGTTATATAAGGGATACCCATTCACCTGCCATGCGAGACATTTTTCTCACCGACAGTTACAGAACATGGGTACTGGTATATCAGAATGGAATTGTCACATGCCTGGAACTTCTACACAGACGGTTCCAAACACAACAACAAGCTATCCATTGTATACCAGACAGAAATCTTTGATATTATAGAGGCAGCTGAATGTTTGAGAATTAATATTCTGACTAAAGTCTGTATCAATATTTTTTAGCAAACTGTCTTCCTGAACTCAAGAAATGCTCTCCATTTTCACAGACCTCTTATAATATGGATAATCAGTTCAATATTCACCTGATTTGGCTTTCAGGCCACAGAGGCATATCAGGAACTGTAATACTAAGAACTGCCTTACACGCTCCAGAGGAACAAAAATATGTGAATATGCCTCTACCGACTTGCAAACTCTTCCTGAAATGTTGCTTTTGGTAACAAATGACAGGGGTGGTCACTAGTTAGGAACAACATACGACCCAGGCTGATGTGGTCCTGACTAAAACTCAAAACGCACAACGCCCTGCTGTCGTTATCGAGGCCAGACGTCTCACTAATCGTGTCAGTCATGACGGGTCACTGCCGTAATGGAGGTTACGAAACTGGGATATGACGAAATTCTGAAGGTCTTGCGAAATAACTTTTGAAGAAAATGTAGTGACGAAGAGGAGAAGGAATTAATAGAACACCCTAATAGCACAACACTACCCCGCTCTCTCTAGATGACAGGATTCCCTTTATTTCCTTTTCTTTGGGGAGTTACAAATTTGGATTGAAGGTCTTGCGAAATGACTTTTTCAGAAGCTGTGGTGACCACGATTAGGAAGAATTAATAGAACACATTTTATGTATCTAGAAGGCGACTGGCTTTCATAGGCTCACATTTAACATTCGCAAACTCTTGAGCTTTTTAAAGCAATCAGCTTTTTAAAGCAATCAAAATGCTTCAATGGGAGGGTTTAAAAAAGTATTTTTTCCCGGGGAACTAGAATATGTGTACACAACTCTAGCAACTTACAGGTTTTTTTATGTGTGGCAACAAATTACAGGTGTTTACTAGTTATAAACTATATGGACTCCAACCTGGAGTGGCCCTGCCTCAACTCCAAATGCACAAGCGCCCTGCTATCGTAATCGGGAACGGACGTCTCACTTATTTGGTTTTTTCATGACGGGTCACTGCCTTATTGGATGGAAAGCAGAGATACTGAATGTCTTGCGGAAAAAACGAAACGAGAAGGAACAAATATATATAACATCATCTGTGCCTCGCTCTCTCTATAATTCGACAGGCTTCCTTAGACTTATATTTCTTTGGGTAGTTGGCAAACTTCTCTTGACATTTTTAAAGCAATCAGCGATATGTAGCACAATGGACTATATCGTCTAAGTGAGTATTACATACAGGCTTCAGCTTTTAAACTTAACCTAAGTCCCCGGAAACTGTCTTCATGATTTCACAGCCTCAGTTAGGCAAAAACCACTCTTGTCTGTTGTGGTAATTCCGCTACATCTGAAGCCAGTTATGGAGGATGATCTCCTAGCACGACATTCACTCTGTAGTTTTTCACGGCATCAGCGACTGCGTCAGAGTGTATGCCAGCAAGACCTGCCTGGTAAGCTCTTTTTTCTTTGTTGGTGCTTTTCATTTTATTGCAGATAGCTGTGGCGTGAGCTTTAGACTTACGGCCTGTTTCTGTATTTCTAACGAAAGTCTCTGCGAACGAAAACCAGTCACTCACTTTCGTCAATAATTTGGTTTCTCTAACGTTCGTTCGCTTGGCCTTTCGTCAATGACGATAGCAATTTACCAATTGGAAAATAATGTAATTGCCAGGTCAATAATCCTGTCTAAAAAAGCACACATTTTTGTATGGTCGACCTTAGCAAATACAGCTCTGTACTCTTTACACTAGCAGTGGCCAAAAAATCAACCCTTGTTGGGTAAGCTAACCTGAACCAAAACCCTCATTTCTTTCTCTCTCTCAAGTCTCTGTCATTGTGCACTGATGATTTTTTTTCATCTTAGCGAGCTGCCAATGTTGACTTCATTATGCTTAAATATGTATACAGTTTTATTAATATTTTTTTTTTACCAGAATTATTTTTTATTTTTAATAACGTTTTTTTGTCATTGTTTCTATCAGTCGACAAATAAAATAAAGTGACGATCTGACATTTGTGTTCGCAAGATGACAACAAAGAGAAATAGAGAAACCGAAATTTACACTGAAATGATTACGTTTTCGTACGAGTTCATTATCGTGCGACTTGTCGATGTGATGGTAGTTAGAGAAATCCAAATCAGCTGTTTGTAGTCTGGCAGGCGAACGAAAGCAAAATTTTAAGTTACAGAAACAGGCTGTCAAAAGAGGCTTTCAAATGTGACACCAAGAACCTTAGGGTAATTAGGGAATTCTTTAGGGCCCGACGCCAGAATCGTACAGTCATCAGCGCGATCATATGGTACGATTTCAACGGCGTCAGGTGGTGGCTATACTCAAAAAGCCTGGTGTGACTGACGGTATCGAAGACCTTCGATAGGTCAAGCACCACAAAGACTGTCATATCACCGGGCTTGTTCTGGTTAAGACCGCGGCTTATATACGTGGTTATGGCGTGTAGAATTTCCAATCAGACTCGGGAGGATTAAAACCTCAAGTGTCTTTTTTTCTTCCAGTCTTCGGGTGTTATTAGAGTGGTCAGGAACAGATTGAGGACAATAATCAGGTACTCGACTCCCGGTATGTGCAACTGCTTCAGCATCAGCATAGATAATCCCTCGGGGCCAATAGCTTTGAATGACTTAGCGCTACGGACGACATTTGCTGTAAAGTACCACCAACTGTAAATTGTGGTGGTACTTCTTCGACTCGGAGAGTATGAATACGGCGCGAACGTTCCTTTGATTCAGGGAAGAACGGCGTTCAGAAATGATGAAATCGGTTTGTCTATCTATGGAGCGGATTATGGGGAGATGGTCTGGTCGCAGTGAAATTACGGGTCTGATCCCAGGTGGCATCATTTAACTGACCAGGCAACATGATGGTGATATCTGGCGAGCTGCTGCAATCATTCACATTCAGTGTGCAAATTGTAGAGCCATCTACTTGCTTAGCCAAAGCAATACCGGCCCTGATCATTAGCTAGGAGAGAATGTGAAAGTTCTTGATGAGCATTAAAGTCTTCTAGGACCACGCGGTTAACGGACCAATGTCCGGCAAATAACACAGAGAACAGCGAGTATACTCCTATACGTTATACATATCTACCTCGGCAGTCCTTAACTGCAACACCCATATATTAAATGTATGGGTCTATAGAGGCAAGCTCAGGCGAGATAGATCTGTATTGCACAGAATGGTGTAACAGGAAATCAAGTTGCCGAACTCCACTTCTGGTGCAATCCTTACACAGTATATTGTAGCCCTGACAACTGTGCAAATTTTTGTGTCGATCAGATTTGTTTCCTGCATCGCAGCGAACATGATGTTTTTCCGATTCACGAAGTCTACAATCTACAAAAATTGCTTTATTCAATGCACTTTGGTATAATAGTAAACAAAAATTGATAGTCCAAACAAAAAATATTAATAGTACATATATATATTTATAATATATTGTATATATATATATACATATCAAGTCAAGTTGGCTCAATTAATAATTAAATGGCCATACAAATTTTTTGGCTCAAGGTGGATTTGCACATTTTCTCGGTATACCGTACGGAATATCTCTTTTGTGCCTGAAGAAAATTAGGTATTGAATACGAGAAAAAAATGCCGAACAAATCTATCCGAAAAAAGAGCATACAGTGCCTTAAAAGGCATTAAAAATACTGATTGTTTTTATTGGTTGTACACAATTCTTAATTCCAACGACATTTAAAACGCAGAGTGAAATGAGGTAGACAGATGTAGGTGCATATAATTAAGATGTTGTCATGTGGTGACAAAATGGTACAATTTCTTTAAGTTGCCAGTTTCGATCTGACAAATGTACTAAAAGCGTCAAAAGCACTAACAAAAAATATAAAAATCTTACAGTTAGTGCTTTTTTTCCTTTGGCACTAACTGAATTCTTTTCGCGTATTGGGGGGGTCTGAAAAGCACTAAATCTAGTGCGAAAAGCACTAAGTTGGCATCCCTGATTGCCACTTAATAAGGGAAGATGAAAAAGGGGAAATTAAAGAATAATATTTTGAACTTAAACACTACTGTTCATACATATTTGACCAATTCATTGATTCTGTTTCTCTTAATTATCCTATCGTTTTGTTGACGATTATTACACTTTATTTACTATCGCTTTTTCTTTCTTTTCAGAGTACAAGATCAACGTGTCTATCGTTTGGGGCTACGTTCAACGGCTGTCTGGGGCATAGCTGTCTTTTGTTGGGTCAACGACCGACTCTTCTGTGATATTTGGTCAGCGATCAGTTTTCCATATTTACATGGATTCTGGCATGTATTCATCTTTATCGCTGCCTATACCTTACTCGTCGTCTATGCCTATTTGTATGTCGAGAGTGAGTTGCCACAACGAAAACCATTGCTCAAGTATTGGCCGGTGAATGAATTTGAATTCGGTATACCTTTTATAAGTATACGTAATCCGGGTAAAGAGTTCAAAAATGCAATTTGAACTTTTTGCTGAAGTGGGCGGGCATACGTGTGACCATGAACGAGGCACTTGTCACAAATTGTACGAGTTGATGTTGAAAAAGGAAACAAACACAACGTGATAAAAAATCAGGAATATGAAAATATTTTGTTCTTAATTGAATGAATGCGTATTTGTTAAATATTCAAAATATAAAAAAATAATAGATTATTTTAGAACTACAAGTAGGTACATAGTAAAAAATAATTCCGCAAGAGAACGAAAAACAAACAAAGAAATATTCCGTCGTCTTACGATTACTTAGATATGACCAAATGCAATTTTTAATCCCTTAACTAAGCTGTTGAGACGTTAATAGTAAAATCTAATTTATAAAAAGTGATATATTTAAAAAACTCTTGCACAATATATTAGTGAAAAAATATTATGTAATTGTTATACATACGAACAGTATTAGGTTTTTTTTTGTAAAGTGCATAGTATAACAGTGGCGTTATTATATTTTTATGTAGTTAGTTATGTAGGCATAGAACATTCGAAAACAAAGCTTAAGTAGTAGTAATAACAATAGACGTTTCTTTTCGTAGCATATACAGGCCGCGCTCAGAGAAAAATTATTGACAGGGGTCGGCGACAGTGTTGCCACTGGAAAAAAATTTTTCCGGCCAAAATTTTCCTTAAAACCGACCAAAATCCGTTGTAGCCGACCAAATTTATAAAATTAAAGTTGTTGGTATCTTGAAAAGTTTGGTGACAACTTTTTCAGATTTTGAAGAAACTTGGAATGTTTCGAAAAATTAATTAACATAAAAAATGCTAGTATTGAATGTATTTTAAAAGAAGTAAAAATGTGGCCCGCCAGAATCGTATATACCCAAAATCATGGATCGCAATAAATTATGTAATATAAAATATATTTATCTAAATGAGGAGAACGTGGCAAAATCTTAATATATCCTCCCTCAGTAAAATTGTTGCTTTTTGATATTTTTTGTATTTTAAGAATAAATATCTTCGCCAAATTCCCAAGATAGCCTGAAAACAAAGAAAACGCTGAAGTGGTATGGCCTAGTTTGACAAAAGGTCAGTTAAACGACATAACAAGTCACGACTTCTTGAGCAGACTTCAACGTTAAAACGTAATTTATGACGAATGCCTATAAGTTCTATAATACTAATGTACGCAATTTCGTTAATTGTAGGATTTTAAAAGTTAAAAAAATAGTGAAGTTTCGAAATTTACAAAATTTCAGCATAAAACCAGAAATCAAAATTAAATTTTCACCGCTGAATCTACCGGTATTTGAGATGCTATACAACTAGTCAAGGATACTAAACGGTAAACTATAATTTTTACCGATAGTCTATCTTAAATCTAGCTATCAACAGTTGGACTACTATTAATAAAATTAGAGATTTAGTAATAGCCAACAAAAACAAAATTATTCTTTGCTGGGTCCCTGAATACATCGGTCTATAACTGGTAACAATTATGCGGACTCTGCAATTATTTAAAAACAGGATAAAAAAGAAATTTCAATTGTGCTTACGGAACATTATTCGGACAACAATAAATTCATTCAACACCAACACTACAATTATATAAACCCCAAGATCATTGCTCCGATATATCCCACTAATATTGATAAAAGTAAGATAAGAACATTTCCCAACTTCGGATGGGACATACTTTTGCCATACGTCAACACTTTCTTCCTTATTAATCTTATATTTACTATAGGCTTAATGTAAATAAATAAAATTTCGCAATTATGTTGAGATTTGCCAACCAAAATTTCAGTTTAAATCCGCTCTCGGAATACAGAACAGGAGTGAAAGCAAAAATTCTTTCCCCAGTCCGATATTTTAGACTAATACAAAACACATTTGTCGAACCTGAAATAAATACTTTCAAACTAATTTGTATTACAATATATTCGTCTACAATTTCGATCGATACTGCTTTCAGCGATCAACATAAATATTGGAATTCGCAATCGTCATTTGAGGGTATTCCAAACGGTGAATGGCTTTAACTTTCAGTAATTTACTTTGATATTAAACATAAAATTATTCTGTATTATAATACGAATTAAATTTTCTAGAATAAAACCGACCAAAATGGATTTGGTCCGACCATCCGACCAAATATAAAAATTTCAAATCCATCCGACCCAGTCCGATATTTTAGACTAATACAAAACACATTTGTCGAACCTGAAATAAATACTTTCAAACTAATTTGTATTACAATATATTCGTCTACAATTTCGATCGATACTGCTTTCAGCGATCAACATAAATATTGGAATTCGCAATCGTCATTTGAGGGTATTCCAAACGGTGAATGGCTTTAACTTTCAGTAATTTACTTTGATATTAAACATAAAATTATTCTGTATTATAATACGAATTAAATTTTCTAGAATAAAACCGACCAAAATGGATTTGGTCCGACCATCCGACCAAATATAAAAATTTCAAATCCATCCGACCAAATTTGGTCGGAAATGACCAAAACGGCAACGCTGGTCGGCGATTCGGTTCACTCAAATAGAAGTGAAGGAGAAAGGATTAGTAGGAGAGGAGAGGAAGATTATAGGAGAGTAGATAAGCGAAGAGGAAAAGAGTACTGTTGTAGCCAGTGTTGCCGCCGGAACATTTTTTTCGGCCCAAAATGTTCCCAGAAACTGCCCAAAATCGACTTCATCTGCCCAAATAAATAACAAGTTAGTCTGCATTTACATGATACTTTTTTTTAAGTATTAAGCATACTTATCGGCGTTTTGTGGGCGAGAGAGGCAGTCGGAAACGGGGGGAAAAAAGTATGCCGTACTCGTACTTATCGTACTCATCGTTTTGTGTTTTTCGTTCTCACTTGGAAACAACAACAATTCACACAGGCAAGTATTGAAAAAAAAGTACGCGTGTGAACGTAAATACTTTTTCAAAAGAGAATAAGCCGATAAGTTACATATTAAGTTCGGCCATGCCAAATCTTATATACCCTCCACCATGGATCAATTATACCAAATTTCAGCCCTATTCGTTGAAATTTCAGGTTTTTGTGGCGCTAGGAAGTCAAATCTAGTGGGACCTTTGTATGGGCCTGGATCAAAACATGGACCTATAACTACCGTTGTTCGTGTGGGAATAAATAAACGCCGATTACCAATTATCAGCCCTATCAGTTGGCCTTCGAGCAAAAGCCAGCGGGTATTGCTTATATCGAACATTTTATGTAAAATAATTCTAGTTTTTGTCAGTCCTCCAACTACACCAGACCCCGTCTGTTGCTGAACCAATTATATTTTGCAAAGGAATTTAGGACGACCCAAAATATTCCTTGATTATCCTGACTGAAAAAATCGGCCCAAACTACAAATTTCGAAATTTTTCTGCCCAAAACGACAACACTGGTTGTAGCACAGAGTTTTTAATTGTTCTTTGTGACTTTGTTGAACCACAGATTTCTTTATAAATTTGACGATCGATTTAAATGGATCCTAGGTTCACTTAGAAGTCATGCGAACGTTAACGTTCGACATCGTGGGTCAGGCGGTAAGTCATGTTTAAATCGGACTCTGACCAAGACTACTACTCTGTGTGTTAACTGCATTTGAAAGCCCTTTTAAATATAAAAAAATAGTTCAAAGAATTAAAGTTTTTTTTGCTTAAAAAATTTTGCGAAACATATCTGTAGATCAATAAACTTTTTTCCAGTGTAATATCGATCTTTTATCATTATTTTAATCTGAGTCAATGTATGCGCTACGAAAAGAAAACATCTAAAAAAAATATCAATCTGAGTCAATGTATGCGCTACGAAAAGAAAACATCTAAAAAAATATCAAACACCAGTGTCCAAAAATTATTTTAATCTGAGTCAATGTTTGCGCTACGAAAAGAAAACATCTAAAAAAAATATCAAACACCAGTGTCCAAAAATTATTTATCTATCCCATCCATATACCCTTTATTTGGGATCACTGCATACTTATACGTAAATATATTTTTGTTTTAAGCCATAATAAAGTGTTCACATTTATTTTATTTCAAATAAAAAAACACTATAAATTACAAAAGTTAGAAATTTTAAAATACAATTACTTAATAATAGGTTATTAATAATATTGGGAAGAAACAATTTCGAACATACATACATATTTGTCTAAAAATTTGACTTAAAATCCAGAAACGTATTTAGATATGGATATCCCTTGAACTTCCAGCGAAATTAAAGCAAAATAAAATTTTAAACGAAATTTAACAAAAAAAGACATACACAACTTTAATTCTAAAATACATAAATATATTATTGTTAAAGGTTGTAATTTAACAAAAAATTCTATACAAAAGTACTTTTTATTATTTTTATTTTTTGTTTTTTTTTTTTTGCTATATGCATAACAGTATATCAAATTAGTAAATTATTACAAAATCCTTTAGACTGTTCATACACGTGCTCTCTTCTTTAAACCAAAAATAGCTGAATTAGTTTTCATATTTAAGAAATTTTGTATTTATAAAGAAATGTTTTAGTTTTTATTGAAAACATTTAAAAGTCCAAGCCGTTACAAAATAGTCATATTTTAAATATATAATAAAGTAAATATATTTAGTCATAATACTTAGTAGAATTCTACAAGCAAACTACATACATATATGTATAATACATATAGCTTTAAAATAATGTTGAACAATATTATCAGTCAAATAAAAAACCCATAAATATGTATACGAAACAGCAACATACTTACATACCTATATCAAAGTGAAAGATTATAATGATCCTTGTTAAATGCTAAACGAACTATGGAAATATATTTATTTAAATATAAAAATTATTTAATGGAGTGTTTTTATTTTATTTGACAGTTTTTTCATAAACCCTAAAATACAGATACAGTTCTGAGATCACGAAAATTTCAACCGCAAAGGGATTTCAAAAATCTCCCGCGGGAGATTAGGTTACACCTGAAATCATCTGTTTTTGTAGTCGTCTGTTTTTAAGTTTGCAGCTGCAAGTGTTATTAGAAAATACTGTTATCAAAAAATTTTGGCGATAAATCAGACGATTGGGATTTTGGGAAAACAAGGCACAAATTTCCTGCGAAATGTAATACCCATAGACACCATGAACAATCTCGTAACAAGGTAAGTATATTACGGTAACATAAGAACTCCTCTGAAGACGTATATTTAATAAACTTAAAAGGTATGTTTTCTCTTTTTCTCAGAGTTATCAATGTCGAAAGCAACCCTTCACAATTACTCTTAGGGTGCTTCCAGAGTGGGCGCTCAAAGACAAGCGGAGTCGCTTTTTCGTACGAGAAGAAAAATTAGGTGTCGGAGTGAATGCGAGTAACGGCGCTGAAATTCTGTTCGAGTTTTGTATTTATATACCCATAAATTCAGTCTTTTGTTCATATGTGTTCAAAAATTGCAGAGAAAGGTGTCTTGGACTCATCTGATGAAGAGTATTTCGTATTCGTATGTATGTATAATAATACATTTATAATATTATGTATCACTTTTTTATTATTTATTAATTATTATTTATTTATTATTATAACTGTTGTATATATTTATACATGTAGAATTTATTATGTTGATCAATATACATATTTAGTTTATACTACTTCCGAAAAAAACTAAAGAATTCATATCAGCAATGCAATTCAGCACGAAAAACGCTTTGAAACTGTTTTCTCGCATTCATTCTGCTGTGCTCTACGCTCCGCTCGACTCTTACAGCCCGTTTCTCGCTTTCGCACGAAAGCGGTGCGAACGAAGAACAGCTGATTTACGACCTACTAAAAGGTATCAGAACGACAAAATGAATGCAAACATAATGGCTGATGCCAGTTAGTAGGTCTAAAATCAGCTGTTTTTCGTTCGCATCGCTTTCGTGCAAAATAGAGAAACAGGCTGTTAATATGCCATACTCAAGCGCATTTGTATTAATTTGTATACATTCAGTTTTATCGCATTGCTTCTCGCATTGATCAGCTTTACTCTCGGCTCCGTTCGGCTTTGAGCGCCCAATCTGGAAGCACCCTAAGACTCATCGACATCACCACCTCGTCGGAACTATAACATCCGGTGAACGAGGCAAAACAATCCAGCCAGGTAATGAAGTAGGTACACGTATCTCTCGAGTTCCTGAGACAATCGTGGAAATAGAAAATTAAGGAAGAGCAATGCTTTATAATAAAAAAAACTATTAACCAGTTTTAGATTCCTTTGGTCTACTGCAGGGCTTCTCAGCCGATTTGTGTCTTCCCTTAGCTTAGAGTGCACACTGGTCTCAAATCCATTTTTTGTGGCATAAATGTGAAGGAATATACATACAGCCCTAAAAATTTGCACACCTGTTAGTCATAACTCACATAACAAATGAACAAAAATTTGGACCAATCTGGCAACTCCCACTGCTACCTCCCACACAAGCTTGATGTCTGTACGCTAAGTTCTGGTTGCAAATATGGTCCAATTTGCATGAAATTTGGCTTGGATATGTTTTTGTTACCAAGGGCCAACCATATCTAATTTGAAAATCGATTCAGATTTGGATATAGCCCTCATACAAATTTGCCACCAATTTGGATAATATTGACCCTATACGCCGACTGCGACATTCGGTTTTCGTAAATATTTTAGGAGAAGTTATGGTGTACAAAAAATGTGAACCCAATAATACAATACCTCCCGATTTTATAAACAAATTCCATTTTCATCATAACTGCATGCATTTATGATTTTCTCTTAGAAATGAAAATACTTGATAATAATGGATCCGATGAATCTGTGAAAAATTAATGCGGCTATTTTGTCAGACGGTCACTTCTGTCTTACTTATAAAATTTGTTCAGTGCCTTCGAAGCATTTCCCCTAAGCTGCTAACAGGAAGTGCAGAAGCGACAACAATCTGAGAACAATGCGCTAATATTTTAAGGAAAGTTGATGACAAGTATATTTTTCCATGTATAACAAGGTCCATGTGTCTCAAGGTGCATTTGTAACAAGGTCCATATACAACAAGTTTGTGTTAAAGTATTTTTTAAAACAAACATCGGCATCTTTTGTCTTACTCGCTTATATAGTTGCCGTATGCACAAGAGGAGAGTGTTATGTTCTTGGAGCAGTGAGAGTCAGAGTCAGCTGCGAATTCCATTTTTAGTCGTTTTGCCACTTCGGTGGCTGTTTCGCATAATCATCGTGTTCGATATTACCACTCTGAGTGTGCCTCCACTAACCTTTCCAAATGTCT
This sequence comes from Eudasyphora cyanicolor, assembly GCA_963930755.1. Taxonomy (NCBI): domain Eukaryota; kingdom Metazoa; phylum Arthropoda; class Insecta; order Diptera; family Muscidae; genus Eudasyphora; species Eudasyphora cyanicolor. The sequence goes on from OZ005737.1 coordinate 60,714,717, forward strand.
TCTGAACTTTGATAAATATTTCTGAACATAACTAAAACACATTTTCATCAATTATTTTAGTACCAAATTCGAAACGGTATCATGTTTGCATCCATTACCATCCTAAATAGCTAACATTTCAGCACAGTTAAACAAGAGTTTGACTGAAAAAACATAATTTTGACCACTTTGCGCACAAAACGCGCAATGCGCATCTATACTACATGATAAAGGACACTTTAATAAACAATCGTGCGTTTAAACTTTCATGAACACGCGAGTACATTTATATCTTTTACTACACGAAACACAAATAACGTGAGGTTATGTATCTCTAAAATACCACACCCAATAAATACGAAATAACAACGAAAAAGACGAAACAATTATGAATTATGTTATAATAATTATAATCTACATACTTTGAGCTTGATTTTCCATATTTCACAGATTAAATAAAATTTTAGTTCTGCCGATTTCCAGTATCAAAGATATTGCCAGTATTTTCTCAAGAAGAAGTGTTTAAAAACACCTGATTGAACTACTAACATTGATCGCATGGATAAAAACAGAGTTGCCACCTAATTTTAAAAAAAATTTATTTTATAGGTCCGCTATGGGGTTGCCTTTTCGAATATATATATACTTCTGGTAATTTCTAAGTTTATTTTTTTAATTTATGCCAAAAAATTTGGATTTGGGACCAGTGTGGAGTGGCAGCCTGCCAGCAAAAACTTGGTAAGTACATGTCATTACCACATGCATTACCAGGTAATGACATATCATTACCCTCTTTATTACATGTAGTTAACAAATAATGACTTACTTATATTGACATAAATATGTTCTTATTTGTAAGTTATTTTAAGTCGGGTATTGTAAAATATGCGACAACGCCAATTTTTATTTTCTTGCCAAATCAACTTTTTTATACCCTCACTTTAGTGTGACGAGGGTATATATCATTTGCTACGGAAAAAAGTGTAACACATCGAAGGAGTGACCTAAGACCCCAAGTATGTTCGGCGGAAATCCGTTTTGGGTCATTTTAAGTCGAATGAGCAATGTCCGTCCGTCTGTCTGTCTGTCTGTCTGCTGGCTGGTGCGCACGATAACTCTCGAAAGGAGTAACCGATTGACTTCAAATTTCGTATGTGGTAATATTTTTTTCTATCTCCGGCTAAGTTCGAAGATGGGCCATATTGGTCCACTCCTTCTGGTACCTCCCCCACAAAGGGTTAAAATGTTGTGAAATATTGATTCTTTAATAACTGCTATTATACGTAGTCGAATCTTCTGAAATTCCACACATAGTATTAGTTTATTAGTCGCTATCAGCTCGAGGAAAATGGGCGAAATTGCCACGCCCCTTTTGGTACCTCCCACACAAATGCACCATTTTGCACTAAAAGTTAAAAGCTTATAAGATTAATACCAGTGTTTAGAAATACTTGAAATTTTGTACAGCGTAATGTTTTTATAGTGCCTACAGTCCATTGAAAAGTTGGCGTTATTGTCACGCCCCTTTTGGTACCTCTCCCACAAAGGTACCATTTTGCACCAAAAGTTAACAGTTTATAACATTAATATCAGTGTATACAATTACTTGAAATTTTGTACAGTGTAATGCTTTTATAATGCCTATAGTCCAGTGAAAAATGGGCGTTATCACCACGCCCCTTTTTGTACCTCCCACACAAAATGGCCAAATTATACCACAATTTAATATCTCAACGTTAATATACCACTCCATATAAACGGTTACAATTCGGCACAGTGCAATGTATTTAAAGTATCTACTGTTCAGCGAAATATAGGTGTATTTCTTAAACCCCTTCTGGTACCTCCCACAAAAATTGACAGAATAATTTGTGTAATATACAATATTACATTACTCACAAAGTGAGGGTATACCTTAGTCGGTTTACCCGACTGAAACTTTCTTACTTGTTTTAATAAAAACTGTTGCATATTTTAAAATACCCATCTGATATTGACTTATAATACATATCTATAATACATATATAGATATGTATTATATCTTATATATAATACATATCTATGTCAATATAAGTAATTCATTATTTGTTGACTACATGTAATGCAGAGGGTAATGACATGTCTAACATGCTAATGCAATATAGAATGACATGTACTTACCATGTTTTTGATGGGAATATTCCGAGTAAAAAATATATCCCGTCGTATTTAATTATACATGATAAGTAAATGGTTATGAAAATCATTACTGGTAAGGTGTTAAGGGTCAACCCCTTATTAAAATGACAATAAATCTACTTATACATTGGATCTTCGTAAGCATGGGGGTAAGTAGTTATTTGTTAGCTTTTCGTATGCTTGCATGGAAGTACTTTCCTCCAATATCATGCCTATGTAAAAATAATCTGAAGGGAGGCTAAATGGTAAGTCATTATTTCTTTTGAATTTCACTTACCCGCCAGATTACCTGGTAATGAGAGTTTTTGCTGTGCGGTTCTCATATCTTCTGTGGAAGGCACTGTGTTGCCAGGCGAAAATCGTCAAAATGGGGGCACAAAAATCGTCAAAAAAAAATTCGAAATTGTCACCGATATCTAGCATTAAAATACAGCTTTTGAGTTTTTTAGGGCGAGGAGTATACGAGTATTTCAGAGACAAATATGTATTAATAGGTACTCTCAAATGATTTGATGTTCATCAAAATGAACTTAAATTATTTTTTTTAGCCGATCTCACATTCTTGAAACGATCCAGCGTAGATCGATGGTTTTATTGTAGGTTCTGTGCATTGGAAACCACAAGTACCGACCGATTTATATCCTTTATAAATCGAATTGACGGATAAACATTGGTTTGGATTGACGGATAAACATTGACTTGACGGAATATAATTTGGATCATTTAGAATTTAAAAATGTAATGGCCCTAAAAACATGCTTTAGAATGAAGGTTTCGATATAGAAACTAGATATCCACATCTTAACAAAATTCCTCTGAGTAATCCTTTTATGTCATTGAATTTGACCGAATCTACCACCAGTTTTATTTTTTCCATAATCATCCATAATATTTGAGAATTTGTCGTACATTTCTAATTTTTATTTTAAAAATATAAATGGGAGCGTAAATTGTATTCCAAAGGAATTATAAACAAGTAAGAAAGTTTCAGTCGGGTAAACCGACTAAGGTATACCCTCACTTTGTGAGTAATGTAATATTGAATATTACTCGAATTATTCTGTCAATTTGTGTGGGAGGTACCAGAAGGGGTTTATCAAATTCACCTTTTTTCGCTGAACATTAGATACTTCATTGCACTGTGCCGACTTATAAGCATTTATGTGCACTGGTATAAGTGTTATGAAACATTAAATAGTGGTATGATTTGGGCATTTTGTGTGGGAGGAACAAAGAGGGGCGTGGCAATAACGCCAATTTTTCATTGGGCTATAGACACTATAAAAACATTACGCTGTACAAAATTTCAAGTATTTTTATACACTGGTATTAATGTTATAAGCTGTTAACTTTTGGTGCAAAATGGTGCATTTGTGTGGGAAGTACCAAAAGGGGAGCGGCAATAACGCCCATTTTTCACTGGACTGTAGGCACTATAAAAGCATTACACTGTACAAAATTTCAAGTATTTCTAAACACTGGTATTAATGTTATAAGCTTTTAACTTTTAGTGCAAAATGGTGCATTTGTGTGGGAGATACCAAAACGGGCGTGGCAATTTCGCCCATTTTCCTCGAGTTGATAGCGACTAACAAACTAATACTATGTGTGGAATTTCAGAAGATTCGAATACGTACATATAATAGCAGTTATTAAAGAATCAATATTTCACAACATTTTAACCCTTTGTGGGGGAGGTACCAGAAGGAGTGGACCAATATGGCCCATCTTCGAACTTAGCCGGAGATAGAGAAAAATATTACCACATACGAAATTTGAAGTCAATCGGTTACTCCTTTCGAGAGTTATCGTGCGCACCAGCCAGCAGACACACAGACAGACAGACGGACGGACATTGCTCATTCGACTTAAAATGACCCAAAACGGATTTCCGCCGAACATACTTGGGGTCTTAGGTCACTCCTTCGATGTGTTACACTTTTTTCCGTAGCAAATGATATATACCCTCGTCACACTAAAGTGAGGGTATAAAAATCCATAATATAGAGTGATTTTTTAAGAGCTTTCGGATTTGATTTAAAAAAACATAAAATTTAGAGAAATGTCTAATATAATTCATATAATTGTATATAATTCAATGAGCTGCCAAAAACAGTGTTGCCAAAAAGAATGTTGGCAAAAAATAGTCTTTTATAAGAACAATTTGTTAGGTTTTCCTTATTTTTTCATATCTTAAAAAATCGTCATTTCGAGGCAAAAATTGTCAAATCGTCATGTTCTATTTTTTGCCCCCAAAAATCGTCAAAATGACGATAAATCGTCATTTCTGGCAACACTGGTTAAAAAACAATTAAAAAAGAACAATTTAAAAGCGTAAAAAATGGTAACAGTAAAATTAATAACAACTAAAAATAAGAAAAGTGCATGTTTCACGATTTTTTGGTTGGTTCTAGCCAGACAATTTGGCGTTTTAGGAGTCTGAAAAACAGCCCAGTTAATGCCAAAAGCACTTACATGGTAGCACTGGCCTACGCTCTGCTGCTCAGTAAAATTTATTTTACTGTGGCTTGTCGTCACTGTTTTGATGATTCACTGGACTGACCAAACAGCCACACATTTCTGCTGAGAGTGAAATAATTGATATATTTATTTCAAAAAATCGAAGATTACATTTTTAACTCTTACGTATTTTATTATAAAAAGTTTTAATGATCTCGTACTAAAGTACATAATTATATTTAGGAATAAAATTCCAATAAAAAACTAAGGAACTTAACTTCCCCTACCTACACAATAAACGCAATTTTTAATTGTTTATCTTTGTTATGGAAAAAAAGGTTGGGCGATTAATTCGATTAATTTTTTTTTGGAAAATTTGGCAGAAAATTCTTGTTTTTTTTCTAGAGAAATCCTTAAATTGCATTTCTCCGAATGAAATGAATTTCATTTCTCAAGACAATTTTGTTAAAACAGAATTTCTCTAAAAAAATTTTTTAACGAAATTTTGCTTTTTTCTAGAGAAATCCTTAAATTGCATTTCTCCAGAAAATTTCTTGGAAAATTAATGTTTCTCGAAATTTTTTTGAAATTGCATTTTTCTACAATATTCCGTTAAAATTACATTTTTCTAGAAAATTAAATTTTTCTAGAAAATTGAAATTTTGTAGAAAATTACATTTTCTCAGAAAAGTTCGTAACAATACAAATTTATTCTCTCAAAATTTCAATATTTTTTTTTTTTGAAAATTTCTTAAATTATTTTTGTGCAAAATTTTAAATTTTTTGTTTCTGGAAAAACCATTGAATTGCATTTCTCAAGACAATTTTGTTAAAATAGCATTTCTCTAAAAAATTTATCGTAATTAAATTTTTCTACAAAAATACCTTAAAATTTTATTTTTCTAAATAATATTGTTGATATCAAATTTAATGAAAGTTTCTTTTTGTTGAAATTGTTTTTTTTTTAATTTCGCCGTAATTTAATTTTTTTGTACAAAATTTTGTTGAAATTGCATTTTCTAGAGAAATCGTTGAATTGCATTTCTCAAGAAAATACAAAATTTAATTTTTCTAGAAAATTGTTTTGCAATTGCATTTTTTTTACAAAACTCCGTTAAAATTATTTTTTTCTAGAAAATTGCAATTTTATAGAAAATTTCATCATAATTAAATTTTTTCTACAAAAATTCCTTCAAATTTGCTAACAATTTACGTTGAAAACAATTTTTTCCAAGTTTTTAGTTGAAATTTGCATTTTTTCAAAATTTCAACGAGATTTAATTTTTTTTGCAAAATTTCATTTTGTAAAAATCGTTAAATTGCATATCTCCAGAAAATTTCTTGGACATTTATTTTTTCTTTTAAATTATTCCGAAATTCAATTTATCTAGAAATTGAATTTTTCTACAATATTCCGTTAAAATTACATTTTTTTAGAATATTATGTAGAAAATTAAAATTTTTCTAAAAAATTTAAATTTAGTAGAAAATTTCATAACAAAAACAATTTTTTTATAAAAATTCTTTATATTGCACTTTTTCACAAAATTTTGTTGAAATTGCATTTTTCTAGAGAATTCGTAAAATTGCATTTCTCCAGAAAATTTCTTGTATATTTAATTTTTCTATAATTTTTTTTCGAAATTGCATTTTTCTTTAAAATTTTTCCGAAATTCAATTTTTCAAGAATTTGCATTTTTCTACAATATTACGTTAAAATTACATTTTTCTAGAATATTGAAATTTTGTACAAAATCAATTTTTTATAGAAAATTTCATAACAATACATTTTTTTATAAAAATTCTTGATATTGCATTTCTTTAGAAAATTCCTTCTCTTATTTTTTTTTTGAAAATTTCTTCAAAAAGCCAGTTATTGAAGTTCGAATATCCCTCGAGTTATATAGATACGTTCCTGAGTAAATCGTGGAAATAGAAAATTAAGGAAGAGCAATGCTATATAAAAAAAAACAATTAACCAGTTTTAGATACCTTTGGTCTATTGCAGTGTTTCTCAGCCGATTTGTGTATGTGGTTTCCTTAGCCTAGAGTGGTAACCGGTTCTAGGTATCTCATGTCTTCTGTGGGCCACCTATTTTTTTTTAATATGACTAACAAAATAATTTCAATTATATTTTTCTTGAACATTTTCCGCGGAATTAAAATTTTCTAAAAAATTAAAAAAATTCAATTAGTTTTTTTTTTGTTGAAATTGCATTTTTTTGAAAATTTCACCGAGATTTCATTTTTTTTTCAAAATTTTCTAGAAAAATTGTTAAATTGCATTTCACCAAAAAAGAAAATTTTTATACAAATTCTTGATATTTCATTTTTTTAGAAAGTTTCTTTTTCAATTAATTTTTTTTTAAATTTCTTAATTTTTTTTTGCAAAATTTTATATTTCTGAAATACCCGGAATTGCATTTCTCAAGAAAATTTTGTTAAAATTGCATTTCACTACAAAATTTTATCGTAATTAAATTACTCTACAAAAATACCTTAAAATTTTATTTTTCTAAACAATATTGTTGAAATCAAATTTATCGAAGTTTTTTTTTGTTGAAATTGTTTTTTTTTTAATTTCGCCGAAATTTCATTTTTTACCAAATTTTGTTGAAATTGCATTTTTCTAGAGAAATCGTTCAATTGCATTTCTCTAGAAGATACAAAATTTAATTTTACTAGAAAATTGTTTTGCAATTACATTTTTCTTTAACATTTTTCCGAAATTGAATTTTTTCTAAAAAATTAAAAAAATGCAATTGGATTTTTCTACAAAACTCCGTTAAAATTAAAATTGTTCTATAAAATTGCAATTTTATAGAAAATTTCATCATTTAATTTTTTCTACAAAAAATTCTTCAAATTTGTATTTTTCTAAAAATTTTGCTGAAAACAATTTTTTTTGCAGTTGAAATTGCATTTTTTGGAAATTTCACCGAAATTTAATTTTTTTTTGCAAAATTTAATTTTTTTTGGAATAATCGTTAAATTGCGTTTCTCCAGAAAATTTAATTTTTCAGAAATTAAATTTTTCTACAATATTTCGTTAAAATTACATTTTTCAATAATATTAAATAATTTGAAATTTTGTAGAAAATTAAAAAAAAATCTTTACAACACAATTTTTTTTATAAATATCATACAAAATTTTTGATATTGCACTTTTTTAGAAAATTTCTTTTCTTGAAATTGCAATTATTTTTTTTTTAATTTTTTTAAAACTTTTATTTTGCAAAATTTGAAATTTTATTTTTCTAGAAACTCGTTGAATTGCATTTCTCAAGAAAATTTTGTTAAAATTGCATTTATCTACAAAATTTCATCATAATTAAATTTTTCTACCAAAATACCTATAAATTTGTATTTTTCTAAAAATATTATTGAAATCAAATTTATCGAAGTTTTTTGTTGAAATTGCGTTTATTTTTGAAAATTTGCCAGAAAATTCTTTTTTTTTTACAAAATTTTGCATTTTTCTAGAGTAATTTTTTGAAGTTGCATTTTTCTTTAAAATTTTTCATCTCTTCTTTCTACGTCTTTCATCTTTCTACAATATTCCGTTAAAATTAAATATTGAAATTCTGTATAAAAGTACATTTTTCTAGAAAATATAAATTTTGTAGAAAATTAAATTTTTCTAGAAATTTCCATAACAATAATTTTTTTTATAAAAATTTTTGATATTGCATTTTTTAGAAAATTTTTTTTCTTGAAATTTAAATTATTTTTTTTGGAATTTTCTTCAAAGATTTTTATTTTTTTGCAAAATTTTGTTAAAAATTAATTTCTCTTCAAAATTTTTCAACAAAAATACCTTCAAATTTGTATTTTTCTAAAAAATATTGCTGAAATCAAATTTAAATTTTGTAGAAAAATTAAATTTCAAAGAAATTTTCTATAAAAATACGAAATTTTCTAAAAAAAAATTTAATTTTGTCATGATTTTCTATAAAAACGAAATATCCAATAAAATGTTTTTTCGACAAAATTAATTTTGAAATAATTTTAGAGAAAAATTAAATTTTAAACGATTTTTTTTAGAAAAATGCAGTTTTGACAAATTTTTTAAAAATTAAAAAATTTTTAAAAATTCAAATTTTTACAAAATATTTAAAAATTCAAATTTTGACAAAATATTTAAAAATTAAAATTTTGACAAAAGTTTTAAAAATTCAAATTTTGACAAAATTTTCTATAAAAATTCCATTTCTATAAGATCTTGCTGACATTTTCTATAAAAATTAAACTTCCACTATATTCCACAACAAATATGCAATTTTTCTAGAAATACAATTTTGTCAATATTGAACGACTTAATCTAATAAGTGCAATTGGATGAATTTTTTGGAAAATTTTGTCGAAATTTCAGAAAAATTGTTGAAATGCATTTCTCTAGAAAATTAGTGTTAAAATTGCATTTCTCTACAAAATTTCGTTGAAATTGCACATTTTCTAGAATTTTTTTTCAAAATTTAAGTTTTCTAGAAAATTTCTATGTAATTGCATTTTACTTTTAAATTTCTTCGAAATTGAATTTTTCTACAAAATTCCGTTGAAATTAAATTTTTTGAGAAATTTAATGAAGAAATTTTTTTATAGAAATCTTGAAATACTTTTTTAGAAAATTTTTTCAAAGTTGCATTCTCCAGAAAATTTTTTCAAATTTATATTTTTCAAAAAAATTTTGTGGAAATCAAAATTTTTTGCAAAAAAGGCGTTGATAATGCAATTTTTTGGAAAGTTTCTTCGATTTTTTTTTACGGCAAAATTTTGTTCGTTGCGTTTTTCTAGAAAAAAAATTGAAATTTGTATTTTTCGGGATTCCTTCAAATTTGGAAAAATGTTATTTTCAATTTATGGAAAATTTCAAAAAAAATTTAAAGAAACTCAATTTCAACGAAGTTTTCTAGAAATATTAAATTTCGAAGAAATTTTCTAGAAAAATGTGCAATTTTTAACGAAATTTTCTAGAACAATTAAATTTAAAATAATAATTTTCTAGAAAAAACGAAATTTTCAATTAAAATGTATTTTCACAAAATATTAAATTTTGACGAAATTTTCTAGAAAAATGCGATTTTGAATAAATTTTAAAACAAAATGCACAGGACCACGGAACAGATTAAAGATCGATGAGTCGTTTTATGGACGATGAATACTGCGCGGAAACGTTGTTGAAGGAAATTTTCTGGAATAATTCAGTTTCAAAGAAATTATAAAGGATAATTGAGTTTCAAAGAAATTTTCTATAAAAATGTGCAACTTTTAACGAAATTTTCTAAAAAAATGAATTTTGACATAATTTTCTATAAAAAACAAAATTTCCAATAAAATGTATGACAAAATGACAAAATATTAAAAAAATCAATTTTGAAATTATTTTAGAGAAAAATTAAATTTAAACGCATTTTTTTAGATAAATGCAGTTTTGAAGAATTATTTAAAAATTCTAATTTTGACAAAATTTTTAAAAATTCTAATTTTGACAAAATTTTTAAAAATTCTAATTTTGACAAAATTTTTAAAAATTCAAATTTTGACAAAAAAATTTAAAATTCAAATCTTTACAAAATTTTCTATAAAAATAAAACTTCCACTATATTCCACAACAAATATGCAATTTTTCTAGAAAAATACAATATCGTCAATATTGAAGGACATAATTTAATAAGTGCAATTGGATGCATTTTTTTGAAAATTTCGACGAAATTTCAGAAAAATCGTTAAAATCGTGCAAATTTCGTTGAAATTGCACATTTTATAGAAAATGTCTTCGAAATTAAAGTTTTCTAAAAATTTCTTTGAAATTGCATTTTTCTTTTAAATTTCTTCGAAATTGAATTCTTCTACAAAATTAAATTTTTCTGAGAAATTTAATGAAGAAAATTTTTTTATAGAAATCTTGAAATGCTTTTTTAGAAAATTTCCATTCTATAGAATTTTTTTTCAAATTTAAACTTTTCAAAAATTTTTTGCAAAAAAAAGCGTTGAGATTGCAATTTTTTTGGAAAGTTTCTTCGAAATTCCTTTTTTATGGCAAAATTTTGTTCAAATTGCATTTTTCTAAAAAATCATTGAAATTTGTACATATTTTTCGGGAATTCCTTGAAATTTGCAAAAAAAATTATAGAAAACATAAAAATTCAAAAATTTAAAAATATAAATATATAACAATATAAAAAAAAAATTTTCAACGAGATTTTCTAGAACAATTAAATTTTTAAATAATTTTGTAGAAAAAACGAAATTGTCAATTAAAATGTATTTTCACAAAATATTAAATTTTGACGAAATTTTCTAGAAAAATGCGATTTTGAAGACATTTTAAAGCAAAATGTAGTTTTAACGGATTTGAAGAAATTTTAAAGCAAAATGCAATTTTAACGGAATTTTCTGTAGTAGTAGAACTTCCACTAGATTTAAATTAAAAAAGCAATTTTCATCAGCGCTGAGAAAAAAATGTTATGCTATTAATTTTAAATAATACCCTACATTATTTTAAGACTAAAAAAACAAAGAAAAACAAAAAATTGTAATTATAATAAGATAGAAAAAAAATGTTTACAATAATTCCTTATAAGGCAGAGTAGTTTTAACTCATGTTAAAGGTTTTCATTTTTAATGCATATTGTAATTTATTTTTAATTGGCCTGATGGCTTTTTATTACATGTTAAGGAGAATAAATGAAAATGAAAATTGCGAGAACATACTTATTTAGAGAAGATTTTCTAGAAAAATACAATTTCATTAAGGTTTTCGTAAATTTTGAAAGAGATAATTATATAAGTGATAATTTTTTAAAAATTTTCGGCAAAATTGATTTTTTTTGGAAAATTTTGTTGGAATTGAATTTTTCTAGAAAATCTGTTAATTGCATTTCTTAAAAATTTAATTTTTCTAGAAATTGATTTTTTTCTTGAAATTTCTTCGCAAATATATTTGTCCAGAAATTGCATTTTTCTAAAAATTTTAAAAAAATGCAATACGATTTTTCTACAAAATTCCGTTTTTCTGGAAAATATAAATTGTATAGAAGCAGGTTCATAGAGTATCTTCAGAGTTGCCCAGAATCAATTGTTATTCCCTTAAAGCACTGAAAATTAATTAATACATTTCTTCTTCAATTTGCTTAAACATGGCCAACCATTATATCTGCTTCCTTATTTTCACTTCTTGAGTTCCACTAGAAATTCTCACATTGTTATTGAAAATTTCGCTCATAATATCTTTGAGAGATCTTTTGTAATCCGTGTTGCAAGATTATGGAACTCGTTACCTCCGAACATTAAATCCATTGATAACTGTGGAAATCCATTGATAACTGTATTATAGCCCTTGCAAGTCGAAAACTATATTTTCTTTGAAAAGTTAAGTACAAATATTAAATTTAAAAACTGGAAACAATTTTAAAACTGTATCAGAAATTTTGAGCATAAAATTTTTTACCAAATGCGACTACAAAGGCTTATCGACTGACTAGTCTATATCCTGCTCAAATGTAATGAAAAGAATAAAAGGTACAATTATTACGATCTACCTGGGCTTTTATCCCCTAATTACCTATTGGAAAGAACAGTCGAATTCGAACAATTTTCTTTCGCATTTATTTATGCGGTAAAATGGAGATCAGAAGATTGTTGCCTTAAAATAATATTACGCTTTAACAATGAATTAATTAGCACACGTTTATTTATTTATAAGCTGTTGTCTAAAAAAATAGCAAAAATAATATTCAAAAGTGTCAATGACTTTCGCGTATACATTTAAATATTATATATATATATTTATAATTATACATACATACATACATATGTATATATCGTAAGTATTTCTATAACAAATTAATCAATCACATGCATATCTGTTCATTATTCATATTAAAAAGAAAATCGTAAATTGTTAGTTACTTCCTGTACCTATTTCAAATAATATCAACAATAAATCGGTGTAGATAAATACACAGGCTAACAAAATGAGAGTAATAGTAAATGTAAATGACATAATTTGGATGAAATATTTTGTAGATTAAGAAATTTTAAAAGATACACTTTCATTCAGTTTTTTTAATATATGATATTTTACAATTAATTGTTCCCCTTACGAATGCAATTGCAAACATTTTTTCTTTATAATGGAATACCTCAACATTTTGATAGCCTATCGGGAGTTAGTTAGTTGGTGTATTGTACTTAAATTAATCGGAATCAGATGAAATGTTGGTACAACTGACTTTAGCCGAACGTTTATTATACAAATATTGCCCATTCTGCAGGTAAGGTCCACGGTAAGTAACTGAATTTTTATCAGTCTCATAGATTTTCACTTCATACAGGAGATCGGGACGTTTCATAGCTTGGCGGACATTGTCCCATATGAAAACTGAAAGATTTTCGGTGGTGCTTGGCTGGAAATATGTATGTTTTTGTTGTTGTGAAGTTCAATTTAACAAATTTTAATGTGTATACTACTTACTGTGTTATTAAAGAAGTCTACATCTTTGTCTAAATTCTTATGATCCAATTGTTTGAAAATGACTCCATCCATGGCTAGTTTCAAATCAGTTATATTCATTACCATGCCAGTGCGAGCATCGATGGGACCACGAACGGTTACTTCAACTGTAAGATAAAATGCATTGATTTAGAGCCTAGGATACATATGAGTGTATTTGTTATTAAAATAAAAATAATAAATTCGATAAAATTTAAAGAAATTAATTAATTGTTTTAAAATTAATTGCACTGGTCAATATTTTTGCGGCGCTGCAATCGATTTGTATATATGGGAAAATAAAGTTCTCAGCCTAAATGGTGGTTTATTTGAATTGACTCTAGCTCTAACGATCTATCGCTATATACAAAAATAGAGAGGTTAAATATGTTTTAGAAGGTTGTCACTTTTCACGAAAGTATTTTTTTTGAACCTACTATATGTCGTGTCGGCTAATATAAATGAGCTCCAGAAACAGCGTTTTGTCGCCGTTAATCATGAAATGTCTCAAAGAGGTTTTTAGACCAATGATCAACTATGCTAGATTTTAAAGAACTTGTTTGAGTTCTTGATATAAGAAATCTGTTCAGATTTTGATATATCTCACATATAATATTTCATTTCATAATAAATGCATACAGTATCAAGTCCATTTTCTAAGTTGTTGTTAATGTTTTTTTTCTGTATTTGAACTTTTGTACTTTGTTATTTATTACGCTTTTATTAATGTTTAATATTTCATTGGCATAATAAATGTATAAAGTAATCAAGTCAATTTTCTTAGATGTTGTTAATGTTTTGTTTTTTATTCGAACTTTGTACTTTGTTATTAATTAGGCTTTTATTAAAGTTTGAATAATTGAACTCGAGGTCTAATATTTTCGATATGTTTTGTTATCGAAATTAAAAACCGTGTTTTACACGGTAAATTAGGTAATATCGTTGCAGGGTTATTTTAATTTATATTAGTAAAGAAAAAATAATAAATATTTCGGTACATAATGGGCTACGTACATTTTATTTTTTATTTTTGTTGAGTTGGTACGCATGTACCCAAATTATGTATTATCAGCAAATTTGCATTGTTTAGCGTGTTTAGATATTTTCATAAAAATAAATCCATATCATTGGTTATTTGTGATGTTTTTGTGCAAAAAACAAAACCGCAATCGTGTATCAGCCGCTGTATTTACCGGATGTTTCCCCCTGCTATTTTTTTCTGTTCTCAAAACTCAAACAACCTGCTGAAAAACACGATTGAGGAGATAAAGGCCGCATCACTACGAGTATAAAAGCTCAAGGTCAAGGTCAAAAATCCCATATCAGAAGTCGTACGGGGATTGAAAATAGACATAAGTGTATTACGAGTAAATCTTAGGAGGATTACTGATGAAGCGACAAAATTGATATTGATGAATAAATACTTTCCGATAAAATAAAGTCACCTTAGGTTAGGGTGGCGACCGTTTTGAAATTCCACTCATCGAAACTAACCAGTTTGATATACAAATTTATCGATAGTGAAGAGATCTCGAAAGGCCGACCCCAGTACGTCTAGACGTCGTTTGCTCAACGCTGGGAAGTCGCATAACAAGTGCTCAATGCATTCCAATTCTACCTCATCCCCACAGCTACTACAGAAGTCATTGTCGTGTTCGCCGATCAGGCAGTGTCTTTAAATCTGTCCAAATTTGGTCGGATAGATTTAACATTTTTCTTTCTGGTCGGATGGTCGGACCAACACAATTTTGGTTGGTTTTATTCTGAAATATTTAAGTTGTAGTATAATAAAGAATAAATTGAAGATTAATATCAAAGTAAATTACTGAAAGTTAAACCTTTTCACTGCTGGAAATACCTTGAAATGTCGATTGTCAATCCCAATATATTTCTTAATCGCTGCAAACAGTTCGACATGTTGATCGAAATTGTAGACAACTACATTGTAATACAATTTTATATGAAAATAAAAATTTTTAGGCTCGACAATGGAAGATAAATTTACGGGAAAGGTGGTTGTAGTTGTCTAAATTATCGTTTCTATGATTTCCCATTTATTTCTTTCATTCCTGTTCTGTAGGCCGAGAGTAGATTGATGCCGAAATTTTGGTTCATAAATCTTAGCATAATTGCGGAATTTCGTCATTTGTGTTCAAAGAAACAAATTTATAAACGTTGCTTATATGTATAGAGTACACTCATAAATTATTCAAGCAGATTCGACCTTCTGCATGACTTATGACTTTACAGTTTAGTCTACTTCTGGTATTTTGCTGAAATTTTGTAAATTTCCGACCATCACTGAATTTTTCAACTTTTAAAATACTACAATTAACGTAAATTCGTACTATTGTGTTTTAGAACTCACAGACTTTAGTCATAAATGATGGAAGTTAAAAATTATTTTTAAGGTTGAAATCAGTTCAGCAAAACTTAACATTTTATAAATAAGGCTTTTTATGAACAACTTTGCATCCCTTTTTCCGTGTTTGAAAAATTTTGTCATTTGTCACAAACTAGGTCATACAACTTCAAAGTATTGTTTCTTTAATTCATAAATTAAGAAAAACTCAATAAAAATTCCCAAAGTTATTTTCAAATGTTTATTGAAAGTTTTATAAACAAAAGTAGAAATTAACTTATAACGAATATGTGAAAACAAACAGAAAGAAAATACATTTAAAATTATTTATAAATGCAGAATTCCATTTTTTTGTTACACATTTCTTGCAATTTATAAATTGACTTTTAGCAACTAGGACTTATAATAAAACCAGTAGTTGTTTGGGGTTGAAAATGAACCATATCAGTCCATGTGTCGATATAGTCCCCACAGAAGGATACTAACCGATTTTATTTCTTTACAACATACTTCAAGTAATTGGGATGACATTTTGAAACATGCATCTAAGATTACATAGAACTACTCAGACTTACAAGTATCATCGTAGGACCATGATTTCATATAGCCCCAAATAGATGTCCCAATCAATTTGAATTCTTGGCGCCTTTGTAACAAATATTATGATTTTGGGGTGCAATTCAGCAATTATTATTATCATTGGTAATGGATCTCATTGGACCACATTTATATATATCCCCCATAAAAATGTCAAAAAAAGATTTGCTAAGCGACTGAACTAAAATATGGCGAATTTTACCCAGAATCAATTAATCGAACAATTCCAGATATTTTTTCAGTTATATCATTGAATGCTATCCATGATGTAGGGTATATTCAATTCGGAAGGGCGACTTTTCCAAGTTTCGTCAAAATCGGAAAATTTTGTTACCAAACTTTACAAAATATCGAAGACTTTGATTTTATAAAATTGGTCGGCTACAACGGGATTTGGCCGGTTTTTGGAAAAATGTTGGTCGGAAAAATATTTCTCCTGTGGCAACACTGGTCTCGTCAGAACTGACACTAACGTAGACAGCGTTTTCCTCTCAAGTGCGAGGAGATATTTTGTCCTTCTCAGACCAGGTGCCGATTTATGTCCATCTTTCGTTGGACTGCCTGATTGCCCCTTGCCTTAGCCAAAGCTTGCATGTGGATAGTGGCGCACCAATATATGCAAATTCTTCGAAAATTTCGTCCCATTGCTAGCAGGTTCAGCAGCTTTGCAGTTCCCCGGGATGTATGTTAAACTGCCCAGCCATCTTGTTAAGTGCGGAAGTCGAGGGCTGTTTGTAAATTTAGGGATGTTGCCTACAGAGCATTGACGGCAGCCTGGCTGTCCGTGTAGGTTACTATGTTGCAACTCAGCCACTTGGCGACTTCCCATATTGCCATTATTTGGGCTTGATAGCCATTGCAGGTATATGGTAGTCTGTGAGCTATATCCAGACTAAGTTCTTTACTGTGTACTCCGAAGCCAACCTTTTCAAGAAGCTTCGACCTATCCGTATAGAAGCGGAGATGGTTTCTATTACCTGGTATTCTGCCAACCTATTCATCTCTGGCTGTGATGTAGTTCGACTCCAATAGTACACACATTATAAGGGTTTTCCAACAAGAAGAAAAATGAAATTTTTTAAGATAAATGATCGGATGTTTATTTCATAATAAAAAGGAAGGTATGCCGTTAATAATGAAAAACAACATCAACCAAATGGCCACCATGACTACGCTTACAGGACCATATCCTTTTCATGAAACTTCCCACAACCAAACCGCAAAGTTGCTGCGCTATGTCCTCGATAGCCCCACGAATTCTATCTTTGAGGTCTTGAATCGACGCTGGGCTGTTGGCGTAGACCTTATCTTTCACGTGGCCCCAAAGGAAGAAGTCGCAAGGTGTTAAATCACAAGATCTCGGTGGCCAATTGTGATCACCTTTTCGAGAGATAACACGGTCCGAAAACTTTTCCCGTAACAGAGCAATGGTTTCGTTGCTTGTGTGGCACATAGCGCCGTCTTGTTGAAAGTAAACGTTGTCCAGATCAATAACATCCAACTCCGACCATATAAAATCGTTAATCATCTCTCGATAGCGCAATCCATTCACCGTAACTGTTGATCCAAACTCATTTTCGAAAAAGTAAGGTCCAATGACCCCGCCGGACCATAAACCGCACCAAACAGTCACACGTTGAGGATGGAGAGGCTTCTCAACAATAACTCTTGGGTTTTACCGAGCACCAGATGCGACAATTTTGCTTGTTGACGTAGCCACCGAGGTGGAAATGGGCCTCATCAGTCAAGAAGATTTTTCAATGATTTTCGATTTATCGAATTTCAATAATTTCAATGCGTTGTTGAATCGTGTATCGTGACAGCTACCGAAATACCGGGTGATTCAAAATAACACCTCTTGTTGGAAAACCCTGTACAAAGGTTTTTTTAATAAAAAAACTAGTAAAATTTTTTTTACAAAAAATAATGCATAGGGTCCTCTTTAAAATAAAGTAAAAAAAAGTCAGCTCAGCCATTCGAGAGCAATTACAAATTTCGTAAAACACAATAACTCATTTTTTATATTTTTCAAAAATTAAAATGCCCATAAAATGTTTAAATGTTTTTTTACCTATTTGTAACTGCTTATAAACATTTTAGCCAAAAATAAACTGCATAGGTCGATATTAAATATACTGAACAATATGCAAGATCATGATACTTCGAGTCTGCCACATTAGCAGATCTGACTCATCTCAGAAGTTCTGACTGAAAGTTTCAAAGTTAAAAGTTAAAATTTACCACTAAGTTAAAAGTTTAAAAATTACCACTAATTATATACCGACTTTGAAGTTCAGTTAACTTTTTTTTTGACGCACATCCTAATATTTCGGGATTTTTGTATTATTGTACTCCCTCTCAGCTATCCTGAACAATGATCAGATCCCATTCACACACCATAGTTTTTTTTGGGGGACAATGCAAAATTTCAAAATTACCACTAATTATATACCGACTTTGAAGTTCAGTTAACTTTTTGTTTGACGCACATCCTAATATTTCTGGATTTTTGTATTATTGTACTCCCTCTCAGCTATCCTGAACAATGATCAGATCCCATTCACACACCATAGTTTTTTTTGGGGGACAATGCAAAATTTCAAAATTACCACTAATTATATACCGACTTTGAAGTTCAGTTAATTTTTTTTTTGACGCACGTCATAATATTTCTGCATTTTTGTATTATTTTGCTTCCCCTAATCTATTCGGAATAGCCATTAGTTCCCACTCACATTTCTTAGTTTGGCTTTAGAGGACAAAAAAATATCTCAATCTTGTCATAATTTACATACCGATGTACTGTAATTTTGTATTATTTTACTCCGGCATAGCTTTTCAAAAAAATTGTTTAGTCATCTCTCATATATATATATAAATTTGTTTAAACCATAGAAATCATAGAAAGAACCATATCAAAATTATCATATTTATGCTTGACTATACAATAACTTTCACTATACAGTCAGTTTGACTATAACTTTGACTATAGAGTCAGTTTGACTTTAACTTTGACTATGGATGCCAGTATAACACATATTCCCAAGGGTTGTTGTCTCGACTGTTTGACTATAACTTTTAACTTTATCTTCACTCCCTTTGAAGGTATCTCATTTTGAATCGAATGTATCTCTTTGAAAAAAACTTTGACGACTTTTTTATGATTCTCATTTTTTCTGATTTTTTTTACAGAAACCACATTTATGAGCGGTCATTATATTCAGATTTGAAAAAATTTAAAAAAAAAAAATAAAAAATTGCCCAAAATGCTGATGAATAAAAGTTTCAAAATCATTTTGTGCGTGAGGTTTTTTTATCGAATCACCTTATATGTAAGATTTTATCTAATCTTAAATAAAAACTCATCTAAATATGATACAGGGAAACGAGGCTGTATAAAAGTCATCACCCTAATATGTATACATATAAATATGAACCGACTTTCTTCAAACTTAGCTACGTTCTTTTCTATATGAAGTGTAAGGCCTAACCGATTGATGTCAATAAAGCTATCAAATGAGACTTAAACTCAATATTCTCAATTTTGGAAAGCCACCTTAATATGTACCTATGTATGTAACTCAAATAATTATCTCTGTTCGGTGTGCCCTTCCACCGCGGTACACAAAGGGTAATAAATAAAAATGTACTGACAATATGGCTCAGTTTGTTGCTTCATTCACTCACCCGTATAATTGTGTCCATGGCCGTTTGGATTATTGCATTTGCCGTAAATTTCGAGGTTTTCAGCATCACTTAAATGTTTACTGTATCATTAAACAGAGGGGGGATACAAACAATATAAAAGCGTTGATTAAACAAGAGATAATACAAAATTATAAATATGTACAGAAAGTGAAAGGAGCTTTTGTAAGAAATTCAACGGAGAAAAAGCTAATATATTAGGTGTGTTTTCGCAACCATGCTTAGTGTTTTAATGATGAAAACTATTTGTCCTACTGAATTCTCTAATAAAATTCTCTAAAAAAAATCTAATAAAATTATAAATAAGTACTGAAAGTGAAAGAAGCTTTTGTAAGAAATTGAACGAAGAAAATGTTACTATATTATGCGTTTTTTCGCCAGTAACCAACGACAGATTTGACTGCCAAAATAACAATAAAGCTTTCCCTAGGTGGCATTGGGAAATATTTCAGAGTCCCATATAAACGACTGAGAATTTATGTTTTCTGCCATCTTGTGAAAAGCTTGGGCAAATGGCTTAGGATGTCTATACACGCATAGTATTTTATTGAATAAAAGTGTTTGTTCTTTGAATTCTCTTAAAAATTGAGATTTTTATAGATTTCCAATTGCAGATAAACCATAAAGGGTATTTATGGTTTGTCCGCTTAACAGTTTGCTTAGCATTTCCAAACTTTTAAAAATTTAAATCAAACACTATGCACAGTGTTTTATTGAGGGTATGATATTATTCTGATTGATTGATAGAAAGTAAAGCCATTTTTAAAAAGTTCTAATGTGTATATAAAAATTATTTTTTAAAATGTCTATGTTGTGATATGCGTATATGCGGATTAGCAGCGAAAACATGCCATAAATCTATTGCATTGGTAAGTAGTAAAATATGTAATACGGAAACAAAATCAACGTGATACGTCATACGTGGTACATTGTAATGTATGTAATCTTATAGCTAAACGCCACTACACTCACCTGTGTAACCGATGACAAGCACTGAAGGTCTCTTTGCGGGTTAAGAAGGCAACAGGTTGCTGAGACATGTTCTAAAGAAATTAATCGATTTGTTGTTGGATTTTCACGTTTACACCTCTGTGTATCTTATGTGAGCTGTAAGCGAGATGAGTAATACGAAATCACCAACAGATAGTGTAATATCTGGAGATAGCGTTTGGGGTTTTTGTTTTCTTTTTGCTTGGGAGTCACAACACGCGGAAATATTCTTCTTTCTAGAGTACTATAAAGAATCAGAAAAATAAAACAAGTTTCGGAAATTTTGCTTTTTTTTGTACAATTTTATAGCAATTTTGCTGTCTGCACTTACTGTGTTTTGTACTGAATGGTAATTAATTGTCTGTGATTGTATTATAAATGTTTTTCCTTTGTACTTGTTTTATTTACTTATTTATGTATATATTTATATACACGATGCATTGCCATTTGCTATCAACAATTCGGTTTCTGTTTCTGTTTTTTTTTCTCTGAGCTATTAGTCTTTTTGTTGACGTTTCATTTTTCATGTCACTGCAGGCGACCCACCGAATATTCGGTAAACAATAAATACCGGTCAGGGTACCAAAATGAAAGCGTGTGTTTTAGTAGTTGGTTAGATTATTCGTTACGTGACGTGTGTTATAAAAATGCTACAGTTACATTCATGGTATGTAAAGCTATGTATAGCCGATTGTCCGATCGGACAACGTGTTAAAGTGCTGCAAATGTACGGACAATGACAGATTGTTAGGCAAAGGTGAATTGGCAGTTCAGACGATTGCAAGAAAACCTAACAATTATTTATAATATATTTTGTAAATATTTATATGCAGGTTTGCCAATAAAAATATTTTATAGACACTGTTTTGTCACATGCATAAACTTCGCACATCTGCAAAATATCTCACAATGACTTTTCTGCCAACGTTGCAAGACAGACATTTTATCTTCACACGATTGTACGTTCACATGGTTGCATTTTCTGACAATATTGTCCGATGTGGCTATCGTGTGTACATAGCTTAAGTCCTGATTCACGTAATTCAGAGAGCTCTTTCCGCCTGCCTCTCTCTCTCCTACAAACCTTGACACTTGCTTGGAAAAAAGGCTCGTGTAAAGCAAGACTAAAGGGATAGTATGATATCCGAGGCCTTTCGATCTTATAGAGCACTTCAAAATTATAAGAAAAAAAATAATGTGCATGTTATCGCTATCTCGCTTAGTTACAAAAATTAGAATTTAAAAATCGAAAAAATAGCCCGGTAGCCGTCTCTGCACGTACCCCAGATAAATAGGAGTTCAAAATAATTAAAATTTAAAAAAATCAATTTTTTAAAATGCGTCTTTTAGTCAGAAGGTTGTCAATGAATCTTCGTAAACTGCTATCAACTCCGAGGGTTGCTATATACACACTTACAGCCGTATTCATAAAAAATCCTAATTATTATTTAAAGTGCACATTAGTTAACAAACACTTTTGGCCTAATAAACGATTATTAAAAAATCGTATTCATAAACAGCATTTTAACTAATCAACATTTTAATGACTTCGTCAATGTAATGCTGGCAACACCATCTTTTTCACACACCATTATCTCTCTTAATGATGCATTAATACGATTATCAATTGTAAGAGTAGTCGAATATATAAATTATTTTTTTGTTTATTTTAAAAACAACTGTATTAATTAACAAAAATGAATGCTCACTTGTCCAATAAATAAAATAAAACAACAACTAAAGATCAAATAAATGACGAATTCAGATAATTTTTTAACACATGTTGATTGTTGACATATCACTAGTGAATTTTGTACAATTTGCATTTCTCGTGTTGTGGTTTTGCAATGATAAAAGTTTTTGGTCTTTTATGAAACAATATCGAAAGAAGAAGATTGTAAATATTTGATTATTATACCGAATTGAAACAATAGGATATATCCATTTCTTATACCGACGCAGAATCATGCCCTGGTTCGATTTAGCCATGTCCGTCCGTCTGCGACTATCAAAGTACTGCCGAAAAAAGGAACCAATCCTTACGAAATTTTTGGGATAAGGGGCTGCTTTTGTTGCACAATGCCTTTAACTCTTCATGGAAAAATGCGACAAATCGGTCCACGTTTTGATATACCTCCCATTTAATGGTACATTCTGTTTTGACATAAACACGTTCTGGAAGGCACAGTTACGTATTTTTTTTCTTATTTTTACCTAAACCATTTCTAGAAAATATGTTCAAAATCAGTCTTATATTTTATTCTTTTAATTAAAAAATTCCATAAAAATGTTGCAAATGCACACGAAGAAAAAGCAAATGTTACTTTAACAAACGCTTAAAGTAGGGTCGAACCAATATTACAATTCACGCATTTAACAATGGTTTACAAAAGGTGTTTTAGACTAATAATCGTTTATGAATACAGTTTTAAAAAATTTTGCTTAACAAAGGTTTGTAAAGCTGTTTTAAGTTTTTATGAATACGGCTGTTACTTGTTGGAAATTACTTTGATAAAACTACCTTCTCAAATAACAACATGAATATGCTAAGTATGCTTTGAAATTAGAATTTTCATTTCTATATTTTTTCATAGAATATTTTTTCTTTCTGTCTATAATTTTTCGTGTACTCAAAACGTTTGTTTCATTAAAGAAATATTTTATATAAAATCAATTGTGTTCTGCTTCTTCAATCTTGGAATCTTGAGAAATATTTCCATAATATTTCCATCAGGTTATGGGCCCAGAGCTTTTTTGAGAAACAAAAAGGACAACGTAAGGAAAAAGAAAAGCAATCATCAAGATGAGTTCGCCCTTATATCAGATCGAAAAGATGGATGATAAAAACTATGAAACTTGGTGTGTCCACATAAAAAGTGTACTTATCCATAGCGGATATTGGAAATATGTTAACGGAGAATTAGTGAAAAATCCTACTTGGGCAGAAGACAAGAAATTAGAATGGGATGACACCGACGAGAAGGCATTAGCGACAATAATGTTGAGCCTAAAGTCGTCTCAATTGAATTATGTGAAAAATTGTTCAACATCCAAAGAAGCTTGGGAGAAGCTTAAAGAAGTCTATAAGCCAAGCGGACCGTTGCAAAAGGTGTCTTTGTACAAGAAGTTGCTTAGCCTAAATATGAAGGAAATTAAAAACATGGCGGAGTATTTGAATGCATTCTCTGATGTCTCAGAGAAATTAGCCGATGTGGGAATCCAAATACAGGAAGAATTGCTCGTGATCATTTTGCTATCAAGCCTGGAGAAGGAATACGAAAATTTTGTTGTGGCAATCGAGACGAGAGATAAATTGCCATCACTATCCGTACTAAAGCTGAAACTTCTGGAAAAATGGGAACGTCGTAGCCAGGTAAAAGATGAAGACTCGTCTACAAATCAACAAGCATTTGGTGCAATGACCAGGAAGAATAAGAAGGACTTTGATAAAACCCAAAATTTTAAGAAAGACAAAGAAGGAAAGTGTTTTGTGTGTGGCAAAAAGGGGCATTATGCAAATAAATGCAGATCGCGACGAGACCACAGGACTTATTCTTTGATTGCAATGGCAGAAACAAAAAAATGTAACTTATCGCAAATGTGGTTCATAGACAGTGGATCCACAAGCCACATGTGTTCAAATCGTAAGTTTTTCACCAAATTTGAAGAATGTGAAGAAATAATAATGTTGGCCGATAAGAAAGCTATTACCGCTAAAGGAAGGGGTATTGTGTCCATGTGTGTCAACGGATCTCAAATCAGATTGAAAGACGTGTTATACTCTGCAGATTTAAGCGGAAATTTTGTCTCAACAAATAAGTTGGTGGAGAATGGCTGTGTTGCTAAATTTAATTCAAATGGTGCATTAATTACAGATGAAGGAAAACTAGTTCTAAAGGCATGTAGAGAAAATAGTCTATTCGTTTTTGAGGCAAAAGAAGTGGAACAAAAATTATGCGCCATAAGCTCAAGTAATGAATTGTGGCATCGAAGGTACGGACACCTCAACTACAAGAATTTAATGGATCTCAGTACAAAAGGTATGGTCGATGGTATGAATTTAAATCCAAATTCAATAAAAGAAAGCTGTCAAACCTGCATGTTAGGAAAAATTCATGCTACATCGTTTCCGAAACAATCCGAAAATAAATCTAAAGAATTGCTGGATTTAATTCACTCAGATGTATGTGGCCCAATAAACACTGAATCTGCTGGAGGTTCAAGATACTTTGTTACCTTTATAGACGACAAGTCCCGAAGAATTTTTATTTATTTTATGAAGCGGAAAAGCGAAGTGTTTGAAAAATTCAAGTCGTTTCAAAGCATGGTGGAACGTCAAACAGGAAGAAAGATAAAAGTTTTCCGAAGTGATAACGGCGGAGAATATGTCAGCAAAGAATTCAATAAATACTTAGAAGATCATGGCATTCAGCATCAGCTAACTGTTCCTTATAATCCACAACAAAACGGTGTCGCGGAACGAGCGAACCGAACGTTGGTGGAAATGAGCCGGTGTTTATTGATTGACTCAAGACTCAATAAAAGCTTATGGGCTGAAGCTGTAGCAACAGCAGTGTATTTAAGGAATCGATGTCCTTCAAAGATTTTGAATGATAAAACTCCATATGAGATTTGGACCGGTCGCAAGCCTAAGGTTAATCACTTGAAAGTATTTGGCTCGCATGCTGTGGCTTTAAACAAGAAAAAGAAGGGAAAGTTCGACGAAAAAGGTTCCAGTATGGTGATGGTAGGATATTCTATGGTATCGAAGGCATACAGATTATTTGATCAGAATACGCGTAAAGTTATTGAACGCCGTGATGTCTTGTTTGATGAAAATAATGTGCTTGGTGGAGCGTGTAATAATAAAGAAAGCTCCGAATTATTTTCATTTGACATTGTTGAAAATACCGAAAATGATGTTGTTAATGGAGTTCATAGTCCTGTAAATCCTGAAGGTGATCAAGACAATCAGAAAAACGACTCAAATGAAAATAATGAAGAAATTGTTGAAAACATCGAACCAACAGAAGATAATAATGTAGCTTTGGATAATGAAAGTTTCTATGACATGGATGAACTATGTGGGTTCACTTCTCCCGAGGAGGAGGAGGAGACATCTGAAAGAAACAGTATGGTAAAACGAGGTCCTGGGAGGCCAAGAATTGTTCGAAATGGAAAGCCTGGACGACAAAGAAAAATTCCAAATTTACTTAATAATGTGGTGGAGGAAAATATACCCAAAACTTATAAAGAAGCATTATCGAGTGAATCACGCGGGCAATGGAAAAAAGCAATGGACCAAGAGATAACATCGTTAATGGAAAGGAAAACATGGTTATTACAAGATATTCCTGCTGGCCACAAAGCTATCAAATGCAAATGGGTATACACATTGAAGAAGAACCAAAAGGGAGAGATTACCCGTTATAAAGCAAGGCTAGTGGCAAAAGGGTGCAGCCAGAGGTACGGTATTGACTACCAAGAAACTTTTTCACCAGTAGTTAGATATGCAACAATAAGATTGCTCTTGTCTTTGGCGGTAGAATACAAGATGCATTTACATCAGGTAGATGTGGTGACAGCATATCTAAATGGGGAACTAAACGATGAAATATACATGCAACAGCCCGAAGGTTTCGAAGATGCTGAAAATCCAAAAAAAGTCCTACGTCTACAAAAGTCAATATATGGCCTAAAGCAAGCCGGAAGGCAATGGAACTTCAAATTAAATGAATGTTTGGTCAAACTTGGATTCGAAAGATGTAAAAATGAGCCATGTTTGTATAAGATGATCAGAAACGGAAATTTGGTACTTATAGCTGTATACGTAGATGATCTAATAATCGCATGCAAAAATGAGAACGAGATTTTAAAAGTCAAATCCCAAATAGGAAAGGAGTTTGAAATTACCGACAAAGGATTGTTGGAACATTTTTTGGGTATAGAAGTCAGCCGTGAAGGTAAAACAGGTAACATCGAGATAAGCCAAAAATCATATATCAAGGAATTATTGGAAGAATACGGCATGACGAATTGCAAGCCGGCATCGTTACCTTTGACTCCTGGATTTCAAATAGGCTGTAAAGAAAACTGCAATAAAATTGATACAACTGTTTATCAATCATTAATAGGAGCATTGATATATCTGGCTATAACCACACGACCAGATATTCTGCATTCAGTCTCGAAATTGTCACAAAGAAATGCGAATCCTCATGTGGAACATTTTACAGCAGCAAAGCAAATTCTGCGATACTTAAAAGGAACACAGAATCTCAAATTAAAATATCGGAGCGGTAACAAGAATTTATTTGGCTATGCAGATGCTGACTGGGGTGGTTGCTCAACAGATCGGAAATCATATTCTGGATTTATATTTTTCTTTGGCGAATGCCCGATTTCTTGGGAATCAAAAAAGCAAACTACAACGGCATTAAGCAGCACTGAAGCTGAGTACGTATCGGTTTCTAATGCGTCAAAAGAAGCCGTATATTTAAGGAAATTGATGCAAGAACTAGGCTTTTGGAATGATGAAAGTGTAGAATTGCATGTCGATAATCAAGGGGCATTGAAATTGGCAACAAACCCAGTTTATCACAACCGTACAAAACATATAGATATAAGATACCATCACATCAGAGATTTGGTGCAATCAAAAGAAATAGAATTAAAGTACTGCCCAACAGAGAATATGATTGCGGATGTTTTAACCAAAAATTTGGCAAAAGTTAAACACATGAATTTTATTAAATTAATTAAATTAGAATAGTATGTTTTTGTATAAAATACTCATGTTGAGGAGGAGTGTTGGAAATTACTTTGATAAAACTACCTTCTCAAATAACAACATGAATATGCTAAGTATGCTTTGAAATTAGAATTTTCATTTCTATATTTTTTCATAGAATATTTTTTCTTTCTGTCTATAATTCTTCGTGTACTCAAAACGTTTGTTTCATTAAAGAAATATTTTATATAAAATCAATTGTGTTCTGCTTCTTCAATCTTGGAATCTTGAGAAATATTTCCATAATATTTCCATCATTACTTAACAGGTAGAAATCCTTCAATAAATCTAACTAGATCATGCAGGCCGGTTTCGGTGTTTTTGATATAGCCACGGTTGCTCTATATCCAGTTCCAGGAATCTGTTCGCATTTAAAGGGTCAGGCCAAAAGGAACTGGGCTCTGTGTGGTCTTGTGCCCTGGTAGGACATAGACCACGAATGGATTCGTCTAACCTACTCCTATAGGAGTTAAGCCGACTGCACCATCCTGATCTTAATCGTGTCAGGATTGATCTTGTTTTGCTATTTTCTGCAATAGGTTTGGGATGACCTACAAAGACTATGATTGCCCTGTAATTATTGTAATAATACAGATGTACATGTATAGGATATATGCCAGACGGAATTCTGTAATAGAAATAGACTTAAGGGTTATCAACTCAGCGTCTCCAAGCTGCTACAACAACATTGCCTGTAATTGTGAAATTCCGTACTGCATTCGCGTGATGGTGTTAGATCCCTTGTAACAGGTGGCGCAAAAGTAACCTTTGGATGTTATGTTAGACGCGATTGCCGGTCAGCAGCTAACAGCTGATGCACCGTCTGGACTATGTACGGAAACATCTTCAAATCTTGTACCAAAATTCGCTGTAGAGACCGTCGACTGATACCCATTTGCGTGGCACGTCGTCTGGTCGATGTCAATCATTTATAGCATTTTCTGATAGGAGGATTACTTTTGCGGCACCTGTTATGAAGGTTCCGCAACATCTTAGGCTGTGAAAACTGGAGAATCGTCCGCTCGCCTTCCTAAGGATGCTACTTTCCGCTGAATCTGTAGGGATGCGCAATAGCCGACCAAAGTGGCTCGCTCACCGCTTAGGGTCCATAATAGAGATTCCTGTGTGTTTCTGTGTTTGAGAGGGACATGTGTGTGTTCCACAGTTTGTTTGCTCGAGGTTGATATTGTTTTGATGATCCTGCCATTTGTATTCTCTGACCAGATCCCTGACCTTTTCGTTTCACTGCGTTATTCTGGAATCTTCAGGACCGGTTTGGCGAATTTCGTCACGCTTATCTGTGAATCCCACCGCTTCGTTCGCTAAATTAGGTATAATAACCTGGATGCGATCGAAAGATGTGAAGCGGACGGCTGCTGCTGTATCGATGTTGTGGAATGCCTTCTCTGCGCTGCGAAGATCAGAAAGCATGGGAAGCCAGGGATCTGGCTTCCCATGAATTGTTACCAGTCCAATTTCTTCTGGTTCACGTATTTTTTCCTTCAGAGATGACAAAATCATTCGATGTACTGATGAGGGGGTGCAGCTGAATTTCGCAGATGCCGAGCGGATGATTTCCGGGCAAACAGAGCATCTATCCTGAGATTGGTTCGGTTGCTTGAGTTTCTGATGTTGTCTGGGAGGTCTGACTTCAACAACGATGGATGAGGCCGGGGAGTTGATGTTGTCGGCGGGGACAATGGTGTCGCTGTACTTTGTTGGCGCAAGCAGCAAGGTGCGATAGTCTGCATTTACATGATACTTTTTTTTAATATTAAGGCGTTTTGTAGGCGAGAGAGGCAGTCGGAAACGGGGGAAAAAGTATGCCGTACTCGTACTTGTCGTACTCATCGTTTTGTGTTATTCGTTCGCACTTGGAAACAACAACATTTCACACAGGAAAAGCCGAAACAAAACAAATGAAAATAAGTATAAATTATAATTGAAGGTCTGTGGTATAAGTATTGAAAAAAAGTACGTGTGTGAACGTAAATACTTTTTCAAAAGAGAATAAGTCGATAAGTTACTTAAAAAAAGTACCATGTAAATGGGGACATATAATCGCTATTCCAATCCCTTCAACTGTTTAGGTCAGAGAAATTCTCCGCATCCATGACACCAGACGTCTGCTGAGCGGATGATTTTGCTGCAGACAAAGCAGTTGTCTGGTTGTTGGACGCCTGCTGGTGGTTTTTGATTATTTAGTCTGGTGGTTTAGATTGCGGTAGAGACGATTGTTTAGTCGCGAAATTTCTTCTTCGGTTGAGTCTATTAGATGACCGAAGCAGGTTTGGTGAATGCTTTGAATTCGTCCCATTTAAATTTCTTCTGATTGAGGAAATTCAGTCGGAAGATGGATCTATTAAAGCAATTACGGTGCAAGCGGTCTGAATCTGAAATCGTCTGCAGATTGCAAACATTCCTTTTAAATCTTCCGTTTCCCGTCATTGTCACAAAAAGCGGCTTCATTAGAAAATTATTTACTCAAATTGTTTTTTCAAAAATCTTTTATAAATTTGTTCAAGTAATGAGTGATTCAAAACACAGATCTAAATTTTTATTTATAACATATATACGAGTATGTATGTTACTTTATTTATTGTATTCCATCAATCATGCATGTATTTTTTTATTATATCTAAAATTTGCACATATTGTTTTACATACAGGATAATAGAAGAAATTAACACAAAATTTCTTGAAAATTGTTGTTATTATGAGAATACAACAATTAACTTTTAAGAACTTTTATACATATGTTAACGATTAAGATACGTTTACAAAAATATTATATTTAAAAAAGTTTTATACACATATCGATTGTAAAAAATAATCTTTACCTAAATTTTGTTTTTTTTTAATAATTAATAGAGTTTAAAATGCTTAATATAATAATAATTAAAGTTATCGTTATCCAATGTAGAAAAATAAATTAAAGATTTCATTTCAGTTAATGTTATATTCATTCTCTCTCGTACGAATAAAAAAAAAGAAATAAAAGAATGAGTTGAGAATAAAAAACAATTTTGTTAAGAGAGTTGCTAATACTAAAAAAAATATGTTTAGTAATTTAATTTTTCATACGTTTACTCTCGATGCTAAAATCCTTTGTTAGATCTGTGCCTTTACGTTTATTTGGATTTTGCAGGGGAACTTTGGTAACTGTTGTGCCACCGCCACTGGAAATGAAGAAAAACACGATGTTAAAATAATGTTTGCATGGGAGTCATAAAATAAAAGAAAATGGATGGGGAAGATTTGTTTACTGATCAGCCTATTGCTGATTGTACTCTCGTAAATCTTATTGCATAACTTCTATGATTTAAAAATAGCTCCATTGTATCATTGTCCTCTATTAATGCTACTAATATTGCCACTCGCATATACTTCAGTTTACACTTCAATCACAGATATTTCTGTCAACTGTTCAATATACTTTTCCATCACAGATACTTCGGTTTGCTGTTCAATCCCGCAGACATCGGTCTACTGTTAAAACACAAAGACCTTGGTATACTGTTCACAGAAACTTCGGTCTACTGTTCAATCACTAAGACGTCGGTTTACTGTGCAATCACAGAGATTTCGCTCTACTGTTCAATTCCAGAAACTTCGATCTTCTGTTCAAACATAGATACCTTAGACTACCGTTCCATCGTAAAGACTTTGGGCAATCATATAGACTTCGGTTTATTGATCAATCACAGAGACTTTGGTCTACTGTTCAATCCAAAGACTTTGGTATACTTTTCAATCCCAGAGAATTTTGTCTACAGTTTCATAACATAGACTTCTGCCTACTGTTCACTCACAGCGACCTCTGTATACTGTTCCATCACAGAGACTTCGGTCTACTCTTCAATCACAGATAAATCGGTCTACACTCCAATCACAGAGAGTTCAATTTATTGTTCAATCGCAGAGACTTCAGTTTATTGTTCAATCACCAAGACGTTGTTCTACTGTTTAAACACATATACTTAGGTTTATTATTCAATCACAATCTACTGTTCAATCTGAGACTTCGGTCTACTATTCAATCACAGAGACTTCGGTATACACTTCAATCGTGTTATTACACAATACCTATGATGGCAGTGTTGTTCTTAAAGCGGAAGGTGATTTGGATGCATCGGTCTTTGGACGCACATTTCGAAATATACAGGCCTGTTCTGTAATCATGCGATTTGTTATCACGGTGATTTCAAAACACCATCGATTTTTAAATCATTATAGGTGTTCGGAAATAGTACTATTTATTGTTTAAAGTAAACAACAATCAATTTAAACCAACTATAACAAAATCGGACGATTTCCGAACTCTCCAAAAGTGATTTTAAAATCGGTGATAATACTAAACCACCGTGATATCAAATCGCGTGATTTCAGAACAGGCCCGATAGTCTGGAAGGCCTATAACACGGTACATATTACGGGTTAATACTGGCTATGGGAGTGTCTCCCCCAAAATTTATGATAAACCAAAATAAGGCAACAGATATTACGGCGCAGTGAAATATTAACCCAGTGCCGGCGTTAAGTGTTGATTTATCTGTGTCATGTGTCGTCGTTATCAAGAAATCGCGAGCATATAACGTCTACGGGCTTAGGTGTCTTGGTTCCCGAAGTCGAAGATGATACAGGAGCAAATCTAGCCTTTGGAAGGATATAAGGAAATACCCAGCGGGCTCTAAGCAACCCCAGCTTTTTAAAGCGAATCAGGACTCTGAGTCATCCAATGATATCAATATTACTATTGTTGAAAACAGGAAAAAAACTATCAGGGGCACAAAAAAGGCAGCGATGTGAAATCGATTAAGAAGAAAAGGAGCTCACCGACACGGAGAACTTCGGAGAAACCTAACCAACCTATCAAAAAGGAGTATCTTGTCAGAAGCCGTTGAAATAAATGAACCAAATCATCCATAAAGGAGTGGACCTCAAACAAGAAGACCCATCCTATTGGAAAGAGCACGCTGGCTATAAAAAAGGGAAAGGGAGCATCATCTTTTTCTCAAATAGCCAAAAAACATATCCAAGACGAACTATGGAATGCCATAATTGATAGTAGTAGTACTTCTGGAAAATTCCCGAAGATCAGAAGAGTAACTTCGAAGATTTCTTCTATATGAAGGTATTAGAACATGTTCCCGACAATCCAAATCCAACAATCCAAGTAATGATTTGAGAGGGCGTTTTGATGCTGATTGTTGGGCAATCTTTTCTAAGATTGGAAAAACCCTGAATGACAGCAGTTAAAGTTGAAACGTCTCCTCTCTCCAACCTAACCTAATAGCGTTTTGATACCAAATCGGGTGTAACATATATATGGGGGCAATGTTGAGGCATTTCAATGAAGGCAAAAATCATTTAAAAATATTTATTCGTCTTTCTTATAACAATTTTAAAAACGCAACTTATTCGTATACGAGTGTACATATATTTTTTTCTACTCACCTTTTTGTTGGCGCTCCTATTGCCACTTTTTTATCGTTAATATTTGTCTCTATTATATAAACACCCGAGGGATTGTGTTTATTGTCCACGGGTCGAATATTAACAGTATTTCGCATTGCATTAGGCGAATTCGCTGCCGCCGATGAGCTTGAAGGCGACGCTGTCATCGATGATGGCAAACGTTTTTGCATTTGAGCCAATGTCTTGGAAACATTCGAGACTGATGGTTTGTTTTGCATTGATCCCGAGCCCGCATTGGCGGCTTTGGTTAAAGCCGTTTTACTTATGGTGGCGGCCATTGAGGGAGACATTGATTTAACATTGGTTATGATGGGTAATTTATTGCTCGATGTCACGGTCACCGACGGTGAAGATGTAAGGGTGGCAGGTAATTTGTTAGGAGTACTGGGAGAAGGTCTCTTAATGATAGCTCTTTTAATTGCTGATATGGAGGGTAGAGATGATGACGTTGATGATTTTTGTAAAGTAGATGGATTAGAGGTGGTGGCATTGTTAATACCAGATGACGAAGACGCAGATGTTCTCTGTATGTTTGATTTGGCCACCAAAGCGGCAGCTTGTTGTTTGGCTAAGGTGGAGGCTTGATTAACGCTGGCATTCATCTGTGATTTATTTTGGATATTTTGGGACTGTTTTGTGGGTGGTTTAATGTTAGTTATTGTTAAACCTGTTGTATTGGATTTTGTGTTTACATTTATTGAAGAACCACCTTTTGTAGTCCCCAAGGTGGTATTCGCTCGGTGCAAGGGCGGTGGATTATTATTGCTATTGTTAGAGTGTGTTGATGTTTTGGGGTTGGCCGCCTTAAATCGGGCCAAGATATTGCTTTGATTTGTCCCAGAGTTGTTGTTATTAGCGTTTGCAGATGGTTTTGTTGGGCCTCCCACCGGACTTGTTGTCCGTCTGATGATAGTATTATTTTGCATAACTTTATTAATTTGCAAACTTTGCGGTGTTGTGCCTGTTTTTATCTGGGAATTGCCTGAAGTTGCTTTATTATTAGGACCCGAATTCTTCACCGCCGTCAATGATATACTGGGCGATAAATCGTTTAACTGTTTTGATATGCTTGTCGTTCCAGGCGGGGAGGAGGTGGGTATTATTTGCATTTCCGAAGTGGAGCCTTTCGAAGATGATCTGGGATAAACGATACCCATATTCATGGGAGAATTGGGTTTATTGGAGGTGGACTTTTCTTGACCTTTGGGATACAAAATACCCATATTCACTGTCCGACTATTCTCCGCACTAGACGCTTTAGTAGAGCTATTTGCTGCACCTGAGCTAGCGGAAGATTTTTGTGGGGGTTTTTGATTCGAAGATGGCGGTTGTTGGGGCATAGAAGTTTGAGGGTTTAACGGTGGTTTTTTGGTTGCTTTAGAATTCGATGTGGTTATATTGGCTGCTGTGGCCGTTGATGTTTTGTTGGCCGCGTTTCCACCATTTGTCTGTTCTGCTGTTACTCTTTTTTGATTTGCAGTTGGCGCAGTTTGTTTTGGGCCCACTGAATTACCACCACTACCCGAGGATTCCGAACGGCGATAATTAATCAAACTATTTGATTGTGTATCATTGGTATTCGATTTTGATGAAGTACTAGACATTGCATTCGAAGAAGTGGTCATTGTCTTTGCCGCCGCCGCTGCCGACGATGTTGTTGGTGGCATCGCATTTGATGGTGACGAAATTGGCATAGAAGTCGGCGTTGGTGGTGCTGGTGTTGCCGATTTAGATTTGTTGTTAAATTCTGTGGGGGTATTTCTTGAACTAGGCCTTGATTGTTGCTGTTGTTGTTGAAGTTGTTGCTGCTGTTGATGTTGCTGCTGCTGCTGTTGATGCTGCTGCTGTTGATGCTGCTGCTGTTGATGCTGCTGCTGTTGATGCTGATTTAGGTAAAGCGATGACCCTGGATAGAGGCTCATCGAGTTAACACCACTCTTGGAACCACCGGGCAAATTTGTATTTTTATTATTACCACCACTACTCGAGTGTTTGTTATTTTTTCCGGACTTGGATTTATCCAAAATTGTAGAACCCGATGAGCCTATACCAAAGTCACCAGCATAACTATACATATTAGGAAATGTGTTCCTTAGTGATTGCTGATATTGTTCAAATGCTGATAACGCCGATGAGCTGGTGGTGTTGGTCAATCCGGCGGAGGAGAGGGCATTAGCTACCGATGAAGGAGGTGCTGCTGACGTGTACATAGAAGCGGCCGATGAAGCAACCGTTGGCATTGGAGGTAATGCCCCGGTCAAATTAATAGCATTGGTCAAATTCATAGGACTCGCCGAGGATGTACTGAGTCCTTGTAAAGCCGACGATGGTAAGCCGTACATACTTAAGTCTCCCAACGCCGCTAGAGGATTTGCAGCAGTCGATGTGGCAGGACCACCCGGCATTCGACCAGCGCCAATAGCCGACAGTGTTGAATATGAATTGAGATCTGCGTATGCGCCCAAATTTTTATAATAGTTAAGCATGTCCAAATATTGCTGAGTTGTGGTTGGAGTGCTATTTGGTCCGAGAAGAGATTGAAGGAGGGGCTGACTGAATCCTCGTGGTCCAAAGAAACTTGACATCTACATTGTTTTGTTTTTGGAAAAGGCAGGAAATCGTTTATTTCAATTAATTTTGCTCAAGAAAATTGTTATTATGAAAGAATAGAATACGCAATTACCTATAATAAGGTTTAACTACTATACATTATATGCCATAGATTCGATTTTAATTATTTTTACTAATTTATTAATCTACGATTATTTATTACAAATAAAAATTATAATGAACTAAATGTAAATGGCAATAACATCTAAGGTTATCGGCCTAAGATTAGATAAAACAACGACCAGGCAGTAAGGAAAGGCTAAAGTCGGGCGGTGCGAGTATATATGATTCCCTACGCCACTCTAGTAAGATTGGATAACATTGAAATATACAATACATATACTTCAACAAAAATTTGCTTATGTAATTTACATTTGGTCACTGCCTCAGCAGGGAAATCGGACGAAAAATATTTTTGGAGGCTATAGCTTAATCTGAACCGATTTTTTTTCAAATTAAGCAATGTTGATCTATGGATCAAGAAACTTTACCATGCTAAATTTCAAAACAATTGGATGTAAAATACAGCTTCTATAGGTCTAAAGGGCCAAATCGGACGAAACATATACATATATGGTGGCGATAGCTAAATCTGAACCGATTTTCTTAAAATTCTGCAATGTTGGTCCATAGATCAATAAACTCTGCCATGCTAAATTTCAAAGCAATATGATGTAAAATACAGCTTCTATAGGGCTAAAGGACCAATCGGACGAAACATGTATATGAGAGCTATATCTAAATCTGAACCAATTTCAAAAGGGGTTTTTCCAGGTGCGAAAGACTCCTAACTGCAAATTTTCGGCACGATCAGAGTGAAATTTTGACCTGCACTCAACGAACAACATAAGATGGACAGACATGGTTAAATCGGCTCAGCTAGTGATTCTGATTCTTAAGCTGTCGTCTAGCTGTAGTATTTCTAGGTGTTATAAACATCCGACAAGAAACAAGCATGTACACCCATGTCACAGAGTGCAACATCGTACAAGAATTTACGTTTTAGAAATTGTAAACGTTTTTAGGTTCTACAGAAAACGTTAACCGAAAAATAAATTTCGTTTCACAAAATCTGAAGTGAAATTTATGTTTTTAGTAATTTAAACTCCATAAAAGTCAAAAAATCTACTAAAGATTAAGTATGAATCATATTTGAATTAATTTCAAGCAAAAAAACTATTTCAAATATGTACTTTTCGTTTGAAAATGTTCATACTTTTGGTCTTCGAAGTGCTACAACCCCTAAAGCAACCATAAAACAAACAAAAAATAAAATATAAAGGAAAATGCAACCCTGAAACTAAAATAATAACCAAAAAACAAGATTCGATCAATGAAATGTAAGTTTTGTTTTAATGTTAAATTTAATAATAATAATTGTTATATATTTTAAGGGGCAAACACAGAAACATTAATCAAGCCAAGATTTTGGTCAATTATATTTTGTTTGGCTTTAATATGTTTTATTTCTTTTCACTATTTTCACTGCCGCCAATCAGAATCTGTAGTCGAACCGATATTGTTGACGGTGGTGGCTGAAACAGCTGTTTCTGATTTCTATGCTGCCATATTTTGAATAGTGTTTTTCGGTTTTCATTTTCTTTCGGTTTCATAAAAACGTACAAGAGCTATAGAAGCAAAAGTAAAACGATACGATTTTGATAAACGAAAACCAACCAATTTCGTATAAAATCTGTGACATGCCTGATAATATCGTGTAGCTTCAAAGAATTTGGTATAATCCAAAATTGCATTCATAATAAAAATTTATATAAAAACGAATAAATATAGTTCCCCACTTCCCTGCTTTCTTTGATCCACAATTAGACCGGTAATTAATCTGGAAAATAAGCACTAGGGAAAGAGCCAAAAAGAGGCTTTATGCAATCTGTTCCTGCAGAAACTCCATAGTTTAACAGTAAGGAATGACAGAAAGTCGGCCGAGGCCGATTATAATGTACCCTACAACTAGAGTGATCAAAAAACCGGTTTTTTTGAAAAAATAAAAAAACCGGTGGATAGTTTATTTAAGTTATAAAAAAACCGGTGGACGGTTTTTTCCTTCGAAGAAAACCGGGGAAACCGGTAGAACCGGTTTTTTGCTGCATAACAAAACAGTATGAAAATTGCCGTTTGAAAAACATTTTCCTTTTTAATAAAAAAAAAGCGATTTTAAAAGCGATGTCTTCTGATCAGGAATCTTGCACCAAATTTAGTCCTGTTGGATAGTAGTTATGAATGAATGAATATTGTCATTTGAGTCAAACGGTCCTTTTATCTCATACTTATAACTAATTAGCTATTGTATTTAGAAACATTTTCCAAAATTGTTATCGATAGTCTTTTCTTCAACCTTTTAAAAAAATTTGCAAATATATTTTCATTTTGCAAAATTAAACTTTTTTGAAATTTTGGTAAAAACCTATGTTTTAATTTTTGATTTTTTTGCTCAAAAGAAAGCTTAGATAATTTTCTTTAAAAGCTTTGTGACCTATTAATGGGATGGGACCTGTTGATCTATCAAAATA
Organism: Eudasyphora cyanicolor; assembly: GCA_963930755.1. Classification (NCBI taxonomy): domain Eukaryota; kingdom Metazoa; phylum Arthropoda; class Insecta; order Diptera; family Muscidae; genus Eudasyphora; species Eudasyphora cyanicolor. Next base: position 60,752,888 of record OZ005737.1, read on the forward strand.
AATATAAACCTCTGAAAAAAATTAACGTTCAACCAAACAATATTTGACACCCTCCAACTCGGAAAGTCCTTAACCGATTTTGTCTCATAACTACTATCTGATAGGGCTACTTGGTGCAATTTTCATTCCGACAGAAGACATCCCTATTAAAAATTAACTCACTTGACAAGAAATTCCCCTTATGTAGTTCAGTCAAGAAAATATTAATATTTCGGGATATTAAATAGAATATTTAATAGAGGTATTAAATCTTTATACATATATATTTTATATACACACTTTAGGGCAGGTGGGTATATACGAGTATACATATAAATATATAAGAGTATACACTAGTCGGTTTACCCAAATGATATTTTCTTACTTGTTTTTCTTTCGGTTTGGAAGTGGGAGAATGCGTTTACTTTTCACATAACTTCTGCGCGTATGAATCATTTATTTTCTTTAAATTTTTGTAATTTGTATAGAAATTGGTGAATGGCTTCGGATTCTAGCAAAGTTGCCGAGTCTTTTTAGGCCATATAAGGAGATCTTTCATATTATTATCTTAATTTGTGATATTTTGTATATAAAGTTGTAAATAATTTTTAATATTTTAGTGATAATAAAAAAACCGGAAAACCGGTGGAAACAAACGAAAAATAACCGGTTGCACCGGTTGTTCGAAATTCATGATTTTGAGAAAAACCGGGGACGGTGGAAGCAAAAAACCGGTGGGCCGGTTTATTTTAAACCGGTTTTGATCACTCTACCTACAACTCCCTAACAATGCAAAAATGGGCATTGCGACAAAAATTTGGAATAATTGGCTTCGTTTCATCAGTTAAAATGTGCAGTACATGAGGGCTACATCTAAATATGAACCGATTTTCCCCAAACGCCATACGCCTTTCCAAACCCCATGTCTGAATCTGTACCGATTTGTGTTTTTTCGAACAGAATACACAACGTTTAGCGTTCAGTTCTTTTTTAAATTCGACACCACAGGTCGCCAATATGAAGCAATCTTAATGAAAATTGGTACAGAGGCATTTCTTAACACAGGGACGATCCCTATTTAAAATGGGGCATATCGGTCCATAATTTGATATAGCCCCCATACAAAGGCCCCCTTCGATGAGACATATTTACGATCTAGAGGACGCATTTTTTAACCTACCTTCGCACTCTGGGAGCACATTCAACCCTTTATGCTGTTTTTCCCTTTTCCCCAACATACCACATTTAACTATTTTGCCACAATTTACACTTTTTGCCCACTGTACCATATATAACTCTTTTTGCTTCTCCGTACCATATTTAACCCTTTTTGCTCCACTCAACCATATTTAACACATTTTCGCCCCTCTGTAACATATAACCAACTGTACCATAATTTTAACCTTTTTGCACCACAGTGCTACTAAAAGCATAACTTTTGAGAAAAACACTTCTTATCTCATATTTATATTCCTGGAATTAACTTCTCTCCCTGTGTCCATATTTTTGCCCACTGTACTATACGTATACTTTTTAACCCACTGTACCATTTTGAACCCTTTTGGGTACGCTGAATCATATGTAACACCTTTTTGTCCTACTGCATAATTTATTTAAACATTTTTGACCCACTGTACCATAGTTAACACATTTTTAATCCACTGTTCCATAGTTAACGCTTCTTCCCCCACTGTATTATATTTAACCCATTTTGTCCCATGATATCATATTTAACTGTTTGTACCCCACTGTAATCATTTTTGTCACCTTGTAACTTATTTAACCATTTTTGTCCCACTGTACCATAGTTAACACATTTTTGCCCCACTTTTCCATAGTTAACGCATTTTGCCCCACTGAACCGTATTTAACCCATTTTTTTCCCAAGTTAGGCTGACGGCAGACCCAGAGCAAGAAGCAATTTTGTTGCGTGAGCGGCTCAAAAGTGTTTTCTTATTAGAAAGTCAAACCGAAAGCGATTCTCTCAGTAATAGAGCGCGTTTTTAGCGCTCTTTTGCTTCGTCAGAACACAAATGCAAGAAAGAAAGAGAAAAACAAACACTGACAATCTGCTTTCTCACTTCAACACATGTGTATATTCTCTCTCTCTCGCTCTCTGCATCTTGCGGCGTTGTTTTAGCAGTGACTTTGAGCAGTTTTCGCATTTCTCTGCTTCGGCATGCGGTCTACCGTCAGCCTTACTACATTTAACTATTTGTGCCCCACTGTACCATACTTAACCCTTTAACCTGATCCATATTCAACCCTTTGTCTCACTATACCAATTTTGCCAGATTTATTCATTTTTTTCTCCAAAGTTCGAATTTCTAAAAATCTCTTCCCATCTCTAGTTTATGTTGCAAAAGCTACCCTAGAACCATACGACCATGTTTAACATTTTTGCCACACTGTGCCCCGAAAAGTACGAATACAAAAAAACTGTCTATCCCGATCCGTTGTCCTAAGGACATCCCTCGCTTAAATATTCACCATTTTAATTCTAGACTTCAACATTGCGGTGTTACCATATTTATCCCCTATTGTCCCACAGTGCCCCTTAAATTTTCAAAAAAAAAACGCTCCTTGTTCTAGTTTACATCCCAAGAGCTACTCTCACACCAAATTTCATGATTATAGCTTCATCAGCTTGGGCTGGGCGATGATCAGTCAACGATTATATATATACAGATGTATCGATATGACCCATTTTAAATAGGGATCGTCCTTAGGTTAAGAAATGCCTCTGTACATATTTTCATTAAGATTGCTTCATATTTGCGACTTCTGGTGTCGAATATAAAAAAGAACAGAAAAAGAATGGGCGTTATTACCAGGCCCCTTTTGGTACCTCCCATAATACAAATGGGCCAATTTGGCATCAAAAGTTAACGGCTTAAAACTTCGATTTCTGCGTAAACAAACACTTTAAACATTGTGCAGTGTTACGTTTTTTAGTACACATAGTCTATTGAAAAAATGGGCGTTACTGCGACACCCCTTTTGGTACCTCCCAGGTAAAATGACCAAATAAAAAAATATGAAAAATAATTTTTTTATTTAAATGAATAAATCTGGCAAAATATAGGTTTTTTTATAATTTCCACATTTATTCATACATTTTTAGGCGAATAGGATTTGTTTTCTTCGTTAGGATACTATCTTTCAAAAAATTTAATAATCTTTTTTTTGCAATTTTTTTCTATTTTTTATGGTTTTTATCGTGCCAGCAAAAAATGATATTTTTAAAAAAAAAATCAAATTTTTCTAACTGTTACTACGTAAACGTGATGTTTCCATATCGACTTTATCGAGCTTATACTTAAAAATATATGGTTCAAATACTAAAGGTACCTTCAATTAAAATTGGAATTTTAGAAAAAAAAACTTTTACCATAAAAAGTTTTTGTTTTTTGGTTTCATAAAATAGTATGCCCCAATCTATACAAAAAAAAAGTTTTTAGGTCTTGCAAACAAAAACAAAATGTTTTGTTGTATAGTGTGATTTAGTTAATGTACGGGCATTTATACCAAAATAGAATTGTGAAAATGTTAAAACGTTATATACTTATGTATGTATATAAAAAAATACTTATGACGTGTTTTTTGTTTTGTTTGCCAAAAACGGTCAGGAAATGCACTTTTTTTCCTGGTTGTGCAATTTTGTTTTTAATTTTTCTGTCTAATGTAGTTATAAAATAAAAAAAAATAAATATATGGATAAATAATAAAAGAATAATAAAAAAAATAATCATAATGACTTCAGCAAAACTCAAACCGTTTTGTTCCATGCCACATTGTCTATGATGCTTGTTTTTTTTTGTAGGAAAAACTTTATATGGGTGATACATTAAATAACTTAAAAAAAACTAAAGATAAAAATCAAATGAAAAGCAAATAATACTCACATTCTTACCACTGTTATTATTATTATTGTTATTATTTGTATTAGCATTACTCACGTCTAAACCAGAAAATGGTGAGATATAATTGGCTAAATTTGGAGCATTAAATTTATTTTGTAAACTGAAACGAAAATTTCCCAAATGGGTTTTAAGCATAAATTGTATTAAAATAAAGAAAAAAAACTTACTCTTCAATATTTGGTTTCTCATTTATTTCCGCATTCATTTGCAGGTCTCTCTCATAGGCTGTCCAAGCTTCATTCTTTTCTTGTTCGCTTAGCTCCTGTTCGACTTTATTCTCCAACAGACTGTCGTGCTCGTGATATTTGTACACCAGTTCGGGAAAAGATCTTAGCAGTCTAGCCAATATGCTATCTTGGGGTAAAATTGGTGTAGGACGATTACTGTGATCGGGTATGGTTAAACTGAAATATAAACGAATATAAAGGGATGATTTGTGAGACATAGATACAAATATATTTACACATATTTGCAAATAGTGGGTTTAAAAAAATGGGTAATATAATAAAAAACGGGATGAGTCCGTCTCTATTACTATTAGGTATTATGAACAAATATAGAAACCATGTAACCCGTACATCATTAAGTATGGAATGGTAGTAAGTTCGGCTGCGCCAAACCTTATTCCACTAAAAATGTGGACAATTTGTATGACTTTGGTCATATAACTTTTGATTGCAATTTTTTAAATAGTCATCTTTGGAATGAGGCGTGTGTTCCGTAGCCTTCCGCTTTAAATTCATTTTAATTTTCTTAATAATTTCTTCGAGTTCATTACCCAAAAACATATATATGTATATGCACATATTAGACATAGCGATAAAAACTTACATATATAATTCTGCCAATTCGGCCATATTATAATGTCTATCAATTTGTTGTTCATCCACCACTCTAAAACTCATTGCTTGTTTGGTAACGGAGCGTGAGTAAACCTTCTCCTCCATAGTGCCCTTTATGTAATAAAAATAAATTTTTTTAATTATTCTATTTGAGCTTTAAACTTGTTGTAAAACTAACTCACCATTGCCAACAATCGGTAAATGTAGCAATTCCTTTTCTGACCCAAACGAAATACACGGAATATATTTTGCTGATCGTTTGAGGGATTCCAAGATGTATCCAATATCATAACACGATTGGCACCAATTAAATTGATACCTTGACCTCCGGCTTTGGCGGATATCAGAAATACTCTGGCTCTTTTATTGATAACATTATTAAACTCGTTGATCATAGCATGACGTATTGATTTGGGGGTTTTGCCATCTAGACGATAGTAATCTTTGCCCAAAATCCATTGCGAGTGAGTATTGACATCTATGGAAAAACAATTGTAGTAATTAAATATATTATTAAAAATATTATTTGTGAAAAATCAAAAATAATGAAGAAGATAAGTCATCCCGGAGGGAGTAAGTGTCAATGACGAACGAATATAAATTTTATTTCAACGAGTGGGGTTTTCCGCTAATTTTCAAACCGAGTTTACCGATTTTTTTTTAATTGTCACAATTAACAAATTTATATTAATCGATAAGAGCAAAAACTAAAAGATGTGTTTGCGGAAAAGTGTTTTTTCGCGTTTGAAAATTCAGTCCCATTTGTTCGTAACTGACAGATTTTGACATTTCGCCCGGAAGGAATATCTTATTACTTCATTATTTTTGTGATAAACTTACTAAGTTCGCTTCGTACAGTTGCATCATTATCGGTTATTTTCCTAAAGAAATATTCGACAACATTTAGAACGGCAACAAAAGCTGAAAATATCAAACTAAAGGAAAACAACGTGCAATATAAAAATTACTATTTGTCAAATATTGTGTATTTAAATTGCCGGAAAATTTACCATTTTTCTCCCTTTTCCTCACACATTTGCAGTATTTTAAACATTGTTCTTAATTTATTACTGGGCATAACAGATTCTAAATCAGTTTCAGTAACCAAGCTGCGCCACCAATCATTGGTCACAGACATTTGACCAGTTTGACTATCGTAGATATCATCGGGTTGATCATCGTCAGAATTATGATCCTTTTGTTTTTGGCGAAGTTCTTTTTTATTGCGTTGCTGCAGAGATAATTCAAAAAAGGCCAGAATTTTATTGATAAAATATCACAAATAATTTGTAGTCCTCCACTTACGTTAACAGCATTCTTCCAAGCATCTTCTAAAACTTTGGGATGCGTCCAAATCTGAAATAGGAGAGAGAGAGAGAGAGAGGTAACATTTATATTTTAGTAGCTGTAATTGATGTAAAGAAAAAAAAAAACAATATCTTACTTTACGTAGACAAGTGTAATCGGTTATGAGTCCTTTGCCTCGATAATTTTCATCGCGATTTGTTATTGCATTTAATATATGTTGATACAGATTATTCTGTACCGCAGTCATTGGAATAAATAAAACATATTCGAACTTTTGTGGTAAGAACGTCTTAAGAAGTTCAGCTTCTTTTCGCTAAAAATAGAAGGAAATGCAAAACAAATTATTAACTATTTTTTGACAAATTTAAAAAAAATATATTTTTTGTTTTTGGGTAACAACACATTAATTTAATTTATTTTCCAGGGTTCTTTTTTAGAAATATATTGTGCGCACTTGAAAAAAAAACAATTTTTCCCGAAAAAGTCAAATATGGACGTAAATAAATGTTGTTTATTACTGAATCAAATTTTGAAGATACAACAACTAACTTTTTCATTCGACACAACCTTTGAACAGTTAACTCAACTCCGCAGTGAGAAAAACTAAAAAAGAACACTGCCAAATTTGAAAGAAATCGGTTTGGATTCAAATAAACAATGCATACAACAGGACAACAACGAATTGTCTACGTATAATTTTAAGGTTTTTCGTAGTATTTTTCTGATCCTGATGATGACTTATGCGAAAGAGGAAGTATTGAATGAAAATTATAAAAAAATCACGAAAATAACCATTATTGTGTTTTTTAAGCCATTAAAAAAGAATACAAAAATATTACATATGTGTTCGTTCCTATTAGATAGGTAGCAGAATAACTGAAAATAAATGTGCAAAATACCGATTTGCCTCATTTTCATTAGGCACGATTGAATATAATACAAAGTGAACGTATTTAAATTTCAGCATGAACGGGTAAAAAATAGGCCTCTAGAGCGTAAATATGTGCTATCGAAAGGGACTTTTATACGGGGCTATATCAAATTATGGACCGATATGTCTCATTTTGACTAGACACGATTGAATGATATACAAAGTACAAAAATTTTAATTTCAGCATGATCGGTTAAAAAATTCGACATCTAGATCGTAAATATGTCTTTCCCGAAGGGACTTTTGTATGAGGGCTATACGAGGGTTGCTATATATATTTCTGGCCTAGGCAACACTAAGTGTTGCCTGGCGCCATCTGACATTTCCATTGGAAAATTTCGACATTTTTTAGCATAAACGTACTCAGAACGTTTTGACGTACGACCATCATTTGTGTTGTTTACAGTGACTTGAAAAAATCAATTTGGCAAAAAAATGGGATCATTTTTCTCAACTTTCGACGTGGATTATCACGACAAGAGTGCATCGATGAACTTAAATCTTTGTATAGCGATGAAGCACCATCCTATAGCACTGTGAAAAACTGGTTTAATGAATTCAATCGTGGCCGACGCTCGCTCAAAGACGAAGGTCGTCCAAAAACGGCCGTTGTGCCAGAGAACATTGACGCCGTGCGTGAACGGATAATGCAAGATCGTCATGTGACATACCGTGAGATAGAGGCATCCTTGGGCATTTCTTCCACCAGCATACATTCGATATTGCTCTAACACCTGGCCTTAAAAAAGGTTTGTTCTCGTTGGATCACGCACAATTTGACAATCGCTCAAAAAAAGGCTCGTGTCGATTGGTGCAAAGAAATTTTGAAAAAATACGATCGCGGTGCTTCAAAAGACGTTTATAAGATCTTCACAGGTGACGAATCTTGGATCTGTGTGTGAACCCGAAACAAAACAGCAATCAACCGTGTGGGTCTTCGAAGACGAGCCAAATCCAATGAAAGTTGTTCGTGGAAGAAGTACTTGGAAGCAAATGGTCGCCTGTTTCTTCGGCAAAACTGGTCTTGTGGCGACTGTTCCGCTTGAGCAACGTAGGATAGTCAATTCTGAGTGGTACACCACAATTTGTTTGCCTGAAGTCTTCGGAGAAATTCGAAAAACGAACAAGAGAAGTCGAATCATTGTGCATCATGACAATGCGAGCTCTCACACATCGGCTCAAACCAGCGCCTTTTTGACCGGCCAAAACGTCGAATTGATGGGTCATCCGCCGTACAGCCCTGATTTCACACCCAATGACTTCTTCTTATTCACTCACATCAAGAAAAAACTGCTTGGTCATCGTTTTTCGACGCCTGAAGCAGCTGTTGAAGCGTTCAAAAACCATGTTTTGGAGGTGAATTTTCAACACACTGTAACCAAAACAATTCGCGCTCAAATGACAAAACGGTCTGAGTGAAGTTATGCTAAAAAATGTCAAACTTTCCAATGGAAATGTCAGATGGCGCAAGGAAAGAAATATATATAGCAACCCTCGTATTTGTATGCACTGATATTAAAGTTAAAAGCTGTTAACTTTTGGTACAAAAAGGTCCATTTGTGTGGGAGGTACCAAAAGGGGGGTTGCCAATAACGCCCATTTTACTCTGGACTCTATGTACTATAAAAGCATTGCAATGTACAAAATTGCAAGTATTTGTATGCAATGGTATTAAAGTTATAACTGGTAAATTTGGTACAAAATGGTCCATTTGTGTGGGAGGTACCAAAAGGAGCGTGGCAACAATGCCCATTTTCCCTGTGTTGTAGGTACCATTAAACCACTCCCTCCCTACACTTTGGCTCGTAGCAAATGATATATACCCTAAGGTGAGGGGATAATTAAATTAAAAATGGACCAAAACAGATGTCCGCCAAATATTCTTGGGGTCTCTTAGGAGTGACCATTTTTGTGAGCATTTTTGGCACGCAGCAACTGATATATACACTCGTTCACAATAGTGAGGGTATAAAAACCGAATTATGTTGAAATTATCTTATTTCTACCAAAAGTGCTATAATTTCTACCTTAACCCGTTGATCTTCTTAGGCATTGTTTCATTTATTAAGATGCTAGCTTTCAAAAATTGGAACAATCAAATTTTTTTCTATTTTTTATGTTTTTTTCGTGCCAATAAAAAATAAGTTTTTGTGAAAAAATCCATTTTTTTTCTGTTTTTTACGACAGCTCTAAATTCTGTTTCCAGGTGAAAGTGTCACTGTTAACATTTGTAGTCCTCATTATTTCCTTTATAAAATGTTTTTGCATAATGCAATAACAAAGTTACCAATTACCACTTCATTATATAATTGATTCTAACACTGTCTTTGATGCTACGGATGTTGATGCTAAATGTTTTTATGTTTGCTCTCTCATTAGTAATCTTTTCTCCTATGTTCCTATTATTCGTGAAAGTGTTCGTTTTCGTGAGAATAACTGGATGGAGTCCAGGGATATTCTGTTTGGTAGATCTCTTAGGGATCTATCATTTTCTTCTTTCCAGTCTGACCGATCACAGGATAAATGGAAAATTTTTTGTAAATACCGCAACAAAGCTATAGCTGTGATTCGTAGAGCAAAAGCTAGGCATTTCTCTAAGCTTTTTGAGGGTATTGATTCTGTTAATTTGTGGAAAGTTCTTAAAAATTCAGGGTGTTTTGGAAATGATGATAGTAGTTTTGATATTAATGTAGACTGCATCAAAGATTTTTTTGCAAATGGCACTGCTGGTGACAATGCTGATGCTAACTTTATTTTTAACCACTTTCATGACATCGGACCGTCCTCATTCCGCTGTGTAATCGAATTTGAAATTATTGAGGCTATGGGTAAAATAAAATCAAAATCTGTGGGGGTAGATGGTATTCCGATACGATTTGTAAAGTCAATATTTCCCTACGTCTCTAATTTAGTTATAGACCTTATAAATTGTATTTTAACTACATCAACATTTCCGATTGCTTGGAAAAATGCCCGTGTCGTTCCTATCCCCAAGTCTAAGGTAGTTCGTGAACCAAATGACCTCAGACCAATATCTATTCTTCCGGCACTTTCAAAAGTAGTAGAGCATATCATGAAGGACCAAATTTTGTTGTTTTGTTCACATCTTATTAATGGATCGCAATATGCTTTTCGGCGTGGTCATAGCACTACTCATTTGCTTCTAAAACTTACAGATTCTGTTCGTGACGATATAAATGAGGATAAATTGAGCGTTCTCGTTTCTCTTGATTTATCTAAGGCTTTTAATTCTATCAGCTATATTCAACTCATTATGAAGCTCAGGGATGAGTTCAGTTTTTCTAAAACTGCCTGTTTGCTTATATATTCGTATCTATGTGAAAGAACTCAGTTTGTTGTTTCTAGTGGTGTTGAATCTGATCTGCTTCCACTTTATTCTGGAGTGCCACAAGGGTCTGTGTTAGGCCCTCTTTTGTTCGTTCTTTATGTAAATGATCTTCAGCGATATACTAGTTCTAATATATGTAAAACATTCTTATTTGCTGACGATATTTTCTTATTATTTTGTAGTAGTAAATCTTCTACAGAGACTTATGAAAGAGACATAAATTCTTGCCTTCGGTGTTTCTTAATTTGGGCGTCAGTGAATTCGTTATCTGTGAATCCACTGAAGTCAAAGGCTTTAATGTTTGGTCCTGTAACCCGTGTCTTGCCAAATCTTAGTATATTTTCTAATCATTATCAAATTGAATTTGTAAGCCATCATAGGTGCCTAGGTGTGATCATTGATTGTGAACTTTCATTTAAAAGTCACATTGATGCACTATCGGGAAAAGTTTGGGCTTCACTGAGAAGGCTGTATGCATCCAATTTATACCTCCCTTTCCATATAAAGCTAAGACTAGCTCATGCCCTTTTGATGTCTCAGGTTTTGTATGGTCTTGAGGTTGTTTGTGGAACTATTGATCTAGTTTTGTTTAGACTAAAGCGAATTGTAAATGCCACGTCTCTAATTTAGTTATAGACCTTATAAATTGTATTTTAACTACATCAACATTTCCGATTGCTTGGAAAAATGCCCGTGTCGTTCCTATCCCCAAGTCTAAGGTAGTTCGTGAACCAAATGACCTCAGACCAATATCTTTTCTTCAGGCACTTTCAAAAGTAGTAGAGCATATCATGAAGGACCAAATTTTGTTGTTTTGTTCAAATCTTATTAATGGATCGCAGTATGCTTTTCGGCGTGGTCATAGCACTACTCATTTGCTTCTAAAACTTACAGATTCTGTTCGTGACGATATAAATGAGGATAAGTTGAGCGTTCTCGTTTCTCTTGATTTATCTAAGGCTTTTAATTCTATCAGCTATATTCAACTCATTATGAAGCTCAGGGATGAGTTCAGTTTTTCTAAAACTGCCTGTTTGCTTATATATTCGTATCTATGTGAAAGAACTCAGTTTGTTGTTGTTGTTGTTGTAACAGTTCTGCTGCTGGTTCCAACGTGTTTTCCCTGAAATTGATGTTTTGTTAGCTCATTTGTAATTGTGATTGTATGTAATGGACTAGTGATGTTAGGGTTGTGTGTGTAGTAGATGACAATTATGATGGTGTTGTATTGTGGGTATTATGAGGAGGGGAGGTGGGAAGGTTAAGGAAGTGTGCCACCTCAATTGGTCGACTCCACAGATCTAGAGGGCATAGGTCTGTGGGTCGGTTTGGACAGCTGAATATGTGCGCTGTGTCGTGCGGACCTTGCCTGCACTCGGGACAAATATCCTCAACACCCGCTATTATCCTAGCTTGATAAGTGTTGAGGATTGTCGACCAGCCTGATCTTAACTGTGCGAGGGTGGTTCTGGTTCCTCTGGGCAAGGTCCGTTCGGCATCTGCTATCGCTGGTGGGTGGTCATTGAGGACTCTGTTGTTGTTACACCGGTTAATAGCGTGTTGGACTGCTTCAGTGTGTAACCGGTTCAGCGCTGCTGCCAGTGACAATCGGTCCATGTCACTAGATATGACATGTTGGATGTCGGGACAGTAGCGTCTGAAGTCCTTCCGAATGTGTCTCTGGGGTGGATCCTGCACCACAATGTGGTGGTTTGGGTGACAGGGCAGATGGCAGGCCAGGAGGTATTGTCTGGTGAGCAACACATTATGTTGCTGCACTGACAACATCCTCGTCTCCTCATGAAGGTGATCCACACTCGTCATGTTGACACATCCGGTAGCGATGCGGAGCGCATTATTTTGGCTGGTTTGTAGCCCTCTCCATTGGGTGTCACTCATAAAGGAGGTCCAGACGGGGGCTGCGTAGCTCATGACTGATCTGCCTAACGCCTTGTATGTCATGACTAGCGTTTCTTTGTCCTTGCCCCACGAGGTACCCGAGATTGCCTTGAGTATCTTGTTGCGCATTTGGACTCTGGTCTTTACGTGTGCTGCATGTTTGGAAAAAGTGAGGAGGTTGTCGAAAACTACTCCCAATATTTTTGGGTTTTGGACGGTTGGTATTGTCCTACCGTCGACGTTGATGTCCAATATCCTCCTCACTTCCTTAGTCCATGATGTGAACAGTGTTGCAGTGGATTTGGTTGGCGAAATTTCCAAGTTCCTATCCTGCGTGAAAGCGAAAACAGTTGCCAAGTAGCTGTTGATCCTGGCACTGATCTCATCCACATCTACGCCAGTAGCCATAATGGTACAGTCGTCTGCGTATGAGATCATTTTCACTCCAACCGGCGGCGCAGGCAACTTCGAAATGTAGAAGTTGAAAAGAAGGGGGGAAATAACTCCACCTTGTGGGACGCCCATTTTGATCTTCCTTGACTTGGACTTTCTACCTCTGAATTCCACATATGCCTGCCTGCCGTTGATGTAATTACAAATCCATCTCTTGATGATGGGAGGCAATGTGGAATTCATGACATCGTCAAGCAGTATCGAATGGTCGACAGTATCAAAGGCTCTAGACAGGTCTAGGGCGGCGACTACTGTGCGAGCGGCAGGTCTGGTTTGGTTAAGTCCATTTGATATGCTCGTGACGATGTCATTGAGAGCCGTCGTGGTGCTATATGCTTTCCTGAAGCCGTGTTGGTGATTGGCTAGGGAAAGATGATCGTTCATCGTGGGCAGCAGAAGGGCTTCGAAGATTTCCGGAATTACTGACCTGTTTACCGATAGTGTCAGTATGTGCGTGAGGAACATCAATGCTGCCGGTCCCAGATGTTTGAGCATCACCATCGAGATGCCGTCGGGTCCAAGTGCCTTAGATGGCTTCGCCTTGGTAATCGCCGCTTCAATTTGTCCCACAGTGAATTGAAGGGGTTCCAGTGATGTTGTGTTTTTCCTGGACTTCCTAAGGGTGGCTCTCTTGGACCTGTTCTGCGTAGCTGGATGAGCTATGAATTGCTGACAGAACTTCAGGGCACATTTCTTGGCATCTGTGGTTTGAGCACCGTTAAACTCCACTGCAACGTTCCCTCTATTTGTGTTCACACCTGAAAGATTCCTGATTGTAGACCATAACTTGTGCGAACCAGCTTCGCATCTGTCCAGATGACCTATCCATTTTTCTCGACGGTGCTGGTTTATGATGTCACTGATTTCTGCCGTGAGAGTTGGTATTCTTGGATCATCTGGATGTTCACGTCGTAGCTCGTCACGTTGGTCTGTGAGACGCACTGCTGCTGACGGAAAGTTAGGTCTACAATGGGGAATTCTCGCTTTGAGAATAGACGTTCTGAGTTGTTTCTCACCCTGTCTGGCACATGAGGGGAGCGGCAATTGACTGATGTCAGCGTGAATGGCGTTTGTGAAGCCATGCCAGTTGGCTTTATTGTGATTAACAAACGTGCGTCTTTCCGGTTCAACGAAGTCGCTGGGCTTCTCCACGGTGATCACGATGGGAATGTGATCAGATGCGAGGGATACCTGTGTATGCCAAGATGTAAGGGGCAGGAGCGACGAACTAGCTATGGAGATGTCTGGAGAGCTAGAGCAGGCAGCCGTGATTCTCGTGGGGAGGTCCTCGTTGATGGGGGAGAATTCAGAGGAATCAAGTTCTTCTGCAATGGATGTTCCTCGGGGGTCGGCAGGTAGCTGGGAATACCACGTCATATGGTGGGCATTGAAGTCGCCAAGTATCAATCTGTTATCCCCCTGTAATAGATGTTCTATTGAGGGGTGATAACTGGCACCTATGCTATTGACTGGCGGGATATAGACGTTGACAACTTCCAGTTCTATGTCTCCAGCTTGAACTGATATTGCCATGGCTTCTATGTATGGGTCCTGTGGGTGAGGGGTGGGAAGGTCAAGCAGCCTGTAGCTTGCGTTTCTGTCAACGATGAACGCAAGTCCTCCACCGTGATCCCTCTGCCTGTCTTTCCGGACTACGATGAAGCCTCCATGAGACGACAGCCGACACTCGCTGGTGAGTTTTGTTTCCTGGATAGCTGCTATTATGATGTTATGCTCATGCATAAAACTGGTTAGTTCCACAATCTTGTTTCTCAGGCCGTTGCAGTTGAGTTGCAAGATCCTGAAAGACTGTGGAACGCCAGGATTACCATGAGCAAGCTGCTGTGGATGTTGGGCCAGGAAATCTGAAGTACTCTGGGATTGTGTGGGGATGGGATATGTGGGATGTGTTATGTGTTGGTGTGGCTGAGTGATCGGATTATGAGGAGTTGGATGTGAAAAGTGATGAGTTGTATTTATGCTGCTATTGTTAGTTGTGGTGTTATTGAGTGTGTTATTATTGTTGTTAGCAGGTTGTGCCTGATTCGCAGGAGCAGTATTCCCAGTAGGCTGTAATTGAGCACAACAATTGGCCACAAACGTCTCCGACCAGTCCCTGTGACTGGCCAGACCAGAGCATCTTCTGAGATGACACCAGTTGTGACATCCATTGCATAAGACTTGGACTAGGTTCCGGGTTATTCTTATATTACATACTGAACAGATCGTGACCTCAATATGATTGGGGCCAGGATTCTGTTCAATGCCAGCGATGATGAGCAGGCATTTGAGCAAACTCGCTGACATGATTTGCTCACCTGGGGAAAAAACGAGTGGATAGTGCAGCTTTCGCTGTGGTGACAATCCCTGGTCGAGTTGAACTCGAGTCGTTCCGGAGCATAGATCCGATTGTCGTGGGAACGAACTCAGTTTGTTGTTTCTAGTGGTGTTGAATCTGATCTGCTTCCACTTTATTCTGGAGTGCCACAAGGGTCTGTGTTAGGCCCCCTTTTGTTCGTTCTTTATGTAAATGATCTTCAGCGATATACTAGTTCTAATATATGTAAAACATTCTTATTTGCTGACGATATTTTCTTATTATTTTGTAGTAGTCAATCTTCTACAGAGACTTATGAAAGAGACATAAATTCTTGCCTTCGTCGTTTCTTAAATTGGGCGTCAGTGAATTCGTTGTCTGTGAATCCACTGAAGTCAAAGGCTTTAATGTTTGGTCCTGTAACCCGTGTCTTGCCAAATCTTAGTATATTTGCTAATCATTATCAAATTGAATTTGTAAGCCATCATAGGTGCCTAGGTGTGATCATTGATTGTGAACTTTCATTTAAAAGTCACATTGATGCACTATCGGGAAAAGTTTGGGCTTCACTGAGAAGGCTGTATGCATCCAATTTATACCTCCCTTTCCATATAAAGCTAAGACTAGCTCATGCCCTTTTGATGTCTCAGGTTTTGTATGGTCTTGAGGTTGTTTGTGGAACTATTGATCTAGTTTTGTTTAGACTAAAGCGAATTGCAAATGTTTCATATACAGTATTCGCCGAAGAGACCATATATCTGAGTATGTTAAACGATTCCTTGGTTGCACTTTTAATAATTTTGTGATTTACCGTAATTTATCCCTATTTTATAGCGTGATTAAAAGTAGCACACCTTTGCAATTGGTAAGAACATTTGCATTTTCGCGATCTACTAGAAATCCACAAATAACTATACCTAGAATATGGAAGAATATTTATGCTAGATCATTCTTGGTTAGAATAGCACGAAAATGGAATAGATTGCCTCTTGAGTTACGTATTTTTTCACACTCTAATAATGTATTCCGATTAAAACTTTTGGAATTTTTTGCTTCATAATCTCGATATTGACTTACATAAATAACATTTAAAATCATATACTTATATCATTATTAACATAAAATAATGTAAATATTCCTATTTTCTGAAATGTCAATATTAATATATATACATGAATTTTTCTTTATTCTACCGTGAATAATCGTTTTATGCTCGAGTACAAATACATATATTTTTGTGTGTTTTCATCAAATATCTGTTGTTCAAGTTGAGTTACTACGTACTAGGACATATTCTTTTCTTCTCTTTTTATCTTTTTTTTTATGGCTGGGGAGCCAAATGATAAATTGTTTTTGTTTTTTTTGGATTATTTATATTAGGTTAAGTTTCTAACTCAGGATTGTTTTGAACAATGTAATATAATTTATTAGCCTTATTGGCTTCATATTACTGTAATGCATTTAATAAATAAATAAATAAATAAATAAATAAATAAGGGAATCCCAAACATCAATCAAGTTATCAAAGCATGCGTTATTGTTGGGTCTGTAGACACATCCAATAATAAGTTTGCCAGTTTCACCAATCAATTCTAGAAAATTATATTGTATCATGCTATACTCATTCGATTTAATTCTTATATGACAGTTTATGACTTTGTTAACATACCACCAGCATGATCCTTGCTATGGACCCTATAAACCTTGTATGCACAAAGAATAATAGACACATCAGTAACATTGACATCAAACCATGTTTCGGATACATAAAAATCACCAACACCCGAGTTTTCAACTATAAATCGCATTTCTTCTATCTTATATATTCTCTTATTATTACTTTTCTTTTATCGACAACTTATAACATTCTCTTATTCTTTTGACTTCACTACATTCCTAAGTTAACTACAAAATATCAATTCCACACAATTAAACAACTTGTAAACAGAGATGAATCGTGTAACGCAAAATGTTACCATTTGAGATTATTTATTTTGTCACTTACCTGCACAAATTTCGATAATTTTTTGTGTAAAACAAACGATCTTTGTTTCATAATCTTAATATCTGTTTTCCCCGAATCCTTATGTTGGCCATTTTTAATGGGATTTGCATAAAGATTGGCAAATTCTTTTTCGGTACCCAAGAATAAGGGTTTTATAAAATTCACCATACTATAATCTATAATATAAATAGAAAAAAAATAATAAAATAGATACAGTTTTTTTTTTTAAATTCTAAACTTAAACTCACATTCTTTGAGATTATTTTGTATGGGAGTACCAGTTAAAACAATACGACGTGGTGTTACAATCTGTGCCACGGCCATTGAAATGGCTGATTTACTATTCTTAATAATATGTCCTTCGTCGCATATCACTAGATCAGCACCTTGAGTGTGGAAAAAAATGAAAAGAAGAAAAGATGGAGGAAAATGTTTTCACAAAATTCTTTCTTTCTTAACTTACCAGGCTGCAAGAGATAAGTGTTTACATTTTTACGTATTTCTTCTAGACGATGAGCACTGACATTGCCACGATTCTTATAGGAATGATAGAAAACTAATGTACGAAATGCTTCATAGCCAATTAATAAACAACCTGCACGAGTGTGATTTGAGTGAGACCATTCTCTTAGTATACTTAACTTTTCATAAATATCTGATGTATCATTGAATGTGTAGACCTTTAGGTTTTTCTGCCTTAACGGTCCCAACCATCGGATTATCTCATCAGCCCAATTCATGACTGTACTTTTGGGACATAAAACTAATATTTTTGTAGTTTTTAGCTCCTTGTAGGATATCACAGTGTGTAAGAGTGCTATCAATTGTAGCGTCTTTCCAAGACCCATACAATGTGCTAATATACAACCAGAACCGGGACTTTTCTTTAATGAGTCCACGCCACCATAACATGAATCGTACATAAAGCGAACACCATCGAATTGATGAGGTTTCAGTAATTTGACAATGCCCGGATGAACTTTGATAAATGTTTTGGTGTCTTTAATGTAATCCAAGATAAGATCTTTATTTTTATCCTCATCGGGATTATCTTTCAGTACTTTGTCCAGCATATTGTGTTTCTTTTCCAAACGAGCTATACGCTCGTTTTCATGTTTTTGAGCTTTTAATGTTTCGCCGGCCAATTGATCAGGTCTGAGCATGGGTTTAATGGCTCGCGGTTTGGTCGATTGACTAGGTTCTACATCGATTTCCTCAACATCGGAATTTTCACTCTCTGAACTTAGACTAATGAGCTCTTCATCAATTTTACTAATACGTTTACGTTTTTCAGCATCCGATAACATTTTGTCCAATTTCTGAGGACGACTACCACGTTTACGGAATAATAGATTATCATTTAGCAATTCCATTTCCGAAGCCGATGGTGGCTCTCCCTCCACTTCGGCTATGTCAGCGTTTTTCTTTGATTCATCTTCGTTTTCATTTTCTTTAAGAGATAAATCGGCCGGCTGGTCTTCAACTCCTTCCTTGTTGATTTCATTATTCGCTGATGATGCTGTTGCTGCTGCTGTTCCTTCAACTTCCTTATCACTATCCATATCCAGATCATCATCCTCATCCACTACCTCATTGTCACTATCGTCGACCACAAAATGTTTAAGGAATTTCTCAACCAGAGGAGAATTTTTGCCACTTTCATCATCTTCTTCTGAGGCGGCTCCCTTGAGCAACTCATCGTCCTCTTCGTCTAATTCCTCAGAATCGGTACTAGATTCATCTAACATTTGCCGCTTAATATCCTCATTACGGCGTTCCAAAAATTGTTTCTCCGTAATGACTTCCTCTTCAGCCTATATATATAGTTGGTGAAGAAAAATTGAGGGAAATACTTTTTTAGTTCTTTTCGAAATTCATAAAAAGTGGAAATGTGTTATCCTTCTTCTTCCTTCTTTATTATTGTGGGCTATTGTTATCTACATACTCACTTCACTTTTAACCTCATCGTCGGAACCAAACTCAACATCCATAAAATCAAAATGATCGTTGAGATTTTTTGCGGCCGGTACTTTAGTTTTACCCTTTTCACTGCTTTTTGTTGAGCTGCCGGCTGCGACGCTTCTTTTGGACAATCCATCTATATTGATAAGACTGAAATGTATTTATGAAATTTGTTGTAATTATTATTGCCTGGCCATGTAAAATATCAGTCAATGAAAAAATGGTCCAAAAATAGTTTATGAAGAATATCTGAATAAATTAAATATTGTCATTAATTAGGGGTGCACATTCCTATGTAATTTCACATTCATCGCAGAAGTTGATTGTGAGTTGTCGAAATAAGGGAAACATTATTATTTCAAAGGTTTTTGTCTCATTTATATTGGGGTTTAAATTAGAATTAAAGAAAATATATTCTATATAGAGGAAGACAACAGTGGTCGACTCTAGTATAGTGGAAGACCACAGTGGTCGACTCTAGTATAGAGGAAGACCACAGTGGTCGACTCTAGTATAGAGGAAGACCACAGTGGTCGACTCTAGTATAGAGGAAGACCACAGTGGTCGACTCTAGTATAGAGGAAGACCACAGTGGTCGACTCTAGTTGAGAGGAAGACCACAGTGGTCGACTCTAGTTGAGAGGAAGACCACAGTGGTCGACTCTAGTATTGAGGAAGACCACAGTGGTCGACTCTAGTATAGAGGAAGACCACAGTGGTCGACTCTAGTATAGAGGAAGACCACAGTGGTCGACTCTAGTATAGAGGAAGACCACAGTGGTCGACTCTAGTATAGAGGAAGACCACAGTGGTCGACTCTAGTATAGAGGAAGACCACAGTGGTCGACTCTATTATAGAGGAAGACCACAGTGGTCGACTCTATTATAGAGGAAGACCACAGTGGTCGACTCTAGTTGAGAGGAAGACCACAGTGGTCGACTCTAGTTGAGAGGAAGACCACAGTGGTCGACTCTAGTTGAGAGGAAGACCAAAGTGGTCGACTCTAGTTGAGAGGAAGACCAAAGTGGTCGACTCTAGTTGAGAGGAAGACCACAGTGGTCGACTCTAGTTGAGAGGAAGACCACAGTGGTCGACTCTAGTTGAGAGGAAGACCACAGTGGTCGACTCTAGTTGAGAGGAAGACCACAGTGGTCGACTCTAGTTGAGAGGAAGACCACAGTGGTCGACTCTAGTTGAGAGGAAGACCACAGTGGTCGACTCTACTTGAGAGGAAGACCACAGTGGTCGACTCTAGTTGAGAGGAAGACCACAGTGGTCGACTCTAGTTGAGAGGAAGACCACAGTGGTCGACTCTAGTTGAGAGGAAGACCACAGTGGTCGACTCTAGTTGAGAGGAAGACCACAGTGGTCGACTCTAGTTGAGAGGAAGACCACAGTGGTCGACTCTAGTTGAGAGGAAGACCACAGTGGTCGACTCTAGTTGAGAGGAAGACCACAGTGGTCGACTCTAGTTGAGAGGAAGACCACAGTGGTCGACTCTAGTTGAGAGGAAGACCACAGTGGTCGACTCTAGTTGAGAGGAAGACCACAGTGGTCGACTCTAGTTGAGAGGAAGACCACAGTGGTCGACTCTAGTTGAGAGGAAGACCACAGTGGTCGACTCTAGTTGAGAGGAAGACCACAGTGGTCGACTCTAGTTGAGAGGAAGACCACAGTGGTCGACTCTAGTATTGATGAAGACCACAGTGGTCGACTCTAGTATAGAGGAAGACCACAGTGGTAGTTCCCTCTTGACTGGGTTAACACAAGACCATTTTTGAAAGCCCATCTTGCGATTGTATGAAGGGACTGCTGTAGGATGTATCTGAAAGTATTCGAAAACTTCCCACTAACAGTTATTGCCGCGTCATCTGCATCATCTCCAGATAACACCGAATATTTTTCATGGATATCCATAGCGAAGTATACAGAACACCCCCTTGAGGCATTCCCCTGTAGACAAATCTATGGAGGTCAGTTGATCATAAACTAGCTGAAATGAGTATCTTAATCAGAAGGTTATGAATGAACAAACGTACATATACTTCTATCAACCCCCCAGTGTTACTAGACACGTATTAAAGCGACTGGATTTATGTTATTAAAGGTCCCCTCTATATCTAAAAAAGCTACCATTGTATATTCCTCAACAGAGAGAGAGATCCTTCAATAAAGCTGACTAGATCATGCAGGGCGATTTCAGTGGAATTGCCCTTGCTGTAAGCTAGCTGTTGATTGGACGTAGGAGTCATGGGTTGCACTGTTCTCTTAACACAGGATGAATACAATACATCTACCAATGTCCCCACATACAAGTGTCTACAAGTCCATCCATTCTATGGACCATGGCACCCTCGATTTGGACAACAATTAACGCAATCATCCTCGCTATGATTCATCAGTCACAAACGTGACGCCGCAACGGACAAACACGCATTCACTGAAGACTCTGTGACCCACACACCTAAAACAGTAATGAACACGAACACCATCCCGGTTGAACGACCACACATGAAGGGAGCAACAATATACCTCGCAACAGCAACTCAGCAATTGCAGCAACCTCGGCATCAGAGCGAAAACGGAGGAGTTTGTGCCGCGCTTCGCTTCAAAACGGCGGTCACCTCAACTAAACGTCCCTTAACGTTCGATCGTCCTCTACAATTCTATTGAAATACCACACCATCTAAACCCCTCCTTGATTTTCTGGAGTCTAGTATCTTCGGCTACGCAGTCTGACCAGAGCACTTAATCTGGTACCACGAGAGTCAGGAAAGCCCTAGGAACGCAGGTTCCGGCTTGACTATTGGTGAGGACCCTATTGGGTGCAACGTGGTGGCTTTGGTTGAAACCAAAATCGCCGGGAGAGAATATTCTCGGATGTGGAGTTGCAAACCAACCGGGTGCCGTGACCCATAGAATGGCAAGGAGTTTTAGATGGGCTCCGCTCCTAACCAAGGAGGAGGGTTAAATGTCCAGAAACACTGAATTGATTGGTTGGTCGACGCATGTATTCACCCATGTGCTTAGAGCATGGTGGGGTTAAGCCTAACGGCAGGAACTCACCTAAATCACATAACACTCATAACTCACCTAAATCACACATAAACTAGAGATATAAAATGGTTTTTCTAAAATCGCACTTTTAGGGTCACGGAGGGGCAAATAGGGATAAATATAGTGCGAGGAAACATAGACAAGTGATAAGAGGCTGTTTTTCGAAATAGGTACTGTTCTTTCGAACGATTTTTAGAAATAAGGTGTCTTAGTTTCTTTTTTCCCTTTTTAAACATGGAGAACCTATATATTTATTTATTTATTTATTCAAACAAGTAATTGTTAAATTTGTTAAATTTTTTTCCGCTTCTTGAATACTGCAAGAAATTCACAACTTCTTATAGAGCACTTCAATAGTCACATCTTCGAACTCTCCTTTAGAATTCGGGTGTCTAGATTATGGAACTCATTACCTCCTAACATTAAGAACTTTTCCGTTTACCCTCACACTTTCAAATTTCAAATAGATTGCTTAATTATTATCATGGGCGACCCCATTAATATTTTGTTTTAGGATTTGTCATTGACAACTATTTATCACCATTTAAATTATATTAACTCAAATTGTTATTTCATATATTGTTTAAAAAATGTACGTAAGGAATTATATTTGTTATTACATTAGTAATGTTTTAAGTTTTTTTTTGCTAAATGCTACGAGTTTGTAAAGCTTATGAATTGTAAATCTATCAACATATGGCCTTGCAGGCTCCGTTTGATTAAATAAATAAATGAAATGAAATGGGGCACAATGGATGAATATGGTACAAGGATTTTTCGAAATTCGTATTTAAAGGAACACAGTGCAAATAGGGAAAAATATGACGCGGAAACATAAACTAGAGATGGTTAGGGGCTTTTCGAGAGTCATTGTGTCATAGACAAAAAGGAATAAATATGGTACGAGGGTAGCTCTTGAAGACACACTGGAGATAATGGGTTTTTCTAAATTTGTGCTTATAGGGTCATAGTGTGGCAACACGGGATAAATTTGCTACCAGGATAAGGGGGTAACTCTTTAAACATAAACTGAGAGAGAAGCGGTTTCTTGAAATTCGGTTCATAGTGGAGCGATTAGTGATAAATATGATACCAAGTTGCGAGGATTGTTCTGGGAACATAAACTGGTGGTAAGGATTTTTCGAAATTAGTGCTTTTAGGTGCACAGTGGGGCAGAACGAGATAAATACTGCGCTTTTGAATCATAAACCAGAAGTGAAAAGGGGTGACACTAAATGTACAAAGTTGATTTTTGTAAGTCACCAAATATGGAACATGCCTATGAGTGCCATGTATGGATCGGTAGGAGGCTGGATCAAAACATGGACGATGTCACCATTTTCACTAGGGACGGTTCAATACAATACTCGTACAAGGTATACATGGACCGGACAAGTGGTCCATTTTCACAAGGGTCGATTTAATGCAATATAAATTAAAAAACGTACATTTCAACACGATCGGTAAAAAAATGCGTCCCCTGGACCATCAAGAATTCAAATTGGAAGTGATCTTCATTTGTACCGATATACTCCATTTTCACTAGGGACTTTATAATGCAATATAAAGTAAAAATGCTTAAATTTCTGCACTATCGGTTCAAAAAACTGTTTCTCATATATATTTATATACCAATTTTGCGTCTATCATTGGAAGCGCGATATTTATTCAATTTTGAAAGAGGCGATTTTTTTGAGAAAGATTTCGAGTCATTTGAACAATGTCCGTCCCCCGTATGTCTGCATTGTACACACGATAACTCTCGAGAAGAGTAACCGATTGACTTCAAATTTGAAATGTGTTAATATTTCTGTCTATCACAGACTAAGCTCGAAGATGGGCTGTATTGGTCCAATCCTTCTAGTAACTTCCCCAGAAAGGGATAGAATTAGGGAAATATTGACTCTCTAATAAATTATATACTTCTTATCCGAATCTTCGGTAATTCCTAACATAATATTTTATATGTAGCTGTCACCATAAGAAAAATGGGTGAAGTTGTCCCGCCCCTTTTGATACCTCCGACACAAAGGGACCATTATGTACAAAAAGTTAACAGATTATATCTTTACTACCAGTGTATATATGTAAATACCTAAAAGGTTGTGCAGTGTTATGAACAGACCCACAAAACACAAACAAACATTTGGCATACAATAAAGGAACTTAAATTTAAAATAAATTTAAATGTTCGAATACATTTTTGGAATCAAAATAGCCATTTTTTTAGTTTCTCAGCTAATAAGTTCAAAATGACTCAATAAATATAGCTGATTTATGTCTTACTTAGAAAGGGTAAATCAGCAGATAGCACAATATTGGTTTTGAACTATGTCGTTCCTATTTCGTCCAAAAGCCAAATTTTCCAACTCATCTTTATAAAACAGAGAAAAGCGCGATTCAATAGCAAACACTGCACAATTTAAAAGTCCATAGTTTTAGATTTAGACCTAATTTATGTGTAATTTTTCTATTTTGTCCAAAGTGGTCCAGGGCCTCGTATATGCTCCCTCGACATTAGCCTTTCTTTATTTGTTTAATTATATTTTATATGGATATTTAATTTAGTTTTTGGACCATTTTTCCTTTATTAAAATCTTTAACTTACCGTTCAATTTCTTTATCATTTTTTTCCTCCTCATCCATAGATGCATGCGATTTTCTCTCCTTACGTTCGGAGCTGAGATTTTCTTTATCACTTTCATTATTAACTGACACCTCATCATTTCGACTTTTACGAGATCTTTTGGATTCTGGAGATGATAGTACGGCCGAGGTATCCTCTGAACTGGGTTTCTTAGACTTTTTGGGCTTAAAAAGTAAAGTGGATTCGCTGTCCTCATCATCTTCCGCCAAAAGACTGTTTGAAATAGCCTCTTCTACACCAATACCATCTTCCTCCTTGGCCGAGGCATCACTATCTTCGACAGATGACGGTACTGGTGATTGTTGTGAAGCGGATTCGATATCAAATATTTCCGATTGTACATACTGAGATAAGTTAATGCCATCATCATATTCTTGAAAGTGATTTGCTTGACTCGGTGGTGGCAGTGGAGCGATGTCAGTAACAATATTGTCTTTTGAATCCTTTTTCTCTCCTCCTTCAGAATCTGAAGAATTGATTTTATTTTTAAGTGATCTTTTAGTAATACGTTTCTTTTTCTGCACTTCGAAAGCCATGCTATCATCAAGCTCATCCGAGGAGGACGATGTGTCATGTTGTGATGATTTATCAGAAGTTTTCAATAAGCTATTCTTTGATTCCATATTCAATTTACGTCGATGACGTTTGGTGATTTTCGGAAAATCAGTTTGTGTCTCCACCGTCTGCTTTTCACAAGCCCCTGTGGCATAGCAATATGGCTTAAATTGTTCCTGAAAATGCTTGAACTGTTGCTGGATATAGTCATGCAGCTTTTGTTCAATATTGGTAGAAGCTGAAGAAAAATATTTGCAATCACTTTGCATATGTGTGGCAAAATCGATGAGTTTTGTTAAAAGATCTGTGGAGAGGCTATGTTTGCTTTTGTCTATTGTTAAACTGCCCGACTTGCATAACAAATCGAATTCCTCTTCAAATATGTGATGTTCCAAGGGTTCAGAAATATTGTCTGCTAATAGTTCAGTTAATGGTTTTGCAGTGCTAATGTCAGTTTTTTGTGAGAGCGCAAAGTCTTCTTCATTAGCATCTGCACTACTAATGGCGGAAGCAGCCACCACAGAGGATTTTTCCGTTTCTTGGCTCATTTCAACATCTTCATCTTCTGGGTTTGTAGGTTCTTTATCAATGACATCACTGGGAACACTTTTCTGAGGATCTCCTTCAAATTGTATTTGATCCGTCCCTTCGACATTGGCTTTTTCTTCTTTAGTATCATTTTGATTTTCAGTCACTTCTTTTTCCGAATGAGATGGATCAACATTTGCCTGATCTTGCTGTGGATTATCTTCAATTTTGACCGTGTCATCAGTAGGGATTTCTTTCTCTTCTTCTGCTTCATTAGGGTTTTCATTTTGTATAGCACTTTCTTCTCTTTCACCTTCAGCTGCAGCAACTGTAACCAAATCACTTGAAATAGCGTCCGGTTTTCCCATTGAATCTAAAATCATATCAACTTCATTATCCAAGATATGGTCATGGAATAACTTATTCGCCAAATTGTAAATCTTTTCCTGATCTCTTGTGGCGCATTGTTGCATAAGATAGTTGATGAGCTTCTGTTTCAAAGTATCTTTATCTTCCAGGGTTATTTTTTCCTGTGAATAGCAATGATCGCTATTGATGATCGACAAACATTGGGATACGTTATCCTCAGCCTTATTCGACACTTTTTCAACGTCATTATTCTCTGCAGCTTCTTCAATTCGACCGATCGAAATTGATGAAACATTGCTGACAATTTCATCGTCGTTATCGTCGGAAGATTCTTCTTTTATTTCCATTTTTGTGGGTACATTGTGGTCATCTACATGCCGACCTTCGATGGTATTTGAGGCATAAACTTCCACCTGGCATAAGTCATTGTCAGCATCTTCCTCATTTATAGTGTCGGCATAATAACAATCATCCACTTCAACGTTTTGCGTTAACAAGTGCTCACTATGGATGGATATATCTTCTTTTATGGATATGTCAAGTTCGCCGGCAGCAGCAGGGGGTTCAGCGGAAATGTCATTCCCATTATCTGAAGGTTCGGGAATGTCTTTCCCTTTATCCGGAGGTTCGATAATGTCATTTCCATTGTCTGCAGGGTCGGAAATGTGATGTCCATCATCTGGAGGGTCGGAAATGTCATTTCCATTATCTGCTGCAGGGTCGGAAATTCGATTAACATTATCTGGAGGGTTGGAAATGTGATTTCCATTATCTGGAGGGTCGGACATGTGATTTTCATTATCTGGAGGGTCGGAAATGTCATTTCCATTATCTGTAGGGTCGGAAATGTCGTTTCCATTATCTCTACAACTTCCTTCATGATCTTCAGATGCATCATTTTCTTCCCTTTCCCCCGCGGTCTCATTTTGAGGCGATTCACTCGACGAACTTGATTGCCACTCTAAAGGTTCAGGCGGTGAAGTAGGTTGCCACTCCATACCCGTTTCCAATTCTTCTTTTATTTCCCTCTTAAACATTTCCAATACCTCACTATCTGTTGCAGCAGACACAGACTCTTGATTATTTTTCGTGTTAATGTATTCCTGTTGGTCGACCGCATCTTGCGTGGAAGTGTCTTCCAAAACGCTTTGTATTAACTGTTCCCAACTGGTAGGCGCCATTTCGTTGTTGTTACTTATTGGACAATCTGTCGATAAATTTGCCTCCAACTCTTCTTGAGTAACACTATTTAAGTCGTCATTCAAATCGTCGTTTGGTGGTCTATCGAAGGGATTTAAGCAGCTTATGGAGGCTTGCACATCCAAGCCGAGCAAATCCAATGTATTACCGGAATCGTTCTCCATGTTTTGTTTGGATTTTTATCGTTGTTTACAGAAGGTCGAAGACAACGGTATCTAGAGGAAAAAAACATAAAACCAAAATATTAGTTCCATTGGCGACTTATGCATAAACAATTTTGTTTGATTTTCATAGCCTTTGAACGACAATACAATATCCCGCACTATCCACATCAAACATCAATTATTTATTTTGTATTTTGACACATTACACATTTCTTTTAAAGGGAGGGAATAAATATATTCCCACCCAGAGCAACTTTCCGCACTACCGTCACACACCAGTATTTACCTCTGCTTTCACGTTTATTCCATATTTAGCTTTATTTTAAGCTTCAAACGCTATTTTTGATGAGATATTCGCGATATTATTTCCAAATTCAACAACGAAAAAATATTTTCTCACAATAGTATTATTTTAATGATAAATAGACTTTAGTGTTGGAAAGTATCGAGTATTTCAGTACTGAGTACTCGAGGCAGAACCAAGCCGTCCCTAGACGGCGGCGATTCGTGCCAGGGTACGCCTTAAAGCAATGCTCTGCGCACTTCGTCTGTCAAAATCGAAATCGCATGCCCATAAAATTAATTTAAAAAAATGATAGCGCGATCCTATTTTACCTATTTGTAACTGCTTACAAACATTTTAGCCAAAAATAAACTACATAGGTACGCCGGATCATTTGGAAAAATCTAAATTTGACAGAAGAGAAAAGCGTTAAAGTTGAAACAAAAATCTTATTATCTCAATGGACACAAAAACGAAAATTTTAAGTAAAAATTGAGGACATAATTCAATATCTTGCTTTTTAATCGATAACTTTTATTCCAGAGACACTTTGGTCCGCGTAGCAGTGTTTGGACATACCCCAGAAGAGAAACCCCAGCAGAAGGTTGTTCACGCAGCTACACTTCGATCCGCGTAGCCGGTTTTGGACAAACCCTGGAGGAAAAAATCTTTAATCCGGGCGGACGGCCGTCCACGTAGAAATACTTTTGTCCGCGAATCCGGCTTTGGAATTTCGATAACTCGAAAGTTATCGAAACATGTAAATCTGACTATTTCAAATAAAACTCGAGCTCAAGGTCTTGGTCTTATAATTTTTTTTTTATTTCGGTATTTCATCGAAGGGCATCGTCAGGGAAAAGGCGAAATATCGAAATCTTCAAATATGAAATCTTCAATTTCGATAAAAGAGGTAGTTATCAATTTTAATTTTTGACATTTCGATAACTAAGTTAACGACAATTTTTTTCAATACACCCCAAAAAACATCTCTTTCGAAGGGAAGAGTTCTGATCGAAAAAGCTGAACATATTGAATGTGAAAACATTAAAAAATGTAATAAAATTTTATATCATTTTTCCATTTTTCATATTGAGCTCATTTTACAAAAAAATAAAATTTATTTTCAAACATTAACGTCCGTTGACTAAGCGAGATACCAATAACATAAATTCAATAAATTTTTCTTAGTCCCTATTTACATTGGCTGAATATTCAGCAGATTATCGGCGTTTTGTAGGAGAGAGAGGCAGTCGGCAAGAGGGGGAAAACTCTCCCATACTCGGGCTTATCGGTCTGAACGTTTTGTGTTTTTCACTCGGCCTTTGAAACAACAACAATTCACACAGAAATATCCGAAACAAAATTATGCGTCTAAACGCAGAGGCAAGTTTAAAAGAGAATAAGCGGAAAAGCTGCTGAAAAAATGTACTAGTGTAAATCTGGACTTATTTTGATGTGCTCTATCCAAATATGTGGTCAAATCAAGGTGTCTCGGATATGATACTCTTGCCAGGATTTCCGTAAAAATGTCAATTTTCTACATACACACCCGTTTTTTTCGTCACGTTTCAATATCCATACGTCCCGATTCAAGGTAGGATTACCCCTTTCTTAACTTAACTTCTTAAATTCTCCTAGTCGAGATTCATACAAGCCAATTTTTTCCAAGCAAGTCTCAAGGTTTGTAGGAGAGAGAGACAGGCGGAAAGAGCTCTCTGCCTCTCTCTCCTACAAACTTTGACACTTGCTTGGAAAAAATCGCCTCGTGTGTAGCACGACCTACGTTCTACCGACATCGATATGTTTCGACACTAATTTGGGAGCGTGTTTATTTTTTGACAGATGGTGTATGCCGGCGCAATGATTTAAATCTTACCTCGGAAAAACATGCATAATAATAATAAACCCAATGTGGGTTTAAATGATTCGAGATCGACAACCCTACATGGAAGAGATTAGCTTCGTCGGCCTCGTTTTTTTAGTTAAATTAAATGCAACTTGACCATAGCTGCTAAAATTGTAAACAAATCCACAATGAACAATATAGGAATAAGTGACAGTGATCGACGTGCTAAAAGGAAAGCAAAAAAGAAGAGACTATCTGGTATCGCAAACACTTCATTTTTGGAAAAAGAAGTTCATGAAAACGGTAAGAAGGGCTGCAACACAGATGACCAACTGCCACCAATAATTAGAACTCCTCTAAGAGAGGACAACGAAACAGACGAAGGCCGAAAACGTATTACAGACTCATCCTCCGGTTCTACAAAGAAATCCAAGAAACATAGCATCAAGGGTTTCCAAGACTCTTCTGTACAAGCACATCTGAAAGATAATATTGGAGATTCACCCAAAAAAAGAAGTAAAACTAAAAGTGTTGGGATGGAGAACGACGACAGTAAGGACTGCAACACAGATGACCAACTGCCACTAACAATTAGAACCCCTCTAAGAGAGGACAAAGAAACAGAGGAAGACAGTAAACGTATTAGAGACACACCCAACGATTCTACAAAGAAATCGAAGAAAAAAAGCATCAAGGGTTTCCAAGACTCTAGTGACTCTTCTGTACGAGCACAACTGAAAGATAATATGGAAGATTCGCCCAAAAAAAGAAGGAAAGAGGACACATATGAGCAACTGCCACCAACAATTAGAACCCCTCTAAGAAAGGACAGTGAAATAGAAGAAGACAGGAAAAGTATTAAGGACACATCCTCCTGTTTTACAAAGACATCCAAGAAACATAGCATCACGAGTTTCCAAGACTCCAGTCACTCTTTTGTAGGAACACATCTGAAAGATAATATGGAAGATTCGCCCAAAAAAATAAAGAAAACTAAAAGTGTTGAAATGGAGAACAAAAACATTAAGGACTGCAACACAGATGACCAACTGCTACCAAAAATTAGAAACCCTCTAAGAGAGGACAAAGAAACAGAGGAAGACAGTAAACGTATTAGAGACACACCCAACGATTCTACAAAGAAATCGAAGAAAAAAAGCATCAAGGGTTTCCAAGACTCTAGTGACTCTTCTGTACGAGCACATCTGAAAGATAATATGGAAGATTCGCCCAAAAAAAGAAGGAAAGAGAACACATATGAGCAACTGCCACCAACAATTAGAACCCCTCTAAGAGAGGACAGTGAAATAGAAGAAGACAGGAAAAGTATTAAGGACACATCCTCCTGTTTTACAAAGACATCCAAGAAACATAGCATCACGAGTCTCCAAGAATCCTGTCACTCTTTTGTAGGTGCACATCTGAATGATAATATGGAAGATTCGCCCAAAAAAATAAAGAAAACTAAAAGTGTTGAAATGGAGAACAAAAACATTAAGGACTGCAACACAGATGACCAACTGCTACCAAAAATTAGAAACCCTCTAAGAGAGGATAAAGAAGCAGAGGAAGACACAGAACGTATTAGAGACACACCCACCGGTTCTACAAAGAAATCCAAGAAAAAAAGCATCAAGGGTTTCCAAGACTCTAGTGACTCTTCTGTACGAGCACAACTGAAAGATAATATGGAAGATTCGCCCAAAAAAAGAAGGAAAGAGGACACATATGAGCAACTGCCACCAACAATTAGAACCCCTCTAAGAAAGGACAGTCAAATAGAAGAAGACAGGAAAAGTATTAAGGACACATCCTCCTGTTTCACAAAGACATCCAAGAAACATAGCATCACGAGTTTCCAAGACTCCAGTCACTCTTTTGTAGGAACACATCTGAAAGATAATATGGAAGATTCGCCCAAAAAAATAAAGAAAACTAAAAGTGTTGAAATGGAGAACAAAAACATTAAGGACTGCAACACAGATGACCAACTGCTACCAAAAATTAGAAACCCTCTAAAAGAAGAAAAAGAAGCAGAGGAAGACACAGAACGTATTAGAGACACACCCACCGGTTCTACAAAGAAACAAAGCAACACGGATCTCCAAGACCACAGTCACTCTTCTACAGGAGCACATCTGAAAGATAGTATGGAAGTTCCACCCAAAAAAAGAAATAATACTAATAGTGTTGGAATGGAGAACGAATTTAAATCCCCACAATTAAAGCCTACAAAAAGAAGTGAGATTTATGAATTTGAAACTGATCGAGAAAGAGAGAGCGCTTCGGAATCTAATAAACATGGAGATGTGGCTACTGTTGGGGAGAAAGCATTAAAGCGCCGTAGCAAAGGCCGCCCACTGGGTGCAAAGAGCAAACCGAAAGTGAAGTTGGAAGATGAAGACGACCACTTGAAAAATAATATAATCAGATATCCTAAGCCTTTTATTAAACTTAAATTTGTGAAAAGAAGGAAAACTATATGCGGAATAGAGAGCTTAACAAATGCTGATGAATCGAATACGACGTGTAACGACAACGTTACAGAATCAGCAATGAATGATAGTGAAGATTTACAGGACAAAGGTGATGGTGAGATAAAGAATCGCAGTCGGGGTCGACCACTAGGATCTAAAAACAAGACCAAATGTCATGGTATCATAAATACAAATAACTCTTCCTTAGATCAAAATGAAGGCGAAGCAAACATTCCTCGTTTAATCAATAAACGGAGGAAGACGATATGTGGAACGGAGAGCGGTTTTTACTCATCTCAATTAAAGCAAAACGATACTGTAGATCAGAAAATATTGAGTAATGCCAATGAAGCTAAAACTGATAACGAAAATAACGTGAGAGGCAACACTGCAGAATCAACGAAAGATAGTGATTATTTACAAAACAAAAGTGCTCTGGATATAAAGAATCGTGGTCGGGGACGACCGCTAGGATCGAAAAACAAGCCTAAAGGTGAAGATCTCATATTACCTTCAATCAAGCGACGAAGACAGACTATATGTGGTTTGGAAAATGGACTTTACTCCTCGCAACTGAAGCATAACGATACTACAGATAGGAAAATAATGAGTGACGCTGATGAATCTAAAAGGGTTAACGACAATATTGGCATAGGCTCTATAGATATCAATGGAAGTTACAAAAAGAAAAAGAGAGGTAGACCGAGGAAGAATCCATTGTCACTAAGTGCCAATGATGAAAATCTACATAGTGAGTTTCATATTCCCTCATCAGAGACAGATAATATTGATATCGAAGACATTATAAAACATTTGGATACTGAGAATGAGTTTGAGACAAATAATTGTGCAAGGGACAGTGCAACAGAATGCAAAGAACATAAATCATCTCTTAAAGTATCCTTTGTCGGCAATGGCGAAGAATTCCAAGATTGTGAAGAAAATAACAACAATTCATCTTTTAAAGTACCTTCCGCCAACAATGACGAAGAATTACAAGTAAATGGCGTCGATGAGAGCGCAAAGTTAGAAGAACTTGATGAACGCCCAAAGAAAAAGATAGGTAGACCAAAAAAGATAAGAACGGAGGCGGATAATAATGACGATGCAATTCCACAACCAAAGCGAGGAAAAGGTCGGCCTCCAGGAGCCAAGAATAAGGAGAAACCTGAAAAATCGTTTATTCCGAAAAGACCAATAGTAGAAAAATATGACTGTAGACAATACAGTAGTCTTAATTCCGGCAAACGAAACAAAAATAGGGGTGCGGGAAGAAGAACTGAAAGATCGTTGATAAATGATAAAATGTACTTTCGTAAAATACCACAGGCGCGCTTTGAGGAATCATTGACAATGTTAAATTCCGAACATCCCATATGGGAGGAAAGAAATACATCCTGTTTGCCATCTATACATCGTTATTGGCAAACTCCAAGAATACAATTGTGCGAACAAAGACAACGACTGAAATACGCCAGGCTATTTATGCTACGCAGAGATTGGGCTAATTTATCCAAAGTTTTGTGTATAGCAGCACAGGATAAAGTGGGTAACGTAAGTTATTATCCGCTATTGGCAAAGGTGAGTCATACTCGTATTTTTGAAAATAAAATATCTTACAATTTACATACAGTACGTAATAATTGGATAAGCCTCAGCTGCCGTTGGAAAGGCCACAGTATTTTTGTTTGGGATCAGCGCCAATTTCATGATGCTGAATTGAAGTTAGCGATACATTCGAAAGTGATTTTATAAATTATGGGAAACATTTTTATGATAAGGGTAGGTCTCACCACGTTAAATGAGCGGTCCCAATATTAGTCGACCGATCAAAGAACACACAACGAATTTTGAAAACTTTTTCTCATTATAAACTCCTTTTAGCTAGATATACTTTTCCAGTAAACAATTATTTCCGACGTGTCGGACGTCGGCAAATTCTCGTAAGTTTCATTAGACCGAATTGTCTAAATTTCCTTAAGATATTTAAACGCTTTTCTGTACAATATCGGTCAGACAATTCTGCACATTCTCTAAAATTCCATACGAGATTTACACGACATTTCTGTACATTCTCGGAAGGGATTTTTTGTTTATTTTTCTTAATCGAGAATTA
This sequence comes from Eudasyphora cyanicolor, assembly GCA_963930755.1. Classification (NCBI taxonomy): domain Eukaryota; kingdom Metazoa; phylum Arthropoda; class Insecta; order Diptera; family Muscidae; genus Eudasyphora; species Eudasyphora cyanicolor. The sequence goes on from OZ005737.1 coordinate 60,787,099, forward strand.
TGCGACGTTTCTGCACATTCTCGAAAGGGATTTTATGTTTTTACTTGATCGAGAATTATTCGACGTTTCTGCACATTATCGAAAGTGTTTATTTTTTTTCTTGATTCAGAATTATACGACGTTTTTGCACATTCTCGAATGGTGTTTTTTCTTTTCGGAAGGGAATTTTTGTCTGTTTTATTTCAATAACCATGTGCCAATAATTCAATTCTCGCAAAATAGCTAACTGTTAATTTTCATGGAATAGCAAGAACTTATTGTTGTTGTTGTTTTGCATACATTCTTTTGTTTTTATTTTTACATCACCTCTCATTTTCAATTGTGCTACAAAACAATCAACACGTCGACAAAAATGTAGGAGAAGTCAGACCAAATTCGGATGTTTGGTTAAAAATCTTTCCGAAATTGGTCCGACAATTCGGACAAATTTCCAGAAACCGGTCGGAAATTCGGACCATTTTCGACAATTTTATTAGACTTAATTGAAACTTGTCGAAAAATCCTTCCGAATTTCCCTCCGATTTTTCTGAAAGAGATGTGTCCGACAACTCTGCACAATTATCCGAATTTCCCAAGACAAAACTTACCGACGTCGTGTCAACCGCTCACACGGTTTTCTGAACAATTTCCAAACAAATTCGGCATCAGAATCGGCTACTTGTGCAGAGTTTATGACCGACTTCGGAAGAAATTGTTTGCTGGGTAGCCATCAACATTGTTTGCTGGGTAGCCATCAACAAACTTGTTTCCTATCCATATATCTTATTGCCTATTGTATTTATAAAATTTCGCCCAGTGTTTTCGACTGCTTTAAAAAAATCAGAAATATTTTTTTGTGTTTTTTTTTTGCGAAATTGATGCTTGTTTCGACAATTTTGTCAGAAACCTATGTTTTATTTTCGATTTTTTTTGTCCAAACAAAACTTAGGCCATTTCCGTTAAGAGCTTTGTGGTCTATTAGTGGGATGGGACCTGTTTATAAAGGGTGGTTAAATTTTAAGGGCCGATGTTGATTTTGAATAAAACACAAATGTAGCACCGTCCTGTTGAAACCACATATTGTCCACATCCATATCTTCCAATTTGGGCCATAAAAAGTTCATTATCATCTCACGATAGCGAACGCCATTCACAGTAGCTGCCTGACCGGCCTCATTTCGAAGAAATATGGCCCGATGACGCCGCAAGCCCATAAGCCGCACCAAACGAACTGGGCGAGCATGCACAGTGTTTTCACATCTCCTACAGACCCGGTTTGCTAAAATTTGCGCACAATTCTCCCGATTGTGAACACATTTGGTCGATTATGCTGATGAAAAAAACATCACGAAGTGCACGAAATGCCCCTTGATTTGAACGCCCATTTTCGTAAAAGGCTTAAAAAACTTTAACGCGTTGCTCGATTGTGTATCTTTCCATGGCTCAAATTGAGTTAGTCTGAAATTGAGAAATGTCAAATGAAATGCAGAAAAAAACTTGACGTTTAGGTGTGGTTCACATTCAACATCGGCCCTTACAATTTAACCACCCTTTATATGTACCTCCGATTTGGTATATGCACTGTATAAGCAACATTTTTGAATCGATTTGTACGAAAATTGACAGAGAGCAGTCTCGTGATACACTTAGGAGACAATAAAAAATTTGGGGAAAATCGGTTCAGATTTAGATATAGCCCCCATATATACAGGGTGGCTGATATGTAATGCAACAAAATAAAGCGCTATATTTTTTAATTTTTTTTTTAAATTTTATTGTTCAAAAGCTAAAAATGTCGGAAATAACATAAAATTTTAGAAACAGTTTAGATTTGTTCGAATTGGCTACCTTTGGCACGAATTATGGCCTTCAAACGGCCGACAAAGCCATCACACGCTGCACGAAAGTGGCTCTGCGGTATTATGGCCCATTCCCGGCGAAGCGTCGTCTTGAGATGATCGATACTTTGGTATTTTTTAGTGCGAACCTTACTCTCTAAAATGCCCCAGGCGCAAAAGTCCAACGGATTGAGATCCGGAGATCTTGGTGGCCATTGTGCGGTAGAAATGAAGCGAGGAACCTCCTTTTTAAGCCATTCTTGGTTGACGCGTCCTGAGTGCGATGGTGCTGAGTCCTGTTGGAATGTCCATGGTCTGCGGCCGAAATGTTTGTCTGCCCAGGGCTTCAATACTGTCTTTAGGACATTTTCCCGATAATATTCGGCATTTATTTTGACCCCATGGTCGATGAATACGAGCGGGGAGCGGCCATCGGCCGTTACGGCGGCCCACACCATTACCATCGGCGGCGCTTGAGTTCTGGTGGCCAATCGAAGGTGTAAATTTTCAGCTGACCTCTTTGGCAAGTAAACCCGATCATTTTGTTTGTTCACAAACTGCTCAATTTGGAATGGCTTCTCATCGGAGAAAAACAAATTCGGTAACTGGCCACTTTCGTGCAAGCGAAGCAACTCCTTGGCTCTATCCAGTCTAACTTTTTTTTGTACGTCGGTGAGCTCTTGCACTTTTTGGAACTTCAATGGCTTTAGTCCAAGCTCATTTTTTAATATGTGTTGTATCCGTTCTCGCGATATGTTCAGCTCACGAGCAATTTTTCTACCACTGCGGCGTGGATTTCGATCAAATCTGGCCTTCACTTTTCGGATCATTTCTGTGTTGTTACCGTTTTTTTTCGTCCACTTTTTGGACGCGATGCAACATTGCCAGTATCACGGCAACGAGCAATGCTGGAGGGCTCTAACGATAGCCACTTGTGTTTTTCCACCCAAATATAAAGCAATCACACTATCACGCTTGAATTCCATCACGAATAACTTTTTTTCTGAATGCAATAGATCAAAATGCTTTTGTAAGCTTGTAAACAATAAAATGAACTGTCACTGAAATAAATCTGTCAGCTATCAGACTAGCGGTTTAGAAATGAGAGCAACCTGAAGTTGGTTGCAATACATATCAGCCACCCTGTATATTACCCCCGATTTGACATGTAAGCAGGCAGAAATAGCTTTCATATTACATGAATTAACACCAGGGATGTAACGAATATTCGCATTCGCATATGCGATCGCGAGTTATTCGCATCATTCTCTTTCGCATTCGCAAAAACAATCTTTGGATTATTCGCTTTCGCAAATATTCAGTATTCGCTTCCATTTCTTAAAAGTGTTATATCTTCTTATTCGCTTCGTACATTTGATGATATTAATACCAATGAAAACCTCTGCCACTTCTCTTCAAAACAGTTTAAAAATATGTTTGTCCTTGTGCTAACAGAAGCAATGCTGGAGGGCTCTAACGATAGCCACTTGTGTTTTTCCACCCAAATATAAAGCAATCACACTATCACGCTTGAATTCCATCACGAATAACTTTTTTTCTGAATGCAATAGATCAAAATGCTTTTGTAAGCTTGTAAACAATAAAATGAACTGTCACTGAAATAAATCTGTCAGCTATCAGACTAGCGGTTTAGAAATGATAGCAACCTGAAGTTGGTTGTAATACATATCAGCCACCCTGTATATTACCCCCGATTTTACATGTAAGCAGGCAGAAATAGCTTTCATATTACATGAATTAACACCAGGGATGTAACGAATATTCGCATTCGCATATGCGAACGCGAGTTATTCGCATCATTTTGGATTATTCGCTTTCGCAAATATTCAGTATTCGCTTCCATTTCTTAAAAGTGTTATATCTTCTTATTCGCTTCGCACATTTTGATGATATTAATACCAATGAAAACCTCTGCCACTTCTCTTCAAAACAGTTTAAAAATATGTTTGTCCTTGTGGTAACAGAAGGTAAAAATATGGAAACATTCTTAATACTTGAATATCCTGGAAAAGTATCAATTCAGTTCCTTAATTTTCATTTTCATTTCATTTTCATTTATTTCATACATTGTAATACAAAAGCCTATAAGGCCAAATATTGGTATCACAAACTAATAACATCCATATACAATTGTATACAATTATAAATTAGTTAGATTATAATGAGATCAAATGTATAATAAATCTAATAATTACGAATTTTTAACAAAAAATAATAAGAATACATGAGCATTGAATTAAATTAAATTTAATTAAATGGCTCCCCAGCCGAATACAAAAGGTATAATATTAACGAAATTGTACAGACCCTCACTAATAACGCCTGAAACATGTGGAGAAAAAATTTATGTACGAATCATACATGTATGCATACGCATATCAGGACCCATGCAGAGAATACTCCAAACATGTTCGCCTAAATATATGAACAGGATATGAAAATGTACGCAACCACATAGGAAGCTGATTCCATGTTCTAGTAACTCTCACAACGAATGCTCGTTCAAATGTCGAAGTGAAAAATCTGGGTAGTACTAATTGGGGGTTTCGAATTGACCTAGAAAAAATGAATTTTTCACGCAACAACTCAGGACTGCCATACCGAATTATTTTATATAACTGTTGTAACACGCGTTGTTTTATAAATATATCAAATGGGACATCAATAAACTGTATGGCGTAATCCGTTATATGATCAAAACGATTTAAACTAAAAACTAAGCGAACTACCATATTAAAGAGTCTCACAAGCTTATTAAAAAAAACCTTGGCTTGTGCCTGATACTACTTCAACGCAATAGCAAATGTTTGACATAAGCAATGCAAACGCAAGTCTCTTCCTAACATACGGAGGTATTTACCTTTTAGTGCTGTATAATTTGCGCATTAGTGCTGAAACAGACTTAATATAACTCGCAAAGTCAAGCTTGTGGTCAAGAATAACTCCTAAACACTTCATCTCCTCAAAAGGTACAATGGCTATCCCATTTATATAGATCTGAAAGTTATTATTTAGACGCACAGCCCCAAACAACAAAGCTTTGGTTTTGGTTATATTGACTGATAATCTATTTTGTTGGTACTAAAGGTTTAAACTATTATTCGCATTCGCAAAAATGCATATTTCACTATTCGCTTTCGCATTCGCAAGAAATATATTTCAATATTCGCTTTCGCTAAAGTCAATATCGTTACATCGTTACAGAATTAACACTACCAAATTTGACAGAAATCGGTTCAGATTTAGATATAGCCCCCATATATATGTTACCCCCGATCGGCAGAAAGAGGTTTCTTATTACTTGAAGGAATACTGCCAAATTCAGGAATACTTCCGATCCTTACAAAATTTGGCAGAAAGATGTTTCTCAATTTAGTAACGAATTTTGGCTAATTGAGCGATAATCGGATTTACATAAAGCAACATATATATGTTCCTACCTATTTACCAATTATTCAAAATTATTATCGCAATGACCCTTATCGCATTGTTAGGGAGGTGTAGCGTATTATATAGTCGGCCCCGTCCGACTTTGTGCCTTTACTTACTGGTTTTTCTTTAGGTTTATCTTTATTTCGATAGACAAACAGGTCCCATCCGACTAATAGACCACAAAGGTCTTAGAGGAAATTACATAAGCTTTCTTTGAGCAAAAAAATCAAAAATAAAAATGTGGAGTTTTATGGAAACAACTAACCCCGCATAATTTTAACGCCCATAGCCTCAAAGTTTGCTGGGTAAACAAAGAAGTTAGTAAATTCAGGAAAAATTTTAGTATATAAAGCTTCGGAATAAAAGTTCCATGTAAAGGAAAACCTTGAAGGTGATACTCCAAGAAGTTCACCAACTTACCTCTGAAAATCCCCCTCCAAAAATAATGATTTATCTAAAGTGGTGGAAATTGTTAGAATTTTTGAGTGATGTTTTTGACAAAAATATTCCTTGTAAAAAATCACTATAGGTCCGCACAATACACCAATAAATACGATATATTTAAAAAAACATTGGGTTGTCATAAAAGTGTATTGTGGGGACCTATAGTGATATTTTTGATTATATTTTCCATTTCGACACAGAAAATTCAAATTGAGTGGGTAATGTTTATTATCATTTGAAAGAACATTCTTTGGCATTTATTTTTTGAATGTTATGTCTATCAAATGTTGGCCGCGGCTACGTCTCAGATGGTCCATCCGTTGAGTCCAATTTTCGATGACTCGTTCGAGCATTTCGACTGGTAACTGGCGAATGACACGCGTGATGTTTTGCTCCAAGGCCTGAATCGAAGCGGGTTTGTCCGCATAAACTTTAGACTTTACATATCCCCACAGGAAAAAGTCTAACGGTGTGATATCACACGATCTTGGTGGCCAATCGACCGGCCCAAAACGTGAAATTATATGCTCACCGAAGTGTTCTCTCAATAAATCCATTGATTGATGCGATGTGTGGGAAGTGGCGCCGTCAATTTGAAACCAAATGTCGCCGAGATCACGAGCTTCCATTTCAGGCATCAAATAGTTGGTTATCTTGGCACGTAACGGTCGCCATTGATGGTTACGTTCTCACCGGCATCATTTTTGAAGATATATGGACAGATGATTCCGGTACGTCGGATCGGGAATAGGTCAATGGCAAGAAGATAGCTCTTAGCGAGAAAATGGACTTAGCGCAATTGGCGAACGATTATCTTGATAATAAAACTGAATAATATGTAAACGTTGTTCAGGCGTAAGTTTTTCCATGATGAAATGCCAAACAATACTTAACAAAAATAACATGACAGCATGACACGACTCTAACGTGATCTGTCAAAAAAAGGATATTAAAAAAAGTATCTCCACTAGGATCACAACATATAAAGAAGAATCAATCCGAAAATATCGTTAGACCACCACTCACACACACACGAAATTGGTTCAGTTTTAAGAAAAAGTTGAGCTCTTTACAACGTTTCAAATATATTTGTAATACCACTTCGAGAATATATGTTGTGGCGACAGTATTCATCTCAGCAACAACAAAATCCTTCTGAGTTTGGTTTTGTCAAATAAAGAATTCGAATTTTAAATCATTATACTTATGAATTTATTAAAATAAAACATTTTCAAAAAATTTAATTATTATATTTAATCCTTGATACAAGTATTGTAATTGTAAATCATCTTAAAACTTAACATCTAAAATCGATTTTTCCTGTTTTTTTTATTTATCCACAGTATGGAGCTTTATGTTTGGCCCACACTGACAAGGAACAGTTTAAATCATTTGTGCATATGCTGGTCAATATGGAGGATACCGGTAGCGTATTAAGGAAATGTACCCAGTTAGGCAAACAACCCGTCGATGAAGACTTATCTAGAAATATACAATAATTTGAATTAAGTATATTTATTTTATATTGAAATTGAATGAATGTTATTTTAAGTTTACTATATAATATAGTAGGAATGTTTTTATAATAAAATAAGTTTTTTATATATAATTTTACTTTTACTTTTTAATAAAACTTTTGAAATTGCTTATAAGATATGTTAAATTAAACTGTGACTAAGACTTTTATGTAATTACGTGCGCCCTATTATATTAACTTTTGATTAAAAAGCCCGAAACAAATCTGGAGGGACTTGAGCAATTTTTAAGCATAAACGGCAGAATAACTTGGTTCCAGTCTGAAAAGAATAAAACGTTGTGAAAGCGCTGCAGTGCCAAAGTAGTAACACTGATTTACAGTTTGCCGGCAATAATTTGGTAACTTAATATGTTAGATACATAAACAAATGGACCGATATGTTAGCGACCATGAGCGTTGGGGCTTATATCAGAATCATCTATCGAATATCTGAATCATCATCTACATATCAGAATCATCTATGTTGCCCGCCAAAGTGAAGTGACCATTTACCCTGTGTGTGCGCCAAAATGTATTCTCAATGAAACCAAATTATGCATCTGCAGAACCTATTCGTAGAATGTGCATGGATTTTAACACTTTATGCGAGGTTATTGAAATTGATGTACCAATTGATGTAGTAAGATCTCGAATTATCTCTTTTTTAAATGTGTAATATGCAATGCTATTGTATTCTGTAGATGTTTTTTCCGACTGTTGATACTTTTCTGTAGCTGGTATTTCCACCCTCTACTTTTAACCCGCCATGGTCCGGATCATGGTGTGTACGCAATCCATACGATATGGGATGTGTCCCCCTCGGTCGGAAGGGGCGGGTAAGAGTGGATGAAGGATGGTCACACAAAAACTCTTTGGTACATTCATACACAGGATTTGGACAAACAGGATTTTTTCCTTTAATTCGAGGCGTCGCACTATTTATGGACCCAAGACTCATATTAATTGATGGGTTTTAAACAACATATTTCTAATCTACGGAAATTTCACTTTAATTTGTCTGGTCGCACTACAAATGGACCCAAAACCCATTTTTGATTAATTTATTCGGTCATACGACATACGGACCCGAAACCAATTTTCAAGTCCTCTACTGGGTCGCGGGAGGGGTCTTCAACATTTTTCGTCATATTTGTTATATACGAAATATTTGGGTAAGTTTTTTGGGTCCTGAGTCCCAAATTCGATTTAATTTTTGTGTTTATTGGGCAGAGTTTCCAACATTTGTTTTCTAAGCGATCTCCAATAAAATAAATTTTTGACTCCACATCAAAGTAATTTTTTTCTTTCATTACAAATATGGCGGCAAAAGTCCAAGATCCGTCCATAGAGCCCATTAGAGGGTCCTGAAAATGGTTTTTGTGTTCATATATCGTGCGGACCCTCAAACATACGGAAAAAGCCCTTAAATTACATATTTGTATGAAACCATATCAAGCCCCTTCCCAGAAGCCAGCCGCACAAACAGGAATTTTCCCTTTAATTTCAGAGGTCCGCACTATTTATGGATTCATGCACACCCAGGAAAAAAATTGGTTGGAATTCGATTAACAATAAAAAATAGTACTAGCAACAAAACGTCTATTGCATACACCGTGTGCCGGTTCTACTTATATTAAAATAGTTAGAACAACATTGATAACATCAAATGAAAATTCTTGCAACTAAATCGATGGTTGTATCAATCGAATTAATATTGTTTTTTTCAATGACACTCGACATTGACACATATAGTACCATATGATCGATTTTTGATTGTGATTACTGTTTTATTCTTGACAACAGAAATTGTATCAATAGACCAAAGATTATTATTGCAACGAATAATTGGTTACTACAACAGAAAAAATATTAAATACGTATAAGGGTATGTGTTTACATGGCTTTCAGAGCGCAGTGTCTTATCTTTTACAATACACCACAAAAACCTCTCTTTCGAAAGGAAGAGTTGATCGAAAAGCTGAACAATTCGAATGTGAAAACATTCAATAAATAAAAATCTAAATAAAAATTAAATCGATCATTAACAAAAACTTCTTAAAACATCGTTTTTTGGTTATCCCAATAATTTCCCAAATTTAAATGTATTTTGGGAAATACAACCGAAAGATTGGTTGCTGTTATTTTGCTGATACATGACAAACAAAAAAAAATTACTCGACATAAATAAATCTTCAACATTTTGTTCATGAGCGGTATATGTAATGATGGTGGTATGCAGAATATGTTGTGCAATTTGTTTTACATAAATAAAAAATAAAAGCAACAATCATGAAATTGAAAGCACAGGGTTAAGCGATATTTGCATAAAAGTTTTGTTATGCATTGTACTCTAGTGTAGAGATGTAACGAAAGAGACTTTAGCGAAAGCGAATGCGAATATTGAAATATATTTCTTGCGAATGCGAATAGTAAAATATGATTTTTTGCGAAAGCGAATGCGAACAACAAATTAAGTACCAACAAATTTAAGGAACTGAATTGATACTTTTCCAGAATATTCAAGTATTAAGAATGTTTTACATATTTTTACCTCCTGTTACTACAAGGACAAACATATTTTTTCAACAACTGTTTTGAAGAGAAATGGCAGAGGTTTTCATTGGTATTAATATCTTCACATTGTGTGAAGGGATAAGGAGTTTTAACAAATGGATGCGAATACTGAAATATTTATTTATTTATTAAAAATATATTTTATAAATAAATTTATAAAATACAAAGAAAGTAATCGCAGGGTAACTAGACCATTTTGCGATATTCTGTTATATATACAATTATATTTGACTTATATGAATATTGTGTTTCATTAGGCATTGCTGTATTTTCATCAGTTTCCCAGGTTCTGAACAGTCCAGTATTGTTGACAGTGTGTCATTCAAGCCCGACGTTGGGCATTCTTTGAGTATGTGTGCAACACTCATTTCTGAGAGGCACCAGATGCATTTTAGAGGCTGTGTGTCATTGTAGTAGTGCTGAGTATTGAATAATGTTTTGCCAACACGCATTCTAGCCAAGACTATACATTGGAATCTGCTATAATTATCATTGTATCGTGAACGGTGATTAGAAGGATTATGCCTTTTTAAGAAACAGTTGGAGCTTTCCCACTCTTCTTGAAGCTTTTCTTTATATAAGCAGTTAAATATGTTGATTATTGCGGCTGAAAAACAAGGCATTTCATAAACTAATGGCAATTTTAAGGCTTCCTTAGCTGTAAAATCTGCATATTCGTTTGCTCGTATTCCGACGTGAGCTGGTACCCACAGGATTAAAATTGATTTTTGAATTTGCGGGTTGTTAAGTATGGAATTGTATATGTTATTATTATTTTGTAGAGCTTTAACAGAGCTTAGGCTATCTGTACATATAACAGTTTTCGCATTCACGCGTACGGTGTATTTAACAGCGACCTCTATCGCCATTAGTTCCGCAGAGAATATACCCGAAAATAAAGGCAAACATCCTTGCCTAATTTTTTCCATATTTCCATTTGATTTTTTCGTAATGACAGAATAGGTGGTTATGCCGGCTTGAAAAGATCCGTCTGTATATAATTCAAGTTCTGGCATGAATTTATCTAATTTCTCTGCTACTAACGCCTTGAAAGTCGAAGGGGATGTCTTGTCTTTACTATAGCCTGATAAGCTGCTATCTACCTTAATTAAAGACCTCAAATCTGATCTAGTCGTTGGTCTCGGTGGAAGCGGGATGTTATAATCGGGAAGAAGAAGTGCAATTTTGTGTATACTACTAAGGTTTTTTTTGGACTGGTGCATAAAGTTTTCCACAATAGTTCGTGCAGTCCGTCGTTATAATCCGTGATTGACCTGGAAGCCATTATAATTGATTTTTTGTGGAGCAGCATTTTGAAGTCAGGTGATCTGCATTCTACTCTTAGTGAACATATTGGTGTTGCTCTTAGGAGACCGGTTGCAGTTCTGAAACAATCATTTAACGCTGTATTTATCTTGGAAATATTTTGCTTCGTCGTCCAACCAAAAATTGTTAGGCCATGTAGTAGAGTTCCATGTGCCAAGTCCGGCAAATGTCTATGGCTACGTCAATGTGAGGTCCTTTTTTCTTTGAGCAAATGAGTTTCAGAAGGTTGTTGATTTTACTAATTTTGTTCAGTACCTGTTTTATATGTTCATTCCATAGCATATTTTTCGCAAAGGTGATACCGAGAATTCGGAGTTTAGTGGCACATGGTAGCTGTTCCCTACCAATATTAATATATTGAGATGAACAATGATGTCTTCTGCAAACATGCAGCAACTCCGCTTTTCTAACTGGGATAACAGCCCCACGAATTGCTGCCCAAGATTGAATATTATTATTAAAATTGTTTAAATGCGATGAAACATCTTCCAGTGAGCCAGAACTTACTGCAAAAATGTTATCGGCATATATTCCCACGTAATCTATACCCGCAATATTTCCAATAGACTTTGCAAGAGAATTTACGTTAGCCGTGAATAGCACGACGGACTGCGGTGAGCCTTGTGGTACTCCATTTTCGAGTGTGTTTACACGGGACAGGTACCCATCTACTTTAACAAGAATTTGTCGGTTCGAAAGGAAGGAATGAATTACTTGAATAACTTTTACCGTTATTTCCCATGTTATCATTTCTTCTAAAACAAAGGTTGGAACCACTCGATCAAACACGTTCTCAATATCCTCGGAAATCACGATATTATGTCTCCGCGAGGCCAAATTATGTCGCAATATATGCTATATATTAAAAGATGAATCTGCGCTGATAGAGCTCCACGTATCAGCAAATTTATTTGCAACATCTAATGGATTGTTTATAACATTATCATTTTCAATTATATGCGGGAAGTTGCTTCTCTTCTCGGACCTTAGATTTGAAACTCTCGACCATAAAGTTTTTATGTCCAGTGCTGGGTTGAGAGAATTAAGAAAATTACTCCATGTTAATCTTTTAGCAACTTTGGATTCCCTCTTTAGATTTGCACATAACCTTCTATAATGTATTGCATGTTGGAGTTGTCTACTTCGCTTAAATATGTTCCACGATCTACGTTTGTGACGAATCAAACTAATTATCTTAGAGTTGAACCAAACAGGATATTTTTTGTTCATTGATTTGAAGCTTTGTCGTATGGTTTCATTAGCACATTTCCGTATTACTTTCTTAATTTGAGAAGCTTCCTTGTTTATATTATTTGATATTGGATAATATTGTAAGACATTATCAACTTTTTTGGCAAATGCTTTCCAGTTCGCATCTTTTTCTATAAATCTCGGAATGAACCTCTTATCATTGTCACCCAAACCATTAGTTATTAGAATTGGAAAGTGATCACAAATTTCAGGCGAATCCAATGTTCTCCATGCGAGGTGTGGGGCCAAATCAATACTTCCCATTGATACATCGATAGCAGTAAGTGTGTGCCTTGTACTTAGAAGAGTGGGAGAGCCATCATTTAGTATAACCAGTCCAAAATCATTCGAAAATTGTTCCCAGGTTCTTCCATCATTAGACATACATCTTGATCCCCATAAGGTGTTCTGGCAGTTAAAATCACCGATGACTAAGTTGTATTCGTTCGGGACTACGATATTTTGAATTAAATCATTTGTCAGTGAAATATCCCCTTCTTTATAAACATTCGCAATGTTGAGGTTACTATTTCCTTTTATGGTTATGACTTGATAAAGCAAGTTATTTGACGAGACAACATGTTTGCTGACATTTAAATTGTTTTTCACCAAAATGGCTATGCCAGATTTGGCGTAATTGTAGGCTTTATTGTGCTGGAAAATTTTGTAACCTGGTGGATGAAACATTTTTTTATTCTTGTTAATAATATGTGTTTCTTGCAGTGCTATGATGTTGGGTTTGTGTTCTGCTACTAATTTTTCTAGGGCAAACTTGTGCGTTATGAAACCTTGGACATTCCATTGTAGTAGCTTAATATCTATGCCAATATTTATAAAAATACGAGATTGAAAATCTATTCTATATTCATATCTACATCTGTGTTGTTTGTATCTATTTGCTCATTATCAATGCGATCCAGCGATGTATCTCTACTTTTTGATTTTGTATGAGTATGATGTTTAATGTTGGGGTGAATTTAAGTTAATGGTAATGTGTTCGTAATGTTTGAGTGTGATGTGATTGGTTTATTTTGTTGGAGAGAGTTAGAAGTAAGAGAATGGTTGTATGATTTTTGAGAAAATGATGCGCTAGGCTTAGCTGTGTTGGTCGGTTGTTTGAGTGATCTGGACAATTGATTTGCCATATGCACTTTTTGTGCTAAATCAGCTGTGAGTTTGGTTGATGCTGTGGTAAGTTTGTCAAGAGTAGATTTGCTTGATGATGTTGTTAGTTTGTCGGATTTGTTTGTGGTTGTTGTTATCTCTTGTATAATAGTTGTATTTGTCTTTACGGTATTTGCGGGAGAGACCTCTCCGTTGGTTTTTGAGTGATTCTGTGTTTCTTTCCTATTTCGTTTTACCTCTAGTACAGATTTGAGTTCCTCTGTCGGAATCTCGTAACTTTGTATAGGCGCTGCTTTTGTTTTTGCATCTTTATATGAAATTTTTTCTATCGTTTTTATTTTCAGAATGTCTTTTCTCTGCTTTATTACGGGACAGTTCTTGTTATTTGCTCTATGTTCGTGTTTGCAATTAACACATTCAATTTTTATGCAAGGTGTTGGTTCATGCAAAGTTGTTGCACAGATTTCGCATATGTCTTGCTCACTCCTACAGTGTTTTTTTGTGTGGCCCAGTTTAAAACATTTTTTGCATTGCATAGGATTTGGCAAATATGGCTCAACTTTACAATTAAGTACTTTACCAGATTTTACTTGTTGAAATCTAAGATGTAAGTATTAACGATCTGTCCATCTATAAATCTTGTCATTTTCCGACATCCTACTACACCCTCATGTTGAAGACCATTTACAATTTCCTCCACTGTACGATTTATTAAGTCATATGAAAATACAACTCCTTTGACTATATTCAAAGTTGGATGCAAAGAACATTCAATTGAACAAACGCCTGGTAGAGTTTTCGCTTTGAGAAATCGGTTTGCCTGTTGCTCGTTCTTTGTTAAAACCAGTAGATTTCCGTCGCGCAGAAATGTGACCTCCTTCGGTGGCTCTGAAGATATTCCTTCAAGGGCCTTAGAAATCAGGAAGATATTGTGACTCCGAATTGGTTTTTCATCTACAATACTTTTTACGATGACGTATTTTGGTTGTTGAGTTTTATTGTTGTTGCTCTTATTGTCGCTGATAATTGGGAAATCATTACCATTGCTCAAATTCAGTCTGTTGTTGCCCTTTCTCCGCTTTGGGGAAGGATATGATGTATCCAGGAGGGCATAATAGTTCCCTCCGGAGGAGGATGCCATATTTTTGCCCCGTCAGAAGCAAGTTTTTATTTAGTTACTTACAAGATAGGAAATGTAAAATTTGCAAAACTAATTAACTGTTTGAGAAAGTGAATGAACGATAACACATATGCGAATGCGAATATTCGTTACATCCCAGCTCTAGTGTACTAAAATTTGTGTCAAATATTTCCACAATAGTGATGAATTTGTAATATTCGATTTTTAATTTTGTTATGAATTGTTTAGCTTTTTTTGTTCAATAAATAAAAAAAAATAATGAGAACTGTTTTTAATTGATTGCATGTGACTGACAAATTGTCAGAACAAGCAAATTTTTAAAAACAGTTGGTTGTGGATCTTATCTTTCTTATAAACGACTTACGAATCCCCTCACCTTTAGTCCCAAAAAATATTCGTAAATGTATTTATTTTTTGTTTTAATTAAATTATTATCAATTTAAATTGCATTAATATAATCCATTAGTGTGGGAAGTACCAACAGGGGAGTGCGAAGGAGGCTCATTTTTCACTGAACTGTAGGTACTATAAAAGAATTACACTGAATAAATATTAACCCTTTGTGGGAGAGTTACCAAAAGGAGTGCACCAATATGACCGTCTTCTACATTAGCCTGAGATAGAGAAAAGTATTACCGCATACCAAATTTGAAGTCAATCGGTTACTCCTTTCGACGGTTATCGTGCGCACCAGCCAGCAGACAGACAGACAGGCGGACGGACGGACGGACATTAGGTCTTAGGTCACTCCTTCGACGTGTTAGACTTTTGGCTCGTAGCAAATGATATATACCCTTCCTGTAAGGTGAGGGGATAAAAATATGAAGTTCAAAGTGTCCCGCAGACGATTAAATTTACTTGACAAGCAACGTAACAATGTCCGTGAAAATGTGAGTGTATGTGTCGTAGGTTAGGTTAGGTTAAAGGAGGATGACACTAGATCTTGCCTAGTGTCTAAACCTGGACCCTGTTTGATCCATTGATATATACCCTTCCTGTAAGGTGAGGGGATAAAATATGAAATTCAAAGTGGCCCGCAGACGATTAAATTTACTTGACAAGCAACGTAACAATGTCCGTGAAAATGTGAGTGTGTGTCGTAGGTTAGGTTAGGTTAAAAGAGGATGACACTGGACCTTGCCTAGTGTCTAAACCTGGACCCTGTTTGATCCATTGTTATTCCCCGTGTTGATTTCCCTTCTTCTTTTCCGTTTTCACATTTCGATAGGTTGTGTCTGTAAGACGCCTTCTATAGCTGTGAATGCCCATTATGTCCTCTAGTATTATGGGTGCCATTTAGCTGCTTTAATGAACGCCAAAATTTTCCCTGGTTGGAAGACTCGAATTTCCACCATAGTCTGAAAGGAATAAGAGCCGAGTATCTTGTTCCTACTTCTGTTCAGGGCTGGACACTATTCTTCCGAATAGTCGGGATCACCGCACCATCTACATAAATCATCATTTCTGATGCCAATTCTTACCATATGTTTTCCTAGGGTGTTGAGACCCGTTACAACTCCAATTACGGTCCTTATGTTATTTCTATTCATCATTTGACCTTATATCCGGTCCCCTTAAAGCCTTTGTTGCTGCTTGGCTATCAATGAAGAGTCTGATATCGCTAGCGTATACGAGTATCGGCTTTATTGAAATAATTTCAGCAGCTTTTAAGATTGCATATTTTTCCGCCTGAAATATACTGCATTATTCTTTATCCCCTCACCTTAGAGAGGAGGGTGTATATTTGCTACGAGCCAAAAGTGTAACACATCGAAGGAGTGACCTAAGACCCTAAAGGCCCAACTATAATATGCATAAGCTAACTTAAGTAATTCCGTACGGAATGTGCGTTCAGTTTCGCACCGTGCTTAAGCAAATGGGTACTGAGAGAGAGCTGAGAGAACTTAACGAAAAGTTCACTTAAGTGCATTATAGTTTGGCACATACGATTTCATGCATTCGCACAGTTGCTTAAGCTAGCTTATGCATATTATAGTTGGGCCTTAAGTATGTTCGGCCGAAATCCGTTTTGGGTACTTTTAAGTCATTTGAGCAATGTCCGTCCGTCGCCCGTCTGTCTGTCTGCTGGTTGGTGCGCACGGTAACTCTCGAAAGGAGTAACCGATTGACTTAAAATTTGGTATGCGGTAATTATTTTTTTCAACAGACAAATTTTCTGTAACAATAAACTGTATTGCTGTTGTTACTAACATTCTTCATTGAGTGCTTAAAAATTAATATGAATCTTACCTTAGATATATGGCAAAACAGTTTATTGATACAGCATTTTTTTAAAACAAAAATCAAATAAAAAACTTTTGTATGTACTTTTAAAATTTTCCTATTTTTTGTATAATATAGTGCATTTATTGCATTTGTTGTTTAGTGTTGTAAGATGTTACATCAGTGCGTTCCACATAGACCCTTCTGTAATTTAAAGAGATTAGAGATAAGTTTATAAAATTATATAGATATATTTGCATATTTTACAGCAATAGTTTTATTATTGCATTCTGTTATCACTCACTATATTATTTACAAAAAATTAAAACAAAAACCGCTCGCTCCTTCAGTAGTGTCACGTTTTAATCTCTACTAAAAAAAATGAAATTATATTATATGTATTTGGAAAAGCTTTGCCCCTTTAGTTGGTGTATTAGTTAACAGTATATTCAGACGGTCGGTCGGTCTGTCGGGATTTAGCAATAATTGAAGAAAGTTAGAATGGCCAAACAAAAGGAGTTACAAATTTTAAACAAAACTCCCATTGGGAAAGTATCGGACAAAGATGACACACCGTTACAGCAAGATACTCCTCAAAACGTTAGCATATTTTTAAGTTATTAAGCATAAAAGTATTTTTCATATATCTTGTATACATTTAATGATATCCTGCAGTAGTTACACAGGTTTGTAGGCATTTTGTCCAAAGGGAGTGTATAATATTACTTTTCGTTCTGAACTAAAAAAAATTTAACTAATATGAGACGGAATGAGACGGAATGAGACGTCCAATCATCCTAGGTAATGTAATAAATTTAAGGTAATTATGTTGGATAGATCTGGGTTCACATTTTATGGTGAAAATTTCACAGATTTCTTATCCAGTATAATTTAAAGACAGTGGTTTGGGTACATTGATTTGTATACCCTCACATTAAAGCGTAACACATCGAAGGAGTGACCTAAGGACCGAAATATGTTCGGCGGACATTTTAAGTCATTTGAGCAATGTCCGTAAGTCTGGTGAAGCAAAGATAACCATTTTTATCCCACTGTGCCATATTGAACCCGTTTTGTCCCACTGTTCCATAGTTAAAGCTTTTTGCCCCACTGTACCATATTTAACCCATTTTGTCCCACGTTATCATATTCAACTAATTGTACCACACTGTACCATAGCTAACCCTTTTTGCCCCACTGTAAAATATTTAACTAGGGTGTCCAAAAAACCGGTTATTTCGAAAAAGCGGTTTCCGGTTTAACCGAAATATTACTTTTTTTAAAACCCGGTTTTCGGTTATAATTTTTTGTCGAAACCGGTTAACCGGTTTTAAGGCCGGTTTTTAAATAATATACGAAAGTGATTAAAATTTCATTAAATGTTTATTGTAAAACAAAAAACAACACAATCATTTGTAGTAAAAATTAGTAAACAAAAATAGATTATTATTTCGTTTATTACAGGTTTAATTTTTTGTTTACTTTAAATAGAAAGTATTATATTTCTGAAATTTCCTTAAAAAAATAATAAATCATTTAGAATGTTTTTTTTATAATAATATTAACGCCACTGTCGTTTATGAAGTTATCGATTTATTTATTTGTGTCGTATTTATCGATTAGTTGTAATTTTTTGTTTTTCGTCAAGTAATGTAATGTCAAAAGATAAAAGTAAACTCAAGCGAATGCAAGCGCCTTTTCTTCAGAAATAAGAAAAGTTGATTTGTGGTTACAACTTTTATATCTTTGTTTGAAAAAAATCATATAAAGATCTTGTAATTTTAATTTCGAATATTTAAATAATTTGGGCTTTGTTTTCATAGTTAGTATAAGTATAATAAGACATTGTGTATTTCTTTATAAACGTATAATTTATTTGCCTTTTAATGGGAATTTTAATACTTAAATATAGAACCTTTGCCTCGAAATCTTGACTTTTGTATTTGGTGTTCAAAATTCTGTGGAAACTTTGCGCTCGGGCAATTCCCATAATAAATATCTTGAAAATAGAATACAATTTAAATGATTATTTTTAAATGATTTTTCTTTTAATTTTTTATGTAAATTGACGTTGAAAAAGCTCACAAACGTTGATGTAGTCAATATTAGTCCGATAGTCATTAAAGCATTGTATAAGTAACACAGCTTCTCCGTTTTCTTCTTAAACTTTTCAAAAAAAAAGCAAAGTCATCATACAATGTTGCTTGCATTTCGTTTTCCGATTCTATATGTGACATAAATCCAAATTGAAATTATTTGACTCATCAATATAACAACTTATATATCAAACCGAATCAGAGGTATCTGGCTGTTCTGTCGGGATTTAACATCGCAAAAAAGTCGAAGCTATTTGTCTTTCCGTTCTTGAACGTATGCTTGAAGTGTTCTGTGCTTCATGGACGACTTATTAAATGCTTTGCTGTACTTCCTGACTTTATTTATTACATCATGATATCAGGAATAAAGCCAAAATCATTTTCAAGATCAGTGAATTCATATTCACTTTCAAAATATTCAGAACAACTGTCAGAATTATCCACCTTATCGTTGTTATTTGTTGCATCTTGTATAAATGGTATCTACAACAAGTAGAAAAAATATATCAATACTTTAATTTTTGTTTTAAACAATAAATAAAAAACCGGTTAACCGACATGGAAAAACCGGCTTTCTCGGTTAACCGAAAATTACATTTTTTAAGAAACCGTTTACGGGTTTGGGTTGCAAAACCGGTTAACCGGATAACCGGTCCCGGTTTTGGACACGCTATATTTAACCCTTTGTCTCACTGTACCATATTTAACAGTTTTGCCACACTCTACCATATTTAACCTTCTTTGCTCTCGTACTTTTTATGACATTTTAAGTCATTTGAGCAATGTCCGTAAGTCCGTCTGTCTGCACGATAACTTTCGAAAGCAGTCACGTATTGATGGGGTACGTCATAATTTTTTTTCTATCTCAGGCTAAGTTTGAATATTGGTCCACTACTTCTAGTACCTCCCTCACAAAAGATTTAAAATTTAGTGAACTATTGATCCTCTAATAACTTCTACATTACCTATAGGAATCCTTTTAATGTCGAGTTTCACACAAGGCAATTTTTTCCAAGCAAGTTCCTCCTGCCTCTCTTTTCCAATGATTGGCAGAATTGCTTTAAAAACCTAGTGTAAACCGGTACTAACCGCAAAACTTAGTCCTGATTCATACGAGGCAACATTTTCCAAGCAAGTGTCAAAGTTTGTAGGAGATAGAGGCAGGCGGAAAGAGCTCTTTGCCTCCTTCTCCTATAAACTTTGACACTTGCTTGGAAAAACTTGCCTCGTGTGTAGCACGACTAATTTCACTCAAGGAGTAATAACTTATTCGTCGCTATCGCTATCAAACTGTCAAAATGGCCCAGCACTTTTTATTACCTCCCACACAAAGGGACCATTTTGTACAAAAAGTTACCGCTTATAACATTAATAACAGTACATGAAAATATTTGAAATTTTGTGCAGTATAGTGTTCTTATAGTGCCTACAATCCGGTAAAAAAAATTACAATCATGAATTCGAACGTGTATAATATATACCTGCAAATTCCTAATTCATATCTTGAAATTGTCGCGATCTAATAGAATTAAACAGTTTTTTTTTGCTCTTCCGGAAAATTAGGAACAAACACATAGCTACTTTTGCCACGACGGCGACGATTTGCTGTATGAGCTGGTTACATACAGCTGCCAGATTGTATGGAATTTAAATTTTTTAAAATTCGTTAATTTTATACACAGAAAACTAGTTTGGTGCTTCAGCTGTTTTTGTCTGCTGAATATGAAAGCGGAATTGTCTGTTATTATTGTAAACTTGTGTTTGCCATTTTAGCCAACTTTTGCTCTGCTATTTTAGCAAACAAAAACTGTTGTTTCAGCAGATATGTTTGCTAATTATTTAATGCAGTAATTTTTTGAAATTTCCCTAGATTTGATTACACACCAAAATTTGTGTGAAGAGATAAAAAGATAAGATTAACAAGTAAAGACTGATTTAGTTCGACCATACTGAATCCACCATGGATCGCATGTGAAGGTTTCTCATTATACCAAATTTCAGCCTAATTCGTTGAAATTGTATGTTTTTGTTGCGTTACGAAGTCAAATCTAGAGGGACGTTTGTATGTGGGCTATATCAAAATATGAACCTGTGACTACCGTTGTTTCGGGTATAAATAAACCCCAGTTACCAATTTTCAGCCCGATCTGTTGACATTTGTGGTCTCTATGACGTTACTAAGGCAAATCGGGGAAATGCAATATACGGGGCCTATATCAGAAAATGGGCAATATTGGTCCCAAGTTACCTATGGTGGTAAGAAGTATCTATACCAAATTTCAGTCATCATGCTCAATTATTGTAGATTGCATCGTGATTACAACAGACTGATGGCCGGACGGACATGGTTAAATCGTCTTAGAATTTTACAACGAATTTTACGATACTTTATGGGGTCTCAGATCAATATTTAGAGGTGTTACAAATGCAGTGACAAAAGTTATATACTCCCATCCTATGTTGGAGGGTATACAAATTTATTCCGGCTACGCGCCGGTCTTTGGCCGCGTTCAAAGTTTTCTCCTCTGGGGTATGTCCAAAGACAGTTTCATAGGGTGGACGGCCTTCGGCCAAGATTAAAGATTTTCTTAAATGGGATATGCACAAAGACGGCTACGCGGTCCGCGAACAAAGAAAAATAGAAGAAAATCTTTAATCCCGGCCGGAGGCCGGACACTTAAAGAAGCTTTGATCCGCCTAGTCGTCTTTGGACATACCCCAGAAGAGAAAATCTTTAATCTCGGCCGAAAGCCGATCACGTACGAGCCTTTTACATTGCATTTGTTATTTCGGAGTTGGGACTTATATCATTGAGAGTTATTTAACTGTTTTTTAAATTCAGTATGAAATAACTTCCAAATATTGGGAGTTATTTCATATGTCCCTTTGGAAGTTATTCCACTTTTAAAAATTGGGAATTATTTCTTTTTCTTAGGACTTATTTCATTTGGGAGTTATTTCACGGTACCACCCGAATCATCTGTTATTCCTCACATAGTAATAGTTTATGCGTGATAGCCTTGGTACCTCCCACGTTATAACTATATATTTTATACCAGTGCATATAATAACTTGAAATTTTGGGCAGCGTAATATATTTCTATAGTACCTACAGTCCGGTAAAAAAAAATGGGCATTATTTTCACGACCCTTTTAGTACCTCCCACACAAATGGACTTTTTAGCACCAAAAGTTAACTGCTTATAACTTTGAAGCCAGTCCATACAAATATATACTTCAAATTTTGTGGAATAAAATGCTTTTACAGCACATATAGTCCCGTACGATGGGGGCGTTGTTAACATGCCCCTTTTGGTACCTCCCAAACAAATGGACCGTTCTGCACAAAATGTTTACAGCTTATAACTTTAATTCCAGTGCGTACAAATACTTGACAGTGTAATGCTTTTATAGTACCTACAGTCCAGTGAAAAATTTGAGTCATTGGTACGCCCTCTATTGGTACCTCCCACACAAATGGATAATCTTAATGCAATTTAAATTGATAATAATTTAATTAAAAAATATTACGATTTTTTTTTGGGACTGAAGGTGAGGGGATTCGTAAGTCGGTTCATATTTTTCTCTATCTCAGGCTAAGGTCGAAGATGGGCCATATTGGTCCACAACTTCTTGTACCTCACCCACAAAGGGTTAACATTTAGTGAATATTGATTCTTTAATATCTTCCACACTATTTATTCGAATCTTCTGAAATTAAACAGTTTAGTTTATTGGTCGCTGTCACCTCGAGAAAAATTAGTTCCTCCCACACAAATGGACTATTTTGTACCAAAACTTAACTGCTTATATCTTTAATACCAGTGCATATAAATACTTGAAATTTTGTACAGTGTAATGGTTTTTTAGTACCTACAGTCTGTCGAAAAATGGCCGTTATTAGAGGCCTTTTGTTACCTCCCACACAGACGTACCATTTTGTACAAAAAGTTAACAGCTCGTGAACACCAATGCTTATAAATACTAAACATTTTTGGACAGTGTAAAATATTTAAAAGTACTACAGTCCTGTTAAAAATGTGAGTTATCACCATACCTGTTTTCGTACCTCCCATACAAAAAGAACCAATATATACCAAAATTAAGTAGCTCATAAAATACACCCAAACCTCGTTTTATGTGATTGATTCGCTCCGCAAAAATCTGCATAAATCGAATTCGCATAAAACGATAAACTAGCTCCATTTACAAATTTCTGATTCGTTCCTGAATTTAAAAAAATCGCATAAATTCAAATCGAAGCATTAAAATCAAATAAAATCGCATAATAAAAAAAAACAAATTTCAAAAATTTATTATGACCGACTGTTATCCAAGCCACACTTTTTGAGGATATCGCCAACACGTCCCTCGATGGCACTAGAATTCCGACCACTAATTAACCTAAGGCTCTTGGTGTCACATTTTATAGCCTCTTCAGGCCCAAAGCGCACGCCACAGCTATCTGCAATAAAATGAGAAGTAGGAATAAGGTCCTTAAGTCGCTAGCCGGCAGCACTTGAGGAACAGATAAAGAATACTACACCCAGGAAAATAATTGGTTGGAATTCGATTGTAACAATAAAAAAAATAGTACTAGCAACACCGTCTGTCGGTTGTATTTATATATTATTAGTTGAAAGAAGAATAATAACATGGATACGATCAAATGAAAATGCTTGCAACTAAATCGATGGTTGTATCAATCGAATTAAGATTGTTTTTTTCATTAACACTCGATTAGTTGTGGTAACAAATATAAAATTTTCATTATAGTACAATATGATCGATTTTTGGTTGTGACAACCAATGTTTTATTCTTGACAACAGAAATTGTATTAATAGACCATCAATTATTATTGCAACGAATAATTGGTTACTACAACAGCAAAAATAATAATAAATAATCGTTAATTGGTTATCCCAATCATTTCCCACATTAAGAATAATTAAATGTATTTTGGGAAATGCAACCGAAAGATTGGTTGCTGTTCTTTTGCTGATACATGACAAACAAAAAATAAAATTACTCGACATACAAAAATCTTCAACATTTTGTTCAAGAACGGTATAGGTAATCAAAAATAATCTCGTGTGGATAATAATGTGTGGAATGCAGAATATGTTGTGCACAATGTTTTACATAAATAAAAAATAAAAGCAACAATCATGAAATTGAAAGCACGGGGTTAGGCGATATCTGCATAAAAGTTTTTTGTGTTTTTTTCCGTTTACTAAAATTTGTGTCAAATATTTCCACATCTCATAATAGTGATAAACTTGTAATATGGGGTTTTTAATTTTGTTATGAATTGTTTGGTTTTTTGTTCTATAAATAAAATAAAAATTAATGAAAACTGTTTTTAATTAATTGTCGGTAGAATATTACTGACAAATTGTCAGAACAACCAATCTTTTAAAACAGTTGGTTGTGGCAACATACAACAGATAGTTTTAGCCACCATTTTCGTAGTTGGCGCAACCAAATATGATTGTTGTCAACATGGAAGTAGAAGTATACCACAACCAAAATGTTGGTTGTCCTGATGGAATCGCATGATAGTAGACAGAACTACCAAAATTCGGTTGGCAAATAATTCGGTTGAGGCAACCAAACTGTGTTCTGTGTGTAGTTGACCCCTTACAAAGCGATAGGTCGGTCTGTGGTAAACTACCAGTGTGGTTACCGAATGTGAGCGAGACGCAGTGGAAGAACGTACAAACCTGCCATGCTTCTATGGACCACCTACATGAGGAGACGAAGATCAAATCCTAGCGACGACACAATTTTTTGCTATCGAAGCAGTACTGCTTGGTTGCTACCGTCCCAACATCCCAACCACCATTTTGTGGATAGGCTTCCACCTCCCAGGCAGATAAGGAAACACCT
Organism: Eudasyphora cyanicolor; assembly: GCA_963930755.1. Lineage (NCBI taxonomy): Eukaryota > Metazoa > Arthropoda > Insecta > Diptera > Muscidae > Eudasyphora > Eudasyphora cyanicolor. The sequence continues at coordinate 60,811,955 of OZ005737.1, forward strand.
AATGATCTAGAGCGCGAGGTCTAACGCTTCAAGAGAGAACCTCTAGATCAAAGAGCTTACCAGGCAGGTCTGGCTGACATCCACTCTGACGCAGTCGCTGAAGACGTAAATAATTACAGAGTCAATGTCGTGCTAGGAGATCACCCCTCCACCAGTGGCCTCGGAGGAAGAGGAATTACCACGAGAGACAAGAGTACTTTTGACCCAATTACGATAAGGCTGGTGTAGCCGCCTCAATTCATACTGGGCAAGGATTGATGGCATTACGTCGAACACATGTCAGGGACCACACGACACGCTATACCTTTTTAACTGCCCTTCCAAACCTTCTCTACTTGTTCCCAGGTCTCTTGTGGAAGCAGCCATCTTCCTTGGCCTGGAAACCTATACACAATGCGAATAAAAACAAGGACAAAATGGACAAAAAACGCCAATACTACAAATACAGCAAGAACTATGTATCATCAATGTTTTAATTATTTAAATAAAAATGTTTATGAAAAAAATAAAAAAAATTAAAACCGCATAAATTTGAATTCGCATAAAACGAGGTTTGAGTGTATACCAGTACATATTTACATTGCTCACAAAGTGAGGGTATGTACAAAAACAATATAATTTAGCTGGAACTTTTTTTGCACTTATCCATTAATATTATTTTTTAATTGTGACAATTACAAAAAATTCGGGAAAAACGGTCTGAAAATCCGCGAAAAACCTCACTCGTTGGAATCAAATTCCTTTTCGTTCGTAACTGACAATTACTCGCTACAGGAAGGAATGTCTTCTTCCAACCCATCTGTGGCATATTTGTGTATTATTGTCTTTGTACTAGTGTATACATAAAATGTGGCAACAGCAGGTTGTAGACATCCCAGAGTATTTGCACATTTCCCCACAATATGGGGAAAAGTCAATTTCGCGTACGTTTGTATGAGAGTGAGAAGGTTTTTAGGCAGCCACCCTGCAGCCAAAATTACTAGGGGTTTTCCATTAAGGACATAACATTAACTTTGCCAGAGCCCAATCAGAGAAGTTTAGGCGTTTCAAATGATCAAGTGGCTTTAGTTCTTGAGTCAGTTTGATCTTATAAGGATGAAGGTCAAGATATTTTCGCAAAATACGCCACAGTGTGGTTTGAGAGATGCCGAATTTCTGAGAACGATGTGGAATCGACTGATTTGGATCATTTTGAACGGATACACTTACGGCTGCGATATTTTCGTCGCTTCGAGCGGTACGGCGTCTCTTTGGCGCCGGAACATCCAAGCGTCAAATTTATCCACTATGGCACCGTAATTTTTAATGATTTCCAAACGTTGCACGTAAGTGAACTTTACCATGATGCAAATGTTGATTTCGACCAATGTTTTGGCACTGAAAGATCATTAAAAATGTCTGAGGGTGCGTTGATATAAAGATACGAAATTGTTATGTCCATATTAGATATATAGAAATATACTAGTTGCTTTTTTTACTTCAAACTAGTAACATATGTATCTGTCCATTTTTATATAACGAACTATAGATTTTAATAGCTTGCCATAGGCGCCTAACTAGTTCATTTGTATACAATTGCGTACTAGTTGTGATACTAGTTATCAGAAAAACTAGTAAATATCTGGTTCTTTTGTTACAATATGGGCATTTCCGCGGGTCGCAAACGTACGTTCGCACGCTTTTGATGTACAAAAAATATAGAAAACAAACATTTTCCACGATTTTTTTTGGTGATTTAATAGCATATTGGTAGCTCTATGTTAGGTGCAAAAGATGGGTTTCATCGAGTTTTAGTTTTCATAATGATAGCAATAAACATGTGATCACGAACGTACGTGAAATATTTAGAAGTCCACTTTGGCTGAATCTAGTAACATGCAAAAATCTGCGAAAAGGAAGGGAATATTCTAAAGCTATTAATTTATTTTAAAAGAGGTTTAATTTTAATAAATTATCTCTATTGGTATTTTTCTAATTGGCTGAGGTGCCGGCCCAAACGTACGATTTTTCCATCTATTTTACCCGTTAAATTAATCGTTAATCGGACTTTTTTTTGGTCTCCTTGCATTTTTCTCTTCTAAATTGATTGTAATTGATAAATTTTGTAGAAAGAGTGCAAGCATAACATATGTTTTTATGTGCAAAATAATTAAATATAAAAATGTCTGTAAAAGTAGCTTAAAATGGAAAAAATACAATTTTTCAGTTTTTAGGCAAATTTCTCATTAAAACAACAACCATTATATTTTAAAAATTTAGACATTTTGTATTCATTTTTTTTATAATTATTCACAATAAAATAAGATGATTACCAACATTTTATTTTCGGCCCTGGTTGACCATCCGGCGGAAATGCCCATATTTGGAATATTTATTAGTGAACTATGTCGCAATCTAGTTTGTTATTTACAGTCTCATTCTAGTAAATTTTGTAGTAGCTTTATAGGTCGAAACAAACAATTCAAAAAAAGTAAATTTCATCTACAAAATTTCAAATTTTTAATTATAAGCTCAGTGAGACTATTTTTTGATTACGAAATTCGATGTATCTACAACGACAAAAATGTTTCATACTGGAGTCTGCACTCTTTGCCATTCACCTAGATGATCACCGAAGGAGAAGCCTGGCGGACATTGGCCACAGTGATCAAACGCTTCAAATGACCTATACGATTTTTCTGCCATGTTTTATGAGAGTTACACGGATGACATGTACAGAGGACCTTCTACTTCGAATGCACTCTTGCCATTTTTCTGATGGCGGGGAGCCGTGGGATAGGTGACAAGAGCTTTGCAGTCTCGTGCTGCGGATCGTGAGGAGAGCAGCAGATATACAACGATTGGACACTGCCACCACCGGATTCTTCGTGGAAAATACGTTCACAGGGGAAATGCAAATTAGAAGCTTCAGATCGCGTATGCTACACGTTTAGGAAATGTCACAGCGTTGGGTGCACTCTTGCATGTAGCTGCATGGCGGTCATACGATTACATGCCGAGAAGGCCGCCTCGGAGACTTCCGGACCCCAGAGTGGCAGTGACCCATTGTATTAGCAATCTGCAAACTCGCTCTCTCCAAATCATCACGGCCACACTTCATCCGCAGTGACATTGGTTTCACAAAAATGCCTACACCGCGAGATAGATTTGGGTTAGTTTCCATTTTCACGATTAACACCCAAATAGATTTTGGTTAGTTTCCATTTTCACGATTAACATCACGAATTGTTGTTTTGTGGTGATTTTAACCATCATGGACACGCGAAAAATTAAGTAATGTTGAAAAAATTATAAAAAAAAACACGCGTAAAATTAAGTAATGTTGAAAATATGATAAAAAATATAACTAACATTTAATTTCACGTTTTATTTCATTAAAAAAACCAGTAAGGAAAGGCTAAAGTCGGGCGGGGCCGACTATATAATACCCTACACCACTCTCGTAATATTGAATAACTCTGAAATATAAATTTTGTAATTCATGTATAAATTGTTTACATAAATTTACTTTTGAGTCATTTTATACTTAAATAATACCCTGTACAACAGTGTGGTGTAGGGTATAAAAACGATTGGATGTAAAATACAGATTCTACAGGACTAAAGAGCCAAATCGGATAAAACATATATATGGGAGCTATAGCTAAATCTTAACCGATTTTCTTCAAATTCGGTAGTGTTGGTTCATGGATCAAGAAACTCTACCATTCTAAATTTCAAAACGATTGGATGTAAAATACAGCTTTTATAGGACTAAAGGGCCAAATCGGATGAAACATATATATGGGAGCTATAGCTAAATCTTAACCGATTTTCTTCAAATTCGGTAGTGTTGGTTCATGGATCAAGAAACTCTACCATTCAAAATTTCAAAGTGATTGGATGTAAAATACAGCTTCTTCAGGACTAAAGAGCAAAATCGGACGAAACATATATATGGGAGCTATAGCTAAATCTTAACCGATTTTCTTCAAATTCGGCAATGTTGGTTCATGGATCAAGAAACTCTACCATTCTAAATTTCAAAACGATTGGATGTAATATACAGCTTTTATAGGACTAAATGGCCAAATCGGACGAAACATATATATGGGAGCTATAGCTAAATCTTAACCGATTTTCTTAAAATTCGGCAATGTTGGTTCATGGGTCAAGAAACTCTACCATTCTAAATTTCAAAACGATCGGATGTAAAATACAGCTTCTATAGGACTAAAGGGCCAAATCGGACGAAACATATATATGGGAGCTATAGCTAAATCTTAACCGATTTTCTTAAAATTCGACAATGTTGGTTCATGGATCAAGAAACTCTACCATTCTAAATTTCAAAACGATCGGATGTAAAATACAGCTTCTATAGGACTAAAGGGCCAAATCGGACGAAACATATATATGGGAGCTATAGCTAAATCTTAACCGATTTTCTTCAAATTCGGCAATGTTGGTTCATGGATCAAGAAACTCTACCATTCTAAATTTCAAAACGATTGGATGTAAAATACAACTTCTATAGGACTAAAGGGTCAAATCGGACGATAGATATATATGGGAGCTATATCTAAATCTGAACCGATTTCAACCAAATTCAATAACGCGAAATACTCTAAACTGCAAAATTTCAGAACGATCGGAGTGAAATTGCGACCTGTAGTCGACGAACAACTTTACATGGACAGACGGACGGACGGACAGACATCGTTAAATCGACTCAGCTAGTGATTCTGAGTCGATCGGTATACTTTAAGATGGGTCTAGCTGTGTTATTTTCAGGTGTTACAAACATCTGCCGTGAAACAAACTTATAATACCCTGTACCACAGTGTGGTGTAGGGTATAAATACGCAGCAACCACAAATAAATGGTTGCCGAAAAATCCCCCATTTAACAACTGGAGTTGTCGGTAGTTGCCATCCGTAATGTAATTTTGGCAACTGGCAACGCAATTAAACGTTGGTTGCAATCCATAATCGAACCATTATTCTACTTTCACTATTTATGTACTCTCTAGACTACTCCCATCGACACTAGTAGTTTTTTATGGTTGTACAACAGTTTATTTAAAATGTTTTTCTTGGTTCAGCTTCTTATAATTTATAAAAAAAATATAAATTCATAAAAAATTTAGCAACTTAAAAGAATAAAACTGAGCATTAATAAGATACATTAAACATTAAAAACTCAATTTTTCACCCGTCAAAAGTGAGTCGGATTTGAAAAAATAGCTACACAATATCAAAATTAACATCAACTTATAATTAGTTGGTATTGCCTTAGCTTTTCTTAACACTTTCCAACCTACGTGGCATAGATTGAACCAGTGTAGTTGTATATTCTGCTGAGATTTTCTTCTACTCTCCGAATAGGGCTGATTTTAGAGTTTCCTTGCTCGTATTTGTCGGTCAAATAATTCTATATATTATCGATCGGATTAATATCCGGAGATTGTGGTGGGTGATCCAGCACTTATGGGGTCTTATACAAAACCATTCATTAGCTATACGTGATGTATGTTTCTGGTAATTTCTTTCTGGAACACCCAATGACCAGACAATCTTAATTTCGCAAAGCTTGGGAGCTTATGGGAGAGCGACATTTGCTCGTAAAGCAGCTCAGTCTATCGGTTTTGCTTATTTCTCGGTTGGTCACGGCAGAGAGGCGAATGGGAATACAACGGTCACATTGTAACTAGTAAAATGACTTGTTCAGTACGCAACTAGAAATCATTTTAGCTGCAGGGCATCTAGCCTTTGTGGGTGTCTATAAAGATAAATTGTCTTTGGCAACGATACATAACAGCTGATCCTACTTAAACTAAAGAAGAGTCAACAAACAGACACATAGTTTATTACTTAATCGAAGAATAAGGCATGGTGAACGAAAAGGTACAAGTTGAATGAACTAGTTCAGTATAGCGTAGCGTTCAATTGAACTAGTTCGTTTTGGCGAACAACACCGCGCAAATTCACTTAAGACAATTATATTATTATTTGTGAATTCTTTTAAATATCAAAAAATTGGCACGTGATATTGGTGTCAAAGAAAAGGTAAAGCTGTATATACATACATATACTCGTATGCAGAATACCCAAACAGTTTTTTAATACCACAAAAAAAGCCTAAGAGTAATTGTAGAGCAACTTGTTGAATGGCAATCCCCATTGTGTTTGATATTAATAGATTTTGAAAAGTGTTCGATATACCATCACACAAAGTTATGTATATGGACCGCGCTGTCATGTAAAGGCATTTCTGAAAAGGCAGATAACTTCATCAAAGCTCTATATAGGAAAGCAAACTGTCGAATCCAACATGGAAACTAACTTTGGCGCTTGTACTCCGTACTTAAAGGTGTTAGGCAGTGCTGCATTATGTCTCAATTGCCCTTCCACATTATTGTTGTGGACATAGTCATTAAAAAAGCTCTTGTAGAAGAACGAGGAATAGTATGGGGGCTTGGTACGAAGGCTGCAGGATCTAGACTAGCTGATGATATTTTTCTGATGTATCACATATACGGACATGGCAAAAAACGAGACAGCGTTGTCAAGTCGCAGCCAAGGCAGGATTAAGAATAATTGTAGACAAAACAATGGCGATAATATCCAGGGCTTTCAAACACGATAAAAATACAATAGAGGACGTGGAAAATGTTGTACTTAGGTAGCAATAAACGAATTCATGGAAGGATGTAGAAAATCGCAAAAAGTCATTTGGACGATTGATGAACGTTTGGAAATCAACCCCACAGGTAACGAATGTCAAAATTATAATTTCAACTCAAACGTCAATATTATCCCTACGGGAAATGAAGTTCCAATTTATTAGCTTACTGGTCTGATGACGTAGGCATTGATTTGTATCAGTTAATAAGGGTAAAATGCTTCTTCTTAGTAGACTGTCAGTTGATCTCCTTAATAGTATACGATAAGTTGTGTTACTTACTGCTTGGTTGAGGACCAGTTCAGTTGTCTACTTCGTGTTAGGTTATCTACTAAGAAGAGTGACATTTGTGTTATCTATTTTGTGGTAGACGACAAGTTTGTTCCTTAGTTGGATTAATTACTCCTTAGTAGGTGATCTATGTTATCTTCTCCTTAGTAGAGAACCATATGAATTATCTATTCTGTAGTAGACGACCAGTTGGGTTATCTACTCATAAGAGGGACATTTGGGTTATCTACTCCTTAATAGACAGGTTGGTATATCTATTCCTTAGTTGCATTTTTTACTCCTTAGTAGGCACCATTTGGGTTTGTCAACTCATTAGTAGAGACTAGGGTGATCAAAAAAACATGTTATTTTGAAAATACGGTTTTCGGTTTCTTCGAAAATTAAGTTAACTCTTAAACCGGTTTTCGGTTTAATCGAAAATAAAAAACCGGTGAACCGGTTGTTTTCGGTTTTTTCGAAAATTAAGTTAACTCTTAAACCGGTTTTCGGTTTAATCGAAAATAAAAAACCGGTGAACCGGTTGTTTTCGGGTTTTTCTTTTTTAATAAAAATGCATAGATAATGCTTAAAATTTTGTTAGATGACGTAAAATAAGCGTAGTGCAAATTCAATTCGCAACCATATTCCAATTAAATTAAGATTTATTTGAAAATTGTATTGTAAACACTTAATATTTTTTTTATAATATGTAATTGTTCCGATTTCATTTATGATATAATATTATAATGTCTGCAATATTTATAATATTAATGTTCAATTTTTAAAAAGATTTCTTTAAAAAAAATTCATTATGATTTTTATAAAACTTGACTAATAGTAAAGATCAGCAAAATCTTAGCTTTTACCATCATATGAATGGCTCAAATGGCAAACCGATTATATACATACTTATATTATCAGTAGTAGCGGATTCTGACTTGAGCATGCTATAGAGATGAAAACTTGTCGAAATGTGAAACTGGACATACATATGTATTTTTATTTATACCTACATTTCAATTAGAAAGGATTGTTAATTAATTTCTATACCGCAATAATCACCTAGACCCTTGATAAAATATGCAGACGATGTCTATAGGGAAGTTAGCAATGTAAACATTATAAATACATACAAAACTGCATTTTGAAATCGATTGCTATGCACAAATGATGTCAACGGTTTTTATATTGATGTTTTCAAAATTGTAGGTAGGTTCCTGTTTCAAAAATAATATTTTCTTTATCATTTTATAATGATAAAGAAAAGTCGAATAAACCGAGTTGAAAAAACCGACGGTTCGAATTATTCGAAAATGCAGAAAAACCGAAAACCGATAGGCGGTTTTTAAAGAGAAGCCGATTAACCGTTGCGATTTTTGATTACCCTAGTAGAGACCAAGTTGGTTATCTATTACTTAGTAGACGACCAGTTGGGTGAACGGCGGAGATTATATACTCCTCAACAGACAGATTAGTGGGGTTGGGTTATCTATCCCTTAAAAGACCAGTTGGGTTATTTGCTTCTTAATAGACGGTCAGTTTGGTTATTTATTCCTTTGTAGACGTTGGTTATTTAGTCTTTGAGTTATCTACCGCTTAGCAGGCTTGCCAGTTTTTTTTAGTGCCGAATCCCCAAATTTTTATTTTGTATCCCCTAAATCCCCGAAAAAAGATTTCTTATCCCCAGGAAATATTTTAACTTATGTGAATGATGTATTTAAAAATTCAATGTACTTTGTACTAAAATACATTTTGTTTGTACAAAATTTACAAATTATCAAATATATCCAATTAAAAGTCTTCCATCTCATCTACATCATCCAATTTTTTGTACATGTTTTTGGTATTAAAAGTTTGATCATTTCTGCCAATGGACTAAATTAATGACAACACGCAGAATTTTTTTAAAGTACATCTACGAGTTAATACCAGCGGACGAGCAGAATCCTGTTACAAGTAAACTTTACTCCAAAATAAGCTTAAATTGTCCGAAATGTCGTCTCGGAAGAATTATTTCCACTTTATAAACTGCATTTGGTTTCAATTAAGATGTATAAATATCTACAGGTCTATTTAAGTCGTACTCTAATACACTGCGAGTCAAGCTACTTTTTGTACGAACTTTTGACAAAATTTTTACGGACGCATTCTCTAAAAAAATAGATTTAACAGAAAAAAGTAATTATAAAAATTGCAATCCCCGCCAAATCCCCAAACCAAAAAATATATCCCCATTCGCAAAGAAAAATCCCCAAATTGGGGATAAATCCCCTAAACTGGCTGCGCTGACCGCTTAGTTGGCGGCCATTTGGCTCATCTATCTATCGTGGTTATCTATTCCTTAGTAGATGACCAGTTATCCAGGGTTATCTATTTATTAGTTGATGACGTGTTGGAATGTTTTTTATTTGGGGGGGGGGGGGGGGGTGTTTTCACATATGGTACCCAATTGTTTTTAACCCTTTATCGGGCAAGATACTATTTTGAACCAAAACGTTTATTTTTCAATAGCTACGGTAAAAAAAGAAACTAACTTTTTTTAAAAAAAATTTTTTTAGAAGATTTTGAGTCTTTTGTTCAATAAAAAGTCCTTTGTAACATAAATGTTACATTGCCTGAAAAGGCAAAAAAATAAAGTTATTAAAGGTGATATGGGCGGAAACAGTTGTTGTTTTTGTTATAACATAATGGAACTCCGCATTTTTCGCACAACGTTTGCGAAACCCTTTGGCAGTTCGGCATTTTACATCTTATTCGTTTATCTGCCCATGTTGGCCAATGGCCAATCTGGTTCAGCCGCATATCATGTGGTGGGGCATGCTGAGTCGGTCCCTTGTGTTTTTACCTTGCATTAGTGGCTCAATAGATCTTTTGTTAGAATTGGCCTCTGTACCAAGCTTCAAGAGAGTTTCAGCAATCCGGAGACGAAACTCTCCGCAGGCAGCATCTTTTCTGCTATATTAGTTCCTTTATTTTTTTATACAGAAGTCATGCATTCGCCATAGCTAAATGTAGAAGGTGATAAAACACTCTAACTTGCCATCTTTTGCTGCGAAGTTTAATTTTGTACCTTCCCTTAATTGCATCAATGAGATCCACACCTCCCATGTGCGAGTTGTATTGACCAACAATAGACGGAAGCTCGATTTCGACGTATTTTTTTTTTTTGAAGTTTGTCATATCTCTTTGCAGAGCGTTTTGGCATTTCACCAACGAATGTGGACGCGAGATTTACAATTTTATTATCTTTCCATGAAACAGCTGCAATATCAATTCCTTCAGCATTACATAGTACATACTCCACGGACGATCCTCTTTCGTTTTTCAACATTTCTTTTTCGCTTGGAAGCTTACAATTTGGTATTCTGTTCCGTCGAATTGTTCCAGCACTGAATATTCCTTCGTTTGCCAATTATGAGAGCAGTGGTATAGAAGTAAAATAATTGCCAAAATAAAGTTGAATGTTTTGATTATGTGGAATTATACGTGACATTCTCACTACCACATTCGAGGATGATCCTAAGTCCGGCTCGTTGTCAACCACAATATTTTCTTTGCCGATTTCTGGCTCAATTTTTTAAGCTTTAGTAGAACACATTTGTTAATCAATACAAAGTTGTGGTTCAAGAGGAAATTTCCAGAAATTCTTATTCAACTCCTCAATGATCGGGCGGATTTTGAACATTCTGTCGTGATTTTTATAGTTGATGGTCGATTTTTGGTATTTTTCGTTGAAGTGTATACGACGTCGTATATTTTCAATTTTTTTTTAAGAGGCATCACTTCTTGGATTTCCTTCGTTCCAATTTCCCTACTCCAGTGGCATCATATATACTCGTAAAACCCAATAAATTGATGAATATCGATTTCTGACAAACGAAATGTATCACTGACGTCTTTTTGAACAGTATACAAATTTGTTTGCTCAGCAATTAACCGTAAAAGATCTTTTGGAAAGAAATAAAGAAAATATTGTATTGGCGTATCAAGTTCGCTTATGACATCGGGCAATAATATATTTCCTGTAAAACGCAATTGATGCTCCTCCAAAGCTATATTTTTCTTTTCCCAAAGAAGAATAGCGTAACGGGTTTTTATGTTTTGCTTACTCACGGCTGGGTTTTGCGGAATATCGCATGATGGAATATCTGTCGGTTCAGTATATTCATTTTCGATATCATCAAAAACCGCTTGGTCCAAATCTTCAGCAGCATCTGGATCAGCTAAACTATCATCGTCAAAATCGAGTCCATCTTCACTCTCGTCAAGCACTTGTAATATTTCATCATTGCTCAAAGTCTTAGACATTTTGTATATTGGTCCTGATGAAATTTTGGCGCTATAAGGCAATGTGACATACATGTTACAAACGGAAAATATCCTCACAAAAGTTATTTATCACTTACTTCAATTACATTCGGTTAGATTCAATTAGCTATACACTTGTGCACTGTATTTTACAAAAAACACCGTAAATTGCGAAATAAATACTTTTTTTCATCAGCAAACTTTAACACTTGTTGCGTTCTCTCAAAAATTTTTGAAGTAAACTTTTGGCCCAAAAAAAATGTCAACAAGAGGCTGTTTCACTCTATCTCATACGCTTTATATGAAGTACAGTTCGTGTCAGATATGATATAATAACCAATTTACCTAAATTTAACACTAATAGAGAAATAGAGTTAATATTTGGGTTTGTAACATTACTGTCACATGGCCCGATAAAGGGTTAAAATCAATGGTTGGCATTTTTAATGCATATACTATATATTTATAGCGATTAACATTAAAAAATACTTAGGTTAATATTTTCATTAAGAATTGTATTAATTTAAATCATATACATATTAATTGTATTAGTGTTTTAATAAATTGACACGACGAGGCGAAATAAAAATGAGTCTAATACTGCGTTAACATCTACTGGAATGTCTCGATGAATATTCAGGGAAGCCGAGACAATTTCTAATTGGGACTACTTTGCATGCGTAACTTACATCCAAGTTGAAGCTGTGTCCTGCACAATGTGAATACATTGCTAAGCTGTACTTTTCTTGGATATATGCTTGCGCCCCATGAAATTCTCCGTTCATTGCTCTTGCGCTGTCATATCATTGCCCAAATAAATACTTACAATCAATACCAGAAGTTTCGAGGAAATGTAGAATAACATCAGCCAAACCTTTTCCATCGAACTGTTTAGTTGGGACGAAAGTCAAAAAATCTTCGTAGAAACATGCTCAACCCATGAAATATCAGCTAATTCGTCAGAAACAAGGCTCTAAAATTGCCATCATTTTGAATAGTTTCATTTGAATCGATTCTGCCTGTATCACAACTTCCTCTTAGTGCTAATCCTTGTCGATCACAAAGGACTACTGTTTGAACTATTGCTTCAAAATGCTTTATATTTTTGTTTACGACCTGCTTTTCCTGAATTTGAAATTGTTTATCGATGGACGCTGTGGCCTGCTTTTCTACATTAAATCTCATTTCAGCTTTCAATACACTCTTTCTATGGTATTTGAGTGATGGGTGGTGGCGAAATACGTCCACTGCTTTTTTCCAAATGGTCTTGATACCAAGTTTGTTAGTTTTTGGTTATGCACTTCTGTATTCCTAGGAGCAAATAATACACATGTTTTACAGAAAGCGCCGACTTGATTCGCGGAGTACGCCAACCATTTATATTTATGTAATCAAGAAAGTTGGAATTTTAAACTTTTTTGCCCAGTAACTGGAAAACTATTATTATCTGGAGGAATCCAGATATTTCATGAAGACCATCTATATAGTCGATACTCTCTGAGAATAAACCTATATCATATTGTGATACTTTGTTTGGGTTACTGGAAGCTGTAGAGTTTGATGTAGTTGGCTTTTCCATATGGCCATCATTCGTTTCGACGGGCAAATTATGTACATCTCTGTGGATCCTGAATCATGAAGAATATTCAGAAAAATTCATTGTAGATATAGTAATAACCATTGCGAACGTTTAAGTATTTCGTTATTCACATATGTATACACATATTATAAAAAATAATAATATGTTTTTTTTACATTCTGCTTAGTTCTCGTAGTTAAGTATATCATAACACTTACGGCATCCTCCAAAATTCTTTGCCTTTTATTAAAATATTGTCAATTGCTACAACAGGATGGATACTGTTGTAGCACGTTTACAAATTGACCCAATCACTTCTCCGCGATTTAAAATTGAATGTCACGTGTTCACAGCACTTATTTAAATTGAACTAAACGTTAAGGTAAGTACAGACGATTTGCAGATGGGACAACATTGCCAGAAGAATGGCGGAAAATGCAACCCTGTGAATTTACAACCGTGTGAACATACAATTTTTGTTTTGCAACGTTAGCAGAAAAGTCATTGCGAGATAATTTGCTGATTGTTATATGTGCGAAGTTTATGCATGTGACAACGGCGCCATTGCCAGAAAATCATTTTATTTGCAACACTGTCTATAATGTATTTTTAATGGCAATCCTGCATATAAATATTTACAAAATATATTGTAAATATATGAAATTGTAATGTTTTCTTGCAATCGTCTGAACTGTCAATTCACCTTTGCCTAACAATCTGACATTGCCCGTATATTTGCATCACTTTAACATGGTTGATAATGTTTGCCGATCTGGCAATCGTCTAAACTCAGCTTTAGTATTGTGTATGTTTACAATGTGTTAATGTACAATGCACTTGGGCATACACAATGAAATCTACAATATGGTACTACACCCAGCGAAAAACAAAGCACATACGTGCTTAATCATTGCAAATTTGTTTATGATAATGAACCGACCCCGTATGTTACGAATTCAAGCAAGGTGGTGCATGAATAAAGCATCAAAAATCAACAACGCTTCGTTGCAAAATGAATATCAACTGGGGATAATTTAAATCAAGTGTTGGGGACAACTATAGAACGTGCGGGGGACGACTAAAGCACTTGCTGAGGACGAATAAAGCACTTGCTGAGGACGAATAAATCACGCGCTGAGATAACTTTGCATTCTAAATCCCCCCTCCCCATTAAAAACTAGTTAAACAGCATTAGCGTTTCAATACATTTATTAATGTTATAAGTAAACAACAAACATATAATTGCATATTTATCACTAAGCAAATCACGTCTAAACAAAACACATTCGAATGTGCAGCAACACAGTATTACCTCTGTTTTTTTCTCGGAATTCAGCTCGTAACCCTAATGGTGGCAGTGTCCTTCGTATCATTCGCATTTATGTACTGCAAAATTTAAGCTTAGGTTGTTAAATATTCGTAGGCCGGCACCATTTCTATTGATTCTAGAAATTTCTGCAATAGGAAGATGTCACTGGATTTTGCAATCACCTTATCCTTCTCATTCCATAGCCTAGAGAATCATCCACAATATCAAACAGGTCATTAAATTCTACAACTTCGTCATTAATTTTAGTTTTTCACGTCTTTATAAATCCTCGTGGTTTCTTCTTCTAAGAACAGACAATAACAAATCCAATGAAGAACACAAAGCCGAACAAATAATCATCAACCTTACGGCGACAATATACAACGCAACGCCGGTCAAAAAATCACCCCCGTTTCGTTGATAATTAATGAACGAATCGGTGGCGATTTGTCATGCACGTTACGTTTATAAATTAGTACCAAACGGTGTTTATTTTGCAACCCTCAGTGTACCTATTCCTACTATCTTTAATGCTGCTCTAATTGTATATTTACTACAAAATGGAAAATTCTTAATAATAATTGGCAAGAATTATAAATGTTAAATATTATAATTTTATTCAATGATAATATTTTTGTACTATTATCAACAAAAATGTCTTGTTCTTAACAATTCCATCATCTACACTATTAAACATTTTCTGATTATTTTTGCCTGAAAAATATATTTACATATATATTATTGAATAATTTTGGAAGAACTTCGTAATGGAATCCACATATACATTTTTCTGTAGCATAAATTATACTATTTTGCCGTAAACGATATTTGTCATCATCTACTAATTCTGTTACAGCAATTTTCTGAAGTGTACTCGTACAGTTTTCTGAATGTTAAAGTCACAAATGTGTAGCACATTTGCGATTTCTTAGGTGCACGACTTTTTAATTTAAAAGGGTGTAATTTTTGAGATAAAAGTTTAAAAATAGTAACATTTTCCGGAGAGTATAGCCTTTGAAATAAAGCACAAAGTAAAGAACGGTTACATTTTTAGTCTTTGATTTACTTTTTGGAACAGGAAATACATTTTAACCGTTAAAATGCGTAGTAAAAATTTTTAATTCCAAATCGTTTTGGGAGGTGTCTAAACCTTTCAAAAATACTCATTAATTTGTCTAAACCTTTCAAAAATACTCATTCATTTGTCGTTTTTTTCTCCTTGCAGGGACAATGGACACCATTGTTGGCCTTTGCTGGATATTGTTCAACACTGGGTACAGCATTACCCACCGGTTATTGCATAGGTGTTATGAATAGTCCGGGTGTGGTATGTATAAGTACATCATCTACAAAATTTTTAAAAGTATTGTAAATTTGTAAATGAGATTTTACATTTGAAAGTGTTAAAACTTCATTCGAAAATTTATCTTGTGACTGTGTAAATTTTATTTTAAATTGAGATTTTGCAATTGAAATTAAATTTGTAATTGTGAACATTCTATTTGAAATTGTGATTATTAATTTTTCTATGGGAAAAGGGCCGTTTGTCGAAAATTTGAAAACCCTCCGACTCGGACAGTTCTATTCAGAACTCATTGAAATTTTGTGCCACAACTACTATCCCTTAGGACTAAACTTGGTGCACGTTTCATCGTGATCAGAGAACATTGCTTTTAAAAATTGATTCACATGAAATCCCCCATATGTCCTCTTTTTAATTTAATTCAGTAATATAATACACTTAATGCTGACTCACTTCTCAATTTAAATTTTTTAGTTTGCCGTACAGAAATGCGATTTTTGTACACGTCCATATATTAGTCTCAGCGAAATTTAGTTTATAAGTAAACAACCATATGTCGGATTATTCCAGCCGACTTAAAGTTACACATCTTGACAATTTCCAATTTTGAGTTATGTAAATCTTGAAGTAAGTGAGCGATATGTGATTACAATTTGAAAAAAAAATAAAAATTACAAAGTATGTAATTTTATTTGAGTCCAGGAAATATTTTTCTTTACACGTTCGCTACGTGTTGTTCGTTGCAATGATATACATACTTATTATTGATATACTTGCGGATTCCATTTCTGAGCTGATTTAGCTATGTATGTCTCCTTAAGGTCTTCTCAAAACGTGTCCAAACCGTGAACTTTTTCAGCGCATTATTTGCTTGACGACAGGAATTATATTCTCAAGCGAGAGTAATTGCTCGTTTGTTACCCAGTATGGTCAGAAAATGTGTAGCACTTGCTGGAATGTCATACATTATGTAGAGCTTGGACGACTGTTCGTGCATTGTTGTTCTTAACCGATCGACTCAGAAACAGTAGCTCAGTCGATTTAACCATGTCAGTCCGCCCGCCTGACCATCTTATGCTGTTCGTTGAGTTTAGGTCGCAATTTCACTCCTATTATGCTGAAATTGTGCAGTTAGATGTCTTTCGCACATGTAAAGAACCTTATTGATATCTGTTCAGATTTTGCTCCCAAATATATGTTTCGATCGATTTGGCCCGTAAGCCCTATATAAGCTGTATTTTACATCCAATTGAAAGGTATCCGACGCCGCAAGGCTGAGGAAAATACTATCAGCTTCACCCTGTACAGTGGGTTACTTGCAGGATGAGGCAAATAACTGGACAAAAACAGCGAGCAGTCGCTGAATATACTGCTCGACACACATTTCCCGGGGAAATGTGTGTCGACAAAACAGAACCCGAAGATCAGCAAGACCATCAAGACCATCAAGAATGCGAGCGTTGCTAGCTTGTTGACTGAGAGATCCAGAATAAGCTGGGCTATTAACAGCTTTGAGCCCTTCAAGATGGCATCACTCCAGCAGAAATTCAGAAAATGTTGAAGTACATTATCCCCTGGCTGGAAAAAATTTATGTAGGCTGTATCAGGCTTCCATGGAGGGATACCAAAGTGGTATTCATACATAAAGCGGGGAAAATACCTGGATACAAAACTCCCGTCGGTGAACCAACATGCTTACAATAAGGGGAAGTCTACAGAATCAGCCCTGCACGAACTTGTGAGCACTATCGAATCGTCCCTGCATTTCAAGGAATTCACCATGGTGGCATTTCTTGACATAGAAGGAGCTTTTAACAAAATGCACTCAGATGCAGTAAGATGCGGCACTGTCGCATCTAAAAGTTAACTCTAGTTTGATTAGACTAATTCAAAGACTGCTCAACAGAAGACGCATAACAGCCTGTCTTGGGTCCACAACTCTAACAAGGTTTGTAAACAGAGGGACCCCACAAGGAGTACTGTCTCCACTAATTTGGAACCTAGCGGTGAATGAAATCCTGCTAGATCTAGAACGTTGTGGCTGCAAGGTCGTGGCATATGCGGACGACGTGACAATCGCAGTGAATGGCAAATTCGAAAACGTCCTCCGAGACATTCTACAGGTGGCTCTGAACAAATTGGCTAGATGGGCCAGAAGCTGCGATTTGGGCGTAAACCCGAACAAGACAGAATTGGCTCTCTTTACTAGGATGAATAATGTCCCACATGTGGACCCTCCACCTCGGATAAATGGAATAGGTCTTTTCTGAAAGTGCAAAAGTTGTAGGAATAATTCTAGATAGAAAACTGTTACTTAGACTTAACGTATTGGAACGTGTAAGGAAGGCCAACGTTGCCTTATATTACTACAAAAAGGCTGTAAGATCGCGGTGGGGCCTCTCTCCTAAAATCGTCTACTGGAACTACTGCTATTAGTTTGTCCTATACTGTTATACGGCATTGTGGTATGGTGGACGGCAACTGACAAACTAAACATTACCAACCTACTAACAAAGGTTCAGAGAACAGCCTGCCTGAGCACAAGCGGAGCCTTAAGGACTACAGCGACCGAGTCTCTACAAGCCCTACTTCATATACTGCCGATTAATATTGTGGCGAGAGAAGTTGCAACCAAAGCGGCAATAAGAATAACTGCCTATCGATGTGGAGGTACAAGAACTACGGTCACATGAGGATATCAAAGTGTAGTGCTATGGTAATCGACCGAGTGGACTGTGTACACCTTCGAGAGAAATTACATCACTATGATTCCCGCCAGAGATGAATGGGTTGGCAGAATACCAGGTAATAGAAACCATCTCCACTTTTACACGGATGGTTCGAAGCTTGATGAAAAGGTTGGCTTCGGAGTACACTGTGAAGATCTTAGTTTGGATATAGCTCACAGACTACCAGATAGATGCAGTGTCTATCAAGTCGAAATAATGGCAATATGGGAAGTAGCCAAGTGGCTGAGTCGCAACATAGTAACCAACACTGGCGTTGTCATTCACTCGGACAGCCAGGCTGCCATCAGTTCTATGGATGCAACATCCCTTAATTCACAAACAGCCCTCGACTGCCGCAAATCTCTTTACGAGATGGCTGAGCAGTTTAATATGCACCTCATATGGGTGCCTGGGCATAGAAATATCCTGGGGAACTGCAAAGCCGATGAACTTTCTAGGAAAGGGACGACATTACAAATCGGCACCTGCAGGGTAGCTAGACAAATCTGGCCATGGTATGACCTGAGAAGATCAAAATATCCGCTCGCACTAGAGAGCAAAGATTGTCTACGTTAGTATCAGTTTTGACGGGACACTGCTTGATCGGCGAACACGCCAAAATATTGGGTATTGACTCTAATGACTTCTACAGAAGCTGTGGAGATGAGGAAGAAGTGGAGAGCATTGAGCACTTGCTATGCGACTGCCCCGCTCTGAGTAAACGACGACTGGACATACTGGGGTCGGCTTTTCTAGGCAGCCTAACAGATCTTTCCAGTACCGATATTCGTACTATCGACAAATTTGTATATCAAACAGGTTGGTTTCGATGAGGGGCATTTCAGCCCGTGGTAACACTAGGGACCTAAACTGGTCTATGTGAGCTTGTATAAAAAAAATACGGCTGTCACCCTAACCTAAACCTAAAAACTAGAGTGGTGTAGGGTAGCAAATAGTCGGCACCGCCCGACTTTAGCCTTTCCTTGCTGGTTTTAAAAGACTATTTAAAGCACCACTGCCTCATCATAACAAGTATCTTCAGCTTTAGCTTTATATCGGATGAATTTTGAGCTATCAGTTATACATCGTCCGCGTAGTCTACGTCATCCTACTGTTTCATTTCTGGACTATTGAATTCCACGTGGTGCATATAACATTGTTTGCCGCATAAGTGTCGAGCAATATTAGGAAAAGTGTAGGAGAAAGGATACAGCCTTGGTAGATTTCAGTATATAGAAAAGGTCATCCCATCGAGCCATTGATGTTGATGTTGTGGTAGAGTTTTGTAATTAGGTTTACTATTTTATTTAGAATACCTATTGTTTTGCCGGGCATCCCACAGGGCGGGCAGGTCTTTTTCTAGACATTTTCTCCATACTTCCGTGATTTTGGTATACGATTTGTGCTCCAGGCCTAATGTGGGAAGCTCTTATATCTGCGCCATAATTGAGAAGTTCCGCTGGAATACCGTCTGGACAAGCCTTATGTACTTATACTTGCTAAAAACGTCTTCGTATGTCGTTTTAGATGTGGTTATATCTCAACGACGGTTCCGAAGATAATTTCTGATGAAATCAGGAGAGCCGTATTGTATTGTAAGGTAGAACATTCGCAGAAAAAATATTTCCATCTGGAGAGTTGGTCTTTTGAGGAGAACAAATCTATTCCATATTTGTGTTTTATAGACGGAGTGCACCTTGCATTCCTTCCTCCCAACTTCAGGATATCAGCGAACACACCTCTAAGATTGCCGGTGTTTGCAGCCTTCTCGGCATCGTCTGCAATGTTGTTTATATAGAACGATATGTTCCCATATCCTCTAGGTATCCTTGATGATAGTCTAGTTTTGCCTGCTTAGTCCCCTTTTTGCCTAGGCATATGTCGAACTCTTTCTTCGATTTTGATTTCGTCCTGCTGAACTGACTGATTGTATTTTGTGGGCTAAATGCAATTTCGATTTTATTGTCATATATGTTGGAAATTTTAAATCTTTCCGATAGTCCTTGAATAAAAGCTACAGACTTAAATATTTTTGATTCCGTAGAATTTTAATTTTTCCGATAGTCCTGGAATATAAGCTACCGAATTACATACCTATTTTTGGTTCTGTAAGAATTTTAATCTTTACGATAGTTCTGGAATATTCCGTAAGATCATCTTTTTTATAATTTTTCGTTATTGCTCGCCTTGATAATTCGTTGATCATATTCTTTTTGGAAATTATTCTTTGTCAATATATTTTGTATTCTCTTTTTAATGGCTTCATGAAAATTTTTTTCATTAATGGCTTCATGAAAAGAAAAATCTCAATGTTAAGTGATATTTTCGCATTTGCTGTTGAAAATTATGTAGTTGACTATAACATCCGATAACATATCTTGTCTATATAATATAGTACTAATACTCACTTTTTATAGTTCATGCGGCAATGGTGTAATGAAACCTTAATCCACAGATATGATTTGCATTTGTCAATGCAAGGACTTGATCTTTTATGGTCTGCCATAATTTCCATATTTCTGGTGGGTGGAGCTGTGGGATCATTTGCTGGAGCCATTTTGGCCAATAAATGGGGAAGGTAAGAGAGGTAGTGCTGTATTGGAATTTTTTAACGTTACACATCTCTATGAGCTTTTCAGGAAACGATGCGTTTTAATTTGTTATATTCTCTTCCTTCTCGGCGGAGTGGGTTTCTATCTATGTCGCCTGTGCAATTTTGTTGAAATGCTTGTGGTTGGACGCTTCTTAGTGGGTCTAGCATCGGGCTTGACAACATCTTCATTGCCCATGTATCATAGTGAAATAGCTCCGCTAGCTTTACGTGGTACATTGGCGGTTTTTTGTGCCATCGGAATGAACACCGGCGTCATTGCTGGACAGATATTTAGTTTACGCAGCGTTTTTGGAAGTGCTGCACAATGGCATGTTGCCATAAGTTTGTACTCTGTGCTCGTCCTCATATGCTTTTTACCATTCTTTCTCTATCCCGAGAGCCCAAAATGGTTGTACGTGGTTAAAGGTGATCGTGAAGAAGCTGAACTACAGCTCCGACGTTTGAGGGGCACTAATGTTCAAGCTGAGGTCTTTGCCAAAGAACTGGACGGAATGGATGCCGAGGCAAGTGTGGGGGAAGAGGCAACCGGTTACTGGGATGTTTTAAAGGATAATAAACTAATGCTGCCATTAATTATTGTGTGCGTTTTTCAAGGTGGCCAGCAATTGTCGGGTATTAATGCGGTAAGTATTGAAATGGATATGTATAAGTAACATGTACAGGGTCTCCCATATTCGGCGGACCCATCTGGCAACGCCATAACTTTTGACAGAGATGTCAGATCGCTTAATGACATACCGCGTTTGAAGCGTCAGTCCAAGCAGATTTTTACCATGGAACAATACACGCCACGCGAAATAGTTGAAATTTACATTCAACAGAAGAAGTCAATTGTGAAAACTCAACGTGCTTTTAAAATATTAAAAAATGTGAGAAGTGCGCCTTCTAAGAACACCATTAAGCGTTTATACGAAAAATTTTCGACTGGTGAGGCTCTTTCTAATCCGAAGAGGCCAAATAAAAGTCGACCAAGGCGATCGGCCGAGAATATCGCTGCCGTACGAGCCAGTGTTGAGAGGTCCCCAAGAACATCCCAAAAACGCCGTTCTCAGCAGTTGGGCATGGCTCGGTCCACTTTACAACGGATTATTCGCGTTGATTTGCATTTGTTCCCGTACAAAATTCAATTGACGCAAAGATTGTTGCCTGCGGACAAGCCTCGTCGATTGGAATGGGCCCAAAAAAAACATGGGTCCGTCGAATATGGGCAACCCTGTATGTTCACTCAAAGTAGACATAGCAAAAATGTTGGCTAAAACAAGGGATTTCTGATCTGCCAAATAGTAGAAAGCTGAAAGCAGCCAACCCATGTTTGTTTCTTTAAATGGAGCTTGTAGTTTTTATTATCAAAAATTCTTTTATAATTCCCAACTATTCATCAGATCAAAAATTTAAAGCATTTTGCCACAGCGGGCATTTTGCTGTAATAACAGACAATATGACTTCGGATGTCTTTTTTTTGTCGCTGAAGTTGTGGAATCTTTGAGAGATGTGTCAGCCAGTACTGAAAAACATGCACAATCTGTACGTACTAAACCACATCCACTTCTTCGAACATCTTTTCTCTACGGAACTGACGCTTGGTATTAATTCATAGAGGATGGTTAGCGATCAAGCTATCTTCGAAGGTGTGGAATCTTTAAGCGATGTGTTCAGCCAATACTGAAAAACATGCACAATTCGTACGTACTAAACCACATCCCCTTCTTCGACCATCATTCCTCTACGGAACAGCCGCTAGGTATTACTTCGTAGAGGATGGTTAGCAATTAAGCTATCTTCGAGTGCTTCCATCGCATTGATTTCTGCGATTCTTCAAAATAGTACAAAAATAATTCCTTCACTTAGAAGGAATCATTTTGATCTTCAGCTCACCTTCACAATAGGTTTAGGTTTAGGTTAGGGTGGCAGCCGTATTTTTTTACAAGCTCACATAGACCAGTTTAGGTCCCTAGTGTTACCACGGGCTGAAATGCCCCTCATCGAAACCAACCTGTTTGATATATAAATTTATCGATAGTACGAATATCAGTACTAGAAAGATCTGTTAGGCTGCCTAAAAAGGCCGACCCCAGTATGTCCAGTCGTCGTTTACTCAAAGCGGGACAGTCGCAAAGCAAGTGCTCAATGCTCTCCACTTCTTCCTCATCTCCACAGCTTCGGCAGAAGTCATTGGAGTCAATACCCAATCTTTTGGCGTGTTCGCCTTCACAATAAGAAAAACACACAATAACAGATCAATCCCTCATAGGGAATCATCAAAATAATTCTCGTCGCCAAAAACAGAGAACTTCTGTTATTTATTATTGCTACGTAGTACGAACCCCTGTCTTTCGAACCTCGGACAGTGTAGTAAGGCATTATTTGCGTCTTCTTCCATCATGTCAAAATGTATGGAGGTATTTACGGAAGCCTTAATGATCCTTAAGGAACTTGTGAAACCATGTTTCCTGTCCAGACATACGGATGTATTCGGTATAAGAACTTGTTTCCACTATCCTTTCTTCGTCAAATCCCACCGACCGCCCTGGCAATCGATACATATCGCTCTTACCTGGATACTTCGAGCCTCTGCCTTTAATCCTCCGCATTTCTGTCATATATCCTCTTCACATCGACTGCTGGTATGTCGATAGGTATGAGCTTTGCAGTATGGCGTCTCTCATTTCCACACAACTTGGGCGCATATGCGAGCTATCTTCTCCAAATCTGTGCAATACTTTCGGAAGCTTTCATTATCAGTAAGAAACTGTATCAGGTAATAGTTTGAGTCACCATGCTTCCTGACCAGAAATATAGATATGATTGCGAAAAGGACGTGTCAGCTTTCGTCGACAAATCCCACCGACCTGCCAAGTGGCTACCGAAACAGATCGTTCTTCCTTGGACACTTCGAGCTCCTGACTATTATCCTCCGGTTTTCTGTCATATATCCTCTACATGTCGGCTGTTAGAATGTCGATAGGTACGAGTATAAGCACCGTAATCACACCTGCTGCTTCTTCCGATATGGTTCTGCACCCACAAATCGTATGAAGACAGCATAGTCTGTGTACAGATGCAAACTTTTCCGTGTATGACTTCTGCTCTATTGGAAATCTGTTCAAATACTTCCGGAAGCCTTCATTATATGTAAGAAACTGTGCCAGGAAATAGTTTGTATCGCCAGCTTCCTCCAATATGGTTCTACACCCACAAATCATATGAAGTCATCATAGTCGGTGTACAGACGACTGTATGACTTCAGCTCCATTGTACCCGTCGTGCATGGTTTCAGATTAATTGCACCCGTCCCGTATGACTTCAGCTCCCGTCCACTTGGAAGTTTACTACCGTTGTAAATAGTATGCGTCTCGCAAGTCTAGGGACTCCTATGATTGGTAGCTTTCTTACTAGGGAAGCCTTCAGGCTGATAAACTCTATATAATCCTAAAATCGTATTGCCTATCATGACTCTTAAATACTTTAGTGAGCGGGTGGATCGAATGACTGTGCCCATATGGCTACATTTAGGTACACGGTCCTCATTCCTTCTTGTAATTAGGACCGCATCGCTTTTGTGGACTGACTCCAGCCATACTTGCACTTGTTTAATAGCCTGTGAAGAGTCTCGAATATCTAAGAATATATCATTCGAGAAAATCCACTGATAGAGAAATACACAGTGTGGTGTACCTACAACATCGGTAGAGATAACTACCATATTTATTTTTTAGTTAGAATCCCAAAATATGTACACTGGAAACCATTAAAATTGGTCATAGCTTTAAAAAAATTCTCTTGTATAGTAAATCGCAATTTTATATTGTTTCTTGTTGGTCTTTAAATAAATTTTTTTTATATTTAAATTTAAACAATTTATTTTCTTATTATCTTCTCTTGTGTAGATTTTTTACTATTCCGTATCGATATTCCGCAGAGCCGGTATATCAGATCAAGCAGCAGAATTGGCTAATTTGGGAGCAGGATTTTTGAATCTGGCCACATCCCTATTGGGCCCTATACTAATGGCTCGGGTAAATCGTAGACCTTTGATGCTTATGTCAACAGCATTTTGTGGTTTATTCCTTCTAAGTTTTGCCTTAATGCTCAACTATATAGTAAGTTTGTACATAGTATGTATTTGAAAGAGTCGGGGAGATAAGTTATACATTTTCTTTGCAGGAAAGTGTAAAGTGGTTTGGAGCAGGCTGCATTGCCTGCATATTTCTTTACATTTTTGCTTATCAATTCGGAGTTGGTCCAATTCCCTTTTTCATTGGATCGGGTTAGTAGTAGTTTGTATTGTTGTACTACGAGGGTTTTCATTTATTTTTTATTGCTATATATTTTCTTTCAGAGTTATTTGAAGTTGCTCCTAGACCCGTGGCAATGGCTTTGGGTAGCCTATCGTCGTGGTCCTGCAATTTCACCGTTGGTATGGCTTTTCCAACTTTGCAAAATATGTGGGGCTCATTCTCTTTTCTACCGTTTTCAATCGTGTGTTTAATAATGTTTTTATTAACGAAATTCTATTTACCCGAGACGCGGGGACGTATACCTTCAGATGTTGCTCCCATAGTAGCCGATGGCTTCCGATCGAAAGTGTTGCAGAGAACTTCCTAAATATTGAAATGGGTAAATTGATGGGTGCAAAGTTTCACTCCAAGCATACCCTGTATTCGGGTATTTTAAGATAAATTACTATTTAATTATTTTCTTTATAAATAATTTCAATTTTATGACCAACAACAAATGATTGCAACTGTTATTTAATGAGCTATATCCATTTTAAGTTTTGTTGCAAAATTCTGTGCTTATCGCTATAAAGAAAATCTGTTCAGAAAATTTTGGAATTTTTTAAATCCCTAATTAAAAATTTGATTGAAAAAGTTAAAACATTACTTGAATCATTAAATATATTCATTTTAATGATTGAACATTCTATCGATCTTTACTTAAAAAATAATTGAAAAATTAGTTGAAATTTATGGTTTTTGTTGGGTTAACCTGGTTATGGGTATACATAACCACAAGTTACCAATTTTCAGCCCGATCTGTTGAAATTTGTGGTCAAGTCAAATCAGGTAGATGCTATATATGGGGGCTATATCAAAAAATGGACCGATATTGCCCATTGTCAGTCCCAAGTTACCTGCAGCTATAAGAAATATCTGTACCAAATTTTAGTCATAGATTATATCGTGACTACAAAAGCATACGAACATGGCTAAATCGTCTAGGAATTTTATGACGATTAAGAATATCGTAAAGGGTTTTCCAACAAGAGGTGTTATTTTGGTATTCAAAGAAAAATGTCATTTTTTGAGATAAATGATCGGATGTTTATTTCATAATAAAGAGGAAGGTATGCCTTTAACAATGAAAAACAACATCAGCCAAATGGCCACGCTTATAGGACCATATCCTTTTTTCTGAAATTTTCCATAACCAAATCGCAAAGTGGCTGCCTTATGTCCTCGATAGCCTCACGAATTCTATCTTTGAGGTCTTGAATCGACGCTGGGCTGTTGGCGTAGACCTTATCTTTCACGTGGCCCCAAAGGAAGAAGTCGCAAGGTGTTAAATCACAAGATCTCGGTGGCCAATTGTGATCACCTCTTCGAGAGATATCACGGTTCAGAAACTTTTCCCGTAACAGAGCAATGGTTTCTTTGCTTGTGTGGCACGTAGCGCCGTCTTGTTGAAAGTAAACGTTGTCCGTTAATCATCTCTCGATATCCATTCACCGTAACTGTTGATCCAACCTCATTTCCGAAAAAGAAAGGTCTAATGACCCCCCGGACCGTAAACCGCACAAAACAGTCACACGTTGAGGATGGAGAGGCTTCTCAACAATAACTCTTGGGTTTTCCGAGCCCCAGATGCGACAATTTTGCTTGTTGACGTAGCCTCCGAGGTGGAAATGGGCCTCTTCAGTCAAGATGATTTTCGAATTTTATAATTTCAATACGTTGTTGAATCCTGTTTCGTTCCATTTTCAGTAATGGCGTAGTTTCTACTTGTCAAATGTCAAAGAATAAAAGCTTCAAAACTGACAGCTACCGAAATACCGGGTGATTCAAAATAACACCTATTGTTGGAAAACCCTATATATACTTTATGGGGTCTCAGATCAATACTTAGAGGTGTTACAAATGGAGTTACAAAATGAATTTTCCCTTACATCCTATGGTGGAGGGTATAAAAAATAGATATTTAAAGATATATCGATACATCCATTCCAAAGTATGGTAAGTCGAAACAGTTAGTTTTTCAGGAGAGTCGATGCTGAAAGTAGTAAGTTTAATTTAAGTTTATAAGTGTTTTTTCTTTATACTAATATCTAATCAATAAATGTATGAAATATTGAGTGTAGTCGTTTTAATAACAGAAGAGGAAAGTAAATCCTACTACTTGTGGACTCGACCGGGATAGTGAACATAGAGGAATTCTACATACATTTTTATGGATTCGTTTATAATGCGAATTTTACAAAGCTCTTGTGCTGTTTGATTTCGGTAATGTTTGAATTAAAAGAAAATATATTTGAAAAAAAATTTTAAATATTATATATTTGTTAACAAATACATTTTATTTGAAATCAAGAAATTTTGTTTGGATCCCATATATTAACATATTAGAAGAAAATATATTTGCAAACTGACTATCACAAATAACATACACTGGCGATCAAAACCGAGTGCATATTTAAAATATTTGTACTTAATGTATCACAAAAATATAAATAATGGACGGATTGTTTTGGAAATCCAAAACAAAAAAATAAATAAACTTAACGAAATTAACAAATTCACAGAAAAATGTAATGCAACTGTATTCACTCCGTTTTGAACCTTTTATGGTATCAGTATGGAATCCACAATCCTTTATTTTTAATAACTTGTTTCATACGCTTAGGCATACTTTCAACCAAATTTTCTATGGTTTGGCTAGAAATATTTTCCAATTCAAGCTTTACTCGGCTCCAAAGCTCTTCCATGTTACATGGTGATCGATCATACTGTGCCAATCGCCTCTTAACCACAGTCCACAAATTTTCGAAGGGGTTGAGGTCTGGGCTTTGTGCTGGCTATTGTATCACCTCAAAATTTTGTTCCAGGAGCCAGCGTTGCACAATTTTCACAGTATGTTTGGGGTCCCCATCTTGCTGGAAAATCACTTATTTCTCAGGATTGGTGCATCTATCCACAAAGTCAGGCAAATTTGTTTGGAGAATATTGAGATAGCCATTTTTGTTCATAATTCCTTCAATTCTAACCAATGGTCCCAAATTCCACGGCTCCAAAGCTCTTCCATGTTATTTGGTGTTCGATCATAATATTCCAATCGCCTCTTGACTACGGCCCACAAATTTTCGAAGGGATTGAGGTCTGGGCTTTGTGTTGGCCATTGCATTACCTCAAAATTTTTGTTCCAGGAGCCAGCGTTGCACAATTTTCGCAGTATGTTTAGGGTCCCCACCTTGCTGGAAAATCACTTCTTTCTCAGGATTGGCGCATCTATCCACAAAATCCGGCAAATTTATTTGGAGAATATCTAACCAATGGTCCCAAAGGCCACCATACAAAACATTCCCAAACCATTAAGCTGCCGGCATTATGTTTCACATGGTGTTTTTGAAGACGTTCGTGAGCACTATGCCAAAAATATTCTTTCCCATCACTTTGGAAACGATTAATTTTTGTCTCATCGGACCAAACGACATGTTTCCTATTTTGTTTTAATTCGGCCTTAATTTTGAAAATTACCGAACACAATGAAAGTTAATATCCATTGAAGTATACTACAAACAAAAATATCGAGAGCTTATATTCAAAACCCTCTATCTTCAATTTTTGCAAAAATGAGATTTTTATGTTAAAATATTCGGTAAAATAAGGCGCATCTGTGGTACTAATTTGGAAGTAAAAAAAAACAAAAATTTAGATTTTATGGTCATTTTTGTAATTTCTCTATCTTACACACTTATTTTTTCTGAATGCAATACCCTCTATCTCTTCATATAATTTGGGACTATTATTTGTTTTGTTTTTTTTTTTCTTCTAAAATATGGTTCTTTGGTGAAAAGAGTATGCTAAACCCGAATTTGGTTAAATTTTTTTATTCGAAGCTTTAGTTTTCAAATTATGACTATTTTAATATCTAACCTGTGATTCCACAAGAATACCATTTTCTATGTCAATTTGAAAATGGATTCAAAAATGAACCCAACAAATAGATAATACTTAAATAAAAAATTAATCATTAATTCATTGTTATTATTATTTATTATTTTTATTATAATATGTATAATTATATATTAAAAAAATTTGTGGAATTCATAAATATTTTTTTTTTACTATGCAAAACCCTCTATCTTTTTTTATACATGAAGAATTTTTGAATAGCAATACCCTCTATGTTCCCTAAAATGGCTCGTGGTGCAAATATTAAAAAAAATATTATTTAGTAGTTCACGTAGTTAGGTGTAATAAACATTGTAGAACAAACAATTTTAATTTTTTTTTAAAATTAGGGATATAAACGGTTTTTTGGCTCTAATGAACAATTGTGTTTTTTAAGATAGAGGATATTGAATATAAACTGTCGATATACCACTATCAGGCATGTCACAGAGTGCAAAATCGTACAAGAATTTACGTTTTTGAAATCGAAAACGTTTTTAGCTTCTACAGAAAACGTAAACGAAAAAAAATTTGGTTTAAAACGTTCACAAAATCTGAAGTGAAATTTATGTTTTTAGTAATTTAAACTCCAGAAAAGTTGAAAAATCTACTAAGGATTAAGTATGAGTAATACTTGTATTAATTTCAATCAAAAAATAAACTTTTCGTACGAAAATTTTAATACTTTTGGTCTTCGAAGTGCTATACACTCTAAAGCAACCATAAAACAAACAAAAATAAAAAATAAGAGAAAATGCAACCCTGAAACTAAAAAAAAGAAACAAAAATCAAAAAAGAAGATTCGACCAATGAAATGTAAGTTTTTATTTTAATGTTAAACTTAATTAATAATAATAATTGTTATATATTTAAAGGGGCAAACACAGAAACAGTAATCAAGCCAAGATTTTGATCAATTTTATGGAATGCCACCAAGACATGGCCAGGGCGTATGTTAAAGGAGACAAGGTGGTTGTGGAGTCTTTGTGGAAAGAATTGTCAAACCAATTAAATTGTGCCGGACCACCAACAAAAAGTCTTTGTGAATGAAAAAAAAACTGGGCGGATTGGAAATAAAAAAACTGGTGGTGGAGAATATAATCAGTATGTTTTGTCTGATCAGGAGGAAACAATCGCCAGAATTTGTGCCTTTTACACTCCTGTAGCGAGCTGGATTTCGAACAAAGTATGAATATGCTTTGTAATTCGAATGATGGAGAATCAGATAGTGATAAAGAGAATGAAGAAATTGATTTTTCTGCGTGGGTTTCGAAATTTTTATGTGACTACCGTCTATGCATCCAATTATGCCGTGTATCTGGTATTTTGAAAAGAAGTGCAATTTTGAGTTCGTCTTCTCTTCAGGCGTCATTCTTAGTTTTATGAAATGTGGACATATCTTACTTTCGAGAGCATTCATAACTCTCCATAGAATAACTGAAACCGAGCTTCTTCCCATACTTAGCTCTACGTCCTTGGCTATAACACCTTGGTACGATCCTGTAGCAAGAAAACGAAGAGTTGTTGCCAATTGAATAATTCCCGGTTTTGTGGAGCTCTTCAGGAACGGTTCAATTTTTTCCAGTACCATTAAAAATGCCTCCTTATTCAAACGATAAAAGCTTATAAAACTAAACAAAAAATGAAGCGAATATACAATTAAATGGATATACTTATTTACTTACACTCCATTTGTTTGGGACAATTGATCTGATGCATCTCGCAAACTTCTGCGGTGTAATTTTGTTTCAGAATGTATATTTCTCTCTTCTTCCATCAATGCAGCAACTGAAATTCCAGGCATTATTTTCTTTTGTTTATTTTTGGCTTTAACGTTTTATTTTCAGTACCGCCAATCAGAATCTGGAGTCGAAACGATATTGTTGACGGCGGTGGCTGAAACAGCTGTTTCTGATTTCTATTCTGCCATATTTTTGATAGTGTTTTTCGGTTTTCATTTTCTTTCGATTTCATGAAAACGTACAAGAGCTGTAGAAGCAAAACTAAAACGATACGATTTTGAAAAACGAAAACGAACCAATTTCGTACAAAACCTGTGACATGCCTGTATATTTACCTAACGGCACTTTTCAATTTCTTTGGAAACGCAGTAAGCTACGCGCTTGCAACGCAGTCAAAAATGAGTGAATAGGATTTCCACATAACATTGCTGAAATTCGACAGTTTTGGCAATGTAAATTTTGTTTCTGTGTACTTAGTTTTATTGATTATAAATATAATGAAGTATATTCAAATAACATTTTACTGGCATCCGTCAACGATTTAAAACGTTATACCACTATAATTACAAAAGTTTGAAACATGCATTCGGTTTTGATCGCCAGTGTATGTGTTTACACATAAACAAAGTTGTTGTTTAAGAAGTTTTTCAAATATATTTTATTTAAAAAAGATTTATAAAACCCTACTGACTTCTTCGAATTTTAGTTAGTTTTTCCTAGATTAAATGATTAACAAAATTGTCCTTTTCGCTCTTAGTGGCCATAGAGCGAATGCTAGGGAATTAAAAAATTCTGACAAAATATCTGATACAAATGTTTGTTTTTCTCAAGCATGCTTATTATTAGAATTAGAAGTTTTGCTAAGGAATTTCAAAATAATAACCAAAAATAAGTACTCATTTAAGGAATTATAATCATTTTAAGTTTTGCTAAAACACTACTAATAATAACAGATAAATATTTAGTTTAATTCCCTCTGGACGCCTATGTAAGAAGTTATATTGATCAAAGTAAAGTGTTAGTAACGATATGATGGACCACACAATGTAGATCTGAGTCTATCGATCTACTTTCAAGTAAGCATGTTGCCTCTGAGAGAAGAAATCAATTCCAATCCAGCTTGAAATTCGGGCATCCATAATTCTCTCTAATGTCTTAAAAGGAATGAAGAGAAACTGATAGGCCTGAAATCTTTCGCAGAGCTATTATTTAATATCCTTGCCATCGGTATAAAAACAACCTTAACTTTCCGCCTCTGAACAGCTCGACGAGATAATCGCATATTACATCTAATGATTCTTGTAAAATGGGTTAAATTTCATTATAGCCGGGGGATTTAAAAGGTATCGCATATTACATCAAATGATTCTTGTAAGGTGGGTTAAATTTCATTATAGCCGGGGGATTTGAATGGTCCAAACGTGAATAGCCCATCTTAAATTATGATGAGTAATAAGACTATCCACATCGTACGTGCCAGTATGGCTGAACTGTTTTGAGTCACATTCAGGAAACTGTACTTTTATAAAATTTATGGTTTTTGTTGCGTTAAGAAACAAAACGGAAAAACATGGACCTTCATATGAACACAAGCTACCAATTTTCAGCCCGATCAGTTGAAATTTGTGGTCAAGTCAAATGGGGTAGATGCTACATATGGTGGCTATATCAAAAAATGGACCGATATAGCCCATTGTCAGTCCCAATTTACCTGCAGCTATAAGAAATGTCTGTACCAAATTTAATTTATCTAGCTCAATTATTGTAGATTGTAGCGTGACTACGACAGACGGACGGACATGGCTAAATCGTCTAGGAATTTTATGACGATTAGGAATATACTTTATGGGTTTTCAGATCAATATTTATGGGTGTTACAAACGGAGTAACGAAATGAATAAATTTCCAGATCCCACCATCTTTTGTCCTTTGACTTTATCGGCCTACTGATAGGACACGATTTCCTAAAGGCCTTTATCATTTGGTCCTCCAGTGTAATTACCCAGCTATCCATGTCCGCAAAGGAGACCGATTTACATAAGATGGGTTTCTAAAAGAACCTTGTCCTATGCGATACAGATGTGCTTGTAAACTGGAGTGTCCTGTTAGAGCACTCATCATCTTACTAATTTCGATCTTGTTTAGTTTTATTAGATTCTCATTTGGCTTATCCCACAGTATCTTTGTAGTTTGTTTCGCTATCCCATACCAATTTCTGAGACATCTATACCCAGTGCTACAACTCATACTTCGTGGCTCTGAATTTTTTATGTTTACCACTCGAAGTTATCTGCCCTTTGCGACCAAACCGGTTTCCCGCTCGTTACCAATAACTTCGATGTGTCCTGGCATCCAATCCAACACGGTTCTGGACTTTTTGGACGCAATTGGGTATCTGTGAAAGTATAAGCTTTTCTAGGCTGTGTGGAGTTACTATGCCAATTCGAACACTACGTAATTGCTCGAACTTCCACTTGTAATATTATTTTTGTTATTATGGGAATTTCAAAATATTGGCCAAAAATAAGTGCTCATCTAAAGAGTTATAACCATTTTAAGTTTTGCTACAACACTTATAATAATTATAAGAGATAAATATTCCTTAATTTTAACACACTTTGTGCATCAGGTTCGAGGGACCAAGTTACCTATCATCTACTAGTGGTGTACTATCATTTTCAATTGGTCTCGTTCGGGAAAGATTTTTTGTTGCACAGTCTTATAAGTGATAAACATTCCTTAATTCTAACACACTTTGTGCTTCCGGTTCAAGGGACAAAGGGTGTAGTGACCTATCATCTACCGGAATCCTAAACCCGATAACGGCCATACCAGGATTTCGAGCTATGTGGCTCGTCTTCCCCTTAACGGCAGATTTGGATAGGGCTGGGGTCACAAAATTACACTGTTTTGTCTATTCCCCCTCTGACAGGGTGTAACATCAATCTAGCTAGGTGACAATTATGGAGAGAAATATAAGTGGGACCTTTGAATGAAGGCTTTATCAAGACATGCTCCTATAATAATATATTCGATGTGTTACAAACGGAGTGACAAAATGAGTATACCCCCCATTCTATGGTGAAGGGTTTACAAATTAACAAACTACAAACATTTCTGGAGCAAACGTATTTTTTGGATGCAGAACAATTATCGATTCTGTTATCGAAAAAAGATAGATTTTATACAAAACTTCAATGTTCATTTAAATTCGCTCGGTCGCTAACTGGTTATTACGTACATATTTCATTCTAGTATTATCCGGCCCCCTCATATATCATCTTATCGCACTGTGAGCGTGTGAAGTGCAATAAAAACTCTATCTTTTCTAAATAAACAGTTACATTTAAATATTTGTTTTTACACAAGCCTCTAATATTTGCGAGATTAATTGCAAAGATTTCCTGTTCTTTCTGCTCACTCTATTTACACTAAGCAACAAAATGAAAATACTATCAAATCATTTCGTTTGCAATAATTTTTGTATATAGTAAAATTTGCAAATTTGGCACACTGGCAGCCCCATACCTAGGATCGGATGCAGAAGTCCAATCAGCCGGTCAGCTTAAACCATTGACCAATGAAACCGAAATAAATGAAAACAAACCGATTAATTTGATGACGACCTTTAGGTTCGAACAACAGACATGATTTGGATTCAGGAACTTGTGATCGCTTTTAGAACCACCGAAACTAGGCCTACTATGCACAGCGATGAAAAACTGTAATCGTCTTTTCATGGGCCTCTTTGAAACCAAATGGCCTGAGTCAGGAGAGTTTAGGAGGAGAGCGAGGCTATTAGAATAAATACTACATGCACCCAACCAATAATCGTATACTAAGAACATGTCGATGAGTTTGGGTCCTTCTGCTATCTCGGTAGTATTATACAAAATCAGTGTGCTCCCACGAATATGTTTTATACCGGATAAACAGTGCTAAAGAATAGCACGGTCTATTAAACTCAGTGTGGTTATCCAACTACAAATCCCTACGTACAATGTGTGATATATTGTCATTCAAGATGAAAATGCTTTGCAAGTATTCACAAACCGATGTCTTCGTAGAATATTAACCGCCTGACCCACAATGTCGAACGTTAACGTTCACATGACTTCTATTCAACAAACAGTACTAAAGAGTAGATTACCCAATTATCCATCAACTAAGGAGTAGATAACCCAATTGGACCTCTACTAAGGAGTAGATATCCCATCTGCCTCCGACTAAGCAGTTGATAACCCAACTGGTACTACACTAGAGAGTGGATGACCTAACTGATCGTCTAACTACTGAGGTGTAGATAATCCAACTGGTAGTAGAAAATCCAAATAGATGGTAGATAACCCAACTTGTCATACATATACGGGTGATCCATTTCGAGGTTCCCTATTTTTTAAAGAAAAAAAAAACCGAAAATTCAAATTGAGTGGGGAATGTTTATTATCATTTGAAAGAACATTTTTTGGCATTTATTTTTTGAAGATTATGTTTATCAAATGTTGGCCGCGGCTATGTCTCAGATGGTCCATCCGTTGAGTCCAATTTTCGATGACTCGTTCGAGCATTTCGATTGGAAACTGGCGAATGACACGCGTGATGTTTTGCTCCAAGGCCTGAATCGAAGCGGGTTTGTCCGCATAAACTTTAGACTTTACATATCCCCACAAGAAAAAGTCTAACGGTGTGATATCACACGATCTTGGTGGCCAATCGACCGGCCCAAAAGGTGAAATTATCTGCTAACAGAAGTGTTCTCTCAATAAATCCATTGATTGATGCGATGTGTGGGAAGTGGCGCCTTCTTGTTGAAACCAAATGTAGCCGAGATCACGAGCTTCAATTTCAGGCAAAATAGTCAGTTATCATGGCACGATAACGGTCGCCATTGACGGTTACGTTCTCACCGGCATCATTTTTGAAGAAATATGGACCGATGATTCCGGTACGTCGGATCGGGAATCGGTAAATGGCAAGAAGATAGCTCTTAACGAGAGCTAAAATATTGCTCATGGGTGTCAATGTCGTGGGTCGGCTGGAAAGTGTTTTTTTTTTTGATTAAAAAAATATGGACTTTGCGCAATTGGCGAACGATTATTTTGATAACAAAACTGAATAATTTGTAAACGTTGTTCAGGCGTAAGTATTTCCATGATGAAATGCCAAACAATACTTAACAAAAATAACATGACAGCATGACACGACTCACACGTGATCTGTCAAAAAAAAGGCTATTGAAAAAAGTATCTCTACTTAGATCACCCATTATTATCTACTGGTCCCAACTGGCCGCCCACTAAGGAGTAGAAACCCAACTGGTCCTCTACTAAGGAGTAGATAACCCAACTGGCCATCTACTAAGGGGTAGATAGCCCAGCTGGTCGTCAACTAAGGAGAAGATAACCCAACTGGTCGTCATATAAGGGGTAGATAACCCAATTGGTCCTCCACGAAGGACTAGATAACTAAATCGGTCGTCAACTAAGGAGAAGATAACCCCACCGGTCCTCCACTAAAAATTAGATAACTTAATTGACCGTCTAACTAATATGGAGCAGATAAACCAGCTGAACATCTAATAAGTATTAGATAAACTAACTGGTATTTTACTAAATCGTAGATAATCCAACTGCTCCTCTAGATGATGGATAATCCAACTTGTCATATATTAAGGAGAAGATAACCCAACTGGTCGTTTACCAATTGGTAGATTTTCAGCAATATTGTTTTATGCATTTAGCTTTACCCTACGCGAAATGAGGTGTCAATTTACCTAAGTCTACTGATCCTAAACTGATTAAATGTTTTCCTTATCTCTGACCGTATCACGTAGGCATTGATTGGTATCTGCTAATTCTAGTTAAGTGCGCCAAACAATATTACTGAGTGTGATCACACGACTGCATCAGATTTACATTCACTTTAGTATACGCCAAGTTGGGTTATCTACTTCCTTGTAGAGGGCCAGTTGTTGGGTTATCCATAACAGGGATGTAACGAATATTCGCATTCGCATATGCGAACGCGAATGTCGGAAATAACATACAATTGTCGGAAATAACATACAATTTTAGAAACAGTTTAGATTTGTTCGAACTGGCCACCTTTGGCACGAATTATGGCCTTCAAACGGCAGACAAAGCCATCACACGCTGCACGAAAGTGGCTCTGCGGTATTTTGCCCATTCCCGGCGAAGCGCCGTCTTGAGATGATCGATACTTTGGTATTTTTTAGTGCGAACCTTACTCTCTAAAATGCCCCAGGCGCAAAAGTCCAACGGATTGAGATCCGGAGATCTTGGTGGCCATTGTGCGGTAGAAATGAAGCGAGGAACCTCCTTTTTAAGCCATTCTTTGTTGACGCGTGCTGAGTCCTGTTGGAATGTCCATGGTCTGCGGCCGAAATGTTTGTCTGCCCAGGGCTTCAATACTGTCTTTAGGACATTTTCCCGATAATATTCGGCATTTATTTTGACATGGTCGATGAATACGAGCGGGGAGCGTTACGGCTGCCCACACCATTACCATCGGCGGCGCTTGAGTTCTGGTGGCCAATCGAAGGTGTAAATTTTCAGCTGACCTCTTTGGCAAGTAAACCCGATCATTTTGTTTGTTCACAAACTGCTCAATTTGGAATGGCTTCTCATCGGAGAAAACCAAATTCGGTAACTGGCCACTTTCGTGCAAGCGAAGCAACTTCTTGGCTCTTTCCAGGCTAACTTTTTTTTTTGTGCATCGGTGAGCTCTTGCACTTTTTGGAACTTCAATGGCTTTAGTCCAAGCTCATTTTTTAATATGTGTTGTATCCGTTCTCGCGATATGTTCAGCTCACGAGCAATTTTTCTACCACTGCGGCGTGGATTTCGATCAAATCTGGCCTTCACTTTTCGGATCATTTCTGGTGTTGTTACCGTTTTTTTTCGTCCACTTTTTGGACGCGGTGCAACACTGCCAGTATCACGGTAACGATCAATGGTACGAGAAACAAAAGATTTATTCACATTTAAATGCTGGAGGGCTCGAACTCCTTTGAAGATGACCAGGTGGGTGGTCTCCACCTTAGTAGGCGGCCAGTTCGGATTTCTATACATTAGTAGAGGAAGAACAGTGTTAACTACACCATAGTAGTGAACCAGCAGGATCAGTTTTCAAAGTTAAATGAATAAATATTAAATAGGTCAATTGCTTTTAAATGTGACTTATGCAGTATCTGACATTGAAGGGGCAGATGCTGTAGGTATACATTTAGACCAGTACTTTATTATGTCACAAGGTGGGAATTCATCATCTCCAATGACAAAGTTGTGTTAACGTTACCGGCAGTTTTCATATAAAAAAAACCAATCTGCGATCTGATCCCTATCCTTAATGGGCCTATGATACACACCAATCTCTACGGCATCAGATTAGAGATAGGTCTCACTGTAACCAGTACTGGTATCCATAGACTCCGATAAATTGGAACTTCACGTTCTTACTTTTTTTAAAATTTTTCTTGTTGCATAGTGTTATAAGATGTTGCAGTGCGTTCCATACAGCCACTTCTGTAATTCAAAGAGATTAAAGTAAAGTCGAGAACTATGATAATGATAATATTACTCGTATATGTATGTATATTTACATTCTTTACAGCTACAGTTTTATTAATGCATTCTCTTGCCACTCACCACATTATTACTTAACAAAAATGTTATCTCAAAATTGGAAACAAAAAATGCTCCTTCAGTAGTGTCACGTTTTAATCTCTGCGAAAAAAAATGTAAAATATATTACATGTATTCTCGCAGCTTAACTATCTGGAAAAACTCTACCCCTTTAGTTGGTGAACTAGTTTACGGTATAGTCAGTCGGTCGGTCGGATTTGAGCAATAAATGAAGAAAGTTAAAATGGCCGAAAAAAATGAGTTACAAATTTTAAATAAAACTCCCATTGGAATAATAACGGAAAAAAATGGCACACCGTTGCAACAACATACTTCTCAAAACGTTAGCAAAATTTTAGATTATTACGTTTAAAAGTATTTTTATTTGCCATGTATAGACCAAGTGATATCCTGAAAGAAATTCTGAAGATATTACACTTATTGTTTTGACTATAAATTTGAAAGTCTATTAAATTAATGGGATACAACGAAAATATGACAATCTGTTTGCATTATACATAGCTGATATTTGGTATAATAACATATTGGGTAGTTGAATGCCGATGGTCTGTATTTCCGGCATCACAGTAGAACATGACGGGATTGTTTGAAATGAACTGCCTGACTCACGATGTCGAACGTCCTGAATCACACGAGGCAATTTTTTTCCATGCATGTGTCAAAGTTTGAAGGAGAGAGGCCTCGTGTGATTCAGAACTAACGTTCGCAGGACTTCTATGCGAAAAACAGCTGATTTGCGACCAGTGATTTGTGTATACCAGTGCATAAAAATACTTGAAATTTTTAACAGGGTAATGCTTTTATAGCACCTACAGTCCCGGGCAAAATGGGCGTTATTACCACGCCCCCTTTTTGGTACCTCCCAAATTAACTATTCAACAAAACGTTAAAGCTTATAACATGGATTCCTGCACATACAAACACTTGAAATTGTGTACAGTGTAATGTTTTAATAATGTATTAAAAAATGGGCGTTATTGCCACGCCCATTTTGGTACCTCCCAAACAAAATTGTCAAAATGAAAAATGATTTATATTTAACATTTTTCCATAGATTTTTTTAAAATATGCCCTGTTTCCTTCGTTAGGTTGCTAGCATTAAAAACATGGAAAAAACAAATTGTTGCTATTTTTTCTATGTTTTATGTTTTTTTCGTGCTTGCAAAAAACGACGTTTTTAAAACAAAAATAAATTTTCTTCTAATTGTTTTAACGATAGTTACTAAACTTCAGTTCCTACGTGAATATGATGTTATCAGCATTTCTAGCCCTCATAATTTCCTTTAATGTAAATGGTATCCGGATTTATCGACCTTAGACTTCAAACAATATGGTTCAAATACTAAAGGTACCTTCCATGAAAATTGGAATTTTACGAGTAGAAAAACAATTTTTAAAACAAACCTTACCAGAAAAAAATTGGTTCTGTTTTCATAAAATATTATGATTCAATCTATACATAAAAAGTTTTTAGGTCTCGGACACAAAATAATTTTTTTTGTTGCATAGTATAAGTATATTAGGCATGTTTTCATTACAAGCTAGCACTTTTAGTTTAGCACTTTGCAACGAAAACAACTGACTTCCACTAACTGGCACATACGCAATAAGTGGCGGATTTTCACTATCTGGTAGCAATGGTGTCATGAGTTGCGAAGAAAGAACAGTGCGAAACAGACAAAAAATTCGTTAAAAGTATTTATAAAACATATATTTACTATTCTATGTTCAATTGTTTACACTCTTTTGCAAATATTAAAATAATTTCCCATTTTTTGTTCTTCTTCTTCCCGTTAATTCACAATAATTGATAAAATCTCTCCAAAAACGGGATGCCATATTGCTAAATATAGGGTGCCCAATCTGGCAACATCATACTCGATTAAGACATGAACACAAGCACCAAACTTCATCGGGAACTAATAGAGCTTATAAGCACTTATGGTGTACAAATTAAGCACTTATGGTGTAACGAAAACACGCCTATTGTTGCATAGTATATATTGTCTTTGTGTGGGTCGCTAATCAGCTGTTTGTCACATAGCAGTCATGCGAACGTTAACGTTTGGCATCGTGGGTCAGGCAATAAGACTACGGGCCTTATTCATAAAAAGTTAAAGAAGGTTTGAGGAACGTTTTAGCAGTGTTAAAACGTTCTTCAAACCTTCATTACATTTTTATGAATAAGGGCCTACATCTTTAAGCTCTTTATACATGTAATATAACTCAAAGCAGTTAGAACAACGCAAATAACGCTCTTAATAATACCCTACACCAGGGTATTATAAGTTTGTTTCATGGCAGATGTTTTTAACACCTAAAAATACTACCTTAAAGTATACCGATCGACTCAGAATCACTAGCTGAGTCGATTTAACCATGTCTGTCCGTCCGTCCGTCCGTCTATCCGTTTGGCCATCTTATGTTCGTTGAGTACAGGTGGCAATTTCACTCCGATCGTGCTGAAATTTTGCAGTTAAGAGACTTTCGCACATGGAAAGAATCCTATTGAAATTGGTAGAAATCGGTTTGGCACATGGTAGAGTTTATTGGTATATGGACCAACATTGCCGAATTTGAAGAAAATCGGTTCATATTTAGTTATAGCTATGCTTCACGAATTTTTAAGGTATAAATGCCAATGAAGAGCTATGCTACTAGTCTTCAACTAAGTTAACCTATGTCGACTAGTATCAAGAAACTCCACCCTGCTAAATTCAAAATGATTGAATGTGAAATACAGCTTCTGTAGCGCTTAAAGCCCAAATCGGAAGGAACATACATACATTTGGGAGCTATATCTAAATCTGAACCGATATCGAAAATTTTCAATAGGGTTCTTTGCTGGTATGAAAGGGTCCTTACTGCAAAATTTTAGCAAGTTCAGAGTGAAATTGCGACCTCTGCTTAACGACCAACTTAAGTTGGACATACGGACGGAAAGACATGGAGAAAGTGGCAAATCAATAACGATTTAAAGACCGAAATAGAAACAAACGAAAATAAAAAATGTTGTTGCATAGTGTCATAGGACAAAATGACTGTTGCATAGTGTCATAGGACAAAATGACTGTTGCATAGTGTAATTTGTAGAAAATCAGCGTCAAATTGTTACAAAAATATTTTGAAAATTTTTCTTATGATTTTTGTTTGAAAATTTTTAAAATCGATTTAATCAAATCTACAAATATATGTATATTTTACTACTATTTTTGATATCAAACACCCATAAAATTTACAAAAATTATATTTAGGATAATATTAAAAATTCCTAATATGTATTAACAATTCTCACTTATTTATCGATTCAACTTACAGGGACAATGGACACCGTTGTTGGCCTTTGCTGGATATTTTTCAACACTGGGTATAGCATTACCGGTGGGTTATTGCGTAGGAGCTATGAATAGTCCGGGAGAGGTAAGTGGTATTATTATTATATTTAAAAATATTGAAATTGAGATTTCAAAGTTGATATCTGTTATATTTTAGATGGAAATGTTGATGACATTAGTTTTTATATTTGAAATTTACTAAATTTCATTAGAAATTGAGATTTTCCCTTTGAAATTTTCGAAGTTTCATTACAAATTGAGATTTTATAAAGTTGAAATTTTACACTTCAAATTGATATTTTACATTTAAAATGTTCTACATTTCATTGGAAATTCAGATTTTACAATTGAAAATGATAAATTTCATTTGACATTGAGATTTTACATTTCAAATTGGGATTTTATATTTGTATTTTCGAAATTTCATTAAAATTTGTCATTATACCCTACACCACACTGTGGTACAGGGTATTATAAGTTTGTTTCACGGCAGATGTTTGTAACACCTTAAAATAACACAGCTAGACCCACCTTAAAGTATACCGATCGACTCAGAATCACTAGCTGAGTCGATTTAACGATGTCTGTCCGTCCGTCTGTCCATGTAAAGTTGTTCGTCGACTACAGGTCGTAATTTCACTCCGATCGTTCTGAAATTTTGCAGTTTAGAGTATTTCGCGGCTGTTAAGATCGCTATTGAATTTGGTTGAAATCGGTTCAGATTTAGATATAGCTCCCATATATATCTTTCGTCCGATTTGGCCCTTTAGTCCTATAGAAGCTGTATTTTACATCCGATCGGTTTGAAATTTAGAATGGTAGAGTTTCTTGATCCATGAACCAACACTGCTGAATTTGAAGAAAATCGGTTAAGATTTAGCTATAGCTCCCATATATATGTTTCGTCCGATTTGGCCCTTTAGTCCTATAGAAGCTGTATTTTACATCCGATCGTTTTGAAATTTAGAAAGGTAGAGTTTCTTGATCCATGAACCAACATTGCCGAATTTGAAGAAAATCGGTTCAGATTTAGATATAGCTCCCATATATATCTTTCGTCCGATTTGGTCCTTTAGGTCTATAGAAGCTGTATTTTACATCCGATCGTTTTGAAATTTAGAATGGTAGAGTTTCTTGATCCATGAACCAACATTGCTAAATTTGAAGAAAATCGGTAAAGATTTAGCTATAGCTCCCATATATATGTTTCGTCCGATTTGGCCCTTTAGTCCTATAGAAGCTGTATTTTACATCCGATCGTTTTGAAATTTAGAATGGTAGAGTTTCTTGATCCATGAACCAACATTGCCGAATTTGAAGAAAATCGGTTCAGATTTAGATATAGCTCCCATATATATCTTTCGTCCGATTTGGTCCTTTAGTCCTATAGAAGCTGTATTTTACATCCGATCGTTTTGAAATTTAGAATGGTAGAGTTTCTTGATCCATGAACCAACATTGCCAAATTTGAAGAAAATCGGTTAAGATTTAGCTATAGCTCCCATATATATGTTTCGTCCGATTTGGCCCTTTAGTCCTATAGAAGCTGTATTTTACATCCGATCGTTTTGAAATTTAGAGTGGTAGAGTTTCTTGATCCATGAACCAACATTGCCGAATTTGAAGAAAATAGGTTAAGATTTAGCTATAGCTCCCATATATATGTTTCGTCCGATTTGGCACTTTAGTCCTATAAAAGCTGTATTTTACATCCAATCGTGTTGAAATTTAGAATGGTAGAGTTTCTTGATCCATGAACCAACACTACCGAATTTGAAGAAAATCGGTTAAGATTTAGCTATAGCTCACATATATATGTTTCATCCGATTTGGCTCTTTAGATCCAATCGTTTTTATACCCTACACCACACTGTGGTACAGGGTATTATTTAAGTATAAAATGTCCCAAAAGTAAATTTATGTAAACAATTTATACATGAATTACAAAATTTATATATCAGAGTTATTCAATATTACGAGAGTGGTGTAGGGTATTATATAGTCGGCACCGCCCGACTTTAGCCTTTCCTTACTGGTTTTACATTTAAAGTTGTCTAAAATTCCTTCGGAATTGAAATTTTATAGCAGAAAATTATTCGATTTTATTTGCGAATGAGACTTTACACATTTTAAACTGCCTAAATATATGTATGAAATTGTGATTTTTAAATTTTTAATTGTCTAAATTTAGTTTGTAATTTAAATTTTGCATTTGAAATTAAGATTTTATATTTTGAATTACAAAGTATCCATTTTATATTAAAAAAAAACGATTTATAATTGCGATATAATTATATTTTAAATTGAGATTATACATTTAAAAATGACTAAAAATCAATTGAAATTGAGATTTAACACCTGAAATTTGATAAATTTTACTTGAAATTGAGATATTAATTTAATAAAATTAAATTTGAAATAGTTTAAATTCCGTTTTAAATAGAGATTTTCCATATGATGTTGTCTAAATTTCATTTCAAATTGAGATTTTATTTT
This sequence comes from Eudasyphora cyanicolor, assembly GCA_963930755.1. Classification (NCBI taxonomy): domain Eukaryota; kingdom Metazoa; phylum Arthropoda; class Insecta; order Diptera; family Muscidae; genus Eudasyphora; species Eudasyphora cyanicolor. The sequence continues at coordinate 60,856,135 of OZ005737.1, forward strand.
TTAAATATCAAAATTTCGTTGGAAATTTGCAAATTCCACATTAAATTGTCTACATGTCCTTTTAAAAGGTGATTTTATATTAGAAATTGAGATTTTACATTTAAAATTTTATAAATTTCATTTAAGAATGAAATTTTATAATTTTTTATCTTATTTTCTTAATAAAATTTTAATTTTATTATTAAATTGTATTTAAAATTGAGATCTTACAGTTGAGATCTGTTCATCTGTTAAATTTCATAAGAAATTGAGATTTTACATTTGAAATTTAAATTTTAAAATTGAGATTTATGGTGTTTTCTTTTGTGCCAAAAAATGCTACATTTTTTATGCCTTTCGCCTCAAAAATGCCTTTTTGTCTTCGATTGTAAATAAATGCTGCACTGTGAAAGGGTTTCGTTTTCTTTTGTGAAAATGTCGCACTTGCACGGGGCAAAATTTCAACATTTCAGCCCTGTATTTAATCGAAGGGGTAGACGCTACCCTACAAAACAGATGTTTTTTCGGCGTCGAGCGAATCGCCTAAATAACCGCGTGTGTCCGTGCGTGCTTTTTTATAATGAAGTTTGGTCAGATGCTTTAGTTCAGATTCACACTTGCAAATTTTTTTATGCAATTCTCTTTTGAAGTTGCATTTGCGTTCAGATAACGTATTACGTTTCGACAATTTTATTTTCGTCGTTCATTAAAATTTATTAAATTCATTAAATTTCATTAAAATGTATGTCGCAAAAATTAACATTTGTTGAACCGAGCACAAAACTACGAATATTAAATAAAAAGGAATGCGGAAAAGTCAAAAAAAAATCACTGCTTCACAGCGAAAGAAAACACAAAACGCATTGCAAAAAATTGCAAGAACGGAAGACTTTTTCCCCCCCACAAGCACTGCAAATCAGCGGGGAAAAATTGCAAGTGTGAATACGAACTTATTTAGGCGGCGCCGTGGAGTATTCTTTGTTTTTAGTTTACTTTTAGTGAGTTAAAAGGCTACTTTTTTGCATTTTTGTTATCGATTTTGACCATAAAAAATGCAGCAGTGTAGGTGAAGGTGTAGGCGACATTATTAAAATTCTGCTCTCTGACAGGGCAACATCTTTTTTTAGAAAAGAAAACACCATTAGTTGTTAGATTTTTTTTGTAAAAAACTCAATCAAATTCTGATTTTATGTTGAAATTGTCTAAATTTCATTTAGAATTGAGATGGCACATTCTACATTTGAAATTGAGATTCTACATTTGAAATTGAGATTCTACATTTGAAATTGAGATTCAACATTTGAAATTTCCTAATTTCTATTTTAAATTTACAAAAATTGCTTAAATTATATTTTTAAAATGAGATTTTACATTCGATATTATATAATTTAAAATATTGATTTATTTGTTAAAATCCTTTTGATATTGAGACTTTTCATTTGAAATTGGGTAAATTGTATTTATTATGTATTTAATTAATATTTAAAATTAGAATATTTCAATTTTAAAATGAGAAAATTCAATTTGTAATTGTGAAAATTCTATTTGAAATTAGGACTTTACATTTGAAATTGTATTAATTTCATCAGAAACTATATATAGGGTGATCTAAGTAGAGATACTTTTTTCAATAGCCATTTTTTGACAGATCACGTGTGAGTCGTGTCATGCTGTCATGTTATTTTTGTTAAGTATTGTTTGGCATTTCATCATGGAAAGACTTACGCCTGAACAACGTTTACAAATTATTCAGTTTTATAATCAAAATGATCGTTCGACAATTGCGCTAAGTCAATTTTTTTTAAAATCCAAAAAACACTTTCCAGTCGACCCACGACCTTGACACCCATGAGCAATATTTTAGCTCTCGTTAAGAGCCATCTTTGTTCCATTGACCGATTCCCGATCCGACGTACCGGAATCATCGGTCCATATTTCTTCAAAAATGATGCCGGTGAGAACGTAACGTCAATGGCGACCGTTATCGTGCCATGATAACCGACTATTTGATTCCTGAAATTGAAGCTCGAGATCTCGGCGACATTTGGTTTCAACAAGACGGCGCCCACACATCGCATCAATCAATGGATTTATTGAGAGAACACTTCGGTGAGCAGATAATTTCACGTTTTGGGCCGGTCGATTGGATCGTGTGATGTCACACCGTTAGACTTTTTCCTCTGGGTATATGTAAAGTCTAAAGTTTATGCGGACAAACCCGCTTCGATTCAGGCCTTGGAGCAAAACATCACGCGTGTCATTCGCCAGTTACCAGTCGAAATGCTCGAACGAGTCATCGAAAATTGGACTCAGCGGATGGACCATCTGAGACGTAGCCGCGGCCAACATTTGATAGACATAATCTTCAAAAAATAAATGCCAAAGAATGTTCTTTCAAATGATAATAAACATTCCCCATTCAATTTGAATTTTCTGTGTTTTTTTCTTTAAAAAAGTAGGGAGCCTCGAAATGGATCACGCTTTATTTTGTGCCCTAAATGCAATTTCGATTTTAGCTTTGTCATATATGTTAGGATTTTTAAACCTTTCGGCAGTCCTGAAATATAAGTTTTGGTTCTGAGACCTTCTTTTAACTTTTCGTCATTGCTATCCTTAATAATTTGTTGATCGTTCTTTTCGGAAATGCATTCTTTGTCAATATATTTCTTATTCTCTTCTTAAAGACTTCTTGAAAATTTCAACTGGAAAATTTCAATGGTAAAAACTCAATTTTAAGTGACATTTTCTCAATTCCTATTGAAAATCATATAATTGACTGTAACATCCGATAACAAATATTGTCTATGTACGAGTATATACTATAGTACTAATACGATTTTCTTATAGTTCATGCGGCAATGGTGTAATGAAACCTTAATCCTCAGATATGATATGCATTTATCAATGCAAGGACTTGATCTTTTATGGTCTGCCATAATTTCCATATTTCTGGTGGGTGGAGCTGTGGGATCATATGCAGGTGCAATTTTGGCCAACAAATGCGGAAGGTATGATAATTGTTGTCATATTTTCTAATAATACGCATTAATCTGTTTATAAATTTTATAGGAAACGATGCGTTTTAATTTGTGGTATTCTCTTCATTATCGGCGGAGTGGGTTTCTACCTGTGTCGCCTGTGTAATTTTGTTGAAATGCTTGTGGTTGGACGTTTCTTAGTGGGTCTAGCATCGGGCTTGTCAACGACATCATTGCCAATGTATCTTAGTGAAATAGCTCCGCTAGCTTTACGTGGTACATTGGGAGTTTTCTGTCCAGTCGGAATGACGGCTGGCGTCGTTGTTGGACAGATATTTAGTTTACGGAGCGTTTTTGGAAGTGAAGAAAACTGGCATATTGCCATAAGTTTGTTCACTGTACTCGTTGTAATATGCTTTGTACCATTCATTCTCTATCCGGAGAGCCCAAAATGGTTGTCGGCAGTCAAAGGTGATCGTGAAGAAGCTGAACTGCAGCTGAGGCGTTTGAGGGGCAATAATATTCAAGCCGATGTCTTTGCCAAAGAAATGGAGGGAATGGATGCCGAGGCAAGTCTGGGGGAAGAGGCAAAAGGTTACTGGGATGTTTTAAAGGATAGTAAACTAAGGCTGCCATTAATAATTGTGTGCGTTTATCAAGGCGGCCAGCAATTGTCGGGTATTAATGCGGTAAGTACTGAAATAATATGTACACTCAAAGTATAATATGTACACTCAGAAGTATGTTAGTAGACACAGCAAAAAATGTGACTAAAACAACAGATTTTCAGACGAAAAAAAGAGAGAGCCGAAAATGTCTGCAGATACAGCAAACTCATGTTTCCTACAATTTCCATTAGTCCTGAATCACTCGAGGCAATTTTTTCGAAACAATTGTCAAAGTTTGTAGGAGATGGCTTTTTCCGCCTGCCTCTCTCTCCTACAAACTATGACACTTGCTTGGAAAAAATTTCCTCGTGTCATTCAGCACTAATCAAAATTTCTATTATAACTAGCAGCATTATAACTGTTTGGCATCGCAGGAGGTGTAGAGTCTGCGATAGATGTATTCAGCCCGAATCTGAAAAACATGCACGATTTGTACGTACTAAAACACACCCGCGACTTTGTATTACTTCGTAGAGGATGGTTAGCCATTTTCAAGAGCTTATATCGATCACATTGATTCCTGTGCTTCTCCGCATTCTATCAATACTTTGCAGTTGCCCCTCATAGGAATAAACCGGTCCTAGAAAGGCCGAACACAGTGTATCCAGACGTCGTTTCCTCAATGCGGGACGGTAACAAAGAAGGTGATCAATGCTCTCAATTTCCTCCTCATCTGCACAGATTCTGCAGAAGTAAGATAATTGGACTCAAATCCCAACCCGTTTGTCAGAACTGACACTAACATAGACATTCATTTCCTCTCTAGTGTGAGGAGATATTTGGAACTTATTTGTAGCCGTGCTACCACAGAAGGGGTGATGAGCGTTCGTATCTGCGCCAATTATCAGCACAGAATCATCAGAAGTTGCTTCCTGAAGACAGCTGACAGTACTACCACATCTTCATAAGGCAAGTAACTGGAAATCACCCAGTATCTCCGATTACCTATCTCTAGACTGGCAGCTGTTTGGTCTTTATCACTAAAATTAGATAAGAGAATAAGGTTTAGATCTTTCCTGGCCAAAATGCAAGATTCCCAGTTGGCCACTATCCGTCCGAAGATATCCATTCGTCATTGGAAATATATGGTACCGCTTTTGTGTTAGATCTTGAGGCTTCGAGACGACACGGCGGTAACAACGTCTGATACCTATCCTTCAGTAGTGGGGGATATGTCATGCCTGATTTATAGAACAGAATTAAGTCTCGAATACATAATGCAGGGAATTCCATTTACCCGCTGCATGCGAGGAAGGGATTCGACATTAAGGATCAAACTGATCTGCCGCATTTGACTATCCGCCTTACCGGATTGCAAACTCTGAGCAACTCGAGAACTCACCCACTCGAGCTCAAACAGCCTTATACAAGTCTACATCACCCGAAGCTGGCAACTTTACTCTCCCCTGATACCATCCTACATTGTTGCTGATTGATGGGGTGACCAGCATCTCACTGAGGACAGCGAGGTTTTGAGCCATAATAGAAGATTGCAGATGGCTCCTTTTTTCCTACTTCTGTCTATAAAAGCCATTATTATGCTCTCCTTCGCACTTCATTGCAGAACTTGTGGCTGCAGGGTCGTGGCATATTCGGACGACGTTGCAATCGCAGTGAGTGGCAAATTCGAACAAGACAGAATTGGTTCTCTTTACTAGGATGAATAAAGTCCCACATGTGGACCCTCCACCTCGGATAAATGGAACAGATCTAGTCTTTTCTGAAAGTGCAAAATATTTAGTTATAATTCTAGATAGAAAACTGTTATTTAGACTTAACGTATTGGAACGTGTAAGGAAGGCCAACGTCGCCTTATATTCCTGCAAAAAGGCTGTAGGGTCGCGGTGGGGTCTCTCTCCTAAAATCGTCCACTGGATATATATAGCAGTAGTTCGTCCTATACTGCTATACGGCATTGTGGTATGGTGGACGGCAACTGACAAACTAACCATCACCAACCTACTAACAAAGGTTCAGAGAACTGCCTGCCTGAGCATAAGCGGAGCCTTAAGGACTACAGCGACCGAGTCTCTACAAGCCCTACTCCATATACTGCAGATTAATATTGTTGCGAGAGAAGTTGCAACCAAAGCGGCAATAAGATTAAACTGCCTATCAATGTGGAGGTACAAAAACTACGGTCACATGAGGATATCAAAGTGTAGTGCTATGGTAATCGACCGAGTGGACTATATACCAACGGTGTACACCTTCTAGAGAAATTACATCACTATGATTCCCGCCAGAGATTAATGGGTTGGCAGAATACGAGGTAATAGAAACCATCTCCACTTTTACACGGATGGTTCGAAGCTTGATGAAAAGGTTGGCTTCGGAGTACACTGTGCAGAGCTTAGATTGGATATAGCTCACAGACTACCAGATACCTGCAGTGTCTATCAAGCCGAAATATTGGCAATATGGGAAGTAGTCAAGTGGCTGAGTCGCAACATAGTAACCAACACTGGCGTTGTAATTTACTCGGACAGCCAGGCTGCCATCAATTGTCTGGAGGCAACATCCCTAAATTCACAAACAGCCCTCGACTGTCGCAGATCTCTTAACGAGATGGCTGAGCAGTTTAACATACACCTCATATGGGTGCCTGGGCATAGGAATATCCCGGGGAACTGCAAAGCCGATGAACTTGCTAGGAAAGGGACGACATTACAAATTCTCGAAGAATTTGCATATATTGGTGCGCCACTATCAACGTGCAATCTTTGGCTTAGGCAAGAGGCAATCAGGCAGTCAAACGAAAGATGGTCAGAAATCGGCACCTGCAGAGTAGCTAGACAAATCTAGCCAAGGTATGACCTGAGAAGATCAAAATAGCTCCTCGCACTAGAGAGGCAAAGATTGTCTACGTTAGTATCAGTTCTGAAGGGACACTGCTTGATCGGCGAACACGCCAAAAGATTGGGTATTGACTCTAATGACTTCTGCAGAAGCTGTGGAGATGAGGAGGAAGTGGAGAGCATTGAGCACTTGCTATGCGACTGCCCCGCTCTGAGTAAACGACGACTGGACATACTGGGGTCGGCTTTTCCAGGCAGCCTAACAGATCTTTCCAGTACCGATATTCGTACTATCGACAAATTTGTATATCAAACAGGTTGGTTTCGATGAGGGGCATTTCAGCCTGTGGTAACACTAGGGACCTAAACTGGTCTATGTGAGCTTGTATAAAAAATACGGCTGCCACCCTAAACCTAAGAGTCCAAAGATTATCGCTGCCTGAAAATCATACACCAATGGACACGAGGTCGCATTGCACCCCGGTGTTAGAGGTGTTTTTAAGCAACACCACTACTTGGAAGATCATTTGGCTTTACCCAGGACGAGTAAGCGATCTACCATTACACCACAGCCTCGGTTTCTTTATCATCCGGCTTTCTGTAACATATTCTCTTCATATCAGCTGCTGGTATGTCGATAGGTATGGCATGATTTGCGTCTTCCTATTCTTCCACACAGCTTGGGCACATAGGCAAGCTATCATGTCCAAATCTGTGCAGACACTGCTGGAAGCCCTCATGATCTGCACGGAACTGTGTCGGGTGCTAATGCGTCTTCTCCTCCTTCCACACAGCTTGGGCACATAGGCGAGCTATCCTGTCCAAATCAGTACAGACACTGCTGGAAGCCTTCATGATCTGTAAGGAGCCGTATCGGGTAATAATTCGTGTCACCATACTCGTGATATACAGATATATTTGGGATACGGGCGAGTTCCTTTCATAGACAAATCCCATCGACCCAGCTCAATAATATTCGCTCTTCCTGGGATGCTTTGGGTCTCTCATTTTTATCCTCAGGTTTTCTGTCATATATCCTCTTCATATCGGCTGCTAGTATGTCAATAGGTATAGGCCCTACAACCACACCAGTAGCTTTCTACAGTACGATTCTATACCCACAAATCATACGAATATATTTTAGTCTGTGTATAGACGCTAACATTTTTATTGTATGACTTCAGCTCCATTGCACATGAGAGTTGATTGCTTTTTCTAATAGTTTGTGTCTCGCAAGTCTAGGATCTCATAAGCTTGGTAGCAGGTAAGTTTGGGTAAGGATTACAGCGACTGAGTCTCTACAAGTCCTACACCATATACAGGCGATTAACATTGTGGCGAGCGAAGCTGCAACTGCCTTTCAATGTGCAGGTACAACAACTATGGCCGCATGAGGATATCACAGTGCAGTGCTATGGTAACCTACCGAGCCGACTAAACACCAACGGTGTACACCTTTGAGAGGAAGTTCACCTCTAAGATAGCTCTCAGAGAGAAATGAGTTGGCAGAATTCCAGCTTATAGAAACCTTCTACTCATCTATACGAATGGTTCTAAGCTTGATAATAAGGTTCGCTTCGAAGTACGCTGTAAATAACTTAGTTTTGATTATAGCTGCAGTATATATCAAGCCGAAAAAATGCCAATAAGGGAAATTGCCAAGTGGCTAAAACTCAATATATTCATTTACTCAAACAGCCTGGCTGCCATCAATTCTCTGGAGTCCACATCCCTAAATTCACAAACAGCCCTGGACTGGCGCATATCTCTTAACTTGATGACCTCATCCTTGCCGGGGAGGCCTGTGTTTTTACAGCCTGCTCACTGATATACTCTATGTGAGCTCTAAATCTCATCCTATTGTCTAGCATAACATTCCAATACTTGAGCGGACGGGTAAATCGAAAGACCGCAACGATAACATTTACTTATGTACTCTGTTTTCTTCCCGTTTGAAAAGAGGACGGCTTCGCTTTTGTGGGCAGCCAGTCGTAAGCCATACACCAGTTTAATAACCGTTTTAGTGGCAGTCGATCTACTGAGTGAGAGCTTATAATATTGGAAACTGTTTAAATTAGTCATAGCTTAAAAACTTGTACAATATTTTAATCCTGTGTCCGTGTGTTTATTTCAATAATTTTTCAATATTTTACTTTTAAACAATTTCTTTTCTGTATTTTATCTTTTGTAGATATTTTACTATTCAGTGTCCATATTCCGCCGGGCCGGTATATCTGATCAGGCAGCTGAATGGGCTAATTTGGGAGCAGGATCTTTGAATCTGGCGACATCTCTATTGGGTCCTATGCTAATGGCTCGGGTAAATCGTAGACCATTGATGCTTTTTTCATCAGCATTTTGTTCTTTGTTCCTTCTAAGTTTTGCCTTAATGCTTTACTATATAGTAAGTTTGTAGCAAATACTTGAAAGAGTCTGATGGATAAGTGATAAATTTTCTTTGCAGGATAGTGTAGAGTGGTTTGGCATAGGCTGCATTGCCTGCATATTTCTTTATATATTTGCCTTTCAATTCGGAGTTGGCCCAATTCCCTTTTTCATTGGATCAGGTGAGTAGTAGCCGCTATATTATACTACGGCAGTTTTAATTTATTTTTACATGTTATATGTTCTTTCAGAGTTATTTGAAGTAACTCCTAGACCGGTGGCAATGGCTTTGGGTAGCCTAGCGTCGTGGACCTGCAATTTCACCGTTGGTATGGCATTTCCAACTTTGCAAAATATGTGGGGCTCATTCTCTTTTCTACCGTTTTCGATCATGTGTTTCATAATGTTTTTACTAACAAAGTTCTATTTACCCGAGACGAGGGGACGTAACCCTTCAGAAGTTGCTCAAATAACTGCCAATGGATTCCATTCGAAAGTGTTAAAAATTTCTTCCTAAATATTGGGACGAAGTAAATTGATCAGAGTAAACTTTCAATCAATGCATACCCTGTATTCGGGTACATAATTAATTTTAATATTATGACGAAAAATAAATAATTACCACAACAAGTTATTTTCTCTAGGGCTCTTATGTAAGGAGTTATAGCCATATAAAAATAAGATTATAACATAGACTATATAAAAATAAGATTATAACATAGCAAGTGCTAAATGATCTCCACTTCTTCCTCATCTCCACAGCTTCTGCAGAAGTCAATACCCAATTTTCTGGCGTGTTCGCCGATCTGGCAGAGTCCCGTCAGGACTGATACTAACGTAGACAATATTTTCATCTTTAGTGCGAGGAGGTATTTTGACCTTCTCAGGTTGTATCTTGGCCAGATTTGTCTAGCTACCCTACAGGAGCCGATTTCTGTTCATCTTTCGTTGGACTGCCTAATTGCCTCTTGCGTAAGCCAAAGCTTGCACGTGGATAGTGGCGCACCAATATATGCAAACTCTTCGAGAATTTGTAATATCGTCCTTTTCCTTGCAACTTCATCGGGATATCCCTATGCCCAGGCACACATACGAGGTGTATAATAAATTGCTCAGCCATCTCGTTAAGAGATCTGCGGCAGTCGAGACTGTTTGTGAGTTTAGGGCCAGGGATGCCAACTTAGTGCTTTTCACACCAGATTTAGTGCTTTTCAGACCACTCAATACGCGAAAAGTTGTCAGTTGGTGCCAAATAAAAAAAAGCACTAACTGTACGCTTTTCACATTTTTCATTAGTGCTTTTGACGCTTTTCGTACATTTGTCAAAACAAATCTGGTAACATAAAGAAATTAGACTATTTTGCTACACCATATGTATGTACATCAAGATTTGCTATCATACTCCACAATTTGCATCAAATCTTTACGAAATTTGGCATAGAAATGTTGATGGAGCCAATAATAAACTTTGGCAAATTTTATGAAATTTGTGGCAGGTTTAGATATATCCGTCATATATACTGATATACCAATTTTGGGTCTAAGCGCCATAGAATACCCGTTTCTCATCAGATCTATAAGTATATACAATTTAGTATACAACAGTTCCTTGAACCAGAAATGGACACATCAAATTTAAAGAAAATTGGTTCAGATTTAGATGTAGACTCCATAACATATATTTCCCACTGTTGAACGTAGACGCTTTAAATTTTTCTACTAATGTTGAAAAATTTTACGAAAATAGGTTCAGAATTAGGTATGTCCCCTGTATATTTTTATATCTTGATTTTGAATCTATGCGCCTTAATATAAAAATATTTGAAAATTTTTCTCGTTAAGAAAACAATTTTGATAAAATTTGAAAAAACTAATTTCTTTTTATTCTGCTCTAATGTGGGCGGATATAATGTTGTCGTCTCTTCCGACTAAAGCAATATTATAGTTTAGTGCTTTTTTGCGCTTTTTCAATTTTTCATTACGCTTTTGCTTCGGAAAAAGTTGGTATCACTGTTTAGGGCGAATTGATGGCAGCCTGTCTGTCCCAGTAAATGACAACGCCAGAGGGAGTTATAACAAACATTTATATTTTTGGGGCCTTTTTCATAAAAAGTTAAAGAAGGTTTGAGGAACGCTTTAGCAGTGTTAAAGCGTTCTTCAAACCTTCATTAAATTTTTATGAATAAGGGCCCAAGGCCCAAGGCCGATGAATATTTTTCTGTAAAAATGTCGATTTAAAAATGTTTTCAATTTAACTTGAGAATGATCTTTCCGATTTTAAACATAAAAAATCCCAAAAAAAGATAAAATGTCCACAAAATTGGTTTCTTTATCTCAAATGTTAGCATTTTTAAAGAAATTATATAAAACAAAATCTGTAATGTTTTGAAATTTTTGGCAACAAATTTGAGATCACAAATTTTGTATTTTGCTCTTAGGCGCTTATTTAGAAATTTAGTTTTGCTATAAAATTACATTTAGTTATAGACATTTTAAGTTTCGTTTTTTTAACTCTAAGGGCCACCAACAATAAATAAATAATCTAGGATTAAGAGCTAACTACCGGTTTTAGCTGTCAAATTCCATACAATTTAACTTTCGTTAGCTCTAACGCTCGGTTATTTTGTTTTGTGTTAATGGGGGTAAGGCGTTTATTTAAGGTGTTGTAGCCATTTTAAGTTTTGATATAAAATTTTAAAATAGAACAAAAAATAAGTTCGTCATTTTCCCCTTATGCACTATGCAAAAAAAAAGTTTTTTTTTGTGTCCGAGACTTAAAAACTTTTTTATGTCGATTGAGACATACTCAGCAATAGAATCCGAGGATCAGCAAGACCAACAAGAGTGCGAGTGGACTGCGAGCGTCGCTATCTTGTTGACTGGGAGATCCACAATAAGCTGGGCCATTAACAGCTGCTAGCCCTTCAAGTCACCTGGACTAGACGGAACCAACATGACTGCAATAAGGGGAAGTCTACAGAATCTTCCCTGCATGAACCTGTGAGCACTATCGAATCGTCCCTGCAATTCACCATGGTGGCATTTCTTGACATAGAAGGGGCTTTTAACAACAATCACTCAGATGCGGTAATTACGTCACATATAAAAGTTAACTCAAGTTTGATTAGACTAATTCAGCCTGCTCAACAAAAGACGCATAACAGCATGTCTTGGATCCACAACTCTTACAAAGTTTGTAAACAGAGGGACCCCACAAGGAGGAGAAATGTCTCCACTAATTTAGAACCTAGCGCTGAATTAAATACTGCTCGATCTAGAACGTTGTGGCTGCAAGGTCGTGGCATATGCGGACGACGTGGTAATCGCAGTGAGTGGCAAATTCGAAAACGTTCTCCGAGACATTCTACAGGTGGCTCTGAACAAATTGGCTAGATGGGCTAGAAGCAGCTGTTTGGACGTAAACCCAAACAAGACAGAATTGGTTCTCTTTACTAGGATGAACAATGTCCCACATGTGGACCCTTCACCTCGGATAAATGGAACAGATCTAGTCTTTTCTAAAAGTGCAAAATTTTTAGGAATAATTCTAGATAGAAAACTGTTATGTAGACTTAACGTATTGGAACGTGTAAGGAAGGCCAACGTCGCCTTATATTCCTGCAAAAAGGCTGTAGGGTCGCGGTGGGGACTCTCTCCTAAAATCGTCCACTGGATATATATAGCAGTAGTTCGTCCAATACTGTTATACGGTATTGTGGACGGCAACTGACAAACTAACCATCACCAACCTACTAACAAAGGTTCTGAGAACTGCCTGCCTGAGCATAAGCGGAGCCTTAAGGACTACAGCGACCGAGTCTCTACAAGCCCTACTCCATATACTGCCGATTAATATTGTGGCGACCGCAACGACCTATCAATGTGGAGGTACAAGAACTAAGGTCACATGAGGATATCAAAGTGTAGTGCTATGTTAACCGACCGAGTGGACTATATACCAACTGTGTACACCTTCGAGAGAAATTACATCACTATGATTCCCGCCAGAGATGAATGGGTCGGCAGAATACCAGGTAATAGAAACCATCTCCACTTTTACACGGATGGTTCGAAGCTTGATGAAAAGGTTGGCTTCGAAGTACACTGTGAAGAACTTAGTCTGGATATAGCTCACAGACTACCAGATACCTGCAGTGTCTATTAAGCCGAATAATGGCAATATTGGAAATCGCCAAGTGGCTAAGTCGCGACATAGTAACCAACACTGGGGTTGTCATTTACTCGGACAGGCTGCCATCAATACTCTGAAGGCCACATCCCTAGATTCACAAACAGCCCTCGACTGCCGCAGATCTCTTAACGAGATGGCTGATCAGTTTTATGTACATCTCATATGGGTGCCTCGGCATAGGGATATCCCGGGAAACTGCAAAGCCGATGAACTTGCTAGGAAATGGTCGACATTAAAATTCTCGAAGAATTCTCATATATTGGTGCGCCACTACACACATGCAAGCTTTAGCTTAGGCAAGAGGCCGTCAGGCAGTCCAATGACAGATGGCCGCAATCGATACCTGGAGGCTACCTAGACAAATATGGACAAAATACGACCTAAGAAGGTCAAAATATCTTCTTGTACTAAAGAGGAAAATATTGTATACGTTAGTATCAGTTCCGACGGGACACTGCCTGATCGGCGAGACGCCAGAAGATTGGGTATTGACTCAAATGACTTCTGCAGGAGCTGTGGTGACTTGCTATGCGACTGTCCCGTTTTGAGTTAAAGACGACTGTACATACTAGGGTCTGGACAGTCTAGCAGATCTTTCCGATACCGATATTCGTACTATCGTTAAATTTGTATATCAAACAGGTTGGTTTCGATGAGGGGCATTTCAGCCCGTGGTAACACTAAGGACCTAAACTGGTCTATGTGAGCTGACATAAAAAAACGGCTGCCAGCCTAACCTACCCTGAAAAAATTGATTGTCAAAACCCTTTCTTGACATACTGTACATATATATTTATACTTATCACATTATATGTACACTATGGTATCACCAAAAAAAAAATAAATAATAAGATGTGTTATCCCGGAGCGAGTAAGTTGTCAGGTATGAACGAATATAAATTTCAACGAGTAGGACTTCAAAGAGTGAGTTTTTCCGCGGATTTCGGACCGATTTCCCCAAATTTTTTGTAAATGTCACAATTAAAAAATTAATATTAATCCATTAGCGCAAAAAAAGTTGAAACTATTGTAAGATTTGTTATTACTTTGCGTATATCAACTGTGGGAAATCCTGCCTCAGTAGTCTTTGTCATATTCTACTACACGTAGCTTGTCGGTACGGTTGTCGTTGATTGTGGTGTATCGCTCGTTCAATAGATAACAAATTGGCGTATCGGGAAGTTATATTATATTTCAGAAGTGGGATACCCGGAATTTTTTTTTCCAACAAAATTGTGAGAAAAACTGGAATTAAAATCAAACTTTTAAATTTTTTTTGAGCAACGTCGGGATTGTTCTTCGTATATAGAAGGGCTAAGGAAACATGTCACAAACAAAAGATTTAGTTCCTGATAATGATGGGGATTCTGCGGATGTCCGTTCGGAATCCGAGGGAAGTTCCCATGGAATTCCCAGTCCAGCTGGTGCAATGTAGTGCGGTATTGAGGAGTGCAGAGATTCGGGTCTGTTCTGTAGCAAGGTGATTTGAAATCACGGTGATTTTAAAATCACCGGTGACTTACAATCACTGTTGGAGTTCGAAATCGCCCGGTTTATTATTCATAGCCTCTCAAAAAAGATTGTTCGAAATACGTTCGGGTGATTTCGAACTCCAAAAGTGATGTTAAGTCGCCGGTGATTTTAAAACCGATAAAATTATAAGTCGGGGCTAAAGTGCAGTTTACCGGGGGCATCACGAAAATTGAAAAAAGTAGCCTATCCCGTTCAGTTTGGTCCAAAAGTTACGAAAATTATGTTGAAAATTGGGGCTCGGACCCATGGGGCCCTCAGGACCAAAAAATGGACCCGGCATAGTCAATATTATACTCAAACGAAAGGTAACGCCACGTAGACCCTAAATATGAAAAAGTGGATCCAGTAGCCCCCTAGGGTCCAAAATTTTGGGGGACTTGGGCCCCCAAAACCAATATTATACTCAAACGAAAGGTAATGTCATGTAGAGTCTAAATATGAAAAAATATATATGAAAAGTGGATCCAGTAGCCCCCTAGGGTCCAATATTTTGGCCGACTTGGGCCCCAAAAGTCAATATTATACTTAAACGAAAGGTAATGGCGAGGAGATCCCCAATATTTATATAAAAATAAAATTAAAGTGACTTACAAAAAAAATCATTTAATTTTCAAAAAAATGAAAATTTTTTCCAAAAAAAAATCGCGCTATTTTTTTGGAAAAAATTTTCGCCTGCGCCGCTTTACATTATAACTCCACATTTTTATGCTCAAATTTCTATCTGGTACTTATCAAACTATCTTAATATCCACATTACATGGTGTCCAACTTTTTTTTTCATATACTTCATTTCCAATACAAAAAAAAAATTATTGCCTGAGACGCTTTTTCATAAAATATACTTCTAAATATAAATACTGCTGCTCACACCAACTCAATCGAAGGATCTTGGGCGCATGCCAAAAGATCTCTTCCAACGGGTGGTCGGCGGAAAAAATTTTTTGCCGGATATTTGGTGTAAAGCCCTTCGTTTGGACCCTTTTATTGAATTTTGCCAAATAGCCGGCAAATTATATTATCCGCTTTGCCCAAGACCTGAGGTAGAGGAGGAAAGCGCAGAAGAGGAGGCCGACGAGGACGTGGACCTGGAGGTTCAAGGAGTCTCGGTGTTGAGGAGGAGGGAGATGACTGGGATGAGGGCGAATATCAATAATTTATTGATATTCCTTCTCATCCGAGTCCGTGAGAGAGATGGGAGCTCACGTAAAAAAAGACGCCCAATTCCGTGAGTAGGAGTATACTCACGTTAAAATGGGAATTAAAATTTGACTATCACCTCCACGCGGTAATCCCTGGGTAACGCCAACGATCGCAATAACTGAGTTCATTTACATTGACTATAATATTGATTTTCTACACTTGGGCCCCAATTTTATTGGGTCTCATGGGACTACTGGATCCACTTTTTGTAATTTTTTTTTCATATTAATGCTGTGATCGACATTTCCTTTCGTTTAAGTATAATATTGAATTTAGGGGCCCAAGTCCCCCAAAATGTTGGACCCTAGGGGGCTACTGGATCCACTTTCATCATATTTAGGCTCTACATGCAATTACCTTTCGTTTGAGTATAATATTGACTATGTCGGGGACCGGGTCCATTTTTTTGGGTCCTGAGGGCCCCATGGGTCCGAGCCCCAATTTTCGACCCCATTTTCGTATTCCTGGGGTCATTTAGAGGGGGGGTGAAAAAAAATTTTTTTTTTTGGCGATGCCCCCGGTAATGTTCACTTTTGCCCGAATGGTTGTCGATTATCGAGAACTGAACAAGATAACAGTTCGCGAGGTTTTTTCCAATGTCAAATATAGAGGAGACCATTAACCGAATTCGTGATAACAATTTATTCATAGTATTAGATATGATGAACGGCTACCATCAGATACCTATTAAGGAGACTTGTAGACATTTGACGGCGTTTGTGACACCGAGCTGTCATTACCAATACAGACGGATGCCTTTCGGTCTAACTAATGCTCCCCTGCCGTATTCATGCGATTGGTGGATTTGATTATTCGTTCTACCGGAAACAGGAACATTGTTGCATATATGGATGATATTGTGCTTTTCGGGAGAAATTTCGA
Organism: Eudasyphora cyanicolor; assembly: GCA_963930755.1. Lineage (NCBI taxonomy): Eukaryota > Metazoa > Arthropoda > Insecta > Diptera > Muscidae > Eudasyphora > Eudasyphora cyanicolor. The sequence goes on from OZ005737.1 coordinate 60,872,750, forward strand.
TAAACTTCTGTGTATATTCGAGAAATTTATGAAGGTATGTGAAGATATGGGTATAACATTTAACTTGAAGAAATGTGAATTTTTTGTGGAGAACATAAAGTACCTTGGGCATTGTGGAGTTCTGGCAACACGGTTGATCGTAATGAGTAGTTGTTGTATGTCACTTGAGCTAAGCAAATGTGAATAAATGTGAAAGACTGTGAAATATAATTTGGTTACATTAATTTAAATAAAAATACGCTTGAAATAATTAATTAAACATTTGTTATTAGTTGTTGTTTTGGTGAGTTATTACAGGCATGTTATCACCGGTAAGGGGATATCGCCTGGAGAGGTGAAGACGTAGGCTATAACTAATTTCCCTAGACCAACGCATGTAAGAGAAGTTAAACAATTTCTGGGTCTTACCGGATATTTATAGAATTCGTAGAGAATTACGCCAAAATTGCTTTTCCGTTGAACAAAATGATGAGATCTGAGGCAAAATTTGTTTGGAACCAAGAAGAGGAAGATTCATTTCAAATATTGAAGAAGAAATTATCTGAGAAACCGGTTTTAGCAATTTACAATCCTTCTGAGGATCACGAAGTACATACAGACGCTTCACAATGCAGATTGGCGGGTGTGCTAAAACAGGTGTGTCCCTTAGGCCAGAAACGTCCAGTAGCGTACTTTAGTAGGCAAACCAATTGTATGTTTATTAATGAAGTCTGTCAAGAGTAGTCGGTGGGTAATTGGTTCCGTGGTGTTGCCACGTTGAGCGGTTCTGTGGAACATGTCCACATTGAGCGAAAATTGATTGGTTCCGTGGTTTCGCCACTTTGAGCGGTTCTGCGGAAGTTATCCACATTGAGCGAGAAGTGATTGGTCCCGTGGTGTTAGCCACGTTGAGCGGTTCTGTGGAATAAACCACATTGAGCGAGATATTATTGTTCCGTGGTGTTAGCCACGTTGAGCGGTTCTGTGGAAGTTGTCCACATTGAGCGAAAATTGATTGGTTACGTGGTGTTGCCACGTTGAACAGTTCTGTGGAGTAATAATAGATTTTATGGCCATCACTGAGGACAGTGATGTTTGCAGGATGGCCGAGTTGTAAGATTTGTTATTACTTTGCGTATTTCAACTGAGGGAAATCAGGCATCAGTAGTCTTTGCCATATTCTACTACACGTAGCTTGTCGGTACGGCTGTCGTTGATTGTATCGGGAAGTTACATTATACTATGTTCGCGGAAAACTGTTTTTTCGCGTGTGACATTTCATTCCTATTCGTTCTTAACTGATATATTTTGACGTTTCGTCCGGACGGCACATCTGTCTAATTAAAGGTCTGTGGGTATCACATAAATAGGAAAACATGTTTTTTATTGTTATACAACTACTTTTATTACTTTTAAGCCTTTCTTTCTGAATTGTTATTTATTTCAATTATAAAGTGTTTATTTAATTATAAAATATGTTCGATTGTTCGATAAAAAATAAACTGTGAATTTGTTGTAGTAATCTAAAGAAAAAAACTATGCAACAAAGACATGTACATACAAAAATATAAGCTTGAACAAAAATGAGTAAAATTGTATATTAAGAAAAGGAAAAAAGAGCATACAAAGCCTAGAAAAAATGTATTACAAAACTAGAGGACACAAGGCAATTAAATTGTTATATTAAAAACTCATAAATATAAGCGTAAAACGAGAGAGAAAGAGAAAAAACTATTTACTCTGCGTAATATTTTAATAATTATTGTTAAATTTTTTAACTCTTGTGATTAATATAATATGCATTGCATGTTGTTGTTGTAGTATTACAGCAAATATCGGAATATCGTTCTGTTGAAAATGTCGAATAAAAGCTCCTCTATTTTCATAAGAAACGATATGTGCAAACATGTTTTAGCCAGCGGATTTCCACGAAAGAAACTTTGTTGTTTCGGATCGGTAATATTGCTTTTAAGCCGGTTCTTTTCAGGTATGCAATGATATCCACTGTACCCTATTTTGTTTTTTTTCGTTTTTGCTAGATATCTAATAAAATACAATATTTCAACATATTTTATATTTACTATTAAATTTTTGCAGGAAAAAAATTATCTTAAAACTAGTTGTTTTTGTTGTATCAATGGTAATTAGAAGGGAGTGTGAAAAAACTGAAATATTTATTTCTTTCGTTAAAAACTAACATTGTTTTGTGTATATTTAGTGTATGTATTTTGTAATAGTATAGATAGGTATATAATATTGAATAATTCAATTGGCATCGCGTGTACTTAGAGGCACGAATTCTCACACCGCAGCTCTCACCTGCCTTCGGGCCCCGTAAATACACCAACAAGTTTCAAGATTTCAAACATATGGGATTATTTTCATTCATTCTTGGTTTTGTGTTCAAAGAGGATCAGAGAAATTTGCTTTTCTCTGAGCAAAAAAAAAAACAAACAATTTATGACAAAAAATGGGAAATTTTATATTTCCTAGATATTGACGACTCTAAGCGTCGTCAGCCATTCTCTTGTGATTTATGGTTTTTACAGCAGTGTTTGCTTTTTTCGTTTTAATAAACGTCTTCTTCCATTGAGAAATCGGAGGTGTCTCCAGCGTATAGTGAACTGAAAAGGAGTAAAAAACCTTTAAGTTAAATTATTGCTTAAGAAAAATAAAGGTAATATTATTCAAAGAACTGAAAAAGTTGTTTATTTTATTGCAAGAGAGACACGAGGACATCGCTAGCACGAGTAAGGAAATATTTAAAGTCGTGCGGAGCCGTCTAAAAGACACCCTATTTACCTTGATAGATCTATATAGTTAATCTAGACACCAAATCTAAAGGAACTGATGGAATGCCAATTCTATATCGCTTAGACCGACATTTGGAATATAAGTAACGGATCTTACAATAAGAGGCTTCATTTTGATATTTAAACCAGTAAGGAAAGGCTAAAGTCGGGCGGGGCCGACTATATAACACCACTCTCGTAATATTGAATAACTCTGATATATAAATTTTGTAATTCATGTATAAATTTTTTACATAAATTTACTTTTGGGACATTTTATACTTAAATAATACCCTGTACCACAGTGTGGTGTAGGGTATAAAAACGATTGGATCTAAAGAGCCAAATCGGATGAAACATATATATGGGAGCTATAGCTAAATCTTAACCGATTTTCTTCAAATTCGGTAGTGTTGGTTCATGGATCAATAAACTCTACCATTCTTCTATAGAAATAAAGGGCCAAATCGGACGAAACATATATATGGGAGCTATAGCTAAATCTTAACCGATTTTCTTCAAATTCGGTAGTGTTGGTTCATGGATCAAGAAACTCTACCATTCTATATTTCAAAATGATTGGATGTAAAATACAGCTTCTTCAGGACTAAAGAGCAAAATCGGACGAAACATATATATGGGAGCTATAGCTAAATCTTAACCGATTTTCTTCAAATTCGGCAATGTTGGTTCATGGATCAAGAAACTCTACCATTCTAAATTTTAAAACGATTGGATGTTAAATACAGCTTTTATAGGACTAAATGGCCAAATCGGACGAAACATATATATGGGAGCTATAGCTAAATCTTAACCGATTTTCTTCAAATTCGGTAGTGTTGGTTCATGGATCAAGAAACTCTACCATTCCAAATTTCAAAATGATTGGATGTAAAATACAGCTTCTACAGGACTACAGAGCAAAATCGGACGAAACATATATATGGGAGCTATAGCTAAATCTTAACCGATTTTCTTCAAATTCGGCAATGTTCGTTCATGGATCAAGAAACTCTACCATTTTAAATTTCAAAACGATCGGATGTAAAATACAGCTTCTATAGGACTAAAGGGCCAAATCGGACGAAACATATATATGGGAGCTATATCTAAATCTTAACCGATTTTCTTCAAATTCGGCAATGTTGATTCATGGATCAAGAAACTCTACCATTCTAAATTTCAAAACGATTGGATGTAAAATACAGCTTCTATAGGACTAAAGGGCCAAATCGGACCAAAGATATATATGGGAGCTATATCTAAATCTGAACCGATTTCAACCAAATTCAATAGCGATCTTAACAGCTGCGAAATACTCTAAACTGCAAAATTTCAGAACGATCGGAGTGAAATTGCGACCTGTAGTCGACGAACAACTTTACATGGACAGACGGACGGACATCGTTAAATCGACTCAGCTAGTGATTCTGAGTCGATCGGTATACTTTAAGGTGGGTCTAGCTGTGTTATTTTCAGGTGTTACAAACATCTGCCGTAAAACAAACTTATAATACCCTGTACCACAGTGTGGTGTAGGGTATAAAAAAGAGTATTTTTTAAGGGAAACTAATAAAAATTAATTAATAATCGAAAACAATATCTATATTATTCAAAATATGGCTCCTGCCAGTATGGAAAGGCAGATGGTCGAACGGGGACGGATATAAAATACAATACAACTCCCCACCAATACACAAATGGGCATTGCGATAATAATTTGGAATAATAAGTTTCGTTTCAGTTTATTAGGTTTAGGAAATGCACGTCATCGAAACTAACCTCTTTGGTATACAAAATTGTCGATAGAACGAATATCGGCACCGGAAAGATTTGTTCAACCACCTAGAAAGGCCGACCCCAGTATGTCCATACGTCATTTACTTAAAGCGGTAGAGTAGCATAACAGGTGCTCAATGCTCCCCACTTCTTCCTCATCTCCACACCTTCTGCAGAAATCATTGGAGTCAATACCCAACCTACTGGCGTGTTCGACGATCAGGCAGAGTCCCGTCAGGACTGACACTAACGTAGACTGTCTTTTCCTCTATAGTGCGAGGAGATAATTTGTCCTTCTCAGTTCATATCTTGGCCAGATTTGTCTAGCTACACTACAGTTGCCGATTTCTGTCCATCTTTCGTTGGACTGCCGGTTGCCTCTTACCTAAGCCAAAGCTTGCATGTGGATAGTAACGCACCGTTATATGCAAATTCTTCGATCATTTTTAATGATCGAATGATAATAGTAGATCGGCTTTGCAGTTCCCCGGGATATCCTATTCCATAATAGAGTGATTTCTTTTGTGAGTAAGAAAAAAAGTTGGCATTGAATAAGCTTATAGCAAATTTGGTTTGTTTTAAGTATATTAGCAAAATATTTCGTTTCTGCGATCGCGAAATTAGGTGCTACTTGCGGAAATAACCACTAAAAATCAGGTTTTCCCTTAATAATATAGTCAATTTTTTTGTACTTGTTTTTTAATCAAGCTCTAAAAAAACAAATACAAAAACACGTAAGATAAAAGGTCGAATAACAAAATAAAAATTTCTAAGGAAATTGTAAATTTTTATTACTTTTAGGAATTGATCACTGGATATTAAAATCTGGACCATTATTTAAAGGGCGACGTGACTTCCATTAAAAAATTTCAGTCACTTTTTTCTCGATGTTACTGAAATTTTTTAAAAAATCGGAAACAATTTCCACAATTTTCGTCCGATTTTCACTTTTCATGGCTTGTTATAGAGCTGCTGATCTCTAGATTTTATATTTATAAAAAATTAACCCTTTCAAGTCCGTAAACGTTTTATTTGATTGCTGGTCCCAAATTAATTCCCATAAAAATGATCCTACACTAATTTTTTCAACCTCAAAAGCTAAAATTATCACATAAAATAGCCATTTTATTCGAAATATGTGTCCTAATCTGGAACAATTGTTATATTTTTCGAATATGAATTTTTATTTTCACTTGAATTTGAAAAATTTTATAGAAAAATGTACAAAATGTTCAACTTCTTAAAAATTTCAGCTTTTAAGGTTTAAATAATGAGTATAGGATAATTTTTTGCAATTAAATTGCTTAAACCCATTTTGGACCAACAAAATTTAAAAAAAAAATTAAATCTAGAGGTCAGTAGTTCTATAACGAGTCACGAAAAAAGAAAATCCGACCAAAATTGTAGAAGTTATTGCAATTTTTTTAAAGTCGCCCATATTTGAATGTCCAGTGGTAAATTCCTAAAAGTAATAAAAATTTACAGTTTTATTAAGGGAAAATCCTATTTTTAGAGGTTATTTAGAGCGTTTAATTTCGCGATCGCAGAAACAAAATATTTTGCAAACCAAATTTTCATATAAGCTTTGGTCAACGTGACCTTTTTTTGGATCCCACTCTATTCCATAAGGACATAACATTAACTTTGCCCAATCGAAGAAGTTTCGGCTTTTAAATGGATCAAGTGGCTTAGTTCTTGAGTCAGTTTGATCTTATAAGGATGAAGACCAAGATCTTTTAGCAAAATACGCCACAGTGTGATTTGAGAGATGCCTAATTCCTGAGAACGACATGGAATCGACTGATGTGGCTCATTATGAACGGATACACTTACGGCTACGATATTTTCCTCGCATCGAGCGGCACGTCATCTCTTTGGCGCCTGAACATCCAAAAGTGCTCAGAACCGAAAGGTAGTAATTTTTAATGATTTCCAAACGTTGCACGTAAGTGAACTTAACCATGATGAAAATGTTGACTTCGACTAACGTTTTGACACTGAAAGATCATTAAACATTTTTGAGGGTGCGTTGACATAAAGATACGAAATTGTTATGTTCCTATTAGAAACCCCTTTATAAACCACTAAGAATAGTTTAGAATAAAATAATATACAATCAGTCAAGTTTCAGCCACAATGGTTGAAGAACGAGGCTTCTAGAATGTGATGAAGTTAAATTGCAAGGTGCCATTATATGGGAGCCGTATGAAAACACGGACCGATATGGGCCAATTTTTCTGGGAATAGTTAAAGGCATAATATAATCAGGGCTGCGGAGTCGAGCCAAAACTGCTCGACATTTTAAAATCATTCGACTCCGACTCCAGCTCCGACTCCGGCAGTTAAATATCATAAATTTATGAAATTATATATCTACATAGACGTGAGTTCCTGTTTTTATAAATAAGATAAAGCTTTGTTAAAAAACCGAAAAAATTGGTATTCAATACCAGTAATTAAATAAAATTGTATTATTGATTTATTGTTGCTTTACTTGTAAGCTGCAACTAATATGACAATTCTTTCAACATGAAATCATGATAACATTTTCATCAATAACTGCCTCTGTTTTAATATACCACAATTTTATTTATACCCTACACCACACTATGTTACAGAAGGTTTTAAATTAGTTTTTTGGCAGATTTGTAAAAAATACTGCAGCTAGACCCACCTTAAAGTATACCGTTCTACTCAGAGTCACTAGCTGTCCGTCTGTCCATCTTAAGTTGTTCGTTAAGTACAGGTCGAAATTTCACTACAATCCTGCCAAAATTTGGCTATAAGGACTCTTTCACACCAGAGATTAAACCTATTGGAATTGGTCAAAATCGGTTTAGATCGAAATTGCCCCCATATATAAATTTTTCTATAGAAAATTCAGTTTAGATTCAGATTTATAAGGTAATTATCTCATATTTATATATGCGATATCTGAGCCTATTCTGCTCTAACAAGGTGTTGTACGGTATCATATATGTAGTTGGCTTCGCCCGAGATTTGAAGAACGTTATAACACAGCTAAAACGTTCCTCAAACCTCCATTAAATTGATATGAATAAGGCCCTTAATGTATAATACATAAATACATTTAAAAACTACACTTACTTTACAGCACGACAAGTGAAGAAAACAATACGTTTCAATTTCTTGTTGTAGAAGAAATAGTTGAAGGACCAGAGACAACCAGGTTCACCAAATGGATCCGAACTCAAATCTGGATTATAGCTGTAAATGTCACATTCCTGTAGATTGATTTCATCATCGATAGCTGACCATAATGGCTGACGTAAACCCTGATATTGATCGCCAGCCAAAGCGGAAAGATTCGAGTGAACCGAATTCATAACCCACTGTAACGATGGCTCCTTACTGAATTCATGACTCTAAAATGAGAAAATAAAATAAAGGTTAATTAAAAATAATACAAAATGCAACAAATATAAATGTTATTTTAAAGTTGTTTTTTATGATTAATATTATTTGTAATAATTCGCTGTGACCTTCGACTATAACCCGACAAAATATTCGGCACGGCCAGAAATGGTGTTATTCGTCTTGATTCGGTACTCGACGCAAAAAGACCGAAAAATCGAAGCCGAATATTGGATATACGGTGTTAACCTTTATAGTGAAATTTGAAGAAAATTAAATTGTATACATAACCGTAAATAAGTGCTCAGGATCGGTTGTAAAATGTGTCTTCTTAAATATACATAAACCAAATCGGAAGGTATGGTTTCATTGAGGCAATATAAAAGTATTGACGATTTGGACAATAGGAATGTTATAGGATATAATAAAATACAATCTGTAAATTTTCAGTCACACATGTTGCAGAATGAGGCTTCAAGATAGTGATGAAGTCGATTCGGAAGGGGCAGTTTTTCGAAATATTTAGAGGATATTCATAACAAGCTTTCATTTGAGATGCGGACAACCGCGATATATTTTATTTGAACCGGCATAATATGTATGTATGTACTCGTATATGGCCCAATAGTATTTTGATTTTAATAAAAAGTTTCTTTCAAAAATATATGCTTCTATTTCATCTTCACTTTGTAATTCCACCCAGTGTGCGCACTGGGCAAACTACAGAAATACTTAACTGGTCTATCCATCTATTACACATGCTTTGTTAGCGATCGTGAGGTCACCACCCACGGAGTAGCTAGTAACCAACCATCAGTATTGAGTGATACACATACATAAATTCAAAAAAAAAGCTAAATAACTACATAGCAACTATCAAACGCTTACTAGAGAGCTTAAGCATATTTTCGAGTCTTTTTCGGATTTTCACTTTTTGCAAAACCTTTTTTAATTGCGTTGTGGATTATCGAAAAAATTTTAACTAATGTAATTTGAAACATTTTTAATATTTATAGTAGGCATGTTTTCGTTACAAGCTAGCGATTTTAGTTTAGCACTTTGCAACGAAAACAACTGACTTCCACTAACTGGCGCATAAGCGGTAAGTGGCGGAATTTCCACTATCTGGTAACAATGATGTCACGAGTTGCGAAGAAAGAACAGTGCGAAACATACAAAAAAATTTTGAAATGTATTTATAAATATAAATTTACTATTCCATGTTCAATTTTTTACACTCTTTTTGCAAATATTGAAATAATTTTCCATTTTTGTTCTTCTTCTTCCGTTAATTCACAATAATTGACAACAATCCCTCCAAAAATGAGATGCCATACTGCGAAATATAGGATCCCCAGTCTGGCAGCACCATACTCGATTAAGACAGGACAACAAGCACCAAACTTCAACGGGAAATAATGCTTAAAAGTGCTTAGCTCTCCATACCAATTAAGCACCTATGGTGTAACGAAAACACGCCTAAAGTAATCTATCTAAAATTATGACGACTCGACTTAGCATAATTTAGAATGGACGTATCGTTGTATATTGCAAAATGAATGGATGATATACAAAATTTCCCATGTTTGCAGGTTTTCAATAGTTTTTGCTCCAGATGCTAATTACGCAGCTACATAGCTTTGGAAATACGAGTATATAGGTTGAAATAAATATATTGAGAAATCATAGGATCTATCTATATCAACAGTGTTGCCAGAAATTACTATTTATCACATCTTTACGTTTTATTTTTATTTTATTAAATAACTAGCTGGACCCAGTCCACTTCGTTGCCCCATATTTCCGATCCCGTCCATTTTTGGACCACTGACGTAGACTGCCAGCAGAACTGCAGTGGAACAAACACACAAAGTGACAGACAAACAAACGATTTTCCACTCCCACTATTTGCAAATTTTTTTTTCCAAAACCATCTCAGACCAAATAGCTTTCAAACAAAAGAAAAAATTTTAAAATCGGTCCAGTGGTTTGAGCGTCTATAAAACACATACATATGTACATACATACATACAAACATTTTTCCATTTTTATATATATAGAAGATTTACATATGTATATGTTTTCATCGGAGTAACCGAGCCTATAAGGCCATATATGGTTACAAAATACGACAATAGGTATTCTACTAGAAAATCTTAGATAACTATAATGTATCTAATATAGGGGTTTCCATTAAATACATAACCTTAATTTTGCCAGAGCCAAATCGGAGAAGTTTCGGCGTTTCAAATGATCAAGTAGCTTTAGTTTTTTAGTTTGATCTTATAAGAATGAAGGCCAAAATACGTCACAGAGTGGTTTGAGAGATGCCCAACAATGCAAATTTTAAAACTTTTTTCCGTCATTTTCAAGAGCGCTTTTAAAGCATCAAAATGATAACGTAGATTATTTTGAAACGCCTTAGACACACTATCGCCTTTACAATTAAAACATACCATAGGTAAGATGTTATACAAATCGCGAAGAAGTGATAATATAAAGTATAAATTCTTAAATTTCAGTTATATCAGCTGAAAAATGTGCTCTCAGTTATATCAGCTGAAAAATGTGCTCTCCAGAGCGTCAAGAAGTGACATCGGTGGGGACCTTTACATGGGGACTATATCAATGTACCCCATTTTTGCTACGATTTTAGGTCCAAGATTAGGTCCAATATAAAGAACAAATTTTTAAATTTAAGCTAGATCAATAGAAAACCCGTAAGGAAAGACAGAAAGTCGGGCGGAACATATAGATGGGGCTATACATAATCTAAACAGATTTTCATCAACATGTATCAAAGACCTCATTTCTGGCAAATAATATAAAGATCGGACGTAATATACAGTTTAATAGCGTTAAACACGACATAGGCGGGAACGTAGTATATATGTGGTTATATCTATACCTGAACCGATTAACCCCAATATGAATTATTAGTTCCTAAATTAAGAAACCTCTCTCTTCTGAATTTCGTTCTTATTGGATATAAAATACGGTATCTATGTAACATCCGGTATCGGATGTTATATATATATTGGGACTATGTTTAAATCTGAACGGATTTCCCCTGAATTTGGCAGTGTTCACTCATGTAATATATGGTGGCTATACCAAAACATGGACCGATATGACCCATTTTCACGAAGGATCGTCCCCAGTCTAAGAAATGCCTCTGTACCAATTTTCGTAAAAGAACGCATGGACAGATGGACATAGGCTAAAAACTTAGGCGTTACATACAAATACACAATATCATAATACCCTGTACCACAATGTGGTGTCGGGTATACAAATAAAAATCTTGAATTTGACGATTTTTGTACTCCCATTTTGACAATTTGTGGTCAAATTCGTCTGGCAACACTGCATATCAATCTATTTTCGATCGACAAATCTTGCTGGATCGACAGTACTATGTTACACAAGTGATTGAAATGGCCGAAAGATTGACAGCAAAACGGATTATACTCGTATGTGTATAACTAAATGTATAGTTCTATATTATAAAAGATGATTATACTCGTATGAGTATAACTAAATGTATAGTTTTATATTATAAAATATATTCGGAAGAAAAATATATATATGTATGTACATACATATGTATTTTCGTACTGCTGAACATTGTTGATTGTATTTGAAGTCTTTACCATGGACAGGTAAAATAGTTGAAATACTATTGTTGTCTATTTTGTTATTGTTGCATTCATGTTGTTCTTCGAAAATGTTCTGTATACATTTTATTCCGCGCGTATATGGGTTAATATGTCTTGCGACATACCCAAAAAAAAAACAAATTGATTGCCCATAAGTAAATAAATTATGTCTATACATCTATACATAAATACATACAATAAAGGAATATAACAGGTGGCGCAAAAGTAATCCTCCTATCAGAAAATGCTATAAATTTTGCGATTCCCCTAATGTCAGTTCTGTTTTGACATTTGTGTAGAAAAAACATGCGAAATACACGTTAATAAACAATGTTACGCTACACTGCCTCCAGAACGCGAAATATTGCATTTTTCATTTTCTTTCATTTTTTTTAAATTACAGCCAAAAAACATCGAAAGGTTACTTTTGAGCCACCTTGTATTAGGTAAATGATTTGTTGTTTTTTTTTAATACAGATTGACCACAATAATATTATGATTCTTGGCATATGGACTAATTATGTACATATGTAGGTATGTACATACATACGTAAACACCCGAGTTATACTATACAAATTGACATTGAAATATAAAAGCAAAGTGAAAAGGTAGCAACAAAAACCAATACAAAATTTTTTGGCAAGCTAACAACGACCGAATGGTTTGTTTTCTAATTGAGATGTTGTTTTTAAAACAAAATTTCTACATTATGTATTTACGATTAGTTACGCAAATTAATGTTTGCCTCTTTTTTTCGTTTCGAGTTCTTTTTGTTTTGCCGCAGAGCTTTTTTAAGTGGTTTTGTTTTCCTCATCACATTTAGATTCAAAAATGTACTTTGTACTATTTATGTATTTTCCTCGACAATTTTCAGTTTTATATAATCGTTGCAAAGATTATTCCAAAAAAAAAAATGAAAACTGTTTGGAAATGTTAGCATAAAAATCCGCTCACTTATCGCTGCTGTTGTTATCAAAATAAAGAAATGGAAATTAATGAAATTAATTGGCCTTTTTGACTTTCTATGTATTGATGTTAAATAAATAAATCAATGTTTACAAAATGTTGTCATTGCTATTCCCGCCTAAAAATGAGTTCACCTTGTTGTTTTTTGTCAGGCAAATAAGAAAAACGTACAGTCGATCACAAAAGTGTTAGCTGACAAAAACGGGGTGCTCCATGGAAAAGTTGAAGTGCAAGTACACACTTACACCACCAAACAGACAAATGTTGGCGCGAAGTGAAGATCTCACAGCCGCCATAGCGGCCAGTATCGAGCCTACGGCTCGGTTGAATATGGAATAAATAATAACACTTTACCCGAAATGGACACTTTATGTAACAGAAAGGAGACTCTGTGGATATAACTATTTCGACCTTGCTGAATCCAGTGGTGCTAGACGTTTTTCTAAGTGATCTCTTGTTTTCGACCTACAAAGTTTGCTGGCAAATCAGAGCGGTTATTTGAAAGTGGAAAACTTCAGAATACACGCTTCAGTCCTAAGGACGAATATCATTTCTTTTAAACAAGTCTCACCTCTTTACCCCTAAAAATGTTCAATCATATGTCAAAAGTTATACAAATCGTTGACAATTTTAGTTAGTGTTTTTGAAAAAAATATTCCAGGCGAAAAATTACCATGGGTCCTCTTTCAATATATCGTCGGCTTAATGGTATTTTGTTCCATACGCCATTTTGTATGATCGGAGAAAAACGCAATTTATTGTTTGAGTAAAAACGGGACTGAAGAGTTGCACACTTTTTATTCCATAGGGTTCCCAACAGTATTTGTATTATTCCCATGCATTTCTATGCCATTATATTCAAAAATAAGCAAGTTATAACAATTTTTGTACATGGCATTTTGGTCCATATCCACTTTTATTTTAATATTTTTTCGTATTTGTATTACATGGACCACAAAGAAAGTAGGTATGAAAGGAGAGTAATTTACATATTGTGATCGAAAGGACGTAAAATAGTGAGTAAAAAATATAAGGCCATAGAAACATGGGGATATAGAACAAAAATATAAAAATTATTTCCCTTAAATCAGAGTTAAATCGATTTACCCTACCAATATCTCGTCTAGAGATAGGAAATAAATTATTGCAGATTCTGAAAGAGCATGCTTGAAACCCATATTATCAACTCCTAACTCCAAAAACGCAAAAATGGCGTATGGACCAGAATAGCATTAAGCCGACGATATTTTTGAAAAATAAACAGGTTTCATAATTTCGCAGGTTTTGCTTGTAGCATTGCAATTTCAATAGCCCCAAACTTAAAAATAATTTACAAAAATTTCAGCGAATAACTAATAAAGGGTGTTTTTCTACACGTGTGGTTTTCAAAAAGAAATAAAACGCATACAATTTAATGTTGTGGCCAAGAATTTAGCTTAGCTTATTTAGCTTATATAGATAAGGGTTTGCCTTTATGTTTTAAAAATGATTTCGGGCAAATGACCGCCGCGGCTGGCTCGAATATATTTCTGGCCCATTTTTCGACCACTTGCAGCATTTGGGGCTGTATGTCAGCAATAACGCGCCCAATATTCTCTTCCAAGACGTCAATCGTGTCGGGCTTATCTGCGTAGACTAGCGGCTTCACATAACCCCACAAAAATAGTCCAGCGGTGTTAAATCGCACGATCTTGGAGGCCACGCCACAGGCCAACGACGCGAGATAAAGCTCTCACCAAAAGTTTCCTTCAATAAATTGATTGTTTCGTTGGCTGTATGTCATCAATCATGGCTCTATAGCGTTCCCCATTGACTGTAACATTATGTCCGGCTTCATTTTTTAAGAAATATTGACCAACGATTCCCTCTGCCCATAGAGCACAGAAAACACTGACATTTTGTGGATGTAACGGCGTCTGAACATTGGCTTGTGGATTATCATTACTCCAAATGCGACAATTTTGTTTATTAACGTACTCATTCATCCAAAAGTGAGCTTCTTCGCTGAATTCATCACTGGCGACGCATCGCGCGAACCAAACCAATATTTTGGTAATAAATTTGCACGTTTTGCAAACGTTATGAAATGGCAAACCAAACTGAGCATAAATCAAGTGACAAGTGTCAAAAAGACCAACTCCGAAAAAAGTGTTGCCAAAATGAAAACCACACGTCTAAAGCGATTAAAATTTGATGAGTTTTTTAAATTTGTGTGGAATTCCTTTATAATGCAAATCGAATGACCTGTACTGTTTTGTGAATAACTTTTGATTGGGTTGACGGATAAAGACCAAATTTTGATTGAATATAATTTGTAGAGCCCGACCGAAGTCGGATTTTAAGGCCGAAGCCGTAGCCGAACTGCGGCTAAATTTACAACCTTCGGCCGAAGCCGTAGCCGAAGCCGAATGTTTTATATTTGTTAAAGAATTGTTTACTTTGCACCAAAAAATTGTGTTTTAATCATTTTATGTCTACTGCTTGCGTATTTATTTACACATAAAATTAAAAACCTTAATGTTAAAATGACAAAGAAAGTACTTTATCTGCATTGAGACCATGTATACTATTTCCTTAATTTGAATACAGCCGCCCAGCAGCATAAACAACTGCCCTCTAGCACACTTGGGTACAAGTACTTTTCTGCCACCATTTGCAAATTTTTGGAACATCTCGAGTTACAGTATTAAACAATTTTAATGATTCTTGGACTCAGTGGCTCGTTATTATCTATTCTTACTACTTTTACAAGAATGCTTTCACTAGTTGGAGAGCTTTTAGGTGAGGAACTGAGTCATGTTTTTCTTTGTCCTTCTTCCTTTGGTGTCCTTTCTCAAATTATTTTTGTAGTATTGTTCACTTCTGTACACTTCTATGAAGATTTCATAATAGAATTTTCTTTAAAGTCATATAATTCTATTTTTTTTTGTTCTTTTTGAACAAAAAATTGGCCTTCGGCCAATATTGGCTGATTTTGTGGCCGAATGCCGAATTTATTTTCCATCTTTCTTATTTGGACACCCTTTATAAACAATTGAACTTATACCACTGTCAATGTCAGTGGCATGTGTACAATGTGCCACTCAATATTATTTGTTCCATTGTAATTAATTAGTTATGTCACATAATTGTAAGTACGTGATTAAATATTCCTATTTCGTTTGGTATTATTATGTAAAGATGCAGTTTTGTATGTCCATGCAGAGCAAAACTTGTTTCAAACATCCCCATCTATGGTCCAATGCTGTTATAAAACCATATACATATAAAAATAAACAAGTTTTGTTTGTACCTACCACTGTAGAGAGATAAAAGATCATTGCATATTTATTTGTATATTTCATTCGATATCTAGATCATTAATGTGATAATAATATTATCTATATAAAGGAAAGATAAACACTTTATCTTTTGGAAACCTAAAAACCACAATATATATATTTTTATTTCATATTAAGTTGTGAATAATATTGCAAAAATAATTCTATTTATAATGATAAACCGCATTAAAGATGAGACAGGTTTTATTTTTGGGACTATATATTAATACGTATGTGGTGGAAAATATGTACATTTCCAGCAAGAAATCCGATGGCAACAAATATAAAGCGTTGTTCTAGGACGCTAAAAACTAATTCTGATATCAAATTATTATGAAGTTATAAGCCAACCAATTGCAGGAAGCCTAGCAAACGCAATTTTCTTTAAATGCATTTTACTAACAATTACTGTAATTGCAATGTGTGGATGTGATTAATCAGATAATAATTTACACAAGACCATGTATCTGACAATCTAACGCTTTTAGGACGCTAAAAACTAATTCTGATATCAAATTATTATGAAGTTATAAGCCAACCAATTGCAGGAAGCCTAGCAAACGCAATTTTCTTTAAATGCATTTTACTAACAATTACTGTAATTGCAATGTGTGGATGTGATTAATCAGATAATAATTTACACAAGACCATGTATCTGACAATCTAACAAAAAACCATACAAAATCTCCAATTACACTATGCAACAATTTTTTTTTGTGTCCGAGACCTAAAACCATTTGTTTTATATAGATTGAGGCATACTATTTTATGAAACCAAAACCAAATATTTTTTATGGTATTTTTTTTTAATTTTTTTTCTAGATTTCCAATTTTAATGGAGTTTACATTTAGTGCTTGAACCATTTTGTTTGAAGTATAAGCTTGATAAAGCATTTAAATTTGAGGCAAATATGGTAGGTACATGTCATTACCAGGTAATGACATATCATTAACCTCTGCATTACATGAAGTAAACAAATAATGACTTACTTATATTGACATAAATATGTACTTTTTTGTAAGTTATTTTAAGTCGGGTATTGTAAAATACCAATTTTTATTACAGAAACGTTCTAATCAAATCAACGTTTCTTTAATAAAAAATTTTGTTGTCGCATATTTTACAATACCCATCTTAAATGAACTTACAAATACATATTTATAAAATAAAAAATGTATCTAATAACTTCTATAATACTTATTCGAATCTTCTAAAATTCCACAAATAATATTAGTTTATTAGCCTGTACCACCATGAGAATAATGGGCGAATTTACTACGTCCGTTTTTGGTACCTCCCACACAAATGAATCATTTTGCACCAAAAGTTAACATCTTATAACTTTAATACCAGTGAACAAAAATATTTGAAATTTTTTACAGTGTTTTTATAGTGCCTACAGTCCAGTGGAAAATGGGGTTATGACACGCCACTTTTGGTACCTCCCATACGAAGGTACCATTTTGTACGAAAAGTCAAGAGCTTATAACTTTTATACTAGTGAATACAAATACTTAAAATCGTGTACCACTGTACATGTACCACTGTTAATGTTTTTATAGTACGAACTGTCTGTCGAAAAATGGGCTTTACTATCACACCCCTTTTGGTACCTCCCACACAAACTTATCATATTGTACAAAATGTAAATACAATGTATATAAATACCCAAAATGTTTGCACAGTGTAAAGTTTTTAAAATTCCTACAGCCCTGTTAAAAATGGGAGTTATCACCAAAACCATTTTAGTACCTCCCATACAAAAGGAGCCAAGACATAATAAAATTAAATGGGTCATAATATTAGTACTTATACATGTGCATATTTACAGTGCTCACAAAGTGAGGGTATACCATAGTCAGTTAACCCGACTTACTAGTTTTAAAGGAAATTATAGAAATTTTTTTATAGTTTCCAACTTTTGCATATTTACATAACATATTAACAGACACATATAAATGAGCAGTGATGCCAACTATTTGCGGAGCAAAAGCGTAATGAAAAATTGAAAAAGCGTAAAAGGCGTAAAATTCCCGGCAAAAAGCATAAAAAGGCACTAAACTATTTTTCTTTTATTTGCAATAAAAAAGTATTTTTTACATTAAAAATGTTAAAATAAAAATAATTATCAAATTTTAATCAATGTTGTTTCCCTAATTAAAATGATATTTCCAATCTTGCTGACTTGCTGAACAATAAGGAATATAGGTATAAATCGAATCTGCTAGTGATTCTGGGTCAATTGACCAGTTAGTCTGTAAGTTATCTTTGAAGACGATTTTCCAGTTATCGATATCTTCAAAGCGGGCTACGCGGACCAAACTGTTTCGGCGTGACCGGTTTTGGCCGGCGTTTAAGATTTTCCCTTCTGATGTATGTCTAGCGATGTCTACGCGGACCAAAGTGTCTCGGAGTGGCCGGTCTTCGGCCGGGATTGAAAATTTGTTCCTCTGGGTTATGTCCAAGCCGGTTACGCGGACCATGCCACCCAATATTTTAGGGCATTACAAATATCTGGTCGGAAACAAAAGTATTATACACTGTACCACAGAATTGTGTAGAGTATAATTAATAATGAAACATGTAACTTATAGAACCATAATTTTTCGTCAATAATTTAGTATGGTATTAAAAGCCATTTCTTTTACTTTTTATAAGTCTAAATTTCAATAAAATTTAAGCTGCAGAAGTGATAACAGCAATATTTAAATCAGAGAGGCAAATGTAAGTCCATATAAATATGTTGATAACACGGAGTAGCAAAAATAGTATAATTTCATTATGTTGCCAGATTTGATCTGAAAAATGTACGAAAAGCACCAACAAAAAACATTAAAAGCGTTGGGGGTTACGCATTTTCTCACACTCAAACAATGTATTTCGTTTAAAAATTCTGGAACACTTTAATGCCTGATGCATTATTTGTTATCTAATTTATCAATATTGGTCTATCTCTCAATTCATTTTTGAAATTATTATAGCTATTCTTAATGAGTTACTATTGGCTTGGACCTTTTTTTTTTTTTTTTTTTTTGTTTAATCTTTGGTACTTTTTTAAATTAGATTTTGTAACAGTTATCATTTACCTTATTTTAGGTTTAGTTAATTTTGCTCAGGTTTTTTAACTATGTAATATAATTCATTGGACTTATTGGCTTTGTATTACTGGAATGGATTCAATAAATAAATAAATAAATAAATAAAGCAATAAACCTGGTGCGAAGAGCACTAAGTTGGCATCCCTGTGAATGAGTATCGTTGAGTTTAACAACATTTTGTCAATCAGTGTAAACTACTGAGGTTAATTTCTTATCTCAAATCATCTACGAAGCACAAAAAAACAAATCACAACTGTACACACAAACACAAAGGCAAGTGATCATTCTACGAAAGCCAAAAAAGGTAAATAATAAAAAATATAGGCTGATGGGTAGATAGGTAAGGTAGGCTAATGTGGACAGAAGATAAGACAGCTGGTTTCTTATATTATTGTCACACTAGTCGAGACCGCCACTACGTGCGAGTAATACTAATCAACTCCTACAAATCGTCTCTAGAAATATTTGAATCATCATGAAAGCGGAACAAAGCATTTATATTCCAAGTTCACATTTTTGGGATTTAAGAGAACAAAACAATTTTATTGAATTGGTGGATTTTTGAGAATGTTGTACAAACATCACGTATCGCGTGTGTGTTTGCGTAGTAAAGGAATTGCGAATCAATCGCCTTAGCTGTCTCAAGTTAATTGTCTATAGAAAGATTTAATTTTGAGGTGTTTTCAATTGTGAATAAGATTCAACAATTTCATCAAAAATAATAAACAAATAATATATGACTTATTCATAAAAAATTATTGAAGGTTTACCGAAGTTTTTGCTTTGGAAATCAGTTCAATAAACCTCTTTTAACTTTTATGAATAATAAGTCCCTATGTTTTTAAATCAAATAGTATACAATGAGTTGATTTTTATTCCAAAAATACTGTTTCTAGTAATTCGCTTGGTTGTGTTAGTTGAAATAGTTATTCCTATTCATATTATCTTCTGAATAAATGGTACGCAACTAGTTTCTGTTTGTTGCGATATGCTGTGAAAATCCAAAAGTATATACATATCATATATGTATATGTATTCATACATATTAACTATCGAATCATTATTATGCCTGCCTGTTAGTCATGTACAAAATTTTTATGAATATGTTTATGACACTGAGTCATTTTGTTTTCACACCATTTTATGTTATCAGTCGATTTTCAGAGTCACTTTGCTATTGAAGATATAATAACTTCCAGTGAAATAAACACCACGAAAGGAAATTTCCATTTTCTTAAAGTACAATAGCTCACAATGGAATACGCAAAAATATTCATTATAAATTGCACTATTCAACAGTCAATTTGTACTCAAGATATGATCAATTTTGTTCTATGTATTCTGGGCACTTGAAATCGAAAAATTATTAAAAATTGTATCATATTAATTTTAATTGTAATTTTCGGTGCGTTTTTGATCTACTATTTTAGGTAGGTACATTCAAAGATTGCGATGTGGGCTTAAAAAATCATCAAAGTTGTTTATGCACAGTGGTAACAGAAAAATTAAAAAAAAAATCATAAATTAAAACATTCTAATTTCAAAAAACATTCGATCGAATTTCGCCTAAAATTGGCGATTACGTTTTCAAAACGCAAAATAGATCCCCAGAATTTTCTTGCAGCAAAACATTTTGGTATTAAACATGACCAGTTCTAGACATTAGACAAGCTCTAGTTTCATCCTCTTATAACCTAGCCTAACCTAGATTATTAATTATTGGGAATAATAACTACCTCCACGTGGGTATTTCATTATAATTAAATTTCAAAGATCATTTAAATGGAAGGAACAAATTTGGCGTTTTGCGATTTCAACTCACGCGAATAAAGTTATAAATAAATTTATCTAACGGCCTCTTTTATCATCTCCAGTTATCTTGCAGTCAGAGATATCCTAAAGTTATATCTGTAAAATCGTATGGAATTCGAAAATTTTAACTCTGGGTAAGCTCTAATCGGAGCTGCTTAAATTAGGGTTTTATTCCTATCGATTCTTTTTCAGAAAGCTTAGATTATAACAAAGAAACTGCACCACATTTGACGTAAATCTATCAGAATTAAAGTTACAGCAGTTTTAGAAAATAACCTTGAAATTAACGTTTATAATGATACTTGTTGAGAGATCTTTCGCAAGTTGATTGGCATTTCCATTCAACTTTTATGGATGAGCATTGAAATCTCGATAGGAGTAGCGCTGATCTCAAAAGCAAATAATCTATTTCAGTAAGCAAAATCTCAGGTAGCTTCAAATTTATGTCATTTAGCTTCTTCTGAAGTATGTTTATCACAGTTGGTAATATTCTAAAAAGGATTATTTATTAAAAACACTTACAATTTTTATAATTTTTTTTTTAAATAATTGTGAGTTAAGAATAAAGTAAAATAAAATAAAATATTTAAATATTATATTAACAACTTTTGCGGTCTAATCTTTAAGGCAGAAAAGGCAAATTCTATGATGGAGGGTATGAAAAATTAAAAATATATATCAATAAATATATATTAATATAAATAAAATAAACGCTGATGAAAAGCTATGTTCAGACAGTTTGTATATTCCGGCAACTAACTCCTTTCGAAGCCATACTGCTATATAACACCATTACGACTAGATATAATACCATGGCGACCATTAACAAAAATGTAGAGCTACTATTAGAGAATATGAACTGAAAACTCAAATAAAACCCATTCCCTCAGATTAAGAGAAAATATTAAGTAACATTCGGACAATAAGGGAATGATGGTTCTTTGATATAAGATATTTAATTAAAAACTTAATTTTTAAGATTTGAAAAAAATTTACTTGAAAAAATCATTTTGAAGTAATGTTTTTAATACTTGGATGCAGTGCGACTATCTATAATAATAAATTTAAAAATAGAACATCAAAATAATAAAAAAAAATTATATTTTTTGTTTGTCTGTAGGTTATAATGAAATCGTTCGAGTAGTTTCGATGTTACATGCGTTAACATGTTCGACATAATAAAAGTGCTCTACTTTTACACCATGTGTCAGAAGCATTTTTGAAAGCCTAACTCCTACTCTACAAGTGTCTAGAACAGGGCTTCTCACCATGTATTGGTTCACGACCCACTTCCATGATGTTACAATTTTCTTCGTCGCAAAAAATAGTAATAACATAGACCGTATCATAAAGCCAACACTTTTAAAATAATTTAATTACCATTACACTGCAGATTTGTTCCCTTACTATTAGTAAATCTAGCAGAAGATAAATAATTCATAACTCTCTTTGAGAAAACATGTCTTAAAAAATTTCGGCAACTTAGCAAAAGGGCAATCTACACCATTTTCAACGTAATTCGAAGTAAATCAGTTCAGTTTCGAATAAGATCAATTTAAATTGGAGGATTCCATTTGAAATTCGAAATAGGTATTGATATTCGAAGATTCCATTGAAATTCGAAAATATCAATTGAAACTCGAAACACAACAATTGAAATTCGAAACCCATCAATTGAAATTGAAGTGAAATTCAAAAAACATCAATTCGAAGTACGTCAATTGAACTTCGATTTTTTCCATTTGAAATTCGAAATACACCAATTGAAATTCGAAAGTATCAATTGAAATTCGAAAAATTTCAATTGAAATTTAAATTTTTCCATTTTAAATTCGAAAAAGTAAACAAATATGTACATTAGTTTGGGTAGAATTTATTTAAATATTTTTTGCTGACTAAATCTTAACATATAATGTGACGAATAGGAAACATATAGATGGTCTTATCTTTTATGAATATTTATTAAAAATTACTTGAAAGTTATAGAATAACACATATATTAATATTTAAGGTTTTAATCACTGCTACCCCATTTAATATACAGCGTTGATTTTGTTTACAATTTTAGAATTTCAAATGGAAAAATTCGAATTTCTATTTAAATTTTTCGAATTTTAATTGGTGTATTACAAATTTCAAATGGAAAAGTTCGAATTTTAATTGATGTTTTTCGAATTTTAAATGATTTGTTCGAATTTTAATTGATATGTTTTGAATTTCAATTGATGTTTTTCGAACTTCAATTGATGTTATTCGAATTCCAGTTGACATTATTCGAATTTCAAATGGAATCTTCGAATTTCAATTGACCTTTTACGAATTTCGATTGATGTTTTTTGAATTTTAAATGGAATCTTCAAACTTCAACTGATATTTTTCGAATTACAATTGAAAATGGTGTAGAAAAAGTTGCAAGCACAGGAAATGTTCTTCTATTGGAAGTCATATGACTTTCAATGTATTTTTAAAGATACTAAAAAAAGAGATTTTGAAAGTTCTCTCTTAAATATTTGTTTACCTACTACTTTTTAGTAAAGAAACATAGCTATTATACAAACAATTTTGCTAGCAACATACATAGTTCACAATTGGGGCGCGGACACATGGGGTCCTAAGGATCAAACAATGAACAAAGTCAATTTTATATTCAAACGGAAGATACCAAATAAGCCCCAAATATAAATAAAAATACATAGAATATAAAAAAAATACATAGTAAAAAAAAGTAACTTATAGAGCCACTAGGGTCAACTAAATTGTATGTCAAGAAATCTGTACGGACTATATCAACCCAATGTTACTATAAATTGCTGCAGTTAAGTAGAGCAAATTTCTAAATTCCAGATACATCGGTTAAAAAACCGTAGTCAAATTCGTTTGTTATTATATCAAAACTAAGCCGATGTACTCCATATTCACTAGCGATCATTTAATGCAATATTAATTAGAAATGCTTACATTTTAGCATAGCCGGTTAAAAAGTGCTTCCAATATAGCATCCAGAATTCTAATCGGGAGACTCCTTTTATTGGAGGCTATATCAAAACATTGGCCAATGTTCCCCATTTTTACTAGGGACCATTATCTGCCATAAAATTATAAATGCTTAAATTTCACTCAGATCAATTGTATGTTCTCTATATAGCCAAATACAGACCGATGTGACACATTTTTACTATGGACTAAAACATATGCCGATATGCACCATTTACATTAGGACCGCCCCTTGTCTACGAAATGCCTCTTTACTAATTTCCACAATGCACTTTTGATCACAAGAACATGTGAGCACACATGGCTAAATCGACTCAAAAACTAATTGGGTATAGATATTGGTCGAATGTTTGTTGTATACGCTTATCTAAAAAGACCCTGGATAATAAATATCTAAGAATAAAAACAAAGTTGACAAAACTATTTTCATATTCCTTACCTTGGCCTCTGAAAAATCATAATCCGGCTCGAATGAAGCATTCAATGTAGCAATCAAATGGAACAGAGTTTTACGCGAAATAGTATCGCACAAAATCACTCCCTCATCCCCTGACTGGCTATTGTTGCGATGAAAATTAGGCGAGAGATCGGCCAGTGTTTGGGGTGGCGAGAGAGCCTGCAAGTCATGTGGACCATAGCCATGAGTTTCGGCGGTGAAACGTTTGTACAAAGTCTTATCGGCAGCAACCATTTTGCATGAATACGATTCTATGCGTCCAAATATGGTGCTGCTGCCCGAACCAATGGACAAAGCATTGTTGATGGCTTCAAAGCGCGAACTTTCCAAAAGTTTCATGGCGCCGCTTTGTCGGTTTGTGTGTATATTTGTCTGTAGTTATATAGTAGTAATATCCAAATGCCAAGGAGTTTTACGTTCCAGGTAAAATCCTTGTTAATTTCTTTGCTGTCGCTGCTGCTGCAAACAATTTATTAAAGGTTGTTGTAGGTAAACAAACAGATTTCTGTATTCAAAAAATCAGTATTGTTGTTGGTATAACTGGTATTATTCCTTGTTTTCTCTGGATAGTGTTTAATATGTTGTGTTATTGTTGAAGTTGTTGTTTGAAATCTAGTTTGTTTTAACGATGCATATAACTTAACAATCCTAAGTTAAGAGGGGACACGACGACCTTTTGTTGAAGGTTAATAATATTCTCTATGGATATTACGTTTAAATTTCAAATTATCACTTGAAGTTTAAGGTCGCTGGTCACCTTCTTAAGCTTGGGGACATATAAACCACGGTTGCTGGCAAATAACTCCTTGTCTGGTGGCCTGGAAGCAGTTCATTGCCGTTCCTGTTATTCTTGTAGCTACTGGTGTCGTCAATTGGTTTCTGAACATGGTCGAGGGATGGACGAGAATTCTTTTCTTCACTCCGGCTCTGTTGTCCTTTATGCTGTAGGTTCTGTTGGCTGCGGCTTGTTGTTGTTGTTGTAGTCTGAGTTGTTGTTGTTGCTGAGTAAACATTACACTAATACCGCGCACCGAATATACCGGAATATTTCTAATACAAATTTTTCTGATTGGGAAAATCTTGTTTTTTTTCTTCTTCCTCTACTGGTTGGTGGTACGCTTTTCAAAATGGCGTCGCCTTCTATTAAGAGTTTACGGTTGTGTTTAGTTTAGAGTTTATTAGCGCTAATGCCCTTGATTTCACTTAAATACACACGAAAAAGACACTTTCTTTGCTTTTTAAAGGTGTCGTTATTTTTTTGGGGAGCTGTGTAGCTTTTTTTTATCGCCTTTGTGCTTTCTTTGTTTATAATAAACAAATGATTATTTAATCAGTTTTTGTGTGTTTCGCTCGTTTTGGGGAGAAATCGAAAACACTGTACTTCGCTTTATTTTTTCTTTTGTTGGTTTGCCACTTTTTTCTTTTTAAACACCACTTTGTGTTTTATAAACGTTCTTCAAAATCCATATCATACATAATTGCTAATAATCGTAATAAATACATTCTCGTAGATTTAATTAAATAACCCAATTATGTAAAAATAAGTAGAAACTAATTTCTTTTTTCACTTCCGTCTAGCGTTATAGCTATCGAATCGCACTAGATTTGCTTCCTTTTTAAATTTATTTTTAACTTGCTGCTGGTGTGTATATAGCCTTTTGTATATTTTGTGTGTAGCCGAACTTTGATATTTATAACTTTTTATTGCAGCCGTCCGTAAATCGCAAGTGGAAAAAAGCCTTCTGTATGTCGAAATTGATTTAGAAATTCTCTAAAGAGATCATTACACCAGTGAGCGATGCCGAGCGAAAATTATCAACGACGGCGTCGACGCGGTCACAAATGTCGGAAACGACGGCGGCTTATCGATTGTGTGATATATCGTACAATATACCGTGTATTGTGCAATATACACAATTATTGCACAACCTCACATCTTATTTCAACACCTAGAAGACGGCGGTTTATCGGTTGTATGACATATCGCACAACATCTGCAAAATAAAATCATACAATTTGTTATTTTACGTCGTCGAGAACTTATTTATTAGGTCGGTGGTAGAGTTGTGTAGTTCAATTGAACGGGTTACTATACTGAACTGAACGAACTAGTTCACACAACACGTTAATTTCAGCTCAGTAGTTCACTATGTGTTTTTCTTCAACCATATAATTTCGTTCTCTCTTCTCTGCTGTATGTGTTTCAAATTTTATGTCATCATCAGAGTATGATCCCTGCAGGGAAATTAATTGGTTTAAAAGTAACTTAAAACTATTTTTTTAATAAACACAACTAGTCATTTAACGATTATTTTCCATAAGTCCAACTGACTATTTTAACATGGGCATGCGCTAGGCAGTGGACAATTATCCATCCCTGCATGACTTTTCAACTAGTTAAAAACTAATTATTTTTGACTGATTTATATTGAGATTAAAAAAAATACAATTATTTATCTGACGGAATGAAGTTAGTTTGTATTTAGAATTATTCAAATGATTATAAATGGGTATATTTTAAAGTAACTATTTACGAGTACTAATTTAATTTGACTAAACGTGTATTTAGACCAGAAAAATATCATTTTTTATTAGATGAAATAAAGTTAGATTACATCTCATTTCATTAAAATAATTTTGAATTGAGAATTGAAATTGAGATAATTTTATTTTTTTTTTAAATTTCAATAATATTAAAAAAGTAAAACCATAAACATTAAAATTTTTAATACTGATTTTTATACATTATGAAAACGTATTTTTTTAATAAAATGCAAGGCTTTTCGAAATTCCTTATCAGGATCTACTGACAGCGATCGCAAAGCTTCCATTATACATTTGAAAACGTTTCCGAAGTCCTTAATCCGCTTCTTTCCATGAGTGCCATCGATGCTAAAGTCACGTCTTTATCCCTTGGACTTGCATAGCGAATGACTCTTTTCGTTCTTTCCCAGCAAAATTTCTCATTACCAAATAATCCGACGAGTAACCAAAGTTCGATAATTATTTTAACATGGGGATGTCATTGGAGGAAAGTACTTCCCAAAAGCATACAATAAAGTAGCATAAAAAGTACTTATTTGTAGTATAGGCATGCCTCTTAAATATGGGCTTAAATTTTCACGATTTTAAGTACTCGAATAATGCATTACCAATATGTTCAAAATAAGTAGTAGATATGGTAGATATGTAGAAATGGTCGTTTAAAGTGATTTTTTGCATATTGTCGCGCATATTTCTCGAAACAAACAATTTCCTCATGCCAGATTCGAATTTCTGAACCCAAACCTCCAGTTGAAAAATTCTTCAATGATTTAACATCTTAAGACACAGAAATATATATGATATTTTTGATTAAAATCTACACGTTCTATTTGAAAACATTCCATTTATATTAAAATTTGGCAAAACGATTTTGATAACAACAAATCACTTATTTCTGTTATTATTGGTAAGTCATTATTAATTAGCCGCAAGTAATGCAGTGAATAATGAGATGTCATTATTTGGTAATGCAGGGAATAATGACAGGTACTTACCAAGATTTTGCTGGGTTATGTCGCTCAACCAAGTTTTTGTTATTTATGGAATGCAATTCTAACTGTTTCATGTTTTAGTGGAAAGAAGGATGACGAAATTACATGTGTTTTGTTTTAGCACTTTGGTGGAACGAAAATGTTTTTGTGTTCAATTTGGTTGAGCTGTAGATAATTTTTCAACCAATTTATAGTTAGTTGTAGAATAATTTCTTTATAACTGACATTTTTTTAAACCAGTTGATAAAATTCCCACAGGGATTCTACCTATACAAACGCCTTTGTATTAGTTTTTCCAACTCTTCCATTCATATTCCAATCAGATTCCTTTAATAGCGGCTTATTTTAACTGGTGATCTACTGAACGAAATGAACTGTTTATGTAAAGTGAGCTGGTGAGCTAAAGAGCTGGTGTGATAAAGTGAGCATTTGAACTAAAAGAACGAACTAGTTCACCCAATTGAACTGAACTATAAAGAGCCATCACTTAAAAGAACTATAGTGCCCAACTCTAGTCGATGGGTCATATGGCTTCATATTACTGTAATGTATTCAATAAATAAAATAAATAGTTGATAATACGAGTGAGGGCCTGTTTACATCATGAGATTTCGTCGCGAGATCTGTCAAAAATACATCCATGGGTAACTAGTATTTAAGGGGGTCTCTTAAAAACCAGTGAATGCGTCAGGCGTCTGTCAAACTCAAATTTCATCCTACTGTTTTCTGTGCACACAACAACACTTTGACAGACTTCGGAAGCAATTCACTCGTATTTAAGAGATACCCTTAGGTGTAAACGAGGATCGCGCAATTTTGAGAGAGGTTTGCGCGACACCGAGAGAGGATAGTTCAATTGAACGGGTCACTTTAATGAACGGTACGAACTAGTTCACACACCTCGTTCATTTCAGCTCAGTAGTTCAACCCTGTCATTTCGTTCTCTCTCCTCATTTCGCTCTCTCTTCTCAGCTGTTAAGCGCCGTGGCCACACATCAAACTGTTTGATCAAACTCTTGTATGTGTTAGAAAAATTTTGTTTTGCTTATCACGGCCACACATCAAACTCATGTCATCAAACTTCATTTGATTTTATTTGCCATAAAGCCGGCAAACTTCGATACACTTCAATAAATTCGAGAATAAAATTTTTTTCTTCCATTTCCAGTTTTTCTTCCAAAAAAAAAACACTTGTCACCAAAAAATAAAACACTTTTAACACTTCGAAAACAAATCAAAAATGATAATTGAAGATATTTTGACACACGCACATAAAACCGACGTCAAATCTCTGCCGCGTCGACGCAAATATCTAATGGTTTTGATATTTTTTTACTCTCTCATCAAACCATACGTGTGAGTTTTTTTAACCAACACAATCATAAAAACTCGAGTTTGACGAGTCAGTTTGATGTGTGGCCATGGCGCTTTATGTGATGTTTCCATTTTTATATCATGAATGTAGGATTCTTCCTATACAATTCATTCCATTCATGTTCCAATCAGATTCCTTTAATAGCGGCTGATTTGAACTGGTGATCTGAACGAAACAATTGCTGAACTAACGAGCTGTTTAAGTAACGTGAGCTGGTGAGCTAAGCTAAAGAGCCGGGGAGCTAAAGAGCTGAAGTGAACTATTGAACTAAATGAACGAACTAGTTCACTCAATTGAACTGAACTAAAAAGAGCGATCACTTAAATGAACTAAAGTGCCCAACTCTAATCCATATACAAGCAGGGATGGAAAATTATACTATTACAACAATTATTATTAGACATTCCGCTTATACCATTTTTTAAATATAATTTTAGAGAATTGTGACCGCTATTCCAAAAGAATACTTGAAATTAGTGATTGAAATATTAAGATAAATTAAGTGAAATATTAATATAAATTAAATGAAATATTAATATAAATAAAAATTGGAAAATAAACACATTTTGAGAAAATGCTGTCTCCCGTACCTAATTACCATCGACATAAATTGTATTAAAATTAATTGTAATAGAAAACGTACGCTGAGAGTGTGTGAATTATGAAAAAAAAAATTCATTTCATGTTTATACCCTCCACCATAGGATGCGGGTATATTCATTTTGTCAATCCGTTTGTAACACCACTAAATATCTGACATCTGAGACCCCATAGTGTATATATATTATTAAACGTCGTAAGATTCTAAGACGATTTAGCCATGTCCGTCCGACTGTTGTTATCACACTAGAATCTATAATACTTGAGCTAGGTGGCTGAAATTTGGTACATATACTGGGCAATATCGGTCCATTTTTGGATATAGACCCCATATATCAATACCTCCATTCTAAAACATGCTAAGCCGACTTAGTATGTTTTGGGGAGATTGCATTTTTAATTTCTAAATATTCCAAATTATATTTAGTCAAAATTTGGTGTTTTATAAATCCTCGTGGTTTCTTTCTACACCCAAAAAAAAAAAGTTTGCTGTTAATAACAAACAACGTCTGCTAATTTTCAGCAAACATATATTCTGCTAATACAGCAAATTTTCTGCTGTAATAACAAAAAGTTTGCAGTTTTGCATTAGCAAACGCACTGCTGAAAAATTTGCAGTTTGCTGAAAATGTTTGCTGTTAATCAAAATGTGTGAAAATAAGACAAAAGTTGCAATAATTTACATGACAAAGTTCAACTACCATTGAAAATCAAAAAGGTCAAGGTCAATCATGCGCTGAGAAAAATATATTTTGAAACAAATTAAATAATTTGTCGGCGATATCTATTTTCCGAGTTACGGTTCTCAATATTTTTATTTTTTCATTGGATTTTATAAATATTGGAAATAGGAGTCGCATAACACTGCAAAAAGTAAAACACAAATAGATAACGAATATGATTTGACATGGAAATAGAGCGATTTGAAAATCTAAGTACCGGACACACAATTAAAATTAATCTATTGCGTTTAGATTTTACTTTCTAATGTTTTATATTTTAATGAACCCAAAGCTAAACATTAATATTTTCAGTGCGATTTGTAAAAATGTTTATAAAGTCCTGATTCACACAAGGCAATTTTTCAACCAAGTGTCAAAGTTTGTAGGAGAGAGTGGCAGAGAGGTCTTTCCGCCAGCCTCTCTCTCTCCTACAAATTTGGTCACTTGCTTGGAAAAATTTGCCTCGTGGGATCCAGGACTAAGTCTTGTGTGTGCAAAAACACAAGACCGCAGGACGGCAAATACTTGTGAAATTTTCGGTTCGAAATGGAAAGTGCCGATTTACGCGGGGCGATTTTTATATTCTCTTTTGAACTTGCCTTTGCGTTCCCACGGCTTTTCCTGATTGTATTGTTGTTGTTTCAAAGTGCGAATGAAAAACAAAACGTCAGATTGATTCCAAGGAGGGGTTTCCCCTTCCTTTCCAACTGCCACCCCTACAAACACCGTTAAGCCGCTGATAAAATTGCCTCGTGTAAAGCGGGAAGAACATAGACCCTATCAACACACGCAGTAATTTTCCAATGCAAGTCGGGTTTGTAGGAGAGAGGCATGCGGAAGATAATGGGGAAAGTAGATTCTTGTACTGGCAAACCGTTTTGTGTATTTTATTCGCACTTTGCTGCCTTTATTTTCTACAAACACCAAATTGACTCGCGTGAATCGGGACATAGACATGATTCATTAGTCCTGATTCACGTTAGACATTTTTTTCCAAGTAAGTGTCATAGTTTGCAGGAGAGAGGCAGAGATTTTTTCCGCTTGCCTCTCTCTCCTACAAATTTTGACACTTGCTTGGAAAAAATTGTCTCGTGTGAATCTGCACTTACGGAAAAAAGAAAATTAAAAAAAGAAGCGGCGTTTAATTTATGTTCCTTGCCATTGAAACCAATTTCTTCCATTAAAAAGTGCTTGTGATAAGTTATACATTTATTCATATTTGTGCAGATGACAAAATCTCAGAATTAATGTTTATTTCGCATATCAAATAAATTGACAGATGTAATGTGCTTTCACTAGCATTCAAGAGTAGCCCTCTTTGGCAGACATCGTGTGCCGTTGCAGTCTATTTAAGTAGCACCCTTTGAAGAGTAAAACAATTTACGCCGAATAAAATTGAAATTTTCGCTCTGTTTGTTAATTTGCATTACAAAGGCATCCCGCTGGCGGAGTAAAGAAATCTTTTTGGCAAAGAGATCACATCCATCAAAGAAGATAATAACATAAAGAATAAAGAACCTCGTTATCAAGTCGCAACAGGTAAGCGTACACAAATTGTAAATTAATTTCACTATGATTGTGAAAGGCTTATTTCTGGTTGTTTTCACGATTCTCAGCAAGCAGTGTCCTACTAAAACCCTCTACTTAAATACGGCTACGAAAGATGAACTTAAATTTCATAGCAAATATATGCTGTCTATACAGAGAACTTGTGAAAGCGATGGACTATCTAATTTGGATGTAATCCATGGATAAGATAAAAATGATTTGGCTCTGGACATGTACAATTACCGTGTCTATAGGTTGAACCCAACACATTGGCCAACATTGACAGGGTTCGCGTCGATGTCGATATATTTATCCTTCGGAAAAAAAGAAGATAATTGTTAATGCCTGTGACCGGTAAGTATTGTTTGTAGATACTCCTATTGCTATTCAATTTTACTAAATGATTTATTTTTCATTTATATTTTTAGATCAAGCGTACATACAGATTTCACAGTTCGAAACGCTATTAATACATGGGCTGAATAACTTCAGGTTGGAATTCTGATTGATATACTCTTCTCAAATATCAGGAAAATATAAAATTTGTATTTCTTTTATTAAAATAAAAAAGACGTATGCTAGAATAAAAAAATAGTTTGTTCTTCCAGCCGCTTTTTCTGTTAAATAATAGCAAAATTGTTTGTTAAAACGACTGTTTTAGTTTGCTATAGTAGCAGGCAAATTTGTGTGCTAGAATAACAACCATAGGGTTGCTAAAATAACAGACGATGTCTGCTTTCCCTTTTTCAGCAGACACAGACTGTTGAAACAACAAACATTTTTGCTAATGATACTCACAAAATTCTTTGAGTGTAAGAACAGACAATAACAAATCCATTGAACAACACAAAGCCGAACAAATAATCATCAACCTTACGGCGACAATACATAACGCAACGCCGGTCAAAAAATCACCCCCGTTTCGTTGATAATTAATGAACGAATCGGTGGCGATTTTTCATGCACGTTACGTTTATAAATTGGTACCAAACGGTGTTTATTTTGCAACGTCTTTTTTCCCTCAGTGTATAGATATATAAAATAAAGTAGTACTGAAACGGTCGTGAGGATACGTTGGTACTTTTGAAAATGATATAATACTGAAAAAATTAATAAAGTACTAATTGTTTCCATCCCTGCCTGTTGTACGACTTTGTCTGTTACGAAAACGAATTTACGTTCGATTTTGGAAAAATCGGGAGAGCATAAAATGCAATTCTCACTGGAAAGTCAGGTGACGGATCATTTAGATGTAAACTGGCCCTTAGTTGACGGGCCTTCCAAACGAAACGAATAAAGTTCGACGCAAGAGTATGATATCCGAGGGCCCTCGATCTGACCACAAAGTGCAGCTCAAAATAACTAAAGCTATGTATACACGATTATCAGATCGGACAACGTTATCAACCCTGTTAAAGCGCTTCAAATGTACGGATAATTACAGATTGTTAGGCAAGGGTAATTGACAGTGCAGATTATTGCAAGAAAACCAATATATTTTGTAAATATTTATATGCAGATTTGCCAATAAAAATATTTTATAGATAGTGTTGCCAATAAAATGTTTTTTTGACAATGGCGCCGTTGTCACATGCATAAAATTCGCACATCTAACAATCTGCAAGATATCTATTAAAAATTATTATTACAATTATTTTTTCTGCCAACGTTGCAAGACAAAAAGTGTATGTTCACACGGTTGTACCTGCACAGGGTTGCATTTTTCCGCCATTTTTCTGACAATATTGTCCGATCTGGCAATTGTCTATACATAGCTTAAGCGATATCTGTATATGGGCATTTCTCCAATGTCGAATGCGACATTCGTACGCATTCAAAGTGAAAAAAACATATGCCAAAACATTATTTCATTTTGACAAAAGGCGAAACTTATAGCTCTTGATTAGCACTATAATTGGTGTCAAGGTCGATTTTGGCCAATTGTTTCTTTTTCAAGATAATTACAAAAAACAAAGCCATTCGCACGCGACAAAAACAGAAGTCGCTTTCAAAGCAAACAAATCAAACACTGATTTCAGCGAAACCTGAAGGAATATTTTAATGCGACTAATTTTAAAATGTAATGTCTTCATGTATCTTAATAATGTTTTTTATTTTATTCAAAAATATTAAGTAGTTTATTTTTTATTTAATTTTAATCACATTCGCACGCGACATATCGCATGCGACATTTTATTCCCTCGTTCTTTTTATGTTTATTTTTTTAGTTTTTATGCAACTAGACATCCAAAGGTTGATTATAAATGATTTTTAATATATTCAATATATTTATTTTCACAACAAAAAT
Organism: Eudasyphora cyanicolor; assembly: GCA_963930755.1. Lineage (NCBI taxonomy): Eukaryota > Metazoa > Arthropoda > Insecta > Diptera > Muscidae > Eudasyphora > Eudasyphora cyanicolor. Next base: position 60,907,072 of record OZ005737.1, read on the forward strand.
TATTTTTCTTATATTCCTTAAATATAACTCAAGATTTAAAAGAGAGACCATTAATCAGAACATAACATGCAATACAAATGTGTAAAACATAAATTTTTTGGGAAAATTAGTTAAATTTGATAGACTCCCCATAAAAAAAGAGCAAAACAACATACTTTTATAGACATTCAATTTTTTGGCTGCGGTTGACATCTCGTTGGAAATGCCCATATTTGTTATCGAGTGTCCGATGTTAAAGTTAGAAAGAAAATTTAAAAAAAAAATATTTTTGTGAAATTGGCGTAATATGAAAAAGGGAAAAAAGTAATAAAGTTATCGAAAATGAAAATTGATAACTATCTTAGATATCGAAATATTTTTTTTTAACTTTTTATTATTCTGAACTCATTTGAGTGGAATAGGCAGCGTTAGTCTGCATTTACATGATACTTTTTTTAAGTATTAAGTATACTTATCGGCGTTTTGTGGGTTAGAGAGGCAGTCGGAAACGGGGGGAAAAAGTATGCCGTACTCGTACTTATCGTACTCATCGTTTTGTGTTTTTCGTTCGCACTTGGAAACAACAACAATTCACACAGGAAAAGCCGAAACAAAACAAATGAAAATAAGTATAAGTATTGAAAAAAAAAGTATCGAGTATCGGATGTTACAGTTTGAAAAAAATTAAAAAAAAACTATTTTTGTAAAACTGGGTAAATATGAAAAGGGATAAAATGTAATTAAAATTGATAACTACCTTAGTTATCGAAATTAATTTTTTACTTTTTATTATTCTGAACTCATTTGGATGGAAAAAGCAAAAAAATCGGGTAAATTTTTCGATAACTTTCGAGATATTTGCAGATCAAAAACAAGAAAATAAAGTAAAAATTTGTCAGTTTTAAAAACTGATCTCGGACAGGGTCAATATTATACTTAACCGAAAGAAAATTGGCAGTAGAGTGCAAATCTGCAAAAAAAAATGCAAGTTCCTCTAGGGAAGAAGAAATCGAACCCAGCACACTAACGCACTAACCAATGCGATACGAAGGCCACAAGACTAGTTTTTCAAGACCCTATAGGGCCTTCATGGAGCGAGCTTGACATTTTTCATATTTGTAATCTACGCGCGATTTCCTTTACGAGTCCGGGACCGGTTAAATTTTTTGGGTTTTGAGGGCCCCATGGGTCCGACCTCGAAACCGTCACTTTTAGACCATACTGGCCACTTTTTGTAATTTCGAGATGTCCCCCATTAACTCCTCTTTAGCCTTTTTTAAGCTGCAGAAACACCAATTATTGATGAAAACATGAATTGTTGATGTTAAGTTTTTCCAGTGCCCTAGCTGGGAATCGAACCCAGCACTTTCGAAATCAAAGTCTAACGCACTAATCAATAAGTTCAGAAGACATTTAATAAAACAACGTATTATTTTGGATAAAAAAAAATTTGTGGAAGAACAAAAACTGGCTTTTGCACCATGATAACGGCCCTGCACACACATCGTTGCTTGTGCGCCAAAACAACACAGTAATGGTGCCGCAGCCACCGTATTCCCCTGACCTAGCCCCCTGTGACTATTTTTTGTTCCCAAAACTGAAAAGGCCCATGAAAGGACGACGGTACGCCACGATTGAGGAGATAAAGACGGCATCGAAGGAGGAGCTGAACAAGATCACACAAAATGATTATTTGAAGTGCTTCGAGGATTGGAAAAATCGTTGGCAGAAGTGTATTATATCCGAGGGTAATTAATTTGAAGGGGACAAAATAGATATTCATGAATAAATAAATACTTTTTGAAAAAATACAAATTTTTTTGAACATACCTCGTATATCAAGTGAATGTTGAACGGTTCAGCCATCTCTTTACGAGACCTTTGACCGTCATGGGTAGAATTCAGTAATACAGTTTCAAGGTACATTATAGCAGCCAAACGGATATCAGAGCAAATATTGATACCGAATTTGGTCAGAACATTAATTTTCAACCATTCCGCTACCTCTTTAATAGCTATGAGCCTATTTGCAATGGATAGCTCAAGTTCCTCAGAAAATACTCAAAGCCCGCTTGGTTGGGTGCATGGGCATAGGGATATCCCGGGGAACTGCATAGCCGAAGAACTTGCTAGGAAAGGGACGACATTGCGACATATGGGCACCAGTAGGGTAGCTAGACAAATCTGGCCAAGATATGACCTGAGAGGGTCAAAATATCTCCTCACTCGAGAGGACAAGATTGTCTACCTTAGTATCAGTTCTGATGGGACACTGCCTGATCGGCGAACACGCCAGAAGATTGGTTATTGACTCCAATGACTTCTGCGGAGATGACGAAGAGGTGAAGAGCATTGAGCACTTGTTAAGCGACTGTCCCGTTTTGAGTAAACAACGTTTGGACATACTGGGGTCGACTAAGTTCACACGATTGTCATATCGGAAAACGTTATCAACCCTGTTAAAGTGCTGCAAATGTAAGGACAATGACAGATTGTTAGGCAAAGGTGAAATGACAGTTCAGACGATTGCAAGAAAACCTTACAATTTCATATATTTTGTAAATATTTATATGCAGGATTGACAAAAAATTATTTTATAGAATTATTTTATGGTAACACTAGGAACCTAAACTGGTCTATGTGAGCTGGTAAGAAACCGGCTGTCATCCTAACCTAACCTGACGCAGACTTTTGAAGACAGCATTATCTATCCATTGGTCTGTGCAGAGTGCAGTATTCTGCTTCTTGATCAGTAGCAAAAGTTTGATTTTCTCCATCCAAGGGGAATCCAATAATGAGCTGCCTATCTAAGTGGAATATCGGAAATCGGTAAAACTTGGACCCGAGCGCCCGGTCAGAGTTCTGAAATCAATTTCGCATTTGAGAATGTCTAATGACTCCTTTTTTTGCGCAGACGATTATTTTGATCCCTCTTTGCTAGTCTACTCCGGAAAATTTTACGTTTGCGCTATTCCACTTATCTGGGAGCATGTGGTCAATTATCTTCTCTTCAAGCAGAGAAACAGGGCGGAAGCTGGTGCCGATACTTCTCCAACTTTGGTAGTTGGATCCACCCTTGCACCGCGGTTCGATGCCGAGATTTCCTTAACTTTAAGAGTTGGGTCTACCTTTGCATCACTGCTCAAAGTAGTCTTCCAGTTGTGAACAGTCTTCCAGTTCCTCTTGATGAAGCGCCTTTCCTAATCAGAAAGCAGATCATGATCACGTCTAACACACTGTAAAGGTAGCTATATGATATAATATAGCCGCTTTTGCCCTTCTGGTCTTTGTCATACTACCAAAGCTTTTTGTCGAACAAAGGTGAATTATCCGGTGATTTCGGAACCTTCCTGCAGTGCGCGGGGTTTCAGTGCGGTCCACATTTCTGACAGACTCAATTGATTGAGGCTGAAATCGCTGTGATATCCAGCTTCACATCAGATAGAGTCAGGTCATCCATTAAGCCGGCAGGGACCCTTCCTTCCTTAGGCCCGATAGGGAGTCTTCGTCCATTACTGACAACAACTACTGCTGTAGCTCAATTTGTTGTCACAATATACTGACATGCAGCGACTGCAGCTCCATTCGACCAGACATGGTCGCTGATCCAGTGTCGTTCGTTTGGGTAACTAAAATAGGGATAGACTGTCCCTCTACATGCCATATGGAGATCGTACTCGGTAGGCTCCCGCCCCGAGAAAAATGGTCCCACCCATCTAAGTGTGTTGTTGTACGATCAAGTCAGTACGACCAAACTGTGGGTAACCATCGGTCGTTCTGCCGCAAATGTCGACATCTCGACAAGATTGGTACCTCTGGTAGAGGAGGTTTTTCTTTACAAAGCTATAGACTTTCTTTCTCTACAAATAAGAAGAAAATGCCGTGATAGTAGGACGCGATGTTTTCAGTAACAAAATTTATCGAAAACGAACTTGGTTCAAGTTCCACTTGAGCTACATTTATTGAAAATATCCACTTATTTATAATATGCCGATTTCTATGTAGGAAATTTGTATTTGTACTTTTACTTTCCTAATTAAATTTGCATTGACTTTTTACCTTTCCTGTATCGAATTAAAAATCTTTATAAATTTACTCAAATATACACAGACAATTACAAAAAAGGTGTAAAATCTTATTGGGAATGTAAACAAAATTGTTTAATAGTTCCAGATCAATGTTATTCTTCGCTTTCCAATTAAACAACTTCATTCTTTAATGGTCATGTATTTTTACTACTACTGCTTGGGCAAATCCTAGGTATTTTTTTGTTATTTTTCTATTTGGAGGAGCGAAAAAATGTAGAAATGTTTAAAAATACTTTGAATTTTCGTTTGTTTATCTTAAAAATCTATTCGTTCGCTGTCGCCGCCCCTATCCACAACATCCACATTCGAGTACTATGAGTATTGATTGCAATGGATTGAACATTGATTTAAAACGATACAAAAGAATACAATAAAGATGTGTATTGTAGTTTGATTTTGATGTTATTGTTTCACAATCGGCAGTTTTTGTTGGTTCACTTGTTTCAAGTGCTTCCTCACGAACACGTGAAAATTGTCTGTATGCCCTACAGAGGGCATGAACTTTGCGCAAAAGGTTTGAAGGTGAATTTATGGCAAGAATATGGTATCCGAGGCACATAAGACCCCATATTTGGGTAGATGACCTCAAAGTAAGAAGTCACATTAAAGCGGATGTTATTAATATCTGGCTTAGTTATCGGATGCTAAATGCTGAACAAATGAAAAAAGTTGAAAAAACTGAAAATTACAAAGTCGTCAAAAATAAAAAAACAAATTTTTTACATTATGATTTGAATAAAAAGCGAAATCGGCTATAAATTGTAGAAACTTTCGAGTTATCGAAATATCTTCTTTACGTGCAATCGATAACTATGAATGTTATTGATTACTTTAGCAGTTATGGAATTTAATAGTTTTTTTAATTTTCTATTTTGATCTCATTTGAACGAAAAAAAATTTAAACTTCTTAACGAACCGGATGACAGATGGATAATCTGGTCCACCACATATTTCAAAAGTTGCCTTGAAGAAGCGTTTCAAAAACCGAGTTATGTTCTTATATATAGGTACAGATACAAGGGTAATACTAACTGTGGACTTCTGTGCTAAAGGTCAGAAAAAGATCTGCAACAGGCTATTAACAAAGCCTGTTGCAGATCTTTTTTACAACACAAAACTTATAAGAAGCTTACCTAAGCGCGAGGAGCTTAGAAAGACGTTCTTAGTACAACTTCTGTGAAGAAGTGGAAAAGATCTTATTCGCCACAAGTCTGGAAAATACTAGCCACAGCAACTTATACAGTGGGCTATCTGCTAGATGAGATGGATAAAAAACAGATCAGTCATTAAATGTAACAGTAGGTCGACCCACATTTCCCGGGAAATTCACGAGGAACCGCAGGGCCAAGAAGAAAGCAAGTGGAATATAAACGTCGCTAATTTTTTGACCTATAAATACAGCCGTTCAAGTCACCTGGGCCAGATAGCATTTCTCCACCAAAATGGTATTCATACCCGAAGCGAAGAAGATATCACACACTTGGCCAAATAACTTCAGGCCAATTAGTCTATCCTCGTTCCTATTAAAAAGACGTCTAGAGAGGCTGATAGATTCTTTCATTAGGTGGAATGGATTCGAAACTATTGTCGGGAAACGAACATGCTTACAAGAATGGCAAGCCTACAGAATCGCATGAACTAGTGGACGCTATCGAATCGTCCCCCACGTTTTAAGGAATTAACTATGATGGCTGTTCTCGATACGATATTTGCGGCGCTGCCACAACTAAGTATGAACTCTAGCCTGATTAGACTTATCCAAAACCTGTTCAATAGAAGGCGCATAACATCAAGTCTAACAAGGTTTGTGAACAGACGGACCCTACAAGTAGGAGTACTGTCTCCACTAATTTGTAACCTAGCGGTGAATGAAATCCTGCTAGATCTTCAACGTTGTGGCAGCAAAGTCGAGAGTTTTGCGGTTGAAGATGCAATCCCAGTAACTGTCAATTTCCTCAACATCCTGCCACCTGGCTCTGAAAAAATTGGCAAGATCGGTCAAAAGCAGCGGTTTGGGAGTTAACCCGTACAATACAGAATTGGTTCTCTTTGTTGGAGTAACAATAGAATTCAACTTTGCATATAAAAACTTTTATTTGTATACAACATAGCGTGCTTTGAAAATTATTTATGTACTTATACTTTAATTTTAATACAAACATTTTTGTCATTCTGAAAATAAAATTTTGTGTTCTTAGAAGGAAAATAGTTTTGCACATTTGGTATTCTATTACACTAAGGTCCCACATGTGGACCCTCATCGGTTAAATGGAACAGAGCTGATTTTTACTGAAAGTGCAAAATATCTAGGAATAATTCTAGATAGGAAATTGTCATTGCGACTTAACGTACTTGAACGTGTAAGGAAGGCCAACTTCGCAGAATATTCCTGCAGGAAAGCTCGAGCGTCGCGTTGGGGTCTCTCTCCTAAAATCATCCATTGGATATATATACCAATCAATTAAAAAAGGTTCGGAGAACCGGAGCGTTGGGAACTACAGCGACTGAGTCTCTATAAGCCCTACTCCATCTACTGCCCATTGATATTGTGACGAGAGATGTTGTCACCAGAGGGGCATTACGATTGAATTGTCTATCAATGTGGAGGTATAAGGACTACGGCCACATGAGGATTTCAAAATGTTGTTCCATGGTAACCGACCTAGTGGACTATATACCAACGGTGTACAACTTCTAGAGGAACTACATCACTATGATACCAGCTAGATATGAATGGGTTGGTAGAATACCAGGAAACGACCACATCTATGGTAGCTTTATGCAAAGAACGTTAAATATTCTTGTACAGGTTGTTTTTTTAGACGTGTGGTTTTCAATCTGGCGATACTTTTTTCGGAATTGGTCTTTTTGACAGCTGTCACTTGATTTATGCTCAGTTGGTTTGCCATTTCATAATGAATAGACTTACTTCAGAACAACGTTTGCAAATCGTGCAAATTTATTATCAAAATAATGGTTCGGTTCGCGCGACGCATCGCGCAATAAAACAAGAAGAGTTTGTTCAGCGATTAAGCTATTTTTTGGATGAACGAATACGTTAATAAACTAAATTGTCGCATTTTGAGTAATGATAATCCACAAGCCATTGTTGAGACGCGGTACATCTACAAAAAGTCAGTGTTTGGTGTTCTCTATGGGCAGAGGGAATCATTGGTCCATATTTCTTCAAAAATGAAATCGGCCATAATGTTACAGTCTTTTTCATGCCTGAATTGGAGGATATTGATGTGGACGACCCTTGGTTCCAGCAAGACGGCGCTACATGCCATACAGCTAACGAAACAATCGATTTATTGAAGGACACTTTTGGTGAGAGCATTATCTAGGGTCGTGGGCCTGTGGCGTGGCCTCCAAGATCGTGCGATTTAACACCGCTGGAGTTATGTGAAGTCGCTTGTCTACGCAGATAAGCCCGATACGATTGACGCCTTGGAAGGTAATATTCGGCGTGTTATTGCTGACATACAGCCCCAAATGCTGCAAAAGGTGGTCGAAAATTGGTCCTCTCGGCTGGAATTTATTCGAGTGAGACGCGGCGCGCTATGGGGATGGCTTTATACATTTGTATAAAAAAAATTATAAGGAGTGCTCGTAGAATAATGAAACTTGGCACCGAGCACTTTCTTAAAGCTAGTAAGAAAAATATAAATTTTCGTCAAAATCGGCCACGCCAATCATATACCTCCCATATAACTCAAAACAAATTTTTTGGTCCGAATGTGTTGAAATTTAGCACAGATATTACAATTAACAAAATGAAAAAGGTCGGAAAGTTTCATTAAAATTGGCCACGCCCATCACATAGCGCCCATATAGCTCAAAACGAAATATATCAAATATAACTTTTATTCAGAGGGCACCTGGTGGCACTTGAAATTGATTAAAAATTTAAAAACAGATATGAGAGAATGTATTAGTAGTGATTTCCAACTCTAGGCAAGTTCTGAAAGTTTCATTAAAATCGGCCACCTCCGTCACATAGCGCCATATAGTTCAAAACGTGAGTATGATGACAATTTGACTTTTTTTCTCGAAATTCCAAGTGCGCGGCGGCCCATTTCCCCGAAATCATTTTTATAACATAATGACAAACTCTTATCTTTATGATAAAGCTAAATTCTTGGCCATAACATTAAATTATATGCGTTTTTTTTCTTCTTGAAAACCACACGTCTAAAAAAACACCCTAGTATATATCAAGCCGAAATAATGACAATAAGGAAAGTCGCCAAGTATTTGAGTCGCAACATAGTCTTTTTACTCGGAAAGCCAGCTTTCTCTGCCATTAAATCTCTGGAGACTACATCCCAAAATTCACAAACAGCACTCAACTGCAGTAGACCTTTCAACGAGATCCCGGATCAGTTTAACATATACCTCATATGTATGGAAAATGGGGTATAGGGAAATTGCGGGTATATACAAAGCCTGTGAACTTGCTAGGAAAGGGACGGCTTTAAAAATTCCCGAAGAATTTTCATATGTTGGTGCACCACTGTTCAAATGCAAGTTTTGGCTTAGGCAAGAGGAAGTCCAATGAGAGATGGACAGAAATCGGCACCTGTAGGGTAGCTAGACAAATCTGGCCAAGAAATGACCTGAGAAGGTTAAAATATCTCCTCGCACTACGTGTCTACTTTTGTATCAGTTCTGACATGAAACTGCTTCGTCAGCGAGCACGCAAGAAGGTTGAGTATTGTCTTCTGCAGAAGCTGTGGACTACGCACAGACTACCAAATACCTGCAGTGTCTACCAAGCCCAAATAATGGCAGTATGGGAAGTCGCCAAGTGGCTGACTGGCGTTTTCATTTACTCGGACAGCTAGGCTGTCATTAATTCTCCGGAAACCAAATCCCTAAATTCACTAACAGCCCTCGACTGTAGCAGATATCTTAACGAGATGGCTGAGCGGTTTAACATACACTTCATATGGGTGCCTGGGCAAAAGGATATCCCGGGGAACTGCTAAGCCGCTGAACTTGCTAGGAAAGGGACTCGCTACATGCAAATTCTCGAAGATTTTTAATATATTGGTGCACCACTATCCACACACAAGCTTTGGCTTAGGCAATCAGGCAGTCCAACGAAAGATGGACAATAATCGGCCCCTGTAGGGTAGCTACGCAAATCAGGCCAAGATATGACCTGCGAAGGTCAAAATATCTCCCCGCTCTAGAGAAAAAAGATTATCTAAGTTTGTATCAGTTCTGACGGGGCACTGCATGATCGGCGAACACAACCGAAAGTTGCGTATTGACACCAACGACTTCTGCTGTGGAGATGAGGAAAAAGTGGAGAGCTATGCGACTGTCCCGCTTTGAGTAAACCTAAACTTAGTACAAATGGCCACCAAACATTTATTGTGCAATTAATTGTTTAATTTATATTTTGTTGTATAGTATTTTTCGATTAGTTAACAATTACATATTTCCTAAACATTTGCATGCTTGTTTTTATTCGGTCTGCAAATCTTTGTGATTCTAACTAGGATACTTCTCGGCTTCGAGACCTTTTTGTTTCTATATTATTATAGGAACAAGTATTTTATTTTTTACATGGCGGTGTATAAATATGTATTAAAAATTGGCAGCACACATACTGGATCATGATTTCTGAGCCTTGACACTCGTTAAGCTAAGTACACACGATTTGCAGATCGGCTACCTGTGAATTTACAACCGTGTGAACATACAATATTTGTCTCGCAACGTTGGCAGAAAAGTCATTGCGAAATAATTTGAAGATTGTTAGATGTGCGAAGTTTATGCATGTGACAATTGCCAAAAAATATTTTATTGGTAACAAAATGTGAGGCAATCGGACAATATTGCCAGAAAAATGCAACCCTGTGCTCGTACAACCATGTGAACATAAAATTTGTTGTTGCGGAACGTTGGCAGAAAATTCATTGTGAAATAATTTGCAGATTGTTAGAAGTGCAAAGTTTATGCATGTGACAACGGAGCCATTGCCAGAAAAACATTTTATTGGCATATAAAATATTTTTATTGGCAATCCTGCATATAAATATTTACAAAATATATTGTAAATATATGAAATGTAAGATTTTCTTGCAATCGTCTGAACTGTCAACTCCCCTTTGCCTAACAATCTGTCATTGCCCGTACATTTGCAGCAATTTAACAGGGTTGAAAACGTTGTCCGATCTGGCAATCGTGTGTACGTAGCTTAAGGGTGTCTCTTAAATACCAGTGAATGCGTCAGCGCCTGTCAAAAAAACGCATGATGGATAATTTTTAACGCGCGCTGTACCGAAATACGCAGTAAACAGAAAACAGCTGATTTATCATCCCCATTTCAGAAAAAAATTTGTTTTTCTACATTTGGAGTGGATATTCAGAGCAATATTGATATTATGGATGATTTATATGTTTTGAAAATATTCTGGACAAACCACAAAGAAGAAGGAATAGAAATATATTCCAAAACCAGGAGGCATTAGAATTTTAAACATTTTCAGACAGCAATTCATTTTTCTTCGCCTTCTCAACTTTCTAAATAAGTTTTCGTAAGGAAAGATTGTAGAAGCTGCACTGAAGCAATTTGATAGTTTGCATTCGAGCAGTATTATTTTGTATACACCCCAATGACACAACGTTTTTTAACTACAAAATTCCCATAGCATTGTAGTTATATGTTTTAATGTGTTTGTTATGCAAGATGCTGTTTTTCATTTGAGAAGATCGCAAACATTGCTAATATATCGTGGAGTATCTAAAGATTTTGGTTTTGTCCACCGAAGTCAAATTATGTTTCTTAAACTCTTTATTGGTTGTGCAAAATGTAAAGACCTTTAATTCTCCTCCTGACTTTGTAAACGCCAACCAAATCTATCGAAGCTGTCGGCACTTGCCATGTTGGTACTAAATTGTGTTTTATATCACATGGCAGTGTCGCTATTAAATCAAATTCTATCTTATAATCATGCTTCAAAGTAGAGAATTGTTTATTGGCCAGTTTGAATTGATATTTCCAAATGCTGGTACATATTTTAAAGTTTTCGAATTTACTTGGTGTTGACAACTTCAGAGAAATTGCGTGCCATGTGCCCTTCTTGATTTTTACACATTTGTGGAGAGGCTCCTTTGTATTCCATAAGTGGGCAGTGTCCCAGCTATTTCAATCATTTCTTCGCTGTTAATCTGAAAAACACATTTTGATATAAATTATAACAGTAAAATATTAAGGGCCTGTTTTTGTAACTTATTTTTTGTCACTTCGCACGTCTATTGGCAAGCGAATGAAATTTTTGGTTTTTGCACACTTTGTTTTGATTGTAAACAAAGAAGCTTTCAATTATCGCCAACATTTTGGTTCTTATAAGACAACAACGAACGAAATGAAATGTCAAATCAGACGATCAGAAAAATTCATTCGTGTCGGTTATTTTTGCCGTCCTTTTGAAAGATAAAGTGAAAATTGTTGGGAAAATTAATAAAAAAAATGGATAAATGAACCAAACAACATGTATCTTTTGTTGAAGTATCCACTATAATTTCAAAAAACCTCTGTTTATTAGTGTGTATAAAATGTATTGAAATCCTACAACTACACTGTTGCTTTTTATATTGTTTCATAATACCTTAAATTAGGTGAACCAAACAATCGTTTATTATACCTATCGACCTAGAATCTCTTTCTGAATTGGTTTTGTTTTGTCCGTCCGTCTGTATGTATTCTTGTTACCAAATACAGGTCACAATTATGCTCAGATCACTATCAAATTTAGCAAGAACTTTCTTTTTAACTCTATGACTTACTGAAATGGGTACAGAAGGTTTCCGATTTATATATAGCCCCTATATATACATATATGATCAATCAAGCAAACAATTGTATTTATTTTCGGTTGCTTGATTATTTCTCATTGTCTAGAATCAGCTGTTGCTACTTTTACAGCTGTTGGATAGGGTTGCCCCGTTCTGATATTTTCGTGTGGAAAAAGCTTTAAGAAATGTCAATAACAACATGTAGGTAATATTGGCATTTGACAGGAAGACGATGGAGAAAAGAGCTTTCTTACCCGAACGATAAGTGACAATGAACCAAATTAAAAACATGATCGCTTGGGTGAGAATAAGAAGAAGAAAATTATTGCTTGGGTGGCTATCGCACGTCTGCGTTTTGTTACATTTAGCTGAACAGGCTGTAAATTCTTACCAGTTTGTATTTGGTATTTCCAGCAAATTCTATATTTAATATTTTCTTACTTCGTGCACTGTTCCAAAAAAAATAAAATACTGCTTGTCATCTGTTTGTGTTTATGTTTTCTTTTGTTGTTGTTTTGTTTTCTTTCGTTGTAGTTGTAAGCGCACTGTCAAATTCGGATTTTTTGAAATTATCCGGCGTATCCGTGTGCGTATTTCGGTAGCTGTAGTACATTTTCATATATTTGAAATCGAGTTTGACAGACGCAGGACGCATTCACCGGTATTTAGGAGATGCCCTAAGCAAACATACTGCTGAATTAGGGCTGCCAGATTTCCCGAATCCTATTTACCCTGAATTGATATACTAGTACTTATATATACACCATATTTTGTAAATGTTTATATGCAGGATGGCCAATAAAAATATTTTATAGACAGTGTTACAATAAAATGTTTCTTTATCATGGCGCCGTTGTCACATGTACAAACTTCGCACATCTAACAATCTGCAAATTATCTCACTGCCAACGTTTCAAGAAAAAAATGTAATGTTCACAAGGTTGCACGTTCACCGGGTTGCATTTTTCCGCCATTTTTCTGACAAAAGGAAAATTGTTCGCACGTTGGTTTCACGTGCCTTCCGTTTAAATGCACAATTCAGTTAATAGCATTATTTTTACATGCAATTACGGGCATTATTCATACCGTATATTAAATTTAGCTGCTTTTTAGAAATAAAAATATATCTTTGTATGTTTTTTTGTTTAAAGTTCAGAGAAAACTTGGGAAGACAACTATTTGAGAGCAATTTGGAGAGAATAAAGATTTTTGTTACAAGTTATGATTAAGTAGAATGCAGAATCGGCATAAACATTTCGCTCAAGTGGCCACAGGGCAGGTATGTCAATCGGATAAGTGTACATTTGTGCAGCTACCGCATTAAGGCATTTTTCACTTAAGTGGGCAAAACAACAAATACTGTAGCTTAATATAATAAGAAAATATTTTATCAATAACAACAATGTAATGCCATACATATGACAAGCATTAAGCTCTTCTACTATGACCATCTTCTCTATTTTCTTCTCTGAGTGTATTCACAATAAATTTAAAGCAGGTTAGATAATTTTTCAATCGAAAATGAAAATTTCAAATAGAGATGAACTGTTACCTTTCTCACCGATTTTTTCTCTGCATTTATTTATTATGGATACAACGTACCTACAGACATACTCGTCCTAGGAAGTATAAATTCAAATTTTATTTTGTTTAAAATTTAAGCAATTTTACTCTTTCTTGTGCGAGTAAATGTGGGTGACTGACTGACTATTTGCTTTTTAAATAAACCGAAAAAGAACGAATTCAAAATAAACATAAACAATTTATTTCGGTGATTCTTTTTTACATTTGCGGCTCTGTCTTGTTAATTAGAATATACATATTAACTCCATAGGCACAGGTTTAATTACGGAAATGTTATTTACTTTATAGGTAAAATACTTCACAACAAAGTAATTGTTGCGTTCTCGACGATGTAACGGAAACAAATTCAAAGGTAATGTCAAACGGAAGCAGTAGTTAAAGGTGTGAGAATTTGAAATGATTCCAGTAGTATGTATTTGTTTAGATCTGGTAAATTTTGTCATCGATGAATCGTTTACTTTTATGAGACTCAGATCTCTTCAAGTCGTTTTATACGAAAAAAAAAGAAATAGTCTGCGAGCATTTCAACTTCCCGGATTTTAATTTTAATTTAATTTAATTTTTTAAATCTCAGCATTTGATCTATTTTAAATGCTAAAATCAAAACAGTGCAAATAAATTATGAAACTAAAAAATATGGTAACTTGACATTTTTCTTAAAAATGTGTAGTTTTTGTTTTGCTAAGCTATTCCGTTCATTTGGCTTTAGGGCGCTAGCTTAGGAAGTTATAACCATTTTAAGTTATTCTTTTCAAATTTTGACCAAAAAATTGTATTGTTGTTGTCTTTGTTCTAGAGCGCTTTTTTACATTATATACCCATATTAAATTCCTAGGAATTTCGAAAAATTTACCCAAACTTATAATATATCGCCATTTTTGTGGCCGTTTTTCACTTTTCGTTTAAAAAAAAAAAGAACGGAACTAAAAAATAGGATAACTGCATAAATGCATCCGTTTAGTAGAATATTCCTCAAGTATAACATTCAAGCAAAGTCGTAGAAAGGATAACCCTAATTATATACGAGTATAATCTACAATCGCAATTGCTATTTACATAAGAGTGCGTAGATTTGTCTATTAAAAATTTCAACAGGAACAATTACATATATCATTTGTTGGAGATTGTTAAAATCGTTTTTATCCGTAAATATAGTGCATTGTGTATACTTACAAATGAATGCATCAATTAACAAAGGATTAACTGAGAAATTGTTTACAACTTGTGTTTTTGGTTTGTTTGTTTAGCGTAAATCTACGGGACTATTTATGTTTTTATTTAAGGAATAATAAATTAAGGAATCCATAGGTTTTTTCGTTTATAAATTACACAATGTAGTATTGTTGTTGTTTTTTTCTTTGGAAATGTGGCAAAAGTTTTACTCTTGCTCTGGAATCAGCTCAGAAGCCCAGACATCTTGTGGCCAGCCAGTACGTCCCTTACTTTGACGATTTGCGGACTGAAAATGTAAAATAAACAAATATATATGTAATTTATGGGTTTAAAGGAAAAAAAATTCAAAATACAATTAAAATAATTTATTCAACAACAAAGAGTTTATTCACTAACAACTATATATAGTTTTCGATGTATTGCTCTCTATATTATAAAGGGTTTTCCAACAAGAGGTGTTATTTTTGTATTCAAAGAAAAATGCCGAATCTTATATACCCTTCACGATGGATCGCATGTAAATGGTTTCGGTTACAAATAAACCCATTATACGAAACTTCAGCACAAATGGTTGAAATTTTGAGTTTTTGTGGCGTTACGAAGTCAAATCTAGGGGGACCTTTGTACAAGAGCTATGTATATCAAAACATGGCCATATGACTAACGTTGTTCGTGTGAAGTTACCAATTTTCAGCCAGCTCAGTTGACATTTCTGATCTCTATGACATTAATAAGTCGAATCGGGGAGATGCTTTATATGGGGGCCATATCAAAAAATGGAGCGATATTGCCCATTTTCAATCCCAAGTTACCTGCAGCTATAAGAAGTATCTATACCAAGATGCAGACATCTTGCTCAATTATCCTAGACTGTAGCA
This sequence comes from Eudasyphora cyanicolor, assembly GCA_963930755.1. Lineage (NCBI taxonomy): Eukaryota > Metazoa > Arthropoda > Insecta > Diptera > Muscidae > Eudasyphora > Eudasyphora cyanicolor. Next base: position 60,922,586 of record OZ005737.1, read on the forward strand.
TGATTACAACGGACGGACATGGCTAAATCGTCGTCAAGAATTTTACGACGAATAAGAATATATATACTTTATGCAGTCTCAGATCAATATTTAGAGGTGTTATAAACGGAGTGACAAAATGAATATGGCGGGTATATCCTATGGTGGAGGTTATACAAATTTAAAGTGACAATTGAAAGTCTTTTATTAAACTCTTCCTATCATTAAATTTAAATAAAACAAAGTGTGTCTGATATGTCATCGAACTTTATTTGTTTCGTTTGAAAGGCCTATCGATGTCATTATGTACATAATGTCATAATATACCATCGTGCAAATATCCGCCGCAGAGCACATTCTAAATGTCAAATTTTCCTTGATTCAGGCGCATGGCTACATTTATGTTGACTTTGAGGTTCGTTGCGATCTGTGGTTCAGGCCATAAGTTGGTAACCAAGGGCATTTATCGTTCGCCATAATGGCTAGGCCAACGTCGTTCTCTAAGAAATATGAACCGATGACGCCACCAGCACAAAATCCACATCAAACAGTGACCGGGGTTCATTGGACGCTCATGGATCTCATGTGGATTGATATCGTCCCAAATACGACAATTTTGTTTTTGACGTACCAATTCATCATAAAATGGGCCTCATAGCTGAATATGGGGAAGTGCGCGGAACTTTGCCTGAACAGAAAATCAATTTTGTTGTGTTGTTGCCCATGGTGACTTGGCAAAACAGACCGAATCACTGACAGCCAACTCGACAGATGTGGCTTCAACAATATGGTCAAACAATTGTCTGTCAAAGTTCGGAAGACTAAATATATACTAATCAAGGAATAAGTTATCAAGCAATTTTAAATGTGACTATTATTTAAGAAGCTATGTATAACCTTTTAAAGTTCTAATAAATAGCATTTTCTTATCAAGTTTTGTATCACGGCCCACTTCCGGTATCTTATTTATTTAGGGGAATAAAGCCGTTGCAGATATTGCTATGTAAAAATTATTTACAAAACTTCCTTTTCGCTCTGTGACTATTATTTAAGGAGCTATAGCCTTTTAAAGTTTTAACAAAGAATTTAAAAACTTCTTAATTTTTGGTGGGTCAGATAATACGCATAGAAGGTCGAGATAATGACGATTCGTGTCAGTATTAGAGAAGTTGCTGGCTCATTTCATGCCATTTCTTCTCAAGTTTTGATAAATTTTTACCAAAAGAAATTTAGCATGAGCATGGCTCAGGAGCTGTTGAATGATGTCATTAATGACGATTCGGGTTTGGTCATAGGGTGGAAATTGCTTCATGCGACTTTTCCCTGTTCCCAGAACTGAGAAGACCCTTGAAAAGACGGAGATATGACACGACTGAGAAAATTAAAACCGCATAGCTAGAAGAACTAATTGCCATACCAAAATCGTATATGTATCAAAAGTGTTTCGAGGAATGGGATAATACTTTGCAAGGTAAAGCCTTTTTATTTATGAAAATAAACCTAACAAACCGTGTTTTTATTTCTATTTTATTCTTCATAAAACAATCGCTCGGCGAAACAAGTGTATTTTCCGAGAAATGGCTCAAATTTAATTTGTTCTAAAATTGTAGAAAAAAAATTCATAAAATAATTACATATTTCTATTCAACTGAGCTCTATGTTAAGCTTCTTTTACCCTCGACTCTTCAAATATAGCTCTATTTAAAGAAATAAATAATGAGAAGAAAACGCGGAATCATCTCAGTGGCTTTATTGTTTTTTTTTATTTTCGAAAAATATTTTTCGAGTTCAATTGAATTGTTTTTCGAGTTAAATTGAATTGTTTTTCCAATCAAAAATCAGGACCACGTAAAGGGACATTTTTCGAAAAGTCTTATTTGTCCTTTGCGAAGTGTGTCAATTCGTCATATATTGGCTTCGCAATATTTAAAAAATATACTTTTCCTCGTCGATTGGAAAAGTTTCTACAAAAAGGTGTCATATGATGATGTCATCGAAAATACATAAGTTCGGAAAAGGAATACCATCGATGAATGTGGATGGAAGGTCAAGAGTCTTTGGGAGATTGATAGGGAAACGGGAATGGTAGTCCGTTTTAATCTAGGGCGCTCACTTAAAGAGCTATAGCCTTTTAAAATATTTTCTAAATATTTTCAAAATTCTGACAAAAAAAAAATCATTACAAAAAGTTACCGTTTTTTCTTGAGCTCTTATTTAAGGATTTACAGATATTTTAAATTTTGCATGGAAAATTGTTTGCTGACCAAAGGCTAAAGAACGAAATGAAGAGAATCCTTGGTGAGCTGTAATTTACAAAAAATCTATGTCAAAAACTATTCTCAGCAAATATTTTCCGCTATGAGTAGAAACATACCTAAATAATGTAATAACTCAAAATCTAATTATTTCTCATCAAAACGTTGAAAGAGGGTCTATACTTTTTCGTGAGAAATATTTTTGTCACGCACGCCAACTACTAATATCAAAGATTGAGAAGTGTGATCGCTTGATTCCAGATAAATAATTCCCCAGGGGTTCTCTTTATTTCTTTCTTTGGGCGGAAGCTTGTATTCTAAAACCTCCCTCTTCAAAATATCCCCCGAGATTACTAAAATTCCCTTGCACAGGATATATTATCGATCTAGCTCAATGGTGGCACAAGATGTAGCCGAAATATGTATGTTGAGTATATTTGCTAAACAAAATAAGCTTTCATTTCAGATACGGACTATATTGAGACCCGCCTTACTGTATGTTTTTAGCAAGAACAGAAAACAAGTCTATTATGTTCGGTTGAAATTCGTTTTAGGACACTTTAAGTCATTCGAGCAATGCCCCTCCGTCTGTCTAGCAGGTGCGCACGATACAATAAGCATATAATATATATTATCATCGATCAAGTGTTTTATGTTACAAGAAGAGGAACGAGCCAAAATGCTCTTCCAAATCTTGAAATAAAATCCTAGAGGTTCATTTGTATACGTTGACGCTAGGCATAATTACGTCCAGTACTATCTATGGCGCTTATTTATGGAGTTATAACCATTTTAAGTTTTACAAGGAATTTTAAAATTATGATCAGTATGTTATAAAAAATTCACCATTATTGCGCTTGGATTCTTATTTATAGAGTTATATGCAGTTAACATTTTGCTAAGGTATTGGAAAATGTAATATAAGAAATTTTGTCATTTTCGCTATGGAGCTCTTAGTTAGGTAATATAGCCATTTAAACTTTTTTTAGGGAATATAAAAATATTGACAAAAAATAAGTGATATCAAAATGTCGTCCTTTCGTTCTGGACCGCTTATTTCAGTATTATAGTCCTTTTAAATGCGTCTAACAAAAGTGAATACAATATTACTTTTTTAAAGAATTATAATCATTTTAAATGCTGGCAAAAAAAAATAATGCAGGGCTTATTTAAGTAGTTAAATTCATATTACTTTTACTAAAGAATTTCAAAATTCTGATTAAAAATATTTCAAAAGGTCTGATTCGCTCTGGGGCCCTTATTTAAGGAGTTATACATATTTTAAATTTTGCTAGGAAATTTAACAATTTTTGCGTTTGTTGCTTGGAGGTATATACATATCGCTCATTTACAAAAAGAACGTCTAAACTCAAAATAATTTTTTTTTTGACGTGGTTATACTTAATTGTCCTACATTTCAATATCTACAATTTGATCTATGAATGGGCGATTCATAAGGAAGACAATAATATTTGGCGCTCTTCAGAAGTTATGTCATCCCAAATCACACTTATGTGAAATGTCATGACTCAAAATGTGACGTTCTTTTTCTAAATAAGCGATGTGTTAATTTAAGTTTTGTTAAACAATTTCAAATGTCTGACCAAAAAGAAATGAAAAAATGTTGTCCTTTTCGCTTTTGGTGTACTATTTAAAGAGTTATACCATTTTAAAGTTGTACTAAAGAATTATTTATTCTCTAATTACTTATATACTAACTGTCCGAATTATCTGTAATTCCACATAAACAAGGTGGCGCAAAAGTAATCCTCCTATCAGAAAATGCTATACATTTTGCGATTGGCCCCTAATGTCAGTTCTGTTTTGACATTTGTGTAGTAAACACATGCGAAATACACGTTAATAAACAATGTTACGCTACACTGCTCCAGAACGCGGAATATTACTGACTATTTATTTGACCAATAATCGGTCGGTGACTTTGGCACAACGTGAATTTCGTCGCAGATTTCCTGGCCGTCCAACGCCTACTGGTGAAACACTGCGACGTTTAGCCGCTCGCCTCGAAGAGACTGGCACAACACGAGATGCTGCCAGGCGTGGCAGACCCCGGAGTAGCCGTTCTGCAGAGAATATTGCTGCTGTAGCCGAGGATGTCATGGAAGCGCCGTCGACATCGACCAGACGACGTGCCACGCAAATGGGTATCAGTCGACGGTCTCTACAGCGAATTTTGGTACAAGATTTGAAGATGTTTCCGCACAAAGTCCAGACGGTGCATCAGCTGTTAGCTGCTGACCGCCAATCGCGTCTAACATACGCTCAAGCCATCCTTAATCACCACCAAGAGGAAGATGATTTTTCATCGAAAATAATCATGAGTGATGAGGCCCATTTCCATCTTAGCGGGTACGTAAATAAGCAAAATTTACGCTTCTGGGGCACTGAAAATCCGCGTGTAACCCACGAAGAGCCATTACACCCGCTCAAAGTCACTGTATGGTGTGCTGTTTTCGCTGGAGGAGTCATCGGACCTTTTTTCTTCGAAAATGTCGCGGGCCAAACGGTTACTGTGAATGGTGAGCGCTACAGAGCAATAATCAACGAGTTCTTTTTGCCGCAACTTGATGAATTGGGATTGGAAAACATGTGGTTCCAACAGGACGGTGCAACGGCACACACTGCACGTGCCACAACCGATATGCTGAAGGATGCATTTCCCGGGCGCCTAATCTCCCGTTTTGGCGATTTGCACTGGCCAGCAAGATCGCCTGATTTGACCGCTCCAGACTTCTTTTTGTGGGGCTTTTTGAAGCCGCGGGTTTATGTCAACAAGCCTCAGACTCTTGCAGCTCTTAAAGACAATATCCGTCAAGAATGTGAGGACCTATCGCCGGAAGTTTTGGCCAAAGTAATGGAAAATGCCATAAAAAGGGCTCAAATCACAATCAACTGTGGCGGCGGCCATTTACATGACATCATATTCTCGACTTGATGTAAAAAAAATTAAAAGACCAAACAAAAATAAACCACAAGAAGAATCAAAGTTTTTCATTTTTTTTTTTTAAATTACAGCCAAAAAACATCGAAAGGTTACTTTTGCGCCACCTTGTAGTAATAGTTTATCCGTCGCTATCACTTTGAGAAAGAAAGGGCCAAGCGGCCCGCCCCTTTTGCACGTTCCACACAAAAGGACCGCTTATAACTTATAAATACTAGAAATTTTGTGCAGTGTAATGCTTTTATATTCCCTACAGGCCTGTAAAAAAAGAGCATTATTGACACTCCTATTATGGTATCTGCAAAAAAGTGATTACAAAATGTCGTTCTTTTCCTTTTTGTTTTTTTTTTAGTAATAGCCATTTTAAGTTTTACTATAGAATTTCAAACTCAGACTAAAATTAATCCCTTCCAAAAATGTAGACGTTTTTGTTCTAGGGTTTTTGTATATTCATATGATTTCTTTCCTCTTCGCTCTAGGGCTTTAGGGAGTTATAACCATTTTAAGTTTTGAATTCTTAGCAAAATAATTTATAACGAAAATTTATTTTCTTCCTTTTCGTTATAGAGCGTTTATTAAAGGAGTCAAAGCCGTTTTAATTAAAATTAATTTTTATGATTTGCTCACTGATAGGAATTATTTTCAAGTAAGAGCAATCTCAAGTCAATCGCCTGCCGCCGTAGGTCTATTTCCCTCATTTATTTTTAGTAATTAAAGCCATTTTAAGTAAAGAATTTCAAAACTCTGACTCAAAAAATATTCGTATTAAATATTCCTTTTCGCTCTAGGGCCCTTATTTTTATTATATTTAGAGTTATACATACCTATTTTAAATTTTTCAGGGAAATATAAAAAAATAAATATCTCGGCCTTTTTGCTCTATGCTCTTATTAATGCTGACCCAAAAATGTTGATTTCATGTTTTTCGCTGTAGGGGTCTTATTTGCAGCGAAAATTCATATCGAAATAGGTCAATTATTAAATATGGGGGATATACCACAATCGTAATGTATATAGTGTATATGCGTCGCCAATAAATTAAAATTCTCGGAAGTAAATTATGGGGAATACATCAAAATACTAATGCCTACTGCACAATGTTGAACCACTTTCTAAGCATTGGTATCCTATTAGAAATGTTAATTCGAAATGTTCTCTTCAATCAAATGATTTAAGGTATAACAAGAGGCACGAGCCGAAATGCTCTTCAAAAACTGTAAATGAAATAAAATCCCAGAGATTATTTTTTACAAGTTGACGCCAGGCAATAAATAGTGGGAGTATTCCCAAACTCCGAGAAACAGCGGAGATAACTTTTAATGCAACACAAAGCAGCATTGTCAATTGGAAAAGATACTCACTCGTACATTTCAATAGACATTTTCGAAAAGGCCATGTGTTCTGTTCATCCCACAACCATCCAGCCAGCAAGCCCAGAGCTTATCGCACTTGTTCGAATGCTATGTCTACGATGCTCCAAACCGAAAACGTTGCTGATAAAAATGCTTTTTAACTTTGAATACATTTTGATATTGAATCAATTATAAAAATGTATGTTCTGGGTGGATTTTTATGATTATGACGGCTGGCTGGCTGACTGACTGGTTGGCGGGTCTGTTCTGGTAAGTGCAAGAAAAACACTTGCTGAATTAAAACGAATTACAGACACCACTTGATATTGGCCACACCAATCAAAGAACAGGACCAAAACACAAACAAACAAAAACACTTAACAGAGATCGGAAATGGTTATGGGAAACTAACAACATCCCCCTTTTTAATGTCACAACAAATGTAATATTGAGTTATTAACAGCTGTAAATAGGCTATAGGGCACCACAATGACAACAGACCAGGCATCATTTTCAGCCAAGCCAAGCCACCCACCCAACAATTTCCGCTGAAACATACATTTATACATACTCGTACACACTTATCTACTTAAACCCCGAAAATTATTATTTAAGTGTTGCGGTTTTTATTGTGGGTATCATCCACTTCTTCCGGATTGCACATAAATTAGACAATACAATTTACTTAAGTGTCGTTTAATGAGTTAGCCAGCTCTCCTTCCATCCCCTCCCTTCATTACGCATAACATATAGCACCCATTCCGCAAACCCTCCTCCTGGCATGGAATCACTGAGACGACGTAATTTCTCCACTAGATTTTTGTTGATTTCTGTTTTCTGTCAAAATTTCGTGTGGCTTGTGTTTGTTTATGTAACACTTTACATTAATCCTTCGTCATACTTTTGTGTATATTTTTATGGTGGACAGGAGGCAGGTCCATAATTCTTAATGGCGTGTGTTTGTTTAATAATTTTGCAAAGTAATTTATAATGTAAACTTCAGAGTGTTGTGCCATATAAATAAATGTACGTACATACAATATACGATATTGTAATTGTTGGCCGACACTTACCTTTGCTTCACTTCTGATATAGGCTCTCTTCTCGTGGGAATTTTTCCGATGCAGCGGCTTTAAATCGGCGCGAAAACCACTATTTGGATCTTGATCACCATCTAAAACTTCGACTAGATATCTTATATAGAGTATGGCCAATTTTAGGGTTTTAATCTGCAAATATGGAAAATATCATTGTGTAAGTTAAAAATAAACATATTGTTTCCACTATTGTTGTCTACAGTGAGAATTTTTATTTTTTTGGCATCTAAGTATAAACCTTCTATAACTTTTTATGAGTAAGGCCTTTGTTATTTCAAATAAAGACAAATTTCTTACTCATAATGAGAGTGTCATCTTAAGCACAACTGTAGAATTTGTTACATTATATATTATTTTCTTTGTACTTAACCAATTGGAGCCCCTTCAAAGGAAAGGAAAACCCCCTTTACGTTTGACCCAAAAATAAGTGATCAGAAAATTTCATCATTTTCACTCTAGGAGTTTAAGAAGTTATAACCATTTTAAGTTTTTAATATTTACCAAAATTAGTTATTACCATTTTAAGATTTGGATTCTTATCAAAAGAAGTTATTACGAAAATTTCTTCCTTTTTGTTATAGAGTGCTTATTTAAGAACTTATAACGATTTTAGTGAGTAAAGTAAAGCCATTTTATGTAAAGAAACAACAAAGTGATCAGAAAATTGCTTTATTTTCACTCTAGGGGTTTAAGAAGTTATAACCATTTTAAGTTTTAAATATATACCTAATTAAAAAAAAAATTGTATACCTAATTTAAACATTGCTTGTGAATTTGGTAATTATACAAAATTTTTTGCAATATTTCATTTTAGGCTATTATTAATGGAGTTCTATTAATTATTAGTTTTACTAAAGAATTTCAAAATTGTGAACGAAAAAAAGTGATTAAAAAATTGCATCCTTTTCGATCTAAAGGTCTTATTTATACTATAAAAAGGATAATACTGCTGCTTCTGCATCGAAAATAATAGTAAAAATCGGTCTATTATATATAGACGCTGGAAAAAATCGATTCTGTAGTATATTGTCCCAAACATATTCTGCTTCAATGTATATTTAGGGTACTCTCTAAATATAATAATATTTGACATACACAAATATATGTTTGGGAGGATATTGTTCTAAACAAAAATTATGTTCCCATCCTAATATTTTTTATTTGGAACTACTATTTCCGAAACAAAAAATAATTTTATTTAAGTATTTTGGCAATATTATCAATGCCAATGTGTAACACGAAATCTAGGAAAGGCTAAATAAAATTCCATAAAGTCAGCATAGTTTTAATTTATTTTTTTTTAAATAAATAAATTTGGAAAAGTTCTTAAGCAATAACTTTGATTGTGGGTAAACAAATATTTTATTTGTGAAAGTCAGTTCGAAAATATTTGTTGTTGTAATATATTAATATATGCGATCCAAACAAAATTTCTGATTTTCAAATAAAATGTATTTGTTCACAAATATATAATATTTAAAACATTGTTTCGAAATGGCGATTTATCCCCGTGAATGATGGAGATGCCAAATAAGGACTAATATGAATTGTTGTTCTACACGCTGAAAATCGCTTCTATAGTATATTATCCCAAACATATTTTGCTTGAAATATATAAATGTTTAGCGTATACTCCAAATATATTATATTTGCCAAACACAAATATTATATTTTTTGGAAGATGTGGTACCGGACAAATCTTTATTTTCGTCCTACTAACGGGTGATGCAAGTAAAGATACTTTTTCAATAGCCTTTTTTTGACAGATCACGTGTGAGTCGTGTCATGCTGTCATGTTATTTTTGTTAAGTATTGTTTGGCATTTCATCATGGAAAGACTTACGCCTGAACAACGTTTACAAATCGTTCAACTTTATTACGAAAATTCAATGAGGAATGTGTTTCGTGCACTTCGCTCATCTTATGGTCAACATAAACGGCCTACTGAGCGTACTATTCACAACACCATCACCCATCTTGAGACCCAGCATTCATTATTGGATAATATTCGACCGAATAAACCACGTCTAGCACGCAGTGACGAAAATGTAGCGGCCGTAGCTGAGAGTGTACACTAAGACCGTGGAGAGTCGATTCGGCTCCTTTCGCAGCAACTCGGACTAACGTATGGAAAGACTTGGAGCATTTTACGTCGAGATCTTAAATTGAAAGCATACAAAATACAGCTTGTGCAAGAACTGGAGCCGTCCGACCTTCCCAACGACATCGCTTCGCTCTGTGGGCTCTTGAAAAGTTCCAAGAAGATCCGACGTTTTCGAGCCAAATTTTGTTCAGCGATGAGGCCCATTTCTGGCTCAATGGGTATGTAAACAAGCGTTTGGGACAAAGATCAATCAATGGATTTATTGAGAGAACACTTTGGTGAGCAGATAATTTCACGTTTTGGGCCGGTCGATTGGCCACCAAGATCGTGTGATATCACACCGTTAGATTTTGTCCTATGGGGATATGTAAAGTCTAAAGTTGGAGCAAAACATCACGCCAGTTACCAGTCAAAATGCTCGAACGAGTCATCGAAAATTGCACTCAACGGATGGACCATCTGTGACGTTACCGCGGCCAACATTTGATAGACATAATCTTCAAAAAATAAATGACAAATGATAATAAACATTCCCCATTCAATTTGAATTTTCTGTGTTTTTTTCTTTAAAAAAGTAGGGATCCTCGAAATGGACCACGCTTTATTTAATATATCAATACCTTAATTTTAAGACAAGTTTTATGTTTGTCAGTAATTCAACGTTAATTTGATGACTTAGAATAAAAAGAAAATAACAAAACAAATTGTGCTTTAAATATAAATTATTGCTACTTATGCCTTTCCTTAACAATGATTTTATTTGTATATAAACACATATTTTTTTGAGGACATTAGTCTGCAATTATATTTCGTTGTAATACATAAATATATATGCGCTCCAAATAAATATTATTGATTTTCAAATAAAGTATATTGGCTCAGAAATATATAATATTTCAAAAATTGTGTTCCAGATACATATATTTTCTTTCGATTCAATCAAATCAAAAAATACAATTTGCCCCGTGTACCAATTTTAAAAATTTATGCACCAGAGACATTCATATCTGTAAAATAATGACATCTAAGGCCATATTCATAACAAGTAATGAAAGAAAAAAAATGAACTTTACCATTAAAAATATGTTTGATAAACCTTTCAATAAGGTTTTATGATTAAGGCCTTTATTATTTCAAATAAAGAAAATTTTCTCATTCATAAAGAAAGTGTCATCTTACGCACAACTCCATAACTTATTGTAGAATCTGCTTAAATTATACATTGTTTTCTTTGTAAACACGCTGAAAATAATCTACTGGAAACATACATATGTTTAGCGTACACTCCAAATATGTAATATTTAACATACACAAATATTATATGTTTGGGAGAATGTTGTTTTGAACAAAAGTATGTTTTTATCCCAATATTTTTTTATTTGGAATTAATATTTCCGATGAAAGAATTAATGTGTATTTAAGTATGGCGATATATCAATACCATAATTCAAAGGCAATTTTTCTGTTTTTCAGTTCAATATTTTAGAAACTTTTTATGTTTGTAATATTCCATTAAAATTTAAATCGCATTATCTTGCGTTACGATAAATTGCATATGGATTGACAAAAACTGATGAATTGGAATATTTAAAAATTAAAAATTAGTGCTGTAAAACAAAAGCTACTTACAACATTTTAGAGATAAAGTATAACACGAAATCTAAGAAAATTTAAACTAAAATTCGAAAAAGTCAGCACAGTTTTAAAAATCTTTTTTAAATAAAATATATTTAGAAAACTTCCTGAACAATAACTTTGTTTGGGTGTAAATACATATTTTATTTGTGGAAGTCAGTTCGCAAGTATATTGTGTTCTGATATATATATATTCTTTCCAAACACAATTTATTGATTTTCAAATAAAATTTATTTGTTCACAAATATATTATATTTAAAAATTTTGGTTCCAAATATTTTTTCAAAAATGGCGATTTTCTTCCGTGAGGAAGTACTAACAAATTAGATATCTTTTAAAGAAAAGGAAAAACCCTAAATTAGAGATCAGAAATTGCATCCTGTTTACTCTAGCAATTTAAGGAGTTATAACCATATAAGTTTTAAATTCTTACCAAAAAAGTTATTTCAAAGATTTTTTCCGTTTCGATATAGAACGCTTTCTTAAGAGCTTATAACGATTTTAGTTTAAATTTAATTTCATTAATTAAAGCCATTTTATGTCTAAGAATTTCAAAATTCTGACCAAAAAAATATTACAAAATTTCCATCTCGCTCTAGAGCCCTCATTTAAGGTGTTATACCTATTGAAACTTTGTTGGTGAATTTGGTATTTTGTTTTTTTTTTTGCTCTGACTCTTAATGAAATTATGTATATTAATTATTTGTTTGTAGATGAGGCACAATATTTTATGACAACAAAAAATTATGATAAAGTTTTTTTAAAAAATATTTTTTCTCAAATTCCTATTTTCATGGAAGGCAAACTTACTATTTGTAACATATTTTTTGAAGTATCAGATAGAGCAGTGCTTTAATTACATTTTATTACTACCTGTCATTTATGTTATAAGGTATAACTCGATGACCAATGAACGAAGAACGGCTGATTTTAGACCTACTAACTGGCTTCAGCCATTATGTTTGCAGTCACTTTGTCGTTCTGATACCTTTTAGTAGGTCTAAAATCAGCTGTTCTTCGTTCGCATCGCTTTCCTGCGAAATAGAGAAACGGGCTGTAAATATGGAATGGAAAAATATGCAACGTTTCGGAAAGTTTTGTAAACAAAATATATGTAGAAAAATTCATAAACAATTATTTTTATGTAAACTCATATTTTATTTAAGAAAATTGGTTTGCAAATATATTTTATTGTAATATATTAATAACGGGTTTTGCAATAGGGATGATATGATTTTGAAGTGACGTTTTGGACATTTGTAATATGTCATGATCTGTCATTTGTTTTCCATTGTATTCAGTAGTGTTTACAATTTCATCATGAAATTTATTATCAAACTAATCGTCTTCCAATAGGAACTTTTCGTGAGCTAAGTCCATTTTTTTTAAAAGCCAAAAAACACTTTCCAGTCGACCTACCTACGACCTTGACACCCACGACTTCCCGATCCGACGTACCGTTAAGGAGCTAGAGCAAAAATAAACATTCCGTTCACATTTGAAAATGCTGCCAAGTCCATTTTTTTTAAAATCCACCCATGAGCAATATTTTAGCTCTCGTTAAGAGCTATCTTTTTGCCATTGACCGATTGTGGCTACGTGCCACACAGCGAATGAAACAATTGAATTGTTGCGAGAAAAGTTTGGAGATTCGATTATTTTAAGAAATTGTGATATTGAATGGCCTCTAAAAAGTTGTGATTTAACACCATTAGACTATTTCTTGTCAATATTTACAAGTCAAGTATGAATGATATTTTGTTCCATTATTAAATGACAAAGTTCAACCTTTCCAATAAAACAAGAAATTTGAAAAAATTATCAGTACTTTTTTATAGCTGATTCAAATTTAAAATTTTAAATGGCCCACACTTTATATACTCGTATATTTCTAATTGTCGTAAAATTCTAAGACGATTTAACCATGTCCGTCCGTCTGTTCCGAAATCAGGCTACAGTCTACAAAAATTGAGCTAGATGACTGGATAGATACATCTTAATCCAGATTCACACTCGGCAATTTTTTCCAAGCAAGTGTCAAAGTTTGTGGGAGAGAGAGGCAGGCGGAAAGAGCTCTCTGCCTCTCTCTCCTACAAACTTTGACACTTGCTTGGAAAAAATTGCCGAGTGTGAATCTGGACTTATAGCTGCAGGCAACTTAGAAATGAAAATAGGCAATATCGGTCCATTTTTGATATAGCCCCTATATATAGAATCTCCACGATTTGACTTCTTAACTTCATAGAGACCACAAATGTCAACTGATCGGGCAGGCAAATTGGTAACTGGGGTTTATTTATATCCGGAATCATTCACACGAACGACGGTAGTCATAGGTATAACTGACGTATTTCCACTAACTGGTAAATCGTGAAATGTGTTCATAAAAATTATATTTACTGTTCTATGTTTAATTTTTGCGAATTTCACAACATTTTTACAGTATTGTTCTTTTTTTTCTCTTTAATTTCCAAATAAGTGACAACAGTCCCTCCAAAAATGAGTTGCCACACTGCAAAATATGGAATTTCTTACAATTTCCACACTGACAACACCGAAATCGATTAAGTCAGGAACGCTAGCCGGGAAACTCTATCATCCCTAATTACGTTTTATCTCCATATAAATCAAACGACGACGTTTTAACGAAAAGACGGCTGATATGTAATGGCTGCATCCATCCGCTTACGAGGTGTGAAAATCATTTGTAGAGATGGGAGTATATTAACTAAACAAACAAAAAAACTATTACCCCAAACACCCCTAAAGGGTTTCCCGCGACAAATGACTTGTTCCGCTGATGCAAGTGTATACTCGTTGTCATTGTAAATGTAAACAGTAAATGGAAAATTAATATGACTAGTCTTAAGATAGATTCTAACATATCCGCCACAACAGAGGACATTCACCTCACTAAATAAATATCCTTCAGGTTATAAATACATACATAAATCTGCTTGAAGGTTGTGAAAATCAACATCAACGGTGATTTTTCAACTAAACATCTTAACAAGAAATGTCAAATTGACTGTCTCAGAAAACAGTGTTGCCAATTTCAAGTTCCCCGGCTTCCAAAAACACCTATTAAAATTGTGCCGGGCAAAAATCAAGTCAATCTACATATTCAACGAACCTGATCAAGTATATACAATTGTTTGAGTCAAGGTCAGATCATGCTGACCACTTCAAATACATTTATGTTTTATCTTCACGTAAGTTGTTTACATTATGTTTTATGTTTACATTATATTATATGTTCATTAGTCGATCTTCTGTACTTACCTTTGATAATTTCGTATCCGACGGTACATTAGGTATCTTATCACGTAAACATGAAAATGCATTATTGATGCTCTGTGTACGCCGTCGTTCTTTTTTGTTTGCCGTGTTACGTTTCTTTACCACACGAACCGGAGCCACGGAGAGAATAGTATGCGGTTTGGGGGAGTCATTTGTAAACAAACTATCATGAAATTGACTTTCCACATCTTAAAACAGAAAGAGAAATTATCACTTGGATTAAAAAGCAAAATCAACTCGACGCCATTTTCTAAAATTTTGACAAAATTTAGAATTTCACTCTTGGCAGATCTCAATAGTTACCTTCTAAATCGGAAGAAGATGCCGGGCAATAACTGGGCGATCGATAGTAATTATTGGCGGCATTAATATTTGCTGTCAGTGTACAGGTGGTGGTTGTTGTTGTGACGGGTTGACAACAGTCTTGAGCTTGTTGATGCTGCTGTTGTTGTTGTTGATGGAGATGATGATGTGGGTGGAGATTGTGATGTTTCGTGTCAGCACAATAGGAGGGTGTATTCCAAGCATCTGGAGGAGCGGAAATGCAAGTAAGGGATTATTTATACATAAATATTTGACTTAATTTATTTTGTAAAATTCTCAACGTTAGTGCAGAACTGCATGGTGGCGACCGCTGAGGTATTCTCTATGCAAGATTCGAACACCGAGACCTTCATCTATGCTAGATTTCAACAGCGAGATCTTCCTCTAACCTAGAGTCGACCGCTGAAGTCTTCCTCTATACTAGAGTAGTCCACTGAGTTCATCTATAAGTATGCTAGAGTCGACCACTGAGATCTTCCCCTATACTAGAGTCGACCACTGAAGTCTTCTCCTATGCTAGAGACGACCACTGAGATCTTCCTCTATACTGGAGTCAATCCTTGAGGTCTTTATACTACAGTTGTGGTCATTTCTATACTAGAATCGACCACTGAGGTCTTCCTCTATACAAGAGACGACCATTGAGTTCTTCCTCTATACCAGAGTCGGTCACTGAGGTCTTCCTCTATACAAGAGTAGACAATTGAGTTCTTCCTCTATACCAGAGTCGATCACTGAGGTCTTCCTCTATACCAGAGTCGATCACTGAGGTCTTCCTCTATACCAGAGTCGATCACTGAGGTCTTCCTCTATACCAGAGTCGATCACTGAGGTCTTCCTCTATACCAGAGTCAATCACTGAGGTCTTCCTTCTCTACTAGAGTCGACCACAGATGTCTTCTATACAAGGTTCCCGTATAGCAGAAACGACCACTGCGGTCTTTCTCTCACTAGAGTCGATCACTGAGGTCTCTTTCTATAAAAGAGTCGATCACTCAGGTCTTGATCTCTACTAGAGTCGACCCCTGAGGTTTTTCTCTATACCAGTGTCGATCACTGAGGTCTTCCTCTATACCAGAATCGAGCATTGAGGTCTTCCTCTATACCGAAGTCAATCTCAGTGGCCTTCCTCTATACCGAAGTCAATCTCTGTGGCCTTCCTCAATAGTAGAGTCAATTACTGATAAGTTCCTATATACTAGAGGCGACCAGTGAGGTTTTTCTATATACTAGAGTCAATCACCACTTAAGGCCTTTCTCTATTAGAGAGTCGATCACAGAGTTTTTCTTCTATGCTAGAGTCGAAAACTGAGGTATTTCTCTATAATAGTCTAAAGAATTTAATATCATTAATTTTATTCCTTAACTTGTACTTCACAACATTAAAGACCGGGTAGCCCAATGAACCGAGCAAGCATTTGAAAATGCCAGCGTCAATAATATTAATGCCAATTTGCCGGTTCTTGGAGATTTTGGTTGATCCTCTGTATCTTTGCAATAAGTACTTCATTACAAAATTTTCTGGGGACGCTATATATGGCCACCTTAACGTTATGCTTATTATTCCATTTATTATATTTACTATACCTAAATGCTTTTTATTTACGATAACACATTTCAAATGGTTGCAAAATTTTGGGAAATGTCATAAATAATCCCAGAAATAAGTGGTCAACTGCTTACAAAATTATCCTAGAGGTAATTGTCCCCCCAAAAAAATGGCCTAACAAATTCCACCCTCCTAAAAAATCCTCTAAACTGGCAACACTTATGAGAATTTTACATTATAGTGGAATGGAAACCGACCGAGTGGACCATATACCAACGGTTTACTCCTTCGTAGGATCTTTACCAGTAAGATACCTGCCAGGGAGGTGTGGGTTGGCAAATTACAAGAAAATAGTAACTATCAGATGGGAAGATTGACTTCGGATTACACTGTATAGAACTTACTGTAGATACGAGTATATGAGTACTTATGTAGATCACCGACTGTCTGAAACTTGCAGTGTCTGTCAAGCCGGCAAGAGTCGATTAGTGAAGACTATTTCTGTGCAAGAGTCGATCCCTGAAACATTTTTTATTCAAAATTAACCACGGAAGACTTTTTCTATGCAAACAACGACCGCTGATGTATTTTGGTCTGTAAAAGAAGACCACTGAATATGTACTTTTCGCTGTAAGAGTCGATTACTGAAGTATAATTATCTGTAGCAGTCGACCACTTGATTGTATTTCTGATTTTTGTTAGCGATTAGTAGCGGGAAAGGGAGTGAAACATTGCAGGCAAATTTTCAGACTATGTTTCCTGAAACAATATTTGCCACGAAATAATCTATAAAAGTAGAAAGGAACCAATAACCACCCCCTCATGTAGGAGGTAGACCCACTTCGAAGTCTACCGATCAACTCAGAATGACTAGCACAGGGCTTATCGTATGGGGGCTTTTTCAAAGCTCCAGGGTAGTTCTATTCGCAGAGTTTTAGGGGAGAATCCATTTAATCATAACAGATTCGATTTATCAATATTCCGCATATTTCGCACCAATCTTTATAAAATTGGCTAAGAGGATATTTTTGAACCAGGAACGAACGTTGACAAATTTTTTGAAGCAAAAATTTAGGTATCGCCCCATAAACATATATCCGGATTTTGAATTTAGCAGACAACAGTTTGAAGAAAATTTTCATATGCCCATATGTATACCTATGTATATCCCGATTTAAAATTGAATCGCTCTAACGGATAGATTACAGTTATTTTAACCAGAAACGAATGTTGTAAAATTCGAACAAAATCCGTTCAGTAGATGATGTAGCTCTCATATATAACAGATTTTAAATTCTTATTTTTGAACTTATCATTATGAAACTCGTACAAAGAATACTGTTATTCAACTCTAACGTAACGGAAACACTCGTGGGGAAGCAACGTTTGTCAACTAGACAAACTGAAAACAATATTAAACGAAGAACTGTGCAACAAATGTGAACAAATGTGAACAAACGCCGTTATGTCTATAGACCAAAGGGAGGAGATGGAAATGGTTAGAGCATACTCTACGGAAACAACCAACTGAAATCTGTATGGCCAGTGGAATCACCAAGACACCCGAGTACGTGGAAGACCAAAATACACGTTGAAGCGCACAATAGAAAAATATATAAAAAAACTAGGATATTCTTTCAACGAAGTGAAAAATGTAGCAAAGGATCTATGCTCCATCAGCAGTCAAAAGAAGATTATGAAGTTTGACCGTTGTCAAATTTGAACAAAAATGTCAAGATTTTGATATTAACCTAAACTTCCTTTCTACCATCATGAATGGCCTGGATACACTGGGCATCAGCGGAGTTTAATGACTTCAGCGGCAGAGTCTCTACAAGTCCTACTCCATCTACTGCCGATCGATATAGCTCCTAAGGAGTTCCAACCAGAGCGAAATTTGCATTGAATTGTCTATAAATTTTGATGTACAAGAACTACGGTCACAGATTATCAAAAAATCCCCTAAAATAAAAGAGATTACAAATGAAAATCTCCTAAAACCATAGGGTTATTCTCAACAAAAGTAGAATTCCTATATAGTTATGAAATGAAAAACTATGGATATTGCAGTAGTATTTAGTTGAAAAGAAAGATGTACATTGTTTGGTACGTACACGGAGAAAAATCGCCATTTTTGATATGTTTGAATTGAAGGAAAATATATTTGGAAACGAATTTTTTGAATATTATATACCTGTTAGCAAATAAATTTTATTTAAAAATCATGAAATTTTGTTTGGAACGCATATATTAATATATTAGAACAAAATATATTTGCGCACTGACTTTCACAAATAAAATATGTGTTTACCCACAAACAAAGTTATTGTTTAAGATGTTTTCCAAATATATTTTAATTAAAATTTTTTTTAAAACTTTGCTGAATTTTTCGATTTTTTTAGATTTCGTGTTGAACTTTGTAGTTAAAAATGCCTTTAGCAGCAATCGGCTTTGTTTTACACCAATAAATTTTAATTTATAAGTATTCCAATTCATCACTTTTTGTCAATTCATCAGTGTAATTTATAG
Organism: Eudasyphora cyanicolor; assembly: GCA_963930755.1. NCBI lineage: Eukaryota > Metazoa > Arthropoda > Insecta > Diptera > Muscidae > Eudasyphora > Eudasyphora cyanicolor. The sequence continues at coordinate 60,941,673 of OZ005737.1, forward strand.
TTACGAAAGATTATGCGATTTATGTGTTAACTGAATTTTACAAACATAAAATGTATAAACAAATTTTGCTTTGAACTTCTGAAAAATAGAAAACTTGTCTTTAAATTAAGGAACTGGTACATTGCCAAAATACTTAAATACAAAATAATCTTTATTTCCAAATAAAAAATATTAGCATGGAAACATATTTTTGTTTAGAACAATATCCTCCCAAACATATACAATTTGTGTGTGTCAAATATTATATATTTAGGGTGTACCCTAAGCATATGTATATTTCAAGCAGAATATGTTTGAGTCAATATACTACAGAAGCGATTTTTTTTCAGCGTGTATAAGTATATTACTCTTCACCGAAAGCCCATAAAATCTCCACATCAGCTTCATTGGCACTGTATTTTTTTTTAGCAGAAAACAAGTCGATCCGTTATTTGAGGAATATTTCACCCTTAATATAGCCTCAACCGTAGAAATATTAACTTTATTCCTTAACTTGTTCTTCACAACATTAAAGACCGGTAAGCCCAATGAACCGAAGACGCATTTGAAAATGCCAGCGTCAATAATATTAGTGCCAATTTGCCGATTCTCGGAGATTTTGGTTGATCCTCTTAATCTTTGCAATAAGTACTTCATTCCAAAAATTTCTGGGGGCGCTATATATGGCCACCTTAACGTTATGCTTATTATTCAATTTATTATATTTACTATACCTAAATGTTTTTTATTTACGATAACACATTTCAAATGGTTGCAAAATGTTTTGGAAATGTCATAAATAATCCCAGAACTAAGTGGTCAACTGCTTACAAAAATATCCTAGATGTAATTTACCAACCCCCCCCCCCCCACAAAAAAAATGGCCTAACAAATTCCTCCCTCCTAAAAAATCCTCTAAACTGGCAACACTTATGAGAATTTCACATTATAGTGCAATGGAAACCGACCGAGTGGACCATATACCAACGGTTTACTCCTTCGTAGGATCTTTACCAGTAAGATACCTGCCAGGGAGGTGTGGGTTGGCAAAATACAAGAAAATAGTAAAAGTAGAAGATTGACTTCGGATTACACTGTATAGAACTTACTTTAGATACGAGTATATGAGTACTTATGTAGATCAACTTGCAGTGTCTATCAAGCCGAAATAATGTCAATAAAGGAAATCGACAATTGGCTGAGTTGCTACATAGTGGCCACTGCCGTTGGCATTTATAGACAGTCAGACTGCCATTAAACCTCTGGAGGTAATATCACTAAATTCACAAACAGCCCGTGACTGTCACTGATCTCCTAACGAGATGGCTGAGCAGTTCACCCAGGAAAATAATTGGTTGGAATTCGATTGTAACAATAAAAAATAGTACTACCAACAAAAACTCTATTTCCTACACCGTATGTCGTTTGTATTTATAAATAAATGGTTGAAACAACAATAATAACATGGATACGATCAAATGAAAATGCTTGCAACTAAATCGGTGGTTGTATCAATCGAATTAAGATTGTTTTTTTCATTGACACTCGGTTAGTTGTGATAACCAACTTTAAATTTTCATTATGGTACCATACGATCGATTTTTGGTTGTGACAACCAATGTTTTATTGTGGACAACAGAAATTTTATCAATAGACCAAAGATTATTATTGCAACGAATAATTGGTTACTACAACAGAAAAAATATTAATAAATAACCGTTTATTGGTTATCCCAATCATTTCCCAAATTTAGAATAATTAAATGTATTTTGGGAAATACAACCGAAAGATTGGTTGCTGTTCTTTTGTTGATACATGACAAACAAAAAATAAAATTACTCGACATAAATAAATCTTCAACATTTTGTTCAAGAACGGTATAGGTAATCAAAAATAATCTCGTGTGGATAATAATGTGTGGAATGCAGAATATGTGTGCAAAATGTTTTACATAAATAAAAAATAAAAGCAACAATCATGAAATTGAAAGCACAGGTTTAAGCGATATTTGCATAAAAGTTTTGTGTGTTATTTTTCGTGTACTGAAATGTGTGTCAAATATTTCACATCTCATAATTGTGATGTATTTGTAATATGGGATCTTTAATTTTGTTATGAATTGTTTTGTTTTTTGTTCAATAAATAAAATAAAAATTAATGAAAACTGTTTTTAATTAATTGTCGGTAGTATATGAATGACAAATTGTCAGAACAACCAATTTTTTAAAACAGTTGGTTGTGGCAACTACAACAGATAATTTTATATTTACTATTATACTATATTATACTATTTTCGTAGTTGGCGCAACAAAATATGATTGTTGTCAGAAGTATACCACAACCAAAATATTGGTTGTCCTGATGGAATCGCATGATAGTAGACAGAACTACCAAAATTCGGTTGAGGCAACCAAACTGTATTCTGAGTGTTGACATTTACCTCCTATGGGTACCACCTGGGCATACGGTTATTCTGGGGAACAGCAAAGCTTATGGACTTGCTAGTAAAGGGGTGACAAGAAGCGACTGGAGGATCCCCTCAAGGTGGAGTTATTTCACCACTCTTGTGGATCGTAGTAAAATAAATAAAATTCTATTTAGATTAGAATTATCAAGAGTTAACGTGTGCGCCTACGCTGAAGATATTGTAATACTTTCTAGAGGTAAATTCTTACAGCCAGTCTCTGACATTCTACAGAATTCCCTGGCGGAAATATCCTCCTGCAACTGTCTGCAGTTTACACATTAACCCCACTAAGACCGAATTGGTACCGTTTACAAGAAGACAAAAAATGCCGGACTTTACATTACCGGCTCTACAAGAAACCACTCTCAAATTCGCCAACATTTTAAGGTGTGATCATGGATCGTAAGTTGAATTGGATAGAAAATAAGGAAGCTCGTAAAAGCTTTCGCGGCTTTGTACTCATGCCAGCAGTTCTTGGGCCCCAGTTGGGGATTAAAACCTAAATTAATTCACTGGTTATATTCTGCTATAGTAAGGCCTATCCTGGCATATGGTTGACATACATTGTGGTCAATAGCAGAATGTGATACATACTTTAAAGCTCTGAGTACGGTACATAAAGTTGCACTCGCTACAAGATCCCTTGAAATTATAATGAGTATTTAACCTATTGATTTATTTATGAAAAACTACATGACATAGATGTTATAGGTTTTCTGATTAAAACTCCCTCCCTGGCAGAAAAGGTATGTTAGGTTATAGGATTTTTTACAGAAGGTTCCAAAACGGAGGAGGGTACTGGGTGTGGCATTTTCTGCAGCGAGCTTGACATGGTTTTTCTCCGAGTATATGCGATTGCCAAAACAGCTGAACTTATCTCGCTGATGCAAATATTTAGAAGCGATACTGAGTACGAATATAAGGTCGAAGGTAGTCAGCCACTGTTGCAGAGAGCTTAAGGTTCTCAAAGGATGGCATAATATTACCATGTGCTGGGTACCGGGCCACAAAGATATATTTTAGGTAATGAATGCAGCTGCTGACAAACTCGCAAAATCGGAGGCAATTTGGCAACATTGAGTCTGATTGATGTCTACCTTTCGTTAATCTACTTTGATATATATTCGAAAAATAAAAACCTTTGGAAACAGAGATTGACATCAGCAGCAGGATGTGAGAAAACCAAAGCTCTTTGGGACGAAATGTCTTTATGGAATACTACGATACTGATGGGCTTAGATAAAGCGAATACTCGTATACGACAGATTGTGGACCTTATTTCAGCACACAATAACTTTGGTATGCATATGTAAATATATAATTGGCCTTAGAAACGATAACTTATGCCCCTGGTGCCAAGACCCTGACGAAGTGGAAGATACTTTAGATTTCCTTTGTCAATGTCCATTTTTATCCCACAGAAAAAACAATATTCTGGGCTCATTTTTCATTCAGGTTTTCAGTGTTGGACCCACTCAGACTTCTACAATTAAACAAGACATCTGATCGGAATATTAGAATTAACTGACTTGGCGTCATCCACAGTCAACCTAACTTAAACTAAAGGGGTGACGTTGCAAATTCTTGAAGAATTTGCAAATATTAGTGCGCCACTGACCACATTCAAGCTTTGGCTTAGGCAAAAGACAGTCTGGTTGACCAATGAGATATGAACAAAAATTAATAGATGTAGGGTAGATAGACAAATCTGGCAAATATGTAAATTTTTGTTATGCGTGACCTTAAAGTTGGTATCAACAAACATGAAATTTATTATGTTCGGATTTTTTTTTAATTTTGCTTTATTTCAGTTTCATTTTAAATTAGTAATTTTTTTGTATAATAACACACACAAACATACTTTCTATTGAATGCATATCCATTAGACGATAACTATTATTATAAAACATATTATCATTTTGATAAAACGGCGATGGTTCACGACAAATCTGTGTTTCGTATTTAGACATCTTTGGTATTTTATTTGTGTATTTCCTTTTTAATCTTCTATATGACTTCTTCAATAACTATAGAAATTGTTAAGAATTTTATTTTTGTTTGTTTATTTATATTTCACTTCACGTTAATTTCCCATGTTTATCCGGTAAACCGTTATACGTATGTGTCTGAATAAGTTTCGAGTCAATACTGAATTTAATCCGTTTCAAATGTTTTCATTTATCTGAATTTTCTTTTGTTATTGTTTCAATGTTTCCAATAAACACATGCACGACTAAAACCACCACATCTTTAGTTTTCATCCACCCCCAACGGGATTTTAACCAATCACAAAACGCCTTTGTGATTGGGCAGCTCTGTGATTGGCTGCCTGAAACTCCATGTTTTAGTGAAAACACTTGGAGAAATTGGGCACTACATGCAAGTTAAGTTTGTATGTAAGGTACATTATAAAAACACATATTGGATGGTTCTAGTGATAGGTTGGCAACGTAAAATCGCCAGGAACAAATCGAATTATTAAAAACGAACAAAATATAAATTGTTGATGAAAGCCACTTTTACTGTTTTGCGAATAATTATTTTTTTCTATCGAAAATAAACTCCAACACTATACAACAGGAAACTAAAATAAAACGAGGAATACATTTTATGGTATTTTTTTTGCCTTTTGAGGGTACACTCCAAATACATAATATTTGACACACACAAATATATTATATGTTTGGGAGGATGTTGTTCTATGTTTTCATCCAAATATATTTTTATTTGGAACGAATATTTGCGAAGCAATTGTATTTAAGTACTTTGGAAATGTATCAATGCCTTCATTTAAAGGCAAGTTTTCTGTTTTTTAGAAGTTCAATTTGGATTTTTTTAAATTTTATATGCTCGTATTTCTTCGCTAACTATAAATTGCATTGATGGATTGACAAAAAGTGATGAATTGGAATATTTATAAATTTAAAATTATTGCTGTAAAACCAAATCTAATGTTGCATACGACATTTTGAACTATAATCCGAAACCGAAATCTAAGAATAATGTAAACTAGAAATAGCAATGGAAAATGGTATTAAGTTAAATATTGTTTATGTTCTACTTCTATTTAAAAATTAAAGACTATTTAATGAATTGTTAACATTTACTTTATTAAAACATTCGTATGTTTCAAATTGTAATCTACGGCAAGAATAAACATGCACATAAACTTTACTTCTATTTAAAAATGAAAGACAATCAATAACATTTTGTTTGTCGAAATCATTGGTAGTAATCAACTGGAATGAAAATTATTTTTATTTCATTAAAATGTATTTTTCAATTCTTTTTAAAATAAAAACTTTGATTTGAATTTGCAACATTTGTGTTATTACAACGTTCACACCAATTCACATTACTTTGTCAGCAAAAAATAATTTTCCACTCTGTATAAAACAGCTCATAATAAAAAAACCAAAAATGTTGTTCAGTGGAAACACACCAATACAGACATAATTTTGGCAGGTTCCCTTCACGGCGAACACTGTTCTATATATACGGGTTTTCCAATACGGATATAACAATTTCGTATCTTTATGTCAACGCACCCTCAAACGTTTTTAATAATCTTTCAGTGTCAAAACGTTAGTCGAATTCAACATTTCGCAACTTTAAGAGCACTTACTCCAATTTTCGGCCGTAATAATCATCTTCAGCGATGAAGCTCATTTCTGGCTGAGTGGTTTTGTCAATAAACAAAATATGAGTTATTGGACTGTAACAAACCCGCATGTGCTTCAAGAGACACAATTGCATGGTTTTCATGCCGGAGGTGTGATAGAGCCGTATTTTTTCGTCGATTAAAACAATCGTCATGTTACCGCCAATGAAGAGCGCTATCGTGCCACGTTAGAAAATTATTTTTGGCCAGAATTGGATAAACTTGACATTGCAGCACTAGCCATACAGCACGCGTTGCAATCGATTTACTGGAAGGCAAATTCGGTGGACGTGTTATCTCTAGAAATGGTCCGGTCGAATGGCCACCTCGTTGGAGGGATCGCACCAATGGTAGTGGCTCCGCCCATATGAGCCATGTTTTGAAATTGATATATCTTGAGCAATTTTTAGAGAGATTGGTGTAATACGTGATTAGTCCAAAAATGGACGGGATCGGAAATCTGGGGCAACGAAGTAGACCGGGTCCAGCTAGTAATATATATTTGGAAAATTTCTTAAACAATAATTTTGTGGGTAAACGCATGTGGGCATTTCCATCATGTCGCACGGGACAGTCTTACACATTTAACGTGAGAAAAAAGTCAAAATAAAACCGATTTTTGTTTTGGCCATTGTCCTAACTTCTAGGTCTTAATTAGACGTATAATTGGTGCTAAGGTTGATTTTGGCAAATTTAAAGTTTACAAGATAACTGCAAAAAACCAACAGTTCAAAACGCGGCTTCAGCGAAATCTAAAGAAATATTTCAATGTGACTAATTCTAGTGTGCAGTTGTAAACTAAATTAATAAATCAAAATATATTTTAATGAAAATAGTTTCAGGAATATCATACACAGTTTTTTCAGAATAGGCTGTCCTAGCTGCTTTTACTACTTTACCATCGCAACAAAGGAAGTGCAACTGGGATATACGTGGTATGCTATTTACTTCTCCCCATTTTCGTCTAAATTAAATAACAATGATTGATTTTCAATCTGATCAGATGAAATAAAATACATTTTAATTCTATTTATGTAATTTGGCCCACAGTGAAAAATGAAAATGCATCGGGTTGGATTTCGTTATATGCCAGACTTTCTTCTTGATAACTGCTCCGAATCCATCAACGGCACTCTTTCCATGTGAGCTTGCAAAAAAAGCCATTCTGCTGAAGAACATCCTAAATGTTCCATAAAATCATCTAGGCTTGTTAAACTGAGAGCAGCTTCCATCAGAACAAATAATTATTTTTGAAAAACATCCATATGATTTCTTAATTTCAATTAAGGGAATTAGCAAAAAAATTAATACGTCATGTTTGCTATGCGTTAGCTTATCACTTATGACAGCAAACGACTTTGTTACTCCTGCCATCCAAACTACACAAGTAAAAATAGATGCCTGGCGATAGCTAAAATGATCACTTTGCATCTCATTTTGGGTTGTTAGGGTATATTTACAGAAAGTTTTTAGGTTTGCGACCATGAACTATGCATTCGATATGTAGACGCAACTCATCCTGGTGCTTGTCATGACTCTTTCATATGGACGTTAGAGCTAACTTTGAACAGGAATATTTGGAAGGAAGAAATAACTTCTGGCTTTTAAGGTAAAACCGGTTAGAAGATATGAGCAAAATACCACAATTAATTTTTTTTACAATTAGGTGATGCAGTTCCAGAGGATGGTATCCCAGAAATGCGATTCAATGAGGTACACTGAAACAGCCCCCAATATTACTGAAAGGACCAATGGGGTATTGAAAGCCCGGTGGAGATGTTTACTGTCCAGAGAAGGCACGGAAATTGTGAACGTATGTTGTTCCCTACACAACATATGTTTACACTTCAAAATAAGCGAAGAACAATAAGCTTCATTCAGTGAAATAAACACTCAAAGAGGAAATCATTTCGACAAATTCGAAGCATTATCTAGCTCCAGCTTAGTCAATTAGAACTAACATTGGAAGCACAATTTAAAATATCGTTTTTAAATGTTACGAAGTTGTTTATATTTTAAAAAATAAAGGGCCGCATCTTGGAAAACAATAAGAACACAAATAATACACAGAATATTGCAAATTTTTTTTATCTTAAAACAACAGTTCCATTTTTAAAGGTTTTTATTCACTTCTGCGATTTGAAATTGTTTTTTCTAATTTGTATTCTACTTCCCTAGCTCAATTTTTTTCTTTTAATGGTTCCTTAGAAGTGGATTCTTTAGGCTGGGTTAGGCAAACGTAACCGTAACGCCCCCGTAGCGTAACGAATCAGCTGATTCGATCTGACATATGAAAATCAGTGTAAACGATTAGCCAACGGAAACGTAAACGAACGGCAGAATCTGCTGAAATTTGATTGGGATGGTACGTCTACGTGCATTTGCAAACGAAATTAGGAAAATAATGAAAACAGAATAAATTTATGCGAAGCTTTTGAAAACTAGTGATAAATAAGTAATAAAATTATAAATTAGTAACAAATAAATATAAAATTAATTTGTTGATATTTTTGTTGTGAATATATCAGTGATACAGCACGTTTTTCATGTTTTGGGTAATTGCTCCAGCGGATAACGTTGCGGCGGCGCTAAAGTTAAATTACGGTTAAGTTTGCCTAACCCGGCCTTTAGTTGCTCATTCATTTTGCCAAGTCTCTTGTAAATCTTTCTGGCACTCTGCTTATGCTCCATCCTGACCTCCACTGCTTTTTATGTCTCTACCAATTCCCTTTATACGGCAAGTTCAGCTTTTAATACATACATCGGATGGACTCTTCTCTCCGCGCATTTGGCCCGTGTTCCTTCGACATAGCAGCCTTTGACTTGGGAATCGATTTCGGATTTCCACTACATGTAGATCTTCCGCCACAACATTTTAACGGTAGTTTTCATCCCAATTAGTTTGTATATGGTTTGTTCAAACGACGAAAAATTATGTTGCCTGTTTGGGCCTCCGCTTCTGCCACACGTATTTTTTGGGTCAAACCACACCTAAAATTTAAAAGTATTTAATGTTATTTCTAATTTTTTATTGGACCATGAATAATAACCTTTTTCCTCTCGGTGATGTTTTTAACTGGAGGCATTTAATTCGTTCTAATCTTTCCGCCAGAATAGTTGTATGTTCTCCTTTCCTCCCTTAAACAATCCGCTTGCTATCTCTGGATTATCCTCCATTAAGGTCTACAAGTGTTGCCGTTGTTGTTTATTCAAACATTTTGATCTAAAAAATGTTTTAGCCATTGTTTAATTTAATACTTACATTTTTTGTTGCCTTCAAAATGGTTGGCGAAAAAGCTGAAAAATTTTTAACCGTCTTTCCCATATATTTTTCGAAATTTATTTAGAATAAAACTATGCAACAAAAATGTTGTCCAAGCGATGTGGATAACAGTTTCTGGTGCAATTTGGTGTCACAAACACGAAAAAAATATTTAAAAAAAATTGTATGGTAAATTTTTTATTTTAATTTTTTTTTAAATTCCAGCTTTCATAGAAAGTACATTTAGTATTTGGACCATAATTCAAGTATAAGCCTGATTGAGCCGTGTTGTGCCTTAAATTAAATGGAATTATGAGGGCTACATATGCTGCAAATATCGCTTTCACGTAGAATCTTTGGTTTAGTAACAGTCGTCAAAAATATGAGAAAAAATGATTTAAAAAAAACACTTTTTCCTGGTACAAAACAAAACCATAAAAAATATAAAAAAAGTCGAAAAAATTATTTTATCACATTTGTAAAAAGCCGGCTTGCTAACGAAGAAAACACTTTCTATTTGAAAAAAGTCTATGGATAGATGTAAAAGTTATGAGCCATTTTGTAAATATTAGGGAAATTCCAAAAAATCTTGTTTCATATTTTTTCGTTTTTAAATGACGTTTTTGCTTGTATTGAATTCGCCATATGTGAGAGAGACATATAAGAGACATTGCACATGCATTTTATTTTATGAGGATTGATGTCAGACATTATAAAATTATAGAGAGGACGAGGTTTTATGGCCGTTCGTAACCTTCCATAAAACATAATATGCAATGTGAGAGCTATATTGGATGAGATTCGCTCAGGTAGAGGGTCATACAACAAAATTTTCGGTTTTTTTATTTATGAGGTTTACATTCAGTTACGCTTTTTAGGGGCATGGACATCCCAGTCACATATACAGGTAGTAAAATTATATGTACGCAATACAAAGTAGTACGCGGCAGTCTTGAAAATATTGGGTTTCTACGTTCGAAGCTAACTATATGTCAACTACAGATACTGCAACTGAAGAACCTTAAACCCGGAATTTATGAATGAAATTTCTTATTAATAAATTAGTGTAATTCAGCGCCTTAAAGAGATAAGTCGATTTTCGGAAAAAAATTACAAAGTTATATTTCGAAGTGTAAGTGTAATGAGTAAAAGGCAAAGAACTTTTCAATGTGCAAATAATCCCGACAATTTCTGTTACATCTGCGGAAAATATGTAATTAAAAAAATCGACGTGCGTTTAGTAAAATAATAGAAGAAATATATGTGTAATATTTTAGTATACGAGTTAAAAATATGAACGAACCGTGGACATCTAGTATTTTGTGCAATTCGTGCCATGTTAAGGACCAGTTAGGCAAACTTAACCGTATCGCCCCCGTAGCGTAACGAATCAGCTGATTCAATCAGCGTTACCGTTGGAAAATTTCAAAAAGGGGCACAAAAAGGGGATTTTTTCGAAAAAAGGGGCAACTGATCATGAGAAATGGGGGATCAATTATAAGGTTTTTATTTAAAGAAAACAACAATAAAAAAACAAAACTTAACATAAAAAATAAGTAGGTAACATTAAAAAATTCATTCATTTACACGAAAACTAAACAAAAAATACAATGTTATAGAAAACTTCTTATGGTGTATACATTCTTATGGTGTATATATTTTATCACATACATTTCTTTATTTATATGTAGTTACTTTTTTGTAACTTCTTTTTTATACTTTCTAATTTGATCTGTGCTTGGGTTTTTTTGATCTCTTGAGTTTTTTTGATGTATTGAGTTTTTTTTGATCTCACAATAAATCTGTTTAGATAAAAACTTATATGTTTATGTACATCAACCTAATGAAAAATACTTATCCATATATTTGTTACATTTAAGAAACCATAAGCAAAACAAATTGGATTTGTTTATATACGCCGACTGATTCGAAAAACACAATTTTCCCCATATATTGTTACATTTAAGAAATCACTCAAATTATTTGTATTGTTGCATAGACGCCGACCTATTCGCCGAATTTTCACCAATAAGATGAAGCGGTGGAAATAAATTCTCATACACATACAAAAGATAAATGTAAATCGTTTTAACATATGCGTATATCCCATTAAATAACCTAATTCAGAACGTAGCGCGTGAGGCATTTCCTTACGTTAGTACGAAAGTGTTGTTATAAGAGTATAAAAAGCAAATTTTTTTTACAAAAAGTCAAAAAGTGGCACAAAATATCGAAAAGGGGCACATTTAGTATCAAAAAATAAAAGGGGCGCGAAAGTAGTACGGCTGAAAAAAAGGGGCAAATATGCCACTTTAGTCGCACAACGGTAACGCTGGATTCAATCTGTCATATGGAAATCAGTGTAAACAATAAGCCAACGGAAACGAAACGTATACGGACGGCCGAATCTGTTGAAATCAGAATTGGACGTTCCGTTTACGTACAATTTGACAACAGCTGATACTACATGTTGTTTACAATTACAATTGTATGTTCACCGAGAAAAGTAAAGAAAATAATTTATTAATTATTTGTTGTTTAAAAGTGCAAATAAACATGAAAGACGAATATTTGATTTCATTGGTACACTCGCACGAGTATTTATACATACAATAAATATAATCCAGCATATAGGAAATCTGAAAAAAGCGAGAAGCTTGGAAGCAAATTGGCAAGGAGCTGGGCGTTACAGGTGAGTTTTATAAAGATCGCGGTTGACTCCATTTAAAATTAAATTTACAATCTGCTTCAGGATTCTTTTGACGACAGTACGAGACAATCATTGCGCCAATCTTCTTCATTGTGGGTTAATTTGACAGCAATATAAGCGTCTCTACAAACGTGGACTTATTTATAGATAGAGATTGGATTGAATTTGGCTGAGTCCTCTTCAATGGAAATATACATAAGTAAAGGGTTTTCCATTAAGGACATAAGAATTTTATATATTAATAAAACACAGAATATTTAAGATATAGCGTTGAAATTCCAGGTGTAGTACAAATGTTACATTTTAAGAATGAAACTCAATTTCGGTCATATGACCACCACGAGCCCGTCAACAGCGATCTATTCTTTGGACCCAATTTTCCACCACTCTTGGACACATTTCGACCGGAACGTTGGCAATTTCGCGTTAGATGTTGTCTCTGCGCTCGTCTAAAGATGTTGACTTAGACCAAGGATATTCCTCAGGGAAAACGCCGCATTGCCAATAAAAAAATGAGGAAAGGCTTCAGAGGATGCTGACGATAATGGTTTACTAGGAGGTACAGGTACTGTACCATAAAATAACTGATTGGCCAAGCGGAGAGTACTGGAATATATCTGTATTTAATTTAAATTAAGAAATGGAAATTGTTTGTATTAAAATAGATTATAAATAAATGTAAGTTTAATGGACATCTTGTTGGCTGCCATAACTTCCAGCATTAACTAATATGAATGTATAGTCATAGATTCCCACACAATTGGGCATATCCCACATTCGTTGAAAATCATTGGCAATGTGTTTGTACTGCTGTGTAGTTTGTTCACTTAAATAAATCTGCGAAAGCAAGCGCCACAAAACTTCATTGCATTCTAAAATAATATTTCGAATTGTTGTTTTCCCCAGCTTGTGACTCCATGCAATCGATTGTATGGAACAACCGTGACCCAAATATCTGCAATTTTAAAGAATAGAATGTTAATATTTCCCATCTTGGAATCATTGGATAAAGCAATATTTGACATACAGTGGTGTTACTGCTAGTCTCTCTGCCGGTCTAATCCGTTGCTTTGGCGTAGTTAACTCATAGTTTATTAATATTAATAACAAATTAAAAACTGCCATAGGCATTCTAGTGTCCGGCTTTCGCCCAGTCATTGTTGATAGGACGTCCACCCCATCTTCTTATCCGACGATATTTTCTTGATTACTTTTATTGTAAATTCTGCACAGATTTAAAAAACACAAATTTATAAACATTATTTTTAACTTCATTTTTAATAAATCTAAACAAAAAGAAATCGCGGCTTTTTTGTTTACTTATGTGTTGTTGTTGTCAGAACATATGACTCGTTTTCTCAACGTTGGCTAATCGCTCAAACGGGCAACGTTACGGCGACGGTAAAGAAAAATTACGGTTACGTATGCCTAAACCGGCCTTAAATCTTACTCGATGGACTAGTGGAAGAATGCGGTAAGTACTTTAAAATTAATGTATTACAATGATTTGTGGAATAAAACGTTTTAATTTTAGACTTCAAGTTCAATTTGGAATGCCGATGATTTGGAGACAACCATTCATTCACGATACGGGCAAAGTTAATAGATTGGAGTAGGAAGTATCCAAGTATAGCTAACAGCCTAATATTCATCAAGTTCAACTGAGTACTCAACTCTGAGCGATTCAAGTTTGAGTCAGAAGTCATCGCTTTTAACTCAGTTTCAACTCATTGTAAATTCCCATTGCTCATGCTGTCAACACTAAGGAATCATACGAAACAATGGCTAAATTGATAAAATACATAAAATATGAACATGACTGGACAATTTTTTGCGATTTAAAAGTAGTTGGTATGTTATGCCTCTGGGATAGCCGTGCTCGCGAAGATCATTACAGAAGAAAGAAATGGCCAACAAGAAAACACATTACATTGGGAGAAAGCAACATTAAATACACACCTCTCATCCAAAAAGAAAACATTATTTTACCACCACTGCATATAAAGCTGTGGCTCTAAAAATTTTTTAAAAGCCTTAAGGAAAGATGGCAATTTACTCTCATATTTAAAAAGTTTATTTAAGTCTTTCTTTTCAAAAAATCGAAAAAGGCGTTTTTGATGGGCCTAAAGTAAGGAAACTGGTAAAAGATGTAAATTTCGAAGCATATTTGACGTCGGATGAAATTGCAACATGGAGGTCGTTTAAGCTTGTGGTTTCAAATATCTTTGGATCCAATAAAAGCCCGCAATATGAAACAATGATTAATGATTTGTTAAAAAATTATGAAAAAATTGGTAAGAAATATATTTTTCTATATTTATGTATATAACACCTATGTATGTATTCTTCTAACTTTTTTTTTGCTTTATGTATTCCAACAGGTGTAAATATGTCCCTAAAAATTAATTTCTTGCATTCTCATTTAAACTTTTTCCCCGAGTTTCACGAAGAAATGAAGTCCATCGAGCGGCGTTACCAAGGGCACTGGTATGAAAGAATGATGGGAGATTATATTTGGTTCCTCATTAGAGAAACCGATATCTACAAACGTCAACAAAGAACTCACAATTACTTCTAATGAAACTTGTACATGTAAATAAACTCAAATGTACACAATATAAATAAAAGTAATAAATAAAATTGCTATTTAAACAGAAATTTAAAAAAAAAAGTTTTTTTTGAAATTCTCGTACCTTTACCAAATTCTACATTTATCCATAGATTTTTTCAAATAGGCATTATTTTCTTCGCTAGGATGCAAACTTTTAAAAAATAAAATATTTTTTTCTATTTTGTATGTTTTTTTTCGTCCCACGATTTTTTTTTTAAATCTACTTTTTCCTATTTGTTTAATGACTGTTACTAAACCATTGTTTCTATTTTTTAAAAAAAATTTTCCATAAAAAAAAAGTTTTTGGTTTTGATTTTATATAACAGTATGCCACAATCTATACAAAAAAAATAATTTTTAGGTCTGGGAAACAAAAAACAAATTTTTTGTTGCATAGTGTAAGGGAAAAAGAAATGTGAAAAAGTCCGAGGGAATTTTAATTAGCATTCATAATTGGGCTGTATATATTTGGGAAATTGTGCAACTTTTTTATTTGGGACTATTATTTCCTACACAGCGATTTATGTATATACCTAAAATGTAGGCCAAATTTAAAGTTAATTAGTTAATTAATTGTCTGTAAAATTGCTTATCGTATAATTTCGCATAACGATAAATTGCTTGATGGATTTACAACAAATGATGACTTGAAATACCTATTTAGAAATTAGTGTTTTAACGTAAATGAGCCATTGTAAATGTCAAACTCCACACAAACTACAGAAATAAGTGTCGGTTACCACTAACGGAGCTTTAACCGAGCTCCCTAACCGGGGTAGATCAAGGAAAAATTAAAACTTAAATTCGATAAAGTCAGTAAAGTCTTTTAAATAAGATATATTTGAAGAAACACATATGTATTTTTTTAATTGAGAAAATTAGTTACCACATATTTGTTTTAATATATTAGCTCCAAATAAATTGTCTTGATTTTCAAATATTACTGCATTCTTTTTATTTAAAGAATGCTACAAATATTAACATCAACATGAAAAGGGGATAAACGTACGGACAAAAACTAACGTCCCACAGGAATATCGTCCATGGAAACGGATTGCTGGTGGAACGTGCGGCAGCAGTCGGCTCTGTCTACGAAAGATGCCAAATAATTAACACATTGCTCTCCTACTTTTGGTGGTATCCAAATGGACTTTTACATATGTTTTGACTTTACACCAAATGATTTCAATTGGATTCAGTTGAGGTGAATATGGCGATAATCGTAAGTGATGTTGGAGACTCGGAAATTAGTTCCTCCGATCTGCGAAGTCGCGGGGCTTTGTCACAGACTATGACTAACTGGTTTCTCCTCTCCTTCTATCTCCATCCACTTCGTTAACACGGATTCTTCACATTCTTTTGCATCATTTGCACGGAAAGCTTCTCGGCGTCGATCCATTTCTATTATTCCAGATGTCTCAATTGCTCGGGTGGGATGAATATATAGAGCTCTAGAGACTGGTAGAACTTGCGCTACTCTATTCGCAATACGCGATCAGTCATGATTTCTCTGACAGAATAGGTTAAAATTAGTTTCATCAATGTAAACAACTTGTTTACCGTCTCGAACATATTGATTAAGATTTTTAACTCATTCAGACCGTTTAAGTTGTTTTTCCAATAGAATTCATTGAACCGCTGAGATGCGAGATTTTTTGTGATTTTGTCAAGTAAACAACAATGATGACACTCCATTCCATAATTGGCAGAAAATCATTTATTTGCCGCTGGTTTTCCATGCAATCCAGAACAGATATCATCCAGGAAACGTGGCGTTAAACCTGAGGAAACCTGAAAATGAAGAGAAAATAAGATTACAAATAAATGTAAATTATTTTATAGACAGTGTTGGGTATTACATTGTTTTTGGATTTCGTTATATGCCAGACTTTCTTCTTGATAACTGCTCCGAATCCATCGACGGCACCATTTCCATGTGATCCTAATCTTCTTTATATATAAAATCCTTTGTACGTTTGTTAGTAACGCATGATCTCCGAAACCATAAAAGCGAATGGGCTAAAAATTTAACAATATATGTACCGGGTCCGCAATCTAACGTTGTTTTTTTCAACTAGTGCTTATTTCGTGAATGGTAACAGTTAGCTCATGTCTGATTTGAAAGATAATTAGTTTTATCCTTCCACTGAACGAATATGGTTGTGTATACGCTTGAACAACGCTGGGAAATATTGCGACATTACTATTGCCGATTTTGCCAAAAAAAAATCATCTTTTCAGATGAAGCTCATTTTGATCTTGGCGGGTATGTAAACAAGCAAAATTGTCGCATTTGGGGCACAGAAAACCCGCACGCATACATTGAAAAGTCGATACACCCAAAACGAGTCACTGTTTGGTGCGGATTTTGGTCCAGAGGCATAATTGGACCATTTTTCTTCGAAAATGAGCAAGGAGTGGCCGTTACAGTCAATGGCGATCGTTATTGGGCCATGTTGAACGAATTTTTGTTCACAAAAATTGAAGAGGAGGATATTGGCAACGTTTGGTTTCAACAGGACGGCGCTACGTGCCACACAGCCGAAGCTACACTCGATGTTTTGCGCCCTGTTTTTGAAGTTCGCATTATCAGCCGCAGAGCTGATGTCGTTTGGCCACCTCGGAGCTGCGATTTGACACCGTTTGACTAGTATTTATGGGGTGCCCTCAAAGATAAGTGTTACGCCGACAAGCCAGAGACAATTGACGCTTTAAAGGACATATACGTGAAGCCATTGGTGAAATACAGCTGCACACAATCGAAAATGTGCTTAAAAATTGGACCGATCGTGTAGGCTACTGCATGGCCAGCCGAGGCAGCCATTTGAATGAAATTATTTTCCATTATTAACCGGAAGGATTGTACTTTCAAATAAAAAAAGAAATTTGAGGAAATATTCAGTAGTTTTTCTTATAGCATTTTCAAAAAAAAAGTTATTTGGCGGACCATTTATTTAGATTGGGGTCATTTGTGTTTTAGAATTATTTTCGGAGTGGTCAAGTTATTTGCAAAATTAACATTTCCAGAGCGATTTGACTGAAATTTAAAATGTATGTGTGGTTTGTCTTGATAATAGTTTGTATGTATGATTCTAACCGGTAGATGGCGCTGTTTTTTAATGATATTTTCCTGAAACTGGAATGGCCGAAACGTCACTTCAAAATCATATCATCCCTATTGGGAAACCCGTTACATACAGAAGCTAGAGTGACAGAATTAGAAATAAAGCTAAAGCTGAGTATAGACGATTGCCAGATCGGCAAACGTTATCAACCCTGTTAAAGTGCTGCAAATATACGGGCAATGTCAGATTGTTAGGCATAGGTGAATTGACAGTTCAGACGATTGCATTGAAAATATTACAATTTCATATATTTACAACATATTTTGTAAATATTTATATGCAGGATTGCCAATAAAAATACATTCTAGACAGTGTTGCAAATAAAATGATTTTCTGGCAATGGCGCCGTTGTCACATGCATAAACTTCGAACATATAACAATCAGCAAATTATCTCGCAATGACTTTTCTGCTAACGTTGCAAAACAAAAATTGTATGTTCACACGGTTGTAAATTCACAGGGTTGCATTTTTCCGCCATTTTTCTGGCAATGTTGTCCGATCTGCAAATCGTCATCGTGCACATAAAGAAAAAATGTATGATAAATTGCAGAAACATTTTTTGTTTGCTGTATTTTTCGGTAAATATAAAGTTTTAAGTGTGCCAACGTACGTTGTCATGCGTAAACTCGTTTGACCTTTTTTTATAATGGTAGAAGCATATCTGATATTCTTTGTTTAACCATATATATATATATATATATATATAACATATTTAAAAGTTCAAACATTTTTAAATACACACAACCAAAAAAAGGTTGGGCACCCGAAAATGTTAAATACAATAAATAAGGAAAAAACCAGTAAGGAAAGGCTAGTCGGGCGGGGCCGACTATATAACACCCTACACCACTCTCGTAATATTGAATAACTCTGATATATAAATTTTGTAATTCATGTATAAATTGTTTACATAAATTTATTTTTGGGACATTTTATACTTAAATAATACCCTGTAGGGTATAAAAACGATTGGATCTAAAGAGTCAAATCGGACGAAACATATATATGGGAGCTATAGCTAAATCTAAACCGATTTTCTTCAAATTCGGCAATGTTGGTTCATGGATCAAGAAACTCTACCATTCTACATTTCAAAACGACTGGATGTAAAATACAGCTTTGATAGGACTAAAGGGCCAAATCGGACGAAACATATATATGGGAGCTATAGCTAAATCTAAACCGATTTTCTTCAAATTCGGCAATGTTGGTTCATGGATCAAGAAACTCTACCATTCTAAATTTCAAAACGATTGGATGTAAAATACAGCTTCTATAGGTCTAAAGGGCCAAATCGGACGAAAGATATATATGGGAGCTATATCTAAATCTGAACCGATTTCAACCAAATTCAATAGCGATCTTAACAGCTGCGAAATACTCTAAACTGCAAAATTTCAGAACGATTGGAGTGAAATTGCGACCTGTAGTCGACGAACAACTTTACATGGACAGACGGACGGACAGACGGACGGACAGACATGGTTAAATCGACTCAGCTAGTGATTCTGAGTCGATCGGTATACTTTAAGGTGGGTCTAGCTGTGTTATTTTCAGGTGTTACAAACATCTGCCGTGAAACAAACTTATAATACCCTGTACCACAGTGTGGTGTAGGGTATAATTACATATTAATATGTCCAACTTTTCTTTTTGCTTCTGAAATTATTTTTTTTTTCTTTATAACATATCGAATGAAATATGTTAGCAAAATTAACATACCATTTTTGGCAGTGCACAAAGAGAGTGGTAGCACTTCTCACAAATACACCCATACGATATTGAATTTTGTGGAAGTATGTGTGTGCCCATCGCTGCTCTAAGTACTCTTCCGATTTGAAAGCTTACGAACTGAGATCTATCATATTGTTCAAGACCGCGGAAACTTCTCCATGTCGTACCTGAAAAGAGTATCCGTCACTATGATATCCTTTTCTTTTGAATGCTCGACCATAAAGGAGAAGGACTGAAGATGAAGGCTCCATCGAGCTAATAGTCCACATAAATACTTAGGGCCATTTTTCTTCGAAAATGAGCAAGGAGTGGCCGTTACAGTCGATGGCGATCGTTATCGGGCCATGTTGAACGAATTTTTGTTCACAAAAATTGAAGAGGAGGATATTGGCAACGTTTGGTTTCAATAGGACGGCGCTACGTGCCACACAGCCGAAGCTACACTCGATGTTTTGCGCCCTGTTTTTGAAGATCGCATTATCAGCCGCAGAGCTGATGTCGTTTGGCCACTTCGGTGCTGCGATTTGACACCGTTTGACTATTATTTGTGGGGTGCCCTCAAAGATAAGTGTTACGCCGACAAGCCAGAGACAATTGACGCTTTAAAGGACAATATTCGTGAAGCCATTGGTGAAATACAGCTGCACACAATCGATAATGTGCTTAAAAATTGGACCGATCGTGTAGGCTACTGCATGGCCAGCCGAGGCAGCCATTTGAATGAAATTATTTTCCATTATTAACCGTAAGGATTGTACTTTCAAATAAAAAAATAAATTTGAGGAAATATTCAGTAGTT
Source organism: Eudasyphora cyanicolor (assembly GCA_963930755.1). Classification (NCBI taxonomy): domain Eukaryota; kingdom Metazoa; phylum Arthropoda; class Insecta; order Diptera; family Muscidae; genus Eudasyphora; species Eudasyphora cyanicolor. The sequence continues at coordinate 60,962,023 of OZ005737.1, forward strand.
TTTCTTATAGCATTTTCAAAAAAAAAAGTTATTTGGCGGACCCTTTATTTAGATTGGGGTCATTTGTGTTTTAGAATTATTTTCACCGCGATAAATTGCGGAGTGGTCAAGTTATTTGCAAAATTAGCATTTCCAGAGCGATTCGACTGAAATTTAAAATGTATGTGTGGTTTGTCTTGATAATAGTTTGTATGTATGATTCTAATCGGTAGATGGCGCTGTAGTGGACATATGGTCAATATAAATTTTTTAATGATATTTTCCTGAAACTGGAATGGCCGAAACGTCACTTCAAAATCATATCATCCCTATTGGGAAACCCGTTACATAGAGAATCTAGAAGCTAGAGTGACAGAATTAGAAATAAAGCTAACTGAGTCTGAAAAAGTTATCTGTGCGCGCCCCATTTTTACCGAGGGTCAATTGCGTAAAATCATTTCTCCAGAATCTCTCAAGGGGCAATAGAACGATATTTCCAGTGCTATATGCCTGCAAGCCGCAGGCCTTTTCCGCTACCTAGCGTCTCAACACTACAGCGATGGTCTCAGAAGATCAATATACGAGTCGGCATTCTGTATCCCGAATTGGATGTGATGAAGCATAACTCTGAGCTTGCAGAAGATGAAAAATTATGTGTGCTAGCCTTTGATGAAGCCGAGGATGACAGTGTTGGAAAACTGTAAAATTTGTCCAAGTTTTTATGGCTCGAGGACCCCGAAAATCATGGAAAGTTCTTGTTTTCATTAAATACGATGGTCTCCAATGGATACCGCCACTTTATTCGCAATAATATCAGAAATACGCGGGGTTGGCTATACAGTTATTGCAACAGTCTGTGATATGGGTCTAACGAATCTAAAACTGTGGCGACGGCATGGTGCATCCAAAGGTTTTAAAAAAATTCCGAAATATGTTATACTTTCGTAGATAATACGTTTATTTCAGATCGACCCTTGTTTCCAAATCCAGTCGATGAATGTTCAAAAATTCCCAACTTCGCGGGTACGTAGGGTAGGCTTCGAATCGGAATGACTCTGGGGAAATTAGAAAGCTATTGTCTCAAGTCTTTACCGTGGAAAATTCCTAAAGAATTGCCTCTCATTTCTTCGACTTCAAATACGGCATTTGAGGAACTTAGGGCTAAGTTTTGAATTAAAATTTTTCTTAAAGTCGCTTTGTTGGAAACTCCGACGGTACACTTCCTGGCCTGGAATAAATTTAACTTTTCGACATTTTATGTTATACTTCTTTTCATTCTTCAACTATGCCTGGTGAAAATTCGATCCGAATCTAGTGTTACCGTTCTAGGCACCACATTACATTCGGGGTCGTTTAGTAACTGCAGTTTCAGAGCAAGGCCGTAAGTACTTCAATGGTTAACCATATTTATTCCGAACTAGCTGAGCCCGGTGCGCTTCGCTGCCCATGTCAAAATTCGCGCTGTAGAAACTGTATTTTATATCCGATCAGTACGAAATTCGGCAGAAAGAGGTTTGTTATTACATGAAGGAATACTGCCAAATTCGGAGAAAATCGGTTCAGATTTAGATATAGTCCCCATATATATGTTACCCCCGATTTGAAATTCAAGCGCTGTAGAAACTGTATTTTATATCCGATCAGTAAGAAATTCGGCAGAAAGAGGTTTCTTATTACATGAAGGAATGCCGCAAAATTCGGAGAAAATCAGTTCAGATTTTGATATAGCCCCCATATATATATGTTACCCCCAATTTGACATGTAAGCGCTGTAGAGACTGTGTTTTATATCCGATCAGTACGAAATTCGACAGAAACAGGTTTCTATTTTACATGAATGAGTATTCTAGGAAAATCGATTCAGATTTATATATAACCTCCATATATATGTTCCTCCAGATTTGGTTACAAAGCGCTATAGAAGTTGTACTTTACTTCCGATCATTACAAAGTTCTCCACAAAGATTTTTCTCAATTTAGGAACGAATATTGCTTAATTTTGCGATTATCGGTTCAAAATACATTTACCAATTATTCCAAATTATTATCGCAATGACCCTTATCGCATTGTTAGGGAGGGGTAGGGTATTATATAGTCGGCCCCGCCCGACTTTCTGCCTTTCCTTACTTGTATTAGTAATAAATTCACTGAATGAAAAAATACCGAATTCAGTGGAAAGTCCAGAAAATAGAAATGTATACTTATAAAATTTCCAAATTCTTGTTTCATTGATATTGCATCACATTATCATATTGCGATTGTATTGGAGTGAGCAGCTGTAATTATCGCATACCGAGCATTTTTGTTCATGTATTTCCTATATAATACTTGCAAGATATATCAAAATATGGGCTGGGCCACGCCCACTGGTCCTATTCCGCCCATTTGAAAGCCAATCACGTAGACTGCTACCAGATACATATACGCAAAATTTCAACACTCTCGCTAACAAAATGAGCAAGATAATTCAATTTCAAAATTTGGCTTATAAGGGCGGTGGCCCGCCCATTGGTCAGATCCCGCCAATTTTTGGACCAATCACGTGGACTGTCACCAGATACATATCTCCAACATGACAGCACTCTAGATAAAAAATTGTGCAAGTTATATCAATTACAAAATTTGGCTTATAAGGGCGGGGCCACGCCCATTGGTCCGATCCCGCCCATTTTCTGACCAATTACGTAGAATGCCACCAGATACATATACACAACATTGCAGCACTCCCGATAGCAAATTGTGCAAGATATAAAAATTTCAAAATTTGGTCATTGTGGGCGGGGCCACGCCTATTGGTCCGAACCCGCCCATTTTTGGACCAATCACGTAGATCGCCAACGGATATATATACACAAAATTCCAGGTCTCTCGCTAACAAATTGTGCAAGATATCACATTTTTTAAATTTGGCTTATATGGTCGGTGCCACGCCCATTGGTTCGATCCCGCCCGTTTTTGGATCAATCCCGTAGACTGCCACCGTTTACATATACACAAAATTCCAGCACTCTCGCTAACAAATTGTGCAAAATATCTCAATTTCAAAATTTGGCTTATATGGGCGGGGCCACGCCCATTGGTCCGGTCCCGCCCATTTTTTCACCAATTACGTAGAATGCCACCATATATACATATACGCAACATTGCAGCACTCCCGCTAGCAAATTGTGCAAGATATCAAAATTTTGTCTATGTGGGCGGGGCCACGCCCATTGGTCCGATCCCGCCCATTTTTGGACCAATCACGTAGACTGCCACCGTTTACATATACACAAAATTCCAGCACTCTCGCTAACAAATTGTGCAAAATATCTCAATTTCAAAATTTGGCTTATATGGGCGGGGCCACGCCCATTGGTCCGATTCCGCCCATTTTTGGAAAATTCACATAATCTGCCATTAAATGCATACAAACAAAATTTCAGCACTATACCTATAATAGGAGCAGAAATATCGGATTTTTAACCTGCGATTTGTATGGGAGGTACCACGCCCCTTTGTCCAATTAATTTTTTTTTCTATATAAACCATCTCGTGAAAATTTAGAATCGAATAAAAAAAAAATCATCCAAATCGCTCCAGCCGTTCTGACGTGATGCCATTACACAGATGGACCGTTTCATTTTTATATATATAGATAACGCATAATACGGCGTGACACCTATTGCAGAATGCACCGAAAATCTCAATGAACATTCGATCTCCGATAAATGTTTATCCCAATCCCGATGATCTTCTTGCAGATAGGAACGTATCGATGCCAAAATCGAGACGTTGGCCTGGGGTGAATGAGTCGCAGTCCGAATATAGGTAACTCCAAAGTTTTTCACCACATCGGCGAACTCCTTGCTGAGGAATTGTTGCCCATTGTCTGACACTATAGTTTTTGGGGTTCCAAATTTGTGAAAAACCTCTGAAATTTTCCTCTCACGTGTACCTGAACACACACATTGAATGATAGTTCACTATCTTTCACTCGCGCTTGGACATTCGATCGACGAAGTAGTGTCGTCGCTTGTTGCTTAGCGTGCACATAAAGAAAAAATGTATGATAAATTGCAGAAACATTTTTAGTTTGCTGTATTTTTCGGTAAATATAAAATTTTAAGTGTGCCAACGTACGTTGTCATGCGTAAACTCGTTTGACCTTTTTTTATAATGGTAGAAGCATATCTGATATTCTTTGTTTAACCATATATATATATTGTTTATAACATATTTAAAAGTTCAAACTTTTGTAAATACACACAACCAAAAAAAGGTTGGGCACCCGAAAATTTTAAATACAATAAATAAGGCAACAATTACATATTGATATGTCCAACTTTTCTTTTTGCTTCTGAAATTAATTTTTTTCTTTATAACATATCAAATGAAATATGTTAGCAAAATTAACATACCATTTTTGGCAGTGCACAAAGAGAGTGGAAGCACTTCTCACAAATACAATCATACGATATTGAATTTTGTGGAAGTATGTGTGTGCCCATCGCTGCTCTAAGTACTCTTCCGATTTGAAAGCTTACGAACTGAGATCTATCATATTGTTCAAGACCGCTGAAACTTCTCCATGTCGTACCTGAAAAGGGTATCCGGCGCTATGATATCATTTTCCTTTCTATGCTCGACCATAAAGCAGAAGGACTGAAGATGAAGGCTCCATTGAGCTAATAGTCCACATAAATACTTATGGGACTTTAGCCATTTAACGCTAATTCTTGTTCGCCATGACCACTGCCAAACACTATCTCTCAGTGACCGAATAATTTGTTTGTGCTGAAGTTAGTTTTTCGAGTAGTACGCATTGTGATGATCTCCACCTTCGTCATCTTTCTAGAACAAGACAGCGCCGATTCCCAGGTGGGAAGCATCACGCTGCACATAAAAATGTTTGTCAAAATTCGGATGAGTGAGGACTGGGCTGAGGGTCAAGGCGTTCTTGAGCTTATCGAAGGCTACTTTTGCGGGTTCAGTGAATTGAAAATACTTTCCCTTTTTCAATGCCTCAAAAAAGGAGCAGTTATAGTAGCATAATCGGCTATAAACCGCCAATACCATCCGGTAGCGCCTGTAAAGATCCTCACCTGCTTTGCCGTCTTAGGATACTGATAACGAGTAATCGTTTCCACTTTCGAGGGATCAGGATTGAGTTCACCTCCACCAACCATGTACCCTAGATAGCTCAACTTCTTGAAACAAAATTTAGACTTTGTTACATTTATTGTCAAGCCTGCCTCAGCTAAATGATTCGCCACACGTCCCAACACCAAGTGGGTGTCGAAGTCTGGCGATACGACGAAAAGTTCATCAGATAGACAAAGACGCGCTCACATAATGCTGACGGGATTACACTACCCATTAGACGGCACAGCCTTTGGATTGCATTGCACAACCCAAAAGGCATGACCTTAAAATGGAAGAGTGCCCCCCGGCATCGTGAATGTTGTCTTTTCTCTACTGGGCGCATCTAGCGGGATCTGCCAGATCGAATCCTTCAAGTCGACACTAGATATGAAGTAGGTATCACCTAACCTGTTGAGTAACCCCTCAATGTGCGGAAGTGGGTAGGCATCCTTGACCGTGAGTACATTTAGCTTGCGCGCACCGAGGGATTTCTTTTCGCCCTTCCGAACGAGAGTTACCGAGTTACACGAGGCAATTTTGTCTATCATAGGAGAGAGTGGCAAGGGAGGAATTCCCCTTTCTATTCCTCCTGCCTCTGTCTCCTATATACAGATTCACACTTGGCAATTTTTTCCAAGCAACTGTCAAAGTTTGTTGGAGAGAGAGGCAGGCGGAAAGAGCTCCCTGACTCTCTCTTCTACAAAAGAGTGTGAATCTGGACTATGATAGGCTGAATTGCTTTGGCTAAAATTGTCTCGTGTAAATCGGAACAAGTAATTACAAACCAACAGTACGCGCTGTTATGAACAGGGTGACATTAACGTGTGTTCACCTTGTGTTCCTTTGCAACCGTTCCGCTGACCACAAACACATCGAAACAAAAGGTTTACGCGAGACAGCATTACTCGACAATTTTAAAAGAGGATTGTGCAAAATTATTTGCTAAACAAAAGACGAAAAGTGTTGTTTTTCATAAAACTTCGCAGCAAAATAAAAGAATAGCATTTACAATGACGGTTACCGAGGCAACTGTAAAGGATACCGAAATGGAAGTTGATCCAACTGAAGATACAGCAACGGCTGATGGCAAAAAAGATCAGGATGTAGTGCATATTTTGGAAATTCGCGAACATATTCGTAAAATTGATAAAGCCGTCATCAGCAATGAATACCGGTAAGTGTGCAGTTTGTTTCGTGGAATATCTAGGGAGTATTTTAAATAAAAACATATTTTCTATTTTGTTAGCTTCATCGCCCGTGTCTTGAGAACTCTGCCCAGTACGAGACGCAAGTTGAATGGCATTGTCCTGCGTTATTTGGCCACTATTGTTTATCCACCTGGCGCTGATCGTGAGGCTGCTTTGGCTTTCGCCCCTGCCGTTGCTGCGGGCTCACAAGAGCCAAAAGTACAGAAAGTTCGTCCGGCAACTTCATCTCCAATCATCGAAATCGATGCCTACTACCATTTGCTGCTTTTGGTCAAGTTGATCGATGATAACGAACTGCAAAAAGCTTCTGCCTGTTCAGATGCATTGTTGGCTAAAATTCAAGGACAAAATCGTCGCAGTTTAGATTTGATTTTAGCTAAATTCTACTTCTATCACTCTCGCGTTGCTGAATTGACCAACAATTTAGAGGGTATTCGTCCTTTCCTGCATGCCCGCTTGCGTACTGCTACGCTGCGTAATGATTTTGAGGGCCAGGCTGTTCTTTTGAATTGTCTTTTGCGCAACTATCTCCACTATTCGCTGTACGATCAGGCTGATAAATTGGTTAAGAAATCAGTTTACCCCGAATCGGCCAATAACAATGAGTGGGCTCGTTTCTTATACTACTTGGGACGCATTAAGGCCGCTAAATTAGAATACAGTGATGCCCACAAGCACTTGGTGCAGGCTTTGCGTAAAGCTCCTCAAACAGCGGCAGTTGGTTTTCGCCAGACCGTTCAAAAATTGATTATTGTCGTCGAATTGTTGTTGGGTAACATTCCCGAGAGGCAGGTGTTCCGTCAGGCAGCCCTAAGAAAGTCGTTGGCTCCCTACTTCCAGCTTACACAAGCTGTTCGCCTGGGTAACTTGAAAAGATTTGGCGAGGTGGTGGAAAATTTTGGCCCCAAATTCCAACAGGATCATACCTACACGCTTATCATACGTTTGCGTCATAATGTCATTAAGACGGCTATTCGGTCTATTGGCTTGTCGTATTCACGCATATCACCGACTGATATAGCCAAACGTCTGATGCTTGACTCACCCGAAGATGCTGAATTTATTGTCGCTAAAGCCATTAGAGACGGTGTTATTGAAGCCACCCTAGATCCTGCCAATAATTATATGCGTAGCAAAGAAAGCACCGATGTGTATAGCACCCGAGAACCACAATTGGCTTTCCACGAACGTATATCGTTCTGTCTTAATCTGCACAACCAGAGTGTGAAGGCTATGCGTTATCCACCCAAGGCCTATGGCAAAGATTTAGAGAGTGCCGAAGAACGTCGCGAACGTGAACAACAAGACTTGGAACTGGCCAAGGAAATGGCTGAGGATGAAGACGATGGTTTCTAAATTATATCCGTTTTTGTATTGCATATTATGTAACTTAAGAAAGCAGTGCTTTATTATAACACATTTCTCCTACGATCGTACATATATTAAAACAAAATAACAGTAATTATATATATATTGCTTATTTCGATTTAATTACAAGAAAAAGTATCTTAAAACTGCAACTTTTATTGCATTTTTAAAATCTTGGAAATAATTAAGTGAATCATTCACATGAAATAGTAATTGAAAGATACATAAGTAGACCGATGTAAATTTCAAATCGAAATTCCAAATTAAATTTGAATGTCTCGTAAGGTGAAGTCGCCTCTGGAGGAAATATATGCAGGTATGTCGAAAGCAAAAATTAGAATTAGAACATCTTAGGAAAAACTTTGTCGTCAGAAAACAAGTAAAGACGGATTGAGTTCGGCCATGCTGAATCTTACATCCTCAACCATGGTTCGCATGTGAATGGTTTCTGCTACAAATAAACTCAATCGCCCCTGTGCTGGCATTCACATCCGCAAAAATTTGGGGATTCGATTTGCCAATTGCCCTTTTTCCCGCAAATCATTTCGGATTTCAGTTTCTTTTGTAATAAAACCTGATGGTCGGTGCCACGCCCATCAGGTGTTATTACCCATATGTTATGGCCCATATGAGCCAATTTTTTAAATTGAAGTATCATGAACAATTTGTTAGTGAGAGTGCTGTAATTGTGTGTATATGTGCCACTAGTCTACCTAATTGGTGCAAAAATGGGCGGGATCGGACCAATGGACATGGCCCTGCCATATATAAGCCAAATTTTTAAATTGAGGGCTCGTACCAATAGGCGTGGACCCGCCCAAGTAAGCCAATTTTTAAATAGTGATATCTTGCACAATTTGTTAGCGAGAGCGCTGATAATTTGGGTATATGTATTTGTTGCAGACTACGTGCCCAAAAAATGGACGGGATCGGAAATATGGGGCAACGAAGTGGACCGTGTCCAGCTAGTACATAAATATATCGAAGATGGGCTAGTATTATCGATTTAGGGTTTATCGTTGATCCAAAGAAAACCTCTGCAGTACTTTGTTTAATACACCATTTCAACTGGAAAAATATCAAAAGACATCAACTAAAATTCGAAACGTTTCCGATTTGCGTGTTTCAAATTACACTTTACGTATATTGAATTTGACCCAGTAAAAAAGTTTGATCTTACCATATGCATCCAAAGACTTGGCAAGATCTGTCAATTTAATATTTTAAATTTCGATTGATGTGCTTTGAATTTCAAACAGATTATTGCATGTTCATTTGACCAGTTTTGAATTTCATATGGAGATTTTAGCGAGATCTGTCAATATAAAATTTCAAATTTCGATTAATGTGTACTGAATTTCAAACAGATTATTTAAAGTTTATTTGACCATATGGAGTTTCTGAATTTCAATTAATCTTGTTTGAACTTCGATAGACATTGTTCGAATTACGTTATCTTCTCCCTCTCAAGCAAATAAAATCAATTGTTTTCTTGTTTTCTTTTATTTAAATAAGTATTTTTAAAATGCATATACATAAACAATAATGATGTTATGTAGGCTTGTATAATCATTCACATTTCACGCCACTCATGTTCTCTTCCACAAACTATTTAAGTGCTATCCATTGCTTCGACAGTTTTTGGCAATAATTTAGGTCCATACAACAGTACATAAGCACAATGCCAATCACCACCGCCGGAAAGGCGCAAAATTTCATCACTTGTTACCGAAGAAACAACATCATCGTCGAATTTAAACCACACCTCATCGGTGTGTTTAACCCATGCCACATAATGACCCGATGTAGACGAGCGACCTTTGTGCGTTAGAACAGCTTGGAGTGTATAATAACCAGAATTATTACTGCCCAAATCATCTTCAAAATGATAGGGTTCATATTCAACTTTAGACTTCTCATCGCCTTCTTTCGCCTTTGCAGCGGCTAGAGGATCTTTTATCTGTTTCTCTAATTTTTTATCTTCGAGTTCCTTGAATTTCGCACGTACCGGACAAAGTTTATTCTGCAAATCGGCAGTGCACAATTCGTAGGCATCAAATTCGATGGGAAATTTAATGTCTTTTAGAACCTTGGCATTAATGCCCTCTTTACCTTTGTATTGGAAACGAACAAAGTTTATTGTTAAATAGGCAGGCAAACGGTTAATTAAATACTGTAAGGAGAAAAAAAGAAGACATTTCGTTTTATTTAAATTTTTTTTGTCCGTTTTATAACACCTACCGATCTAGTGTAATTAGCATCTCGGCCTAGGCTTTCGGAACGTTTTAATAAAGTTTCATTTAGTTTTGATTTTAAGCCGCTATGCATATATTTAACTTCGGGCGATATAAAACAACTTAGTTGCAAAAAGTTTTCCTTACTGGTTGTTGTGTCTTCATCGGGAGCTTCACTGCAGCTCATTTTCACTTCAAAAGTACCACCGAAATATTGTTCTATGAAAGAGCTGTAAGTAGAATAAAGAATTGTGATGTTTTAACAAAATTGATTGTTGCCAAGAGTTTTAGTTTTTTGTGGAAATGAGTAATATTTTCGAATAGTTGTTAGTTATAGATATGGATTTGTTTTAGCGTTTGTTGTTTTAGTTTGTTCTTCCATTTACATTTCTTTGACAACAAAATTTATAGAAAAGGGGCAAATATTTCCTGATGATGAGAATTGTTTGTCTACTGCTATTTTCCTTTATAAATTATAGACTTACTTGTATTTCTTAACTTGCTTCTCACTCTCCACGGCTTCGCCTCCCTTATTAGATGAGGGCAGTTTTTGCTGTAACATCTTCAATAGCTCCGACCAACATTCATTGGCATCCTGCTGACGATAAGTTCCGTTTTCACCAGTCTGCGAAAATTGCGGAAAGGCACGATGCAATGTTCCCAATAACACAAAAGGTGTCACAGTGCTGCCTGTACGTTCCATTTGTTTGAACAAAAACTTCATGGCCGATGTAATGGCCAAAGGCATCGATTCAGCATCAGCTGTCTCGACACGGAAGATATCTAGAGCCTCGCGTAATTCGGGAACAGCACGTAAACACTGTAACGTGGCATTCATGTAACAAGTATTACCTAAATTCGTTAGACCGGCAGGAACTTCCATCTAGAAAGAGAAAAAGATAAATAATTCCAGCAGGACAGAAGTAGTAGTGATAGTTCTTCTCATAAAAACACCTACCGCTGTGGCCATTTCTGCATCATTCATGTCTTCAATGAATTTCACTTGCTCTGCAGGCTTTTCCGGCACTTGTTCTTTGGTGCCCAGCAACAATATGGTTGCTCCCTATAAATGGAAAGCACCGATAATAACAAATACTATCCTATTTGCAAAATTACTTCCACGTACCTCCTTCACTTGCAAATTCCATTCATCATCTTTCAAGATGCCGCCTTTGCACATAACTTTTTGCCTTTCGGGCTGTACACCGGTCAAAGCGAACAACTGGGCTTTAAATAAGATAGGTTCTTCGTCGGTGTTCACTTCAATGTCAGGAAACAATTCTCGGCCCCATTTAACTTTTACTGTGGGAGAGAAATGTGTGTGCATTAAGCATTAACGAACGACTTCAATTCTCATCATTTGGCAAACTGCAAATTTTCACAGAGACATTACTCACCTTTATATTGTGGCATTTTATTGTTTGCTTTGGAGATATTTCAATATTTGAACTTCTTATTTATGTTTCCTCTTCTTTTAATGAATTGTCTTTACTTTTATTGTTTGTGAAATATCTTCCTCCTAAGCTACTCGGCAAAATTGAAATTTTTAAAAGTCATTTAATTTTGGCATTTGCAGCAAAGATTATCAGCCAACTTGTCTGAGTGAAAAGGAATGATTAGAATTGAAACTGTACAGGGTGCATTGTATGCCAAAAATGTGCCAATACTTTATTTTATTTGGAAGCAGTCATTAAGTTCTAGGGTATTCACAAAACAAATTAATATCCCGGCAAAACTGCACTTTATAGGGCACAACCAGGTTTTTTTTTTTTAATTTTGCACATCCTGGCCGAAAGCCGGCCCGGCAGGAGCACTTAGGTCCGCGTAACCGGCTATGGACATACGCCCGGCCACTCATCGCTCTTTTTATAGGAATTTTGTTTTCATTTGAGGGTTCACACGATGTTAGGACCCGAAACCCATTTTTTAAAGTCCCAATATGACTGCCCGAGAAAGCGCTTAAACTTGTTTCTACGGTAGTTTTAATTTAAAGGCAATTACCTGCCTTTACTTTGAGTATAACATTGACCACGTTCGAGACCGGGTTCATTTTCCGATCCCTGAGAGCCTTATGGATCCGAGCCCTAAATACTATATTCAAAGGAAAGGTAACGACGATAGAATGGCAAATTGATAAAATATTGTAAAAGTTGGTCCAATAGGTCTCTTAAAATCCGAATCCAACCGCATTTAGGATGAACAAAAACCCCCAATGGAGCGAGTTTCTTCAGTTGTCTGACTGTCCGTCCTTTGGTCTTGGCAGAAGCCGACCTTACCAAAACCGATATAAAAATCCCCTCAGTACTCACAACAAGTGGTACCGTCAAAACGCAAACAAACGAGCAGCAGTAGCGCTCAGTTTTGACGAAATTGAAAGATGCTGAGGTGTAGACTCATACCGAGAAGAAAAAAAGAGTCACTTACCTGGGCTAAGAACGTGCCTAAAGCGACTGAGTAGACTGGAAGGAAAAAGGTCAGAGGCCATAACGGAACCGTCAACATGATACTCACCGTCAACATGATACTCACCGTCAACATGATACTCAACTCTCCCATACTCGGGCTAAACGTTTTGTGTTTTTCACTCGCACTTTGAAAGAACAACAATTCACACAGGAATATCCGAAACAAAATTACGTGTCTAAACGCAGAGGCAAGTTTAAAAGAGAATTAGCGGATAATCTGCTGAAGAAAATATTCTAGTGTAAATCTGGACATAGAGACAAACATTGGAGTTGTCATTTACTCGGAAATCCATGCTGCCATCAATTCTCTGGAGGCCCCATACCTAAATTCACAAACAGCTCCCGACTGCCGCAGATCTCTTAACTGTAGATATGAGGAAGGAGTGGGGAGCAACACTGCTTGGTTAATGTCGACGTCAGGATATATTGGGTCGTCCTTTCTAGGAATTCTAAGTGATCTTTTCAGTACCGATATTTGTGTTATTGATAACTTTGTGAATCAAACAGTTTGGTTTAGATTTTTGACGTTAATAGTTTAATACCTTAACAAACTTTAATAGTTTCAATTTATAAAATTTACTCATAGTAGCTGCGTTGAAATACGTTTGTGTTTGTCATATTTTTCATTTTGATTTTAGTCTATAATAAATTGTATCTTTTTTCCTCGGCGACATCAATGAGGGGCAACTGGGTCCGTGGTAGCTCTAGTGACTTTAAATGGTCCATGTGAGTTGGTAACTCCGGCTGCCACCCCAACCTAATCTAACTTAAATTTAAACCCAATGTTGAAATGGGAATATTTTTAACTCGCAAAAATGTTGTATTTTCTTCGTTTAAGTTACCTGGGGTTTACACGAGACAGTTTTGCGAAGACAATAGCAATATATTTACTGAACACCTACACGTCCACATTGCCTTCGTCACAAAAAGTAATTGCAAAAGACCGCAAAATTGTAAAAATATTTTTATCTGAAATTTTGGTAAATATTATTGAAATATTGTTCGGTAGTACATAAAAGAATTTTATTGCCTACGTCGCACAAACAATTTCTCTTTTTTTGACAACTAAAGATATGTAAACACGATTGTCAGATCGGACAATGACAGATTGTTAGGCAAAGGTGAATTGACAGTTCAGACGATTGCAAAAAAACCTTAAAATTTTATATATTTACAATAAATTTTGTAAATATTTATATGCAGTATTGCCAATAAAATGTTTCTCTGACAATGGCGCCATGGTTAGATGCATAAAATTCGCACATCTTACAATTTATTGACGATTACGTTGCAGGACAAAAATTGTAAGTCTCGCGGTTGTATGTTCACAGGGTAACATTTTTTCCTCATTTTCCTGACAATATTATAAGATCTGACATATCTTTAAACACATTCGCAATTGTCTTCTGTCAATAGTTTTGTGTAAACGCAGGGTTAGAATAACTGTTACATCATGCAAAGCTAAGAAAATAAAGTTATAAAGAAGTTCCGTCCAGTAGCGAGTAGTCTATCAGTTACGAACGAATAGAAATTTGATTTCAGCGAGTGATTTTTTGCGTATTTTAAGACCGATTTCCAGATTTTTTTGCAATTATCACAATTATAATAGAGTCTGTGATGCAAAGTGTCCTAAACAAACCCGATGGACGATGAACTCGGAACCGACTCTATTATCAAAAGCATATGAAAACATTTTTTCTGTAATCACCCTGTGACCAGCATCTTTGTTTGACACCTGAAGTATTTAACAACTTTTTAATCTTATTTTGATTTTTCCTATTTTTACACATTCCACTATCCGTCACGTTCGCAGCCGACTTTATTAAGGAATATTAATATATAATAATTTAAAATGGATGATTTGGAGACAACTAACAATGAAATAAATGATAGCAATAGTGACCAGATTGCAAAAGAAAAACTAAATCAAAGACGTGAAGCAAGAAGACGAAAAATCATAGATAATGCCAAGAACCGTCTGGAGAGGTTAAATGGTCGCACGGATAAGGATGAAAAACCAAAAATCCAATATGAACATACTAATGGTAAGTAGTGTGATGGAACTTGGAGAAATTTCATGATGTCATGGGGGGTGGTCGTTAAAACAGCCGCCGGTTTTTTTCCATTTGTATGAAGAGCGGCAAAACTGGGTTGGGAGATTGTGTAAATAGATCACACACTCCTTATTACACAGACGGGTTCTTTTACAGTTTTATACTTGTATATTATGGCAGCCGAGTCGAGTTTGGTCTGATTATCAAGTGCCAGGTATCTCTGCATGCAATATCAGTGATCAACATCCCATGCCAAGGATCCAGTAGATGAAAATTCAACGTTTTATGCAATTATTCACAAAATTTTGTGATTGGCGAAACTCTTCCAAGGCACACTCTTCATTTTATACGCAATGTATGATTGGATTTTTATCGTTTGTCAGCTTCTTTACATAAATTTGCATGTCTACAAATTATATGTACATATCTATGTCACATACTGAATTTGTTGATGAAATCAAAGTCTAAATAATTTAACTGTCGAACCTTCAATTCAAAATTGTCCCCAGCAGTTCGCCATTTATTTGAGCGAAGTGATTTAAATATGCTGACATACATACATATATGTATACATAGATCTACTACCGGCTATATAGTTTCTAATGTGTTCATCTGTTGTTATTTATACACTGATTTTTTTCCATAACATTGTATATAGAAGACATACGTATATGGATGATATATTTTTTTGGTATAAAATGATCGGTGCCAAATTGATCAACTTGAATTCGGTAGAGACTACCTTAGTATTCCACCATGTTTATAACAATGCCTCAAAATCACTCTTTAAATCTCTAAAGCTTACAAATAGATAAAGTCAAGAACCATAAAATGCATATGAATGTTTCGAGAGAAATTGTTTCCGTGGAACAATGTTTACTTAAGTTCAAAAAGTGGTTTATTGACTGAATTGAATGAGTACAAAAATATATAAAATTATATAACAACATAAATATCAAGTATACGAACAAGTGCATTACACAGTACAACATCAAATTTTGGCATTCAATTCTGAGAATTGGACGTGAAAGTTGCCCCAAAAATAAGAACTTCTGGAACTTTCGTTTAGTCATGTTTGCTCAATTAATAATGTATTGTCCATACGAATCAATCCTTGTCCAGTATGAAAAAACCTTCATGATCTCGCGTTCTAGATCATGAAGGTTTCCTGATCTGCCTGTTAGGTGGAAGCCTATCCACAAGATGGTGGTTGGCAGATACTAGTTCGACAGCAAAAAATTGTGTCGATGCACGGTTATGATCTTCGTCTCCTCATGTAGGTGGTCCACATAAGACATGAGCATTAACCCTGTCCCAGTTCGCAGGGCAGGTCTGTATATTTTTCCACTGGGTATCGCTCTCATTCGGTGCCCACACTGGTGCTACATAGCAAGCACTATGTCGCAGTTCTCAGGGCGGTAGGCATGTCTGTATATTCTTGCACTGGGTCTCGCTCACATTCGGTGCCCACACTGGTGCTGCATAGTTTACCACAGACCGACCTATTTGTAAGAGGTCAACAAAGTTTCTTTACCTGTTCCCCAAGATGGTGGTTGGGATGGCTGGGACGGTAGCAACCAAGCACAATTTTGGCTTCGACAGCAAAAATTGTGTCGTCGCACGGTTATGATCTTCGTCTCCTCATGAAGGTGGTCTATAGAAGACATGATCAGGCTCCCTGTCGCAGTTCTCAGGGCGGTATGCAGATACCTGAAGAGGCTATCAAATGTGACACCAAGAACCTTAGGGTAGTTGTTGGTCGGAATTCTTGTGCCATCGACTATCACATTGAGTTGCTCCTTCAATTGCGCTGTGCATGCAGTAAACAATATGGCCGATGATTTGGTGGCGGATATTTTCAGGTTCATCGTGCTGGATATATCAATCCATTTTGGGGAACTCCCTGTTTCACTCTACGGGGTTTGGACTTCTTGTTTCTGAATTCCACATATGACTGGCACCCACACATGTAATTGATGGTTAATGTATCAAACTGTTCGGGAGGGATGTGTTGGCGATGTCCTCAAAAGGCGTGGCGTGGCTGACAGTATCGAGAGTGGTCAAGGATAGATTGTGGACTCTAGTCAGATACTCAACTCCCGGTATGTCCAACTGCTTCAACATCGAAATTCCGTACAATTGGCACCAAATGTTACTGCCATCCAGTCGTCTTTCATGCCTGGATTCGAGAGTGACTTAACCTTTGCCCACAATTTACCAATACCGGAACTTAATTGCTTCAATTGATCCAGCTTTTTATTCCGCTTATATTCGTCGACTTTTCTAGTGATTTCTAGGTTCTATCAGTAGGTTTAGAACGACGAATTTCATCACGCTCGTCTGCGAGTCCCGCTCCATCTGCTGGGAAATTAGGTCGAATCTCGGGTATTCGACCAGCCTCGTTGATGATGCCTCGGAATTCCTTCTCAGCTACCCGAACATCTGAGGGGTTGGGTAGTTCACTGAAGCTGCTGTTGGTGAATTCTCTGTACCCGATCCAGTCCGCTTTCCTTTGTATTTTGTTCGGTATTTTTGTTCGGTCCCGGCGCGGACCAGAAGAATTCGAAGCAGACACTCCGGGATGTGCCTCTCCCAAGGCGAAAAAATGAACGAACACTAAGTACTGAGGTGGGAGCCCCTGGCCGAAGAATTGTTGCTTCGGGTCAATCCGGTACAAAGAACCGGCTGCCATGGAATTGGAGTAGTATTTATCCTTAACTTTATTATTTTTAATTGATTTTCTTGTGAGGAAATTTAGTTAATTTTTGTGATTTTGATCTTCCTGCCAAGTGCTAAATAATTTTGCGTTATTGAATAATTGTATTTTACAGTAATATTTATTCCTTGCATTGTGGTTCCCCAGTTATTTCTTTCTCACTTTTTGCATTTTTAAAATGGTTGCATTTAATCTTGGCCCAATTGTTGGCAATGCTTCTTTTTTCAGGAATAGACTTCGTCATTACAATAATTGTTATCTTTTGGACATCTCAACTGTCAGAGCATTCGCCCTTCTAATTATAACACCAAGTTAGATGAACTTAGGACTATACTTTGTGGAAGTGACATTGACTTATTCGGTGTTTCTGAAACATGGTTAAAGTCCTACGTGACATCAAAGGCAGTGGCTATTTCAGGGTTTTCGTTTGTGAGAAATGATCGACCAGGTGTTAGAGGTGGTGGAGTAGGAATTTATGTTTCGAATAAAATCAAGTTTAGTATCGTTTTTCGTGCTTCGGATTATGGAGTGTGTGAGTCCTTATTTATTGAAGCCGGTTCAGGTTCTAATAAAATCCTCTTCGGTGTAGTTTATCTACCGCATGGTGATATCTCTGCGTTTGAAGAATCACATTACCATTTGTTCGTCAGATATAGTAATATAATTGTTGTCGGTGATTATAATTGTAATCTATTTGATACGTCGAGATCAATTTCAATGAGAACCGTTTGTTTACGCTTGGGACTTAGTATTGCTCACAATGCTTTGCCAACTCACCATGATGTTGTCCATGCATCCACACCTTTGATAGATTTCACTTTATTAAGTAATTCTTTAATTTTAAATTTCACTAGTCAGGTTCAATGTCCAGTAATTTCGCACCATGCTTTGATATTTGGTTCCTTGGAAATTGATTTGTCACCTCAGGAGCAATTTATTGAGTATCGCAATTACAATGACATTGATTGGGAGGGTTTTATTAATTGTTTGTCCATGGTTGATTTTGATGCAATTTATAATACTTGTGATGTTAATATGCAGTTATCGTTTCTTGATTGCCTTGTTGGCAACCTTTTCTCATTTGTTCCTATTGTTAGACGTAGAGTTTCGTCTAGGGTGGAGTCTTGGCTAATGTCTGAATCTGTTGTCGTGTCTAGATCTCTCAGAGACCTTACATATAGGGAGTACTTACGGCGGCCTACTGATGATAACTGGCGAACTTTCTGTTCGTATAGGAACAGGGCGAAATCTATACTTAGGGGTGAACGGAAAAAATATTTTACCGCAATATTTAGTGGTATGAATTCCTCTCAGGTTTGGAAATATTTGCGTGCTAGTGGTTCTGGGGGTGTAGATGTAGACCTCTCGGGAATAGATTTTGATGCAAATGATCTCAACAATTACTTTGTTCAAACCAATTCCAACCATGATGCCAATGGCACTGATTTTTTGGTTGATTCTGGTGAACAACGCCATTTTTCATTCGATTGTATATTCGAAGATGATGTTTTAAATGCATTGGGCCATGTCAAGTCCGAGGCGGTTGGGGTTGATGGGATACCCATCAAATTTTTGAAGTTGATTTTTCCATATATATCGCGCTATTTGCTTCACTTTTTCAATACAATATTTACTACTTCCGTTTTTCCATCTGCTTGGAAAATCGCACGTGTTGTCCCTATTCCAAAGGTCAAGGGTTCATACACTATTGATGGCATGAGACCAATAAGTATTTTACCTTGTCTTTCTAAGGTTGCTGAGCATCTAATTAAAGAGCAGGTTCTTTATTTCATCGAGGATTGTAGAATGTTGAATACTTCTCAATACGGATTTAGACAAGGTCTCAGTACTACGTCACTCTTACTTGATATGACTGACACTGTAAGGGAAGTAGTTGATGCTGGTGATACTGGTGCCCTTGTGGCTTTGGATTTGTCCAAAGTCTTCGATAGAGTAGGTTACGTGAGACTAATTAATAAATTGAAGAATAATTTCCTGTTTAGTACTACTGCTTGTAAATTAATGCATTCCTATATCTGTGGGCTTCAATGAAAATGTTTCCGACGTGCGTAATGTTAGCAGCGGAGTTCCCCAGGGGTCTGTTCTGGGACCTCTTCTTTTAATTTTATACCTTAATGACATAGTAGATTGTATTAATTTTGATATATGCGTTCCATACATATACGCTGATGATATACATCTTTTCTTCCGAGGCACCACTAAGGTACAATTGGAAAATAATATTAATTCTACAATTCGTGCAGTGTGTTGGTGGCTGCAGAATAACAATTTCACCATCAATGTATCTAAAACTAAATCAATGTTGTTTGGTCATTTGCGTCGAGTAGATCACACTCTTAATGTGTGTATAAATGATAGTACAATTGAGTTCGTTGATGAGATGAAATGCTTAGGAGTTATTCTTGATTATAAACTCGATTTTTCCAGTCATATTGACTCGCTATTTCCTAAAGTTATTTCTACCTTGCGCAAATTGTATTGTACGCATCTATATTTTCCTCATTTTGTAAGACGGATGCTCGCATTTGCGTTATTGATGTCTGTAATCTGTTATTGCATTGAAGTTGTATCAGGCACAACGGATGAAAACTTGAGTAGAATTGAGAAGCTGTTCAACATGGTAGTCCGCTTTGTATATTCTTTAAATAGGCGTGATCACATTTCGGAACATGCTATTAAATTTTTAGGTGTCCCGTTTAAATTACTTGTAAAGCAGCGAATTTTGCTTTACTTCTATAGAACTATACGTACTGGATCACTTGTTTCTCTTCGCGAGAAACTTATTTTTTCTAGATCGATACGTAACCCTCGGATCCTTCTACCTCGTTTTTCACATTCTATCTTTGATCGATCATATCTTGTCCGTGTTGCACGAATCTGGAACAGGCTTCCTGTTTACTTGCATGTTTTTTCATTCCCTGAACATGTGTTTGAGGGGAAGTATTTGGAGTTCGCTCTACATCAATCATAAATTGTTTGCTCTGACAATTAATTATACGTACGTATATATGACAATGTTTATGATGCAGTACATATATATGTATATTCAGGAGTAGTGTTTCTATATCTAAGTCTATTCTTTGCTTTGCCTTTAGGCGTGTCAATTGTTTTAATGTGCATTTTTAGTTAAATCTCTTCCTGGCTGGGGGCCTTAAGTTGCATTAGTGTTTTATAGGATTTTTTATATAAATGTTATTAAATTAAAAGTTAAAAATAGTTTTAAGTAAAATCTTAATATGTATTTTTTTTAATGGCTAAGTTATATGTTTATATTGTAAAACATTTTAAACGCAGTTGCATTCGGTAATGCTGTCAAATTGGCCTTGTTGGCTTGTGCATTACATCGTATAAATAAATGAAAATGAAATGAAATGAATTAGCCTAAGAATTTAAGTATGTTCGGCGGAAATCCATTTTAACATAACTTTCAAAAGGAGTAATGGGTTGATTTCAATTATTATTAATTGATTGATTATAATCATTGACACGCCCTTTTGGTACTTCACACATAAAATGGCGAAATCATACCAACATTGAATGACTCATAACGTAAGTACCAATGCACAGAAACGCTTGCAATTCGGTACAGTGCAAAGTCTTCTATATATATATACTGCTTAGCGCATAGTAGGCGTATTCGTCAAGTCAATTCTGGTACCCCCACAGAAATTTACAGAATCATACGAATACAACTTCCCCATAATTTCTGCAGCAATCATCTAAATGTTTTCATATTTTGTATTTAAGATAACACTTCCATCTACATATATTTGCAAAATTTTCTATAATCGAAACATATACTGACAAAGAACAAAAATTCACTTCACTGTCATCTCCCACCCGAATTACCATATAACATTACTCACAAAGTGATGGTATACCTCGGTTTACCTGATTGAAATTTTCTTACATGTTTGATTTACCGCTGCTATATGTGTCTTCCGATATTTAAATGTATCTACATATTCCAACCGATCTTTATGAAATTTGAATGAATATAGTTTCTTGATCAAAGAACAAATAGATCGAGTTTAAATATAATATTTTTATTTTTGGAGCAACTCTTTGCCATACGACCTTTATTTAATAGTTTATTTCAGATTAGGGAACAAAATTGTCTACACTTTATGACATTAGGGTTATAGCATAATCGTATAGTTAATATACTTGCATACATTGTTGGTTTATGGAGAACATTTGCTACATTGACTTAAAATCACATTGTCATTTCATATCTTCTTTGTAATAAACGGAGAAAGACGAACTTACTTAATTCCATATCGATTACTTCTCCTTAAAGCATAGCTGATTTTATATTTATTATTTTAGGGCCAAATCTTACAGCATCAACAGAAAGTGCAGAATTTTCTGATCCTGAAGTTGAACCAGATATTATGCGTAAGTTTTTTTGATGCCTAGTCAATCCTTGATTTTTCACCTTTCCATCTCTCTTCGAATTTCAGGAACATTGAGAGAACGTGGCCAATTTCCGGAAACTAACTTCGAGCCGAATACAATGATGCAACAGCAAAATCAAGGATGGGATGTGCCGGCTAATGGCTTCAATGAAGTCTTTAACTTGTTCCAGGCACCACCGGTCAAGGAACGACATGTACTTATCAAGGCTCGCTTTCATCTTATAATTTTGGCCTTAATTTCCGCTCTTCTTGCTATATTTTGGCGGGAAAATGGTTTCAGCATTTTCATACCCGCCGGCTTATGTCTTATAACGGATCTATTATTTTTTAGAGAACAAAAACCATTGCATCCCTTATTAAATATGCTTTTTATGATGTTCAGTAATCGACTACCGCCCCAAGCGAAAAATTTTCTACACATATTGGCAATAGTACAAAGTATTATTGTGGATCTGGGTATATTTCTATTTAGTTTTTGTACAATGTTTTATTTGATATTAGTCTGTACGAATAATTATTTTACCGGTCTTATGGTAATAAAATAGAATTGCATTTCTTGTTTTTCCATTGTTTCAGAAAAAAAGACAAAATTACACTATTTTCATATTGATTTGCATGTTTATGTAACTATTATGTTTTGTTCATAAAATAAACGCTGTACTACTATACATAAATAAAAATACATTTATTAAGGTGATTAACAGGAAAATGTATTTATTATTTATTTAAATAAGGGAATCAAAACTTATGTTTAAGATGTTTTGAGAAAAGGCACGTGAAAAAATTGCAACAAACTGAAGTTTTTACGCGTAATTCATCCCATCAGATGAAATAACAACCCTGGAAGAAGTTAGTAGCTTTATTGACGCAAATCGAACCTGTTTTGTTTAAATATCGTTCACTCCATGTCAAACCCAACGATTGTCTTGAAAATTTGCATATGCGTTTTACTATTGAAATTAATCGTCTTGTAATTGGCGAAAAAAAAACAATATTTTGTTTAGATGTTATAAGCATCTGAAATCTGAAAAATTTGGGAAAATATCTGAAAAGCCGTAGTTAAAAAGTTATGTATTATGCAAACGCGAGGACGGAATTTTACAAATGAAGGCTCGTTTGTAAGGTCGTGACTTGTACTTTTAAGTACATGGTGGTTAAATTAAGGTTTTTAAATGCATCAGTTGCATATGCAACTTTATTTTGCACCCTGCACTTCAATGACACCAACTTAAAATTCTAAGAAAATATAGCCATGTAGCGCCATTTGTCCTTAACTGGCCCAAAAAATTTCAAGATGGTGTTCAGACTCGTTCACAATATTTCCACAAATTCCAATGATTTTCCTTTATAAATTATGAAAAATATTGAAATCACAAAAAAAAACAGAATCATTCCAATAAAAAACAATTTCGATTTCTGACATTTTTAAGTAAAAATGCTATAACATAGAAACGGAAGAAAACACCAGATTTAAATTTACAGGATCAGCTCAGATTAGATAGGACTACATTCCTATAAATATTTCAAAAATCTAAGTTGTTGTTTTCTTTGTCCAGTATGCAAAATAAAATTTAAGAGAAAAAATATATAAAGATTTATGCAAATATTGTCGAAGTTTGACATACACATTTATAGGATGTCCTAGTCAAGAACTTAAAGAAATGCTTTAATTTGTATAAATACACAAACGCGTTTTTAAAATATAACAAATGCAATATTAACATCTCAGGAATTTTTTAATAAATATTTTTTTCAAAAATAACAGGGCCGAATACCGTCTTAAAATTCTCATCATTCATTTAGAATATATGGGCCTACATAACTATATTTTTCACAGAATTTTAAATTGGTATCATTGATGTGAAAAATGCAAATTAAATTTGCAGATGCATTTAAAACCGTTAAGGATGCGAAAATGAAACCCTGATAAATAAAGAACAACTTACGACCTTTAAAATAAGCCTTAATTTGTAAAAATCCGTCAATGCGGACCGAAAATACACAACGCGAAAAGTACGCCTTTTGAGAATATTTTCCTATTTTCTCAGATATCAGATGCATAACATCTGGAAAAATTTGTGTATTTTTTTCGTTAACTATAAGTTGTTTTATTTTGAGCAGAAAGTCGATATGCAAATTTATCTTGAAATCGGGAATGGTGACCCAAAAAAGGTGTTCGGTTTGACATGGAATGAACGATATATAAAAACAGACGAAAACTTTTTAAGGATGCATTGTCGTGGCAGTGCCCTATTAAATTCGTCTCCGATACTAAGCTACAAAATTCAAAATATCTGCCAATGGTTTTCTAAAAATATTTCTTATTTTTCAACTTCTAAATTACGTCCTTATTTTTTCTGGTAAGTGGAAGATATCAGATTTCTGTTAGCGTATTTCAAAATTAGATTTGATTTGTTTGATAGACCGTTCAATCGACTCAAATAAAGATTTCATACATTTATCTAATTTTTTTTTAAATCAAATTCGAAAGCTCTTAAAAAATCGCTCTATGTAATCAGTGTCGAAGAAATATTGATATCAAAACAAGTTATTATGGTTAAAAAAATTACTCGCTTTTTTTTAATAAAGCGAGTAACTTTTAAAGCGAATAGTTTTCATCTGAGCGGAGCGGAGTTTATTGAGATCTTATGGAAAAAACGCTTTTTTCTCAGAGTCGAAGCGGTTTTCCGCTCCGGGTTCAGCTGTTCTTTCCTTACTTATCCGTCCAATTAACCCCGATCCACGTCAAGCTTCGAATGTAATTTTGGAAAATTTGTCAACACCAACAGATGGAAAAACGCTCCACTCCCGAATCCCTATTTTCAAATCGCACAATTTTTATTGAATGTTTATTCATGCGCAAAAATATATTCTACATTAACATATTTTACATAAACATACATATTTTAAATTCTATGGTAATAACCAAATTTGAATTTTTTTATGTTTCTTTGTTCCCCTCTTTTGTCTTAACTAATTTATACGATTTATCGCGAAAGGCAACGGTGCCGTTCCTTCGAATTATAATTTCATACAACCGACCATTTAATTCTCTTAATGTATTAATTCGAGTTCCTGATTTTCGTTTTCTTAATACATCATCAATTATCTCTTGTAAGTCGGGAGTAATGTCACAAGTATTGTTTGTTGGTGATGGAGGATCTGTGGCATCTACATAGTCCTTTGCTGCCGATATCTCTTCTGAGTGTTCTTCAACTGCATCTGTAGTGCTTGTGGCGACAAGAGGTGATGATTTTGTTGCAGGAACTGAATCACACTTGCTATCAGGCACTGTTTGTATGTCAGCTGTACTGTTTTTTTCTATTTTATCTGGTACAGGCTTTACGCGAACATTTCTACTTCCGCTAATGTGAATTTGATAGAAACGACCATCTACTTCTCTTTTCAGTTTCAACCGTCTGCCTGGTTGCCACTTTTGTAATATTTCCTCTATAATGATTTGTAGACCTGGTGATATTATGGATTTATCAAAACGTGGGTATGACGACGGTGCATAGTCGGAGGTCTCTTGAGTGGGTGACGAATAGGTTACACCTTGCTTTTGGCTTTTTGTTTGTATTGAGGAATGAATGCACTCCTCTGCGTCATATAAGTCTTCCCTAGATATTTGGTTAGGTGTATAGGAAGGGATCATAGACATAGTCGCTGATAAATATGATGTGGTTACTAAAGGTGATGTAAGAGTGTCTGCGCTTTTTCCTTTTGGCGAACTTATCTCGACAGGAGGTATATTGCGATGTTGATGGATTCCAATTTTTTCTGATTCTGCAGAGGTTTCAACTGGGTATGAATTTGTTGACGTCGATAAAGATGACAGTGTTGCTTCCTGATTTATTGTCTGAATTTTTGAACTAAAACATTCTCCATTTATGGGTACATTTATAGGTGAATGGGAGGAGAACATTCTTTCCTTTGGAGTAGGATTGGCGGACTGAATCGATGATAAAGTATATAAAGACGAGGCAATAACTTGACGCGATGTTGAATGGGACTCTAAAGAATTTGACACGGATGTAAAATGTTCAATTATTGGCTGCTCCACAGATTGAATCTGAATATTACTGTAGTCTACTCCTTTCTCTTCTGCATTTAAGGTATAAAAATCGTTAATATGTTCATTTTCCTCCAAATTTGCAGCTGAAGGTGTAACTTTAGGCGATAACAAAAATGGGCTTGTCTGTGTTAATGTGCTTTCAGGAATTTCACAAAAACTATCTACATTAGTGTTTTCGGCTGGTGTTGTTATCGATGAGTGTTCTATTATTGGAGGTTGTGCAATTACACGTACGTCTCCTCCTGCTCTGGAAATAAGAATACGGTACTGTTTTTCTTTATCTTTTATTATTTTCCTAACCTGTGTACCTGGCAGTTTTTTTCTCAATAAATCTTCAATTATGGCTCGTAAGCTTTGGGATAATTCAGATATTGTTTCTCCTTTCTCATTTATATGATTTCCTATTAATTCAATTCGAACTCTTTGATTTGGGGATAACTGCAACATATCCCCTGTATTTTCATGTGTGCGTTCCGCGACTTTTGGGCTTAGATCTGTTCTTAACAATGAATCGTATGGATTCAGTGAATCGTGATTTGCGTAGTCATTTAATGGTATGCTTTTCTCCACCACATTACCAAGTTTGAATGATGCCAATAATGGTTTTATGGACTCAGTGCTTGGTTGTATTATGGTATCCGAAATACCATCAACGTCCTTTTCTTCCTGCCTTACAATCACATCGCCCAATTTATTTATTAGAACATGATATAACCGATTATCAACATACATTTTTCGTCTCGATCGTGTATTTGGTTCTCTATTTCTTAGCATATTTGCTATGAACATTTGTACAGTTGGCGTTAGTTCGGATACTGCAATTTTTTTGTCTGGATATGATTTTTGTGAGAATATTATAACATCTGGTAATAATGTTTCGATTGGTTGCTGTTGCGCTGTTTGACTTGGGAATTCAGCGATATTGGAAATATTTTCTATTAATGGTATTGTCGATTTTAATATAGTACTAGAGATGCCATTATCGCCCTTTTGTTTTGGTGTTTGCTCAGGCGGCAAAAGTCTCACGAACACCTCCCCCAATTTATTAACTACAATTCGATATGGGTGATCTCCAATATAGGTTTTCTTTTGTAACCGCATTTGCGATTCTCTCCTTTGTATCATATCTAAAATTATCATTTGTAGGACGGGCGATAGTTCGGATGTTGGGATCTTGTTCTCATCAGGTGAGTTGTGCGATGAGAATTTTATCATTGGCGGTAAAATCCTTTCAATTTGTTGCTGCTGATCTGTTGGAATTATGTTCCGTAGTTCTGTAGTTACGACGACAGGGGATGTTTCTTCCCTTGATGGTATCGCAGTTTTCTGAGGTGCCAAAAGTCTCACGAAAACATCTCCCAGTCTATTAATTACTATACTATAAGGAAGGTCATCAACATAAACCTTAATTTGCGAACGTTTAAGGAATTCGCTCTTATTTATCAAATCTAAAATTACCGACTGTAGAGCTGGCGATAGTTCGGATGTTGGCACTCTTTTCTCGCCGCATGAGTTTTGTGTAAATTTTATCGTTGACGGTAAACATCTTTGGATTACTTGTTGTTGTGTCAATTGGAGTGGTGTTTCAGGATTTGTAGGGTTTATGAGAACATTGGAAGTTTTTTCCATTGATGTGGTATTGGAAAGCAGCGAAGGAGTCGATGACAACTCAGATGTTATTTGTGGTGTAATAACAGAATTTGTAGAGGCACATTTTGGCAAAATGTTTTCTGCAATCGTAGAGCTACTACTCAAGCAATTTGATATAGTAGAGTGCTTCTCATATGAAGGCTTTGGCTGTAAATTTCCAATGTTAAAATGTTTTTCCCTCCCTTCTTCAATGGACTCAATAACCTGTGAAGATGGTGAAATGTCACAAAAATTATTATCATCTCGTATTTTGGCATTATTTGCCTCTTCTTTTTCGCCTAAGAAAGAATCTCTTGGAGATACAAAATATACCCGTACATTTCCAGATCTCGAAATGAGAATACGATAGACTTTACCGTCCACTAATAGTTTTGTTCTCAATTCTTTTTTTGGTTGCCTGTTTTTCAGCATGTCAGCAATTCTTTTTTCTAGATTTGGGGAGAATTCTGCTATTTGATTTAAGCTATCTTTGGTATACAGTCCTATTAGTTGAGTTTGAGCAGAGGATAAAGGAAAAGACGCCGCAGAGTTTGGTTTATTTGACGTTAATCCACAACTAGATATTGTATTTGGGGATAGAAGTGCGTTATGACTCTCCTGTTGTTGACTCCTCTGAATATCAGTATTATCTGTTTCAATCTTAATGTTAGGTGATGCTGAATTAGTTATTATTGTTGCGTTATATACCTCTCGTTGTTGTAGGTCTGTGTTTTCAATTTCCTGAATGTCAGTGTTATCGGTTTCAATCTTAATGTTTTTAATGCGTTCGTTTTGAGATTCGAGTTCTGGGTATAACTGCCTTATGTTTCCATTGGCAGTATTTTCTGGCATTCTTACTTCATTTTGTTGGATGGTGCTTCTCAACTCTTCCATTTGTTCAAAATCGTTTACTTCATTCTGTTGATTTATGTTTATAAACTCTTCCATTTGATCAAAATAACACTCCTCAGTAAACTCTTCTTTTATTGAAATAACAGTGGGTAAAGTGGCGTTAGTTTTTAAAATAGGATCAGACGGCAAAAGCGATATTGATGATGCTATTGATGGAGTAACGTCTTGTGAATGTTCAGTATTTTGTACAAAAACTTCATTTACAGAGGTCATCTTTTCTTTTGGCCTATTTGTTGTCTGATCCATTTGATCAAAATAACACTCCTCAGTAAACTCTTCTTTTATTGAAATAACAGTGGGTAATGTGCCGTTAGTTTTTAAACTAGGATCAGACGGCAAAAGCGATATTGATGATGCTATTGATGGAGTAACGTCTTGTGAATGTTCAGTATTTTGTACAAAAACTTCATTTACAGAGGTCATCTTTTCTTTTGGCCTATTTAATAGTGGTGAAGAAGATGGCAATAACAGCGGTTCTTCATCTCTATTTGCCCTTTCAGGCTTAGTCGATGAATGGGCACTGGATCTGAAAGACAACGTAGATGCCTTTCGTTGTAGTTCACTGGGACGACTATCCGAATTTTTGATTTCGCGCTTAAAGAATTCACATTTATCCGGGTTTATCTTTATATTGGCCGCCCGCAGCCTGCGAAAAATTTCCTTTAAATTGGATAATTGTAAATCTAAGCTCTTGCCTGTCACAAATATATTGTCTAGATAGGCAAATGCATGTGGTGCCATATCTTCTCCAATGGCCGTATCCAAAGCTCTTTGGAGTGTTGCAGGCCCTGAGACCAGACCATATGGCATAACACGCCATTGGTATATTCCATGGTCGGCCACAGAAAATGCAGTGTATTTTTTACTATCCTCCGCCATTGGAATTTGAAAATAAGCATTTTGAATTTGCAAACCATTCGCGTAATTGGCATAGCGAAGTCGTTTCAAAATTTCATCCATTCGAGGCATGGGATAGGTATCGCGCAAAGATCTGCGATTTAGCATTTCGAAATCCATGGTTGTTCTCCAAGTTTGATTGTTCTCCTTACTAACCAGCTTGATGGGAGAACTATAAGGACTTTTTGATGGTTCTATATAACCACAGGTTAATAGTTTGCTGACATCTTTATTGATAATGGCTTGCATCTCTGGATTTGGTTGTACATAGCGTAGTCTGAAAGGAGGTCGAGCGTCAGACATAACAATTGTATGTTTGACATTCTTAGCCACTCCAGTGAGCTGTTTGAATTTTGGCAATTCCTGCTGAAGGAATTCTTTTATTCTTTGTTCCTCCTGCGGTGTGTGTTCCGACGGAACACATAGATTTCTTTGTTCGTGTTTGTTATGAGATTCAGTTTGCGTTGGAATATCATGTTTACCACCTCCTTCAGACAAACCTTTTCTAGTGCACGTAGTTGGTTTTGTGGTATCTTTACATTGTGTTCTTCGTCGTTTCGTTTTACAATTCACAGATAAGCCAGCACAATTAATGGTTGTATTAAAAGCTCGTAAAAAATCCAAACCCAGTATGATATCCTCGTTGAAATCAGGCATAATAAGGAATGTGCACTTGGACACACAATTTCCGAATGTGATGTTAAGATCTGCTGCATTGGAAATTTTTTTATTAGAACCATTCGCCAGAAAAATTTCCACTTCTTTTCGCGCATAGACACAATTACTTTTTAAACCTTCAGCAAATTCCTTTTTTATGAAATTATATGTTGCTGCAGTATCAACGACGGCTTTTATTAATGTGTCTTCTAAAATTAATGTGGCCGAGATGTGGTTTTCTTCGCACTGCAGTGATGTGTTGTTTTCGGTGGCGGCACGTTTTCTGGAAGGATTCTTATTTGGATTCATTGTTCTCGGCAATATTTGGCATTGTCAACAATTGAACACCTTTTATTATTTTTTAGTTCTCCGTTGAGCTGCGGATTTTAGTGGAATTTCAACAAAACAAAAATAGCGTTGTTGTTTGTGAGTAACATTTTCTAGTTTCAAAACCGGGCGATTCAGAGTAAATTTTTTTAACATTCTCAACTTAGAGGGGGAGCACATCACTGGCTGAATGTTTAGCAGATTATATGCGTTTTGTTGGAGAGAGAGGCAGTCGACAAGACGGGGGAAAAGTTCTTCGTGTAAGTTCAAAAGATAATTTGATGATAAGCTGCTGAAAAAACTTGTCCAGTGGACTAAGTCCTGATTCACACGAGGCATTCAAAGCAAATATCGAAGTTTGTTGGAGAGAGGGGCAGATAGCTCTTTCAGCCTGCCTCTCTCTCCACATAATTTTGACACGTGCTTGGAAAAAATTGCCTCGTGTGATGCAGAACAAAGGGAGGTCTCTTTTGTCTGTATAGGCTAGTCCCCATTTACATGGTACTTTTTTTTAAGTAACTTATCGACTTATTCTCTTTTGAAAAAGTATTTACGTTCACACACGTACTTTTTTTCAATATTTCAATATTTTCATTTGTTTTGTTTCGGCTTTTCCTGTGTGAATTGTTGTTGTTTCCAAGTGCGAACGAAAAACACAAAACGATGAGTACGAGTACGGCATACTTTTTTCCCCCGTTTCCGACTGCCTCTCACGCCCTCAAAACGCCGATAAGTATACTTAATACTTTAAAAAAAATGTATCATGTAAATGCACACCTAGTGAGACAATTGTTACTCTAAGTGCTGCTTCACACGAGACAATTTCTTCCAAGCAAGTGTCAACATTTGTCGGAGATAGAGGCAGGCGGAAAGAGCTCTCTGCCTCGCTTCGTGTGAAGCAGGACTTATAGACAGTGTTGTCAATAAAAATTGTCTCTGACAATAGCTATATTGTCAGATGCATAAACGTCACACATCTAAGTCCGAATTTACACTGGGCAAGTTTTTTCAGCAGCTTATCATCAAATTCTCTTTTGAACTTGCACGAAGAACTCAAAACATTCAGGGAGAGTTTTTTCCTCCCTCTTGCCGACTGCCCCTGTCTCCTACAAAACGCCGATAATCTGCTGAACATTCAGCCAGTGTAAATCCGGACTTACAATATATTGACGATGACTTTTCTGCCAACGTTGCAAGACAAAAATTGTAAGTTCACACGGTTGTAAGTTCGCAAGGTTGAATTTTTTGACATTTTGCCGAGAATATTGTAGGGCATCTCTTAAATACCGGTGAATTGCGTCTGACGTCTGTCAAACTCAAATTTCATCCTCTTATTTTCTGTGCATACAACAACACTTTGACAGACGCCGGACGCAATTCATCGGTATTTAGGAGTATCTCTAAGATCTGACAACCGTATGCACATAGCTTTTCTTTATGAACAAATCGATAGTATATGCCATTTTTAATTTTTATACATCCCCGTGCAC
Organism: Eudasyphora cyanicolor; assembly: GCA_963930755.1. Classification (NCBI taxonomy): domain Eukaryota; kingdom Metazoa; phylum Arthropoda; class Insecta; order Diptera; family Muscidae; genus Eudasyphora; species Eudasyphora cyanicolor. The sequence continues at coordinate 60,993,598 of OZ005737.1, forward strand.
TTTTTTTTGGAAATCCGCACCAAAGAAAATTAAGAAGGTCCGTCCAGTAGCGTGTATTTAAGAATGCTTTATCTTATTAAATGCGCTCAAGTTAAAATGTCATACAGCTCCAAATTCTGAATATATCGCTAATTTAGTGCATGAAAATCACAACTTAAAATTGGAAATTCCGCCTATGGCGATTTGTGTAGCCTATAGAAAATTAACCTGACAATCGAATGGGATAAAATCAATTTCTAAGTTTGTGAAATCTAGTTGCCTACCCCATAGATCCAAAATATCCACCAATAATAATTACGTTTTGAAGTGCAGGACATTTTTGTGTGGGCACCTAGAAATTTTAAATTGAGACGTTCTTGCACTAAATGCGCGATATTTTTATATGGCTAGGTTCTTTCTTTTAAGGCTATTTTTCCACCACCTTCAGGTTTTAGCCAAAACGTCAGTAGAATCGTTGTCTAATATACAGGTATATTTCGATAATATCGCTTCCAAGTTCCTCCTATCTTCCATTTTCTTCATGATATTGATAAAACCTAGTCGATGGAATGTGAAAATTGGCCTTATTCGCCGTCTTGATAGTGAGAAATGCGAAAAACTTCATGAATTGGTAAAATTAGGAGGAAGTAATTTGAGAGCAATTTTATCGAAATCGCTTTCATCACATAACAGATAATGACGAATTGCCTTTGTTGTTTAGAATGAATATGTCGCTCACTTACTTCAAGACTGTTATAACTCAAAATTAAAAATTTTTTAGGTTGTCTTACAGAAATGCTAATTTTGTAAATATCCATTAATTAATCTCAACGAAATTTAGTTTATAAGTAAACAATCATATTTTGGATTATTTCACCTTTTTAAACTTCCTATTTAATCTTATTTATCTTTTTATACGGACTTAAAGTTACACATCTCGACAATTTGCAATTTTTAGTTCCGACAGTCTTGAAGTAGGTGAACGATGTGTGTATGTCGTAAGTACAATCTTATTGCTTCGATAGCTTTTGTAGAGTTATTCTAACAGTCTCTTGTATGAGATGTTGATTAGGTCGTTGTCGAGCTTTATGCTTTAATAACGCTTATGATTGCTTACCCCGAGCAATAAATAACTTGATAGCATAATACGCAGTATTTAATAATAATACATAAATGTCGGCTATCACGGCGTATTATAATTTACACATTTACGAAACGTGAATACTGTGTGAGTAATATTTTCTTTACATGAATTTGTTATGATCCACCAAAAAAACTTTCACTTACAGTTTTTTTCTATAACTATAGTTTTTCGTTATGTGTTTTCGTTTGTTCTGTATGCCTGACAATGAATTCTGCCCTAAGATCCCTAAGATCCCTAAGATATAATATTAATGTAGATAAATAAATATTTTATATTACAGTAGCAATAGTGAAAGATTTAACACATTTTCTATGCCTCTAAATTTTGTTCCAAATTTCACTTGAAGTCGAAGAGGAATCTCTCGTTTTATCTCTTTACTTTAATTCCGTCCCGGTGTTCGATTTAATTAAGTGATATTTGTGTACTATTAATACAACCTACTCAAAAGAACTTCCATCCACTGGTTTAATGCTCTTCTTAATGGCATAAATGCAGCCATCCAAACGATTCAGGCACTGTCCTGTAATGCCAGTCTCTTGGAAGCCTGGTGCATTTCCGCTGTGTGTTCTTTAACGTTTTTTATATCATCGTCGCCGTTATGAAACAATTGCAATGAACGATTACTGAGATTCTCACGACCGAATTGGGAGCGGCAACGTTTCTTATAGTAAGCCATAAGACCTGCAAAAAAAATGCCACAAATTAACTGAATCACTTATCACCCTTTGTCACTCGTCAGCTTACTGTCTGGTGTAAAGGGATTTACTTAGCTGTCTGCTGTTGCATGACATTGTCAAGAGCTCTGTTGTGAAAAGGTAATGATCTTGGCCTTTCAGCCGACTTAAGAAATAGCGATTCTTGTTATATCCGCTGCTGCAGCGGCAGACAGTTGGTTCATACACGTTCCCGATGACTTTTCCAAAATGGTTTTGGTGTTGCTGGCGTATAGAACAATCTGAGAGCACGCACCTTACGAAATTGACATCGTTGTTGGTGTCGTATCACCGACATTTTTTCACTGGGTGCTGTGCTTCGTTTTGATAGTAGACTAGAACTGTCTTTTGTTTCATCGTCGTCGTCACGACTGGGCGCAGCAAATCACAACTTTCTGGGCAAAATCGTTGTACAGGCGGGAGGCGATGAAGATGGTGGACACATTTCGATTTCCAGTTGCTCAATTGAAGTTCCACCACTACTGCTTTTTGCTGGAAAAATGGCTTGTTGTGGTTGTGACTGCTGTTGTGTCGTGCCACTTGTCATTTATTCGAAGGTTTTTTTTTGTAAATACTTAGAAAATCACATGAAAAAAGTATAAGTAATATTTACCTACATCAAACTGTTGAATCTCTCGCGGCCAAAAAAAAAATAATAGTAACAAAGTTACAAAACGACGAAAAACTGGTGTGGGAGTCGGTCGACGACGATTTTTTCTTCTATACGAAACTTATACATTGTCAATGACGGCGGTGACTGTGTGCAATCGCTCAATTTATAGCGGCGCAAAATGTCAATTTCTCACGTTGAAATAAACACAGTACCACAAATGAAAAATTTTCACTCATTTTTTCACAACTTTGTTTTTTGTATGGGATTTCACCGTGAAACGGGAACATAGTACCGTGCTTTAGGGTATCTCTTAAATACCAGTGAATGCGTCCGGCGCTTTCAACCTCAAATTCCATCCTATTGTTTTCCGTGCAGACAACAACACTTTGACAGACGCCGGAAGCATTCACCGGTATTTAAGAGATGCCATTAGGACGCGGTATGTCCATATTCACACTTGTAATTTTCCTCCTGAAGAATTGCAGTTTTTGTTGGAGACGGATGCAGTCGGTAAGGGGTAAGCGGTAACCGACTGCGGCCCTCCCCACAAACACTCCAATTCTGCGGGGCAAAATTGCAAGTGTGAATACGGACTATGGAAGTATTATGAACATACACCCTGTCATGCAAAAGAACAACAAATTAAGTTTCGCACACGTAATACACTTTATTTCTTATTGGACAACAATGCATCAATTAAATTAATTTTTAACGTTTAGTATTATCTGCAGCGCCAACCCCAATTGAATTACTTTTGTATAACATGCGCCACTTGTGTACAACAATGTGTGTTTATTTATTTTAGAAAGGAAAAAATGTACCACAGCAACACTGGCTGTTATCAGTGTGAGGGCCAAATTTAGCTTTCCTCGTTCGTAATAGTTGTTGCGGATTTTAGTTTGATTTATATTTGCTAATAAAAGTACATAGTTTTTGTACGGGCGATACTTGATAACAGAAATTCTGTATTAAAACGCGTCTATTCAACAAAAATGTTAAGATTGCCACAAATTATTAGGCCCGTTGGCCGAAAAATGCGGACTTTTACCACTTCTTCGTCCTCCACTTGGGCGAAATCGAGTGATGGAAATGATCCGCAAAATAACACAGCAAATCAAAATCCCATGTCGAGGTCGTTTAATATTCTTAAAACGGATCTCAAGAGGTTCAAAGACAAATTTAGCAGTCCGGCTGCCGCCAGCAAGGAAACAAGTGATGAAGAAAAATTGAAAAGTTTTCAAGGAGGTGGTTCTAGTGGCACTGAAGATATCTTCCAAACCCATTGTGATGTTGTGGTTATTGGTGGCGGTGGAGTCGGCTCATCCGTGGCATATTGGCTTAAACAGCGAGCAAGGGATGGCCTGAATGTTGTGGTAGTGGAGAGAGATCCCACTGTAAGTGTTTGAACAAAGTCTAATAATCAACATTTGAAATTATCAGTTGCTACATTCAAACTAATATAATTTCAGTACGAACGTGCCTCCACGCCACTATCAGTGGGAGGTTTACGTCAACAATTCTCATTGCCGGAAAACATACAGATGTCTTTGTATGGAGCCGAATTCATGAGAGATGTAAAGGAGCACTTGGGTGACGTTGAGTTGAATTTTACACCTCATGGTACGATTACCTAATTTTTTTTTGTTTAAAAATATAATTCACATACTTATGTCTCATCTTTTGTTACAATTTATTTATCAAAGGATATCTGGTGCTCGCTTCAGAGGAGGGTGCTGAAACTTTAATGCGCAATTCCAAATTACAAAATGAATTGGGAGCACGTAACGAATTATTGAATGCTAATCAATTAAAATCAAAATTTCCCTGGATGAATACAGATGGAGTTGTTTTGGGTAAGTAAATCAGTTCATCAACTGTTCTTAGAGATTGTGCCTCTTCCGAGTTTTAAATCAAAATGCTATAAAGATTATCAAAAGCAATTGTATGTGCATTCGCATTCTTATCAAATATTTCAGTCGTTCACACAGAAATAAACATTAGACAAAGGCTGCTTTAACATTTGCCCTCTTTTCTGCGTTTCGAATGTAGCTCAAATCCGAATTTTCCCCTAAAGTTATATTTCAGTCGTTCACACAGAAATAAACATTAGACAAAGGCTGCTTTAACATTTGCCCCCTTTTCTGCGTTTCGAATGTAGCTCAAATCCGAATTTTCCCCTAAAGTCGTTTCATTGAACACAATTGGTACTGTCTGTATCAAATGTGTTACTAACGAAGGTAATATGCATTTACAGAGGTTCTTCTGAACTCTGTAGAAATAAATTACGGACATGTTTACGAACAGGAAATTCATCGATTTATTTTTAATAATACAAGCTCTACTTCATTACACAGTACAGCTTTTTCGGGGTCATGGAATGTTGACTCCGTTTTGACTTCAGTTCTGAAAGTGTTTATCGAAAGTAACAAAATGCTATTTGGGGTTTTCTGATTTAGCTCCAATTCGGATTTTATCGTGAATATTTTGACTGAAACTTGATTCTGAGCATTTTTCTGAGAAAATAAAAATTTTACAACGGTTGTATCTTGTTAACCGATGGGAATTTTGCTTTACGGTCCTCAGCATAATTGTAGGTATAGACTAGGAGAAAAAATATTTAATACAAACTGGTTTAAAAAACAACTCTAGAGCTTAAAATCGCAAAGATGTCGAGAAATTGGCAATTTGTTGAGACATTTCTGAAAGCTGGGATCAAGTTTTTTATGTGTTTTAACTTCCTAGACGCCAAAAATATATTATTTCAGACTTTTCTAAAATTTTACTGTTAACTAGAATTAAGTAGATAAAATGAAAATTGTTTAAATGTAAAAAATAGAAATTTTTTTGACCATGTTATCTAATGAATGTTATGGGCGCTTACAAAAATGCTTACCAACTCCATTAGAAGTTAAAAATGATTTATTGTACACAAAATGGTTTCTTAATTGTTTCCTTTTAAATTTTTTACAAATGAACTCACATTACCAAATTTCAACCCAATTCGTTGAAATTTGTGGTTTTTGTTGCGTCAAGAATTAAAATCTAGAGGGACCTTTGTATGGGGGCTATATCAAAACATGGACATATGACTGCTGTTGTTCGAGTGAAAGGTTTCGGGTATAAATAAACCGTAGTTAAAAATGTCCAGCCCGATCAGACGAAATTTGTGGTCGATATGACGCTAAGAAGTCAAACTGCGGGGATGCTATATCATAAAATGGACCAATATATCCCATTTTTAATCCCAAATTATCTGCAGCTATAAGAAGTATATGTACAAAATTTCAGTCATCTGGCTAAATTATTGTAAATTATATTACAGGCGTACTAAATTTGAAGTCAATGCGTTACTCCTTTCGAGTTATCCTGCGTTCCAGCCAGACAGACGGACGGACGGATATTGCTCATTCGACTTCAAATATTCTAAAACGGATTTCCGTCGAACATACTTATTATCTTTGGTCACTCCTTCGATGTGTTACACTTTTGGCCCGTAGCTAATTATATATACCCTTCTCCGCGTAAGATGAGGGAATAAAAATCGAACGCGCTAAGACCAAAGGGCCGGGCCTCAAAACCATCGGCCTTCACCTAATTTTGGGAATATCATAGAGTCCATTATCACCACCGTAAGCGTTAACCGGGGAATAATGTTAAATTCCTTTTCTTAAAAATTAAAATATCATGATTTCCACACAATTTTTTAGATATCAGTTTTTTTAAAGTATCAGTACGAGTGAAATTTTCTGTTTAAAAAATATTAATAAACAAAATTTTTCAGAGGAAATGTTCCATCATGGCGATATTTTTAAATTATCTTTAACTTCTTTTCCCCAAGATGTTGTTTCTGACCAGGCGTGAATATAAAAACCCATTTTTGTATATTAATATTATTAACTATCACTTAATGTCTTAATTTTCTCTCATTTCAGGCTGCCATGGTCTTGAACGTGAAGGTTGGTTTGATCCCTGGGCTCTGCTGATGGGCTACAAGAAGCGAGCCAAAGAATATGGTGCCCATTTCGTTAATGGCGAAGCTGTAGGCTTTGAATTCCGCGAGCAAACGGACATTGTTGTACGTGGTGACGAAAGCGGAGATTATGAAGCGTTAGATAAGTTATTGGTTAAAATGCCGAATGGTGAGACACGTTCAATAAAATTCGCCATATGTGTACTTGCGGCCGGTGCCTTTTCTGGGGAGGTGGCAAGAATGGCTCGTGTAGGAACGGGCAGGGGATTGTTAAGTGTCCCATTACCCGTGGAGCCCAGGAAACGTTTTGTCTATGTTGTAAATACCCAAGGAAGTAATGCTCCCGGTTTGGCCACACCTCTGACTATAGATCCAACCGGTACATATTTCAGACGTGACGGATTGGGTGGAAACTATTTATGCGGTCGCAGTCCTACTTTGGAACAGGAACCTTCTATTGATAATCTCGAGGTGGATCATGAATTTTTCGAAACAGACATTTGGCCTTGTTTGGCGAATCGTTGCAAAGCATTTGAATCAGCTAAAGTTGTCAATAGTTGGGCTGGTTTCTATGAATATAATGTATTCGATGAAAATGGTATAATTGGTCCACATCCGTACTATAGCAACCTTATAATAGGTACCGGATTTAGTGGTCACGGTATACAACAGACGCCAGCAGTGGGCAGAGCCATTTCGGAATTAATTATTGACGGCCAATTCCGTAATATTGATTTGACTCGTTTGGGATTCGATCGTATTATTGTGGACCGACCAATGCTGGAGGCAAATATTTATTAACAGTATCGATTATTTTGCTGCCATTATGACACTCACAACCCACAACGAGTCTATGGTTACTTGTGATCTAAGCTTATAAAGCCCATACCTACCTATTTATCTTTGTAAGATTTTGTATACATTTTAGGACGATTGTAAAAACTGTTTGTGTTATTCTTTTAATTATGTTGTTTACACAATAAACGTATTACCTTTATTAGTTAAATTAAAATCCCAGTTATTTTTAATATTAAAATTTCGACTATTAAATTACATAGTTTAGAGGGAACAAATCATTTAAATTGTCCTGGGGCTGGACCAAACAAACCGCCACCTTGTTTGCTGGCCGCTCTGGATGGGGCAAATCCAAGTAATTTCTGAGTATTTTGTCTAATCGACATAGTACACAAAATATACAAGAAAATGAAAGAGCAATCAGTGAAATCATCACCGGATAAGTTGCGATGACTGAGACCTTGAATCCAAGAGATTGGTGTGAAGGGCAATTGTGCTACCACGCGACCATCAAAGCTGTAAAAAGTAACAAAAACGAATGGGTTTGTTCATTTTGCTTCGGATATTTTCCAAATTATTTGTTTATACTTACATGCTATTGAACATACTCAATAAAGCGGTAAAAGCAAAACCTGTTGCAAACATCGATTTCATTTTCACCAAGGACAAATCCCTGTTGTTATTTTTCAACTTTTCCTCATCGCGTTCAATTTTCTTTTTCTGCGATTTGTCCAACGATTCGCCATGGATTTCTTTTCTACGTTCCACTGTAACAAAAAGGGAAATAAATTGGAATAAATTGTGTATTATCTTATCTATTTGTAATAATTTAGATTTGTTTTGATAATAATGATTGTTATTTGTCTGTCTAACAGCTCCAATTGTCGATAAATCTGATTAGGACAAATCAAGATCAATAAAGTTAACTAAGGGCATGACCACAAGGACATATTCAAAATGCGCGTATTCAAGTATTTACGTGTGTTTCTAAGGTGTATACCCTCACATTCTGAGTAATGGACTGTGGTACATTGTGAGGGTGCCAAAAAGGTGCGAAGATATTGCACATCCTTTGCCAGTTTATAGTCATTTCAAAATTTGTCTAAAATACAGATTATGGAAATATTAAAAGATTTCCAAGGCAGCAGGCGACGAGGTCGCCCTTCATATACTTGGAGGTGGCAAATTGAGTTAGAAGCATCGACAATCAACATCAGTTTAAATGAATTAAAAGTTATTGCGGCCCTATGCTCCTCATATGAGTAAAAGGAATAAAAGATTGCTGCAGAAGTTACGAGAAATACAAATACTCCTATTGTACGCTACAAATACTCCTATTCTACGCTAAACAGTAGATTCTTCAAAGCCATTGCATTGTACCGAATTGTAAGTGTTTGTGTGTACTGGTATTAAAGTCATGAGCTGTGGAATAATTTGGCATTTACACAGATAATATCAGGTTTTCAAATCTAATTTTAAGAATGTCTACCAAAGTCTACAAAGTATCAACAAATGAACTCATATATATATGTACATACACAGTGAACAAAGAAATGCTAATTTTAAGTATCATAAGGCAACATTTTATGAATATTCTGATAAATAGCTTTTTAAATACAATTAATATTAAAAAATTGATCAGAGAAATTTTTATCTGTCTGTATTTATACTGATTAACATAAAAAATACTTAGGTAATATTTTCATTAAGAATTGTATTAATTTAAATCATATATTAATTGTATTAATGTTTTAATAAATTGACACGACGAGGCGAAATAAAATATTCGTTTAATACTACGTTAACATCTACCGGGATGTCTCGATGAATATTCAGGGAAGCCAATTCATTTAAACGATTTTCAGTTATGGTTGACCGTAAGTAATTATTCAGGCCACGCAATGTTGAAAAAGAGCAATCCTTTGTCACTGTAGTCACAGGTAACACCGCCATCACTGTCAATATTTTGTGAACGTTTGGAAATCCATCTATATTACATATATCAAGAGCTTCCAAGGAATTTCTGACATTTTCCGCTTCAATTCTTCTTCTCCAAAGCTTCACTTCACTAATCCACACTTCAAAAGAACTATCAGGCAAAATTGATGAATATTTTTCAAATAATTGTTTAAAATATTCTTCATTTATTGCCATTTGACAAAATTCCATGGTGTTTCAAAAAGTGATCTTCGAGATGAGTGATGAATAAATCTAGATATGGTATATAGGTCGAAATCTTGTAATATTATTCAATATTTGTTGTATCAACATTGCAACGATGACTTTGTCGGGCCGCAATCCTAATCTTGATTTGAATGTCTTGTTCTTCACAAAATATTTTAATAGACGAAAAAATCCCTCCAAAATGGCGAGTAAAATTTTCGGGCATGTCCATCAATTCCTTTTTCGCATTTTATGTCAGATGGGCGGCTTCAGCTAAATCTTGATTTTCATTTTGAAGAACTTAATGATAATGCCAACTTAAGACTTAGACTTAATGATAATGCCAAGCAGTGAACTGAATGAACTACGTGGACCGAACTTGAAAATCAAACGTTTTTATAGCCATCAACAACTAAAATGCAGATGTTGTAGTTTTCTGATCAGATCAGGTGGTGTAGATGCATTCCTTCCACAGCCTCGATAACGGCTACTTGTAGGTGAAGATTTATTTCAACAGACTCATGTTGTTCTACACATCGAGTTGCGCAATACCGCTTTAATTTTTGTTTTTTTATCATCTCGGAGATTGCTGTTGTTACAAATAGCTTCTTGAAGAGCTATTTGCCTTTTAGGATATTGAAAAAAGTGGTATATGGTTTGGATAGTGCTGTAATTTTGTGTGTGTATTTGGTGGCAAAATTCGTGATTGGTTCACAAATTGACGGGATCGGAAATCTGAATCTGGGGCAACAAAGTGGACCGGGTCCAGAAAAACTACCTTTTTGCACATATCATGGTTTTGAATAGAGGTATTGATATACATTGCGTTTGGTGGTGAATTTGTCAAGTGACTATTCAAATTTGAATCCGTTATCGCCCGATACCTTAGCAAGGCTCTAAAATTGCCAGCATGTTGAATAGTTTAATTTCATTTCGATCCCGCCCATTTTTGGAGCAATCACGTAGGCTGCCACCAAATATATATACACAAAATTTTCAGCACTCTCGGTAAAATATTGGGCAAGATATCTCAATTCCAAAATTTGGCTTATATGGGCGGGGCCACGCCCATTGGTCCGATCCCGCCCATTTTTGGACCAATCAAGTAGACTTCAACAGGGACGCTACAAAAGTAGACCGACAGGGACAGCAAACGACGCCATATTTTTTGCCGCTCTTTTGACATTTCTCTTCAGTAAGGTTTGCCATTTCATGATGGAAAGATATACGAGCCAACAACGAGTCGAAATTATTAAAATTTACTACCGAAGTTCGGAGTCAGTGGGCTGAGCAACAGCTTGAAAATGATTCGGATTTTCATCGAAAAATCATCTTCAGCGATGAGGCTCATTTCTGGCTGAATGGCTTCGTCAATAAACAAAATATGCGTTATTGGTCAGACAGCAATCCACACGTACTCCATGAGTCATCATTGCATCCCGAAAAAATTACGGTTTGGTGCGGTTTATGGGCCGGCGGTGTCATTGGGCCGTACTTCTTCCGTGATGATCAAGACCGGCACGTTACTGTGAATGGGAATCGCTACCGTTCAATGATAACCGAATATTTTTGGCCCAACAGGACGGTTCCAACAGGACGGCGCCACACAGCGAATGCCACAATCAATTTATTGGAAACCAAGTTTGGAGAACGTGTTATCTCACGAAATGGTCCAGTAGATTGGCCGCATCGGTCGTGCGATTTGACGCCCTTAGACTATTTCCTGCGGGGCTACGACAAGTCTTTGGTCTATGCCAACAAGCCAGCGACGATTGATGAACTTCGAACGAATATCGAACGTGAAATTGCAGCAGTATCGGCCGATTTATGCTTGAAAACCGTCGAAAATTGGGTTCAGCGTCTGGACTTCTGCTAGCGTGCCCGTGGTGGTCATGCAAAAGAAATCGAGTTCCATACATAATGGCATCGAACGTACTTTCACAGGAATAAAGAATTTCATTGATATCCGAAACCGTTTTTGTTTTATTTAAAAAAACTTTTGTAGCGTGTGTTTTGAATCACCCTTTACAAAAAATTACAGGACTCTCGCAAACAAATTGTGCAAGATATCTCAATATCAAAATTTGGCTTATATGGGCCCTCTTGATATATCGAAAATTCAAGTACCCTATTTTCACCACCTACAATGTACATTCTGTGAACATTTCAAGAAGATCGGTCCAACCGTTTAGACGTCTATTCTGTTCAAACAAACAAGCACACATTCTCATTTATGTATCGATAGCTGGACCCGGTCCTCTTCGTTGCCCCAGATTTAGATTTCCGATCCCGCCCATTTTTGGACCAATCACGTGGACTCCCAGCTACTTCGAGTTCGACCCAGGACTGGCCCATCTGGGATCACGATCCAGTCCCAATCATGGAAGTAGATAGGGACAGTAGGAATCTCGTTGTTGTTGTTGTTGTAGCAGCTTGGAGACGCTGAGTTGATAATCCTTAAGTCTATTTTCTATTACATACTTCGTTCCGGCATATATCCGACTATCGCGGGAACCTTATGTTGTTTTCATCCACTCAATGTTGTCCGGTTGTAAATTAACATTCGTCTGTTAATATCAGGGAATGGATGTTATTTGAGTGTTGCCGTTTCTATTCTCCACTAGAAACGCTGCATTTCTGTTAATAGTCGTCATGGTGTTATGTCTATTTTTAGCTTCCCTGTTGACTTATGTGATCAGATGTTGTTGTAGTGGTAGTGCGCCCGTTGAGTTATTTTTAGCTGCAGAAACTCGACTTATGATGAAAACATTAAATGTTGATGTTAAATTTTTCCGGTGCCATGGCTGGGAGTTGAACCCAGCACCTTCGGGATCCAAGTCTAATGCACTAACCACTGAGCTACCGAAGGCCACTCGGTAGCTTAGTAGCCAGGAATCTCGTTAATACATTCGTAGGTGTGGACAGTAGGAATCTCTCAAAAAATCATAACTCAAAATTGGCTTATATGGGCGGGGCCACGCCCCCTTAACCAAGAACTAATATACAGCCGTTTTGGAGTCCATACATTACATACATACACACATCCTGTTTTATATACATATATACATATGTAGATAGATAGATACAAGAATTTTTTTTCGTTTTCTTTACTTTTTTCATATCACAAAAAATCATTTCGAGGCAAAAATCGTCAAATCGACATGTCGTATTTTTTGGCTCCAAAAATCGTCAAAATGACGATAAATCGTCATTTCTGGCATCAGTGCCTCCACCATTGTTTTTTTTACAGAGAACAATAATTACTATCAACAGTTGCAGGTTAAATAGAGTACATTTCTAAATTCCAGGTACGTGGGTTAAAGAACGTAACCTTAATAAAGGGCTTAACTTATCAAAACATGGACAGATATTTCATTAGAGACGATTTAATGCAATTTGAAGAAAAAAATCTTAAATTTCCGCATGATGGGTTAAAAACTACGTCCCCTTTTAAAAAGTAATCTCGGAAGAGACCTTTGTATTTTCACTAGGAGCGATTAAATGCAATATAACGTATAAATTCTTATATTTCAGACAGATCAATTGAAAAATGTATTCTCTAGAGCGTCAAGAAGTGTCTTCAGTGGGGACCTTCATATGGAAGCTATACCAATACATGAACCGATGTACCCCATTTCTACTTGGGACGATAAGGTCCAATGTAAAGAATAAATTCTTAAATTTCAGGCAAATGAATTGAAAAATTTGTTCCCTAGAGTGTCAAAAAGTTACATGAGTTTATACAGGGACTTTGTCCCATTTTCAATAGGGATCGTCCCTAGTCTAAGAAATGCCTCTGATAACAGGAATACATGGACAGACAGACGGACATGGCGATTGGTATAATAAACTATGGAACTATGTCTTTGTTTTTTAAGCGTAACAAACAAATGCAAAAATTCATAATATCCTGTACCATATTGTGGTGCCGGTTTTAATTAAGGGACGCCCTAATGTACACATAAACTGATTTTGTGTAATACATATTTATGCAACTAATTTGTCCATAATATTATTAATCATGATTTCCGCACTCTCTCACTTCTTCAACCTGCTACAATGAGCACCATCAAGCCCATTGAAGGTTACCCGTAGAAAGTCTCCATATTAGCAGTAAGAGTCATTTAAAACTAACCGCCTCACCCACGATATCGAACGTTAACGTTCGCATGACTTCTATGCGAAAATCAGCTGATTTGCAACCTATAAAGAGGCATCACAACGACAAAGCTAATGAAAATATACTGCCAGATCCAATTTAGTTGGTCGGAATTCAGCTGTTTTTTGCATACAAGTGATGCGAACGTTAAAGTTCGACATCGCGGGTCAGGCGGCAATGTAAATAATAAGTAAAATAAAAGTAATGTTACTAAAATTCATAAAAAACTCTCCAAAAAGTTTCTAGGGGCTGAAGCATTGTAGATTTTTCAAAACTTGCATTCGCCTTTCGGAGTTTTAACTTCTTTGAAACCAGTCAGGGATTGTTTCTGTATTGTACTGAAACTTGACAATCTAGAGCTGTGTTTTCGTGCAGTATTGATTTTGGAGACTTTACGTGTATTCTCGAAGTACTAGCAAGCAGTAACGGATGTTCCAAAAGTCGCGCAAGGCAGAAAAGCTACAAAAACAAATTATAAAACGCGTCGTCGAAATGGATCAAGGATACGGCCACAAACAAAACATATTCGGTGCTGAGAGTAGTTCGGAATGAGTGAACGCTTCTTCGGGCGGAGGGTAGTTCGGAAGGAGTGAGGGATTCTGACAAGACGTTGAAATTTTGTGACCATAATTTTGACATACGTAAATCATGAGTTTGGCAATCGAACCCTATGATGATCTCATAGTGCAGAAGAAGGAGTGCGTTACCACTTTCAAAAAATAATAGATATTCGCTTGAGAAAGTTGAAGAATATTAAAAAAAGGTCTGGGGAAAAAGGAGTACGTCTACATTTTTGCTGTTGTCTCAGAAACTACTACATTTGCTACGAACTAAAAGTGTAACACATCGAAGGAGTGACCTAAGATCCCAAGTATGTGTGGTAGAAATTTATTTAGGCCATTTTAAGTCATTTGAGCAATGACCGTCCGTCCGTCTGTCTGTCTGTTTGCGTGTATGTCTGCTAGCTGGTGCGCACGATAACTCTCGAATGCAGTACCCGATTGAATTCAAATTTGTTATGTGGTAATACTTTTTTCTATCTCCGGATAAGTTCGAGGACGGGCTATAATGGTGCACTCCTTCTAGCACCTCCCAAACAAAGGTTAAAATTTAATAAAATATTATTTTCTAATAACTTTTGTACTACTTAAGTAGTAATAACTCGAATCTTGAACGAATTTGCCACGGCCCTTTTAGTACCTCCCACATTTTGGACCATTTTGCAACAAAACTTAACAGCATATATCTTTAATACCAGTGCCTGAAAATACTTGATTTTGTGATGTTTTATAATGCATACAGTCCGGTACAAAATGTGCATTATTGTACCGCCCCTTTTGGTAACTCCCACACAAATGGAAAATTCTGCACCAAAAGTTAACAGCTTATAACTTGAATACCAGTACATACAAATACTTGAAATTTTTTAAAGTGTAATGCAGTTATAGCGCCTACAGTTCAGTAAAAAATTAGAGTTATCGCCCTCCCTTTTGGCACCTCCCACACAAACCATTCCGCAAAAAAAGTTTACAGCTTATAACTTTAATACCAGAGCATACTTAAGATTATTAAATGCAATTTAAATTGATAAAAATGAAGTTGTTGATGGTTTGGCTTGAGGTCATGTATTATTTAAAAAAGTGGTGTTTAAGTTATTTTAAATTTTTATTGTTTCCAATATTTCGATTGTCTTCGACAATTATCATCTGGGAAATTCAATTTAAAACAAAACTATAGTCTTCTTCTCTTCGGAGTTTACAATCAATAAATTGATAATAATTTAATTAAAACAAATATTTTGGAATATTTTTGAAGACTGAAGGTGAGGTGATTCGTAAGTCGTTTTACCCGAATAAACTTTCTTACTTGTTCAAAATATGCAAAACTCTAATGTTAAAGGGCAGTTTTCAAAAAATCTTCTTCCACAATATCTTGCGAACCAAACGAGTTTACGAAATTTTATTAAAAACGGAAGACCTTCGATAATTTCTCTGTGGTTTAACATGGATTTCCTGAACTGATGAAAATATTCGATTTCGTGGTAGATTATCTCATAGTGGAAATATAGTTTGAGAAACGTTTGTTCTTAAGATTTTTCATATTTCTAATACGATGTGTCAGGTTTCTTTTGTAAAACTGTCCAAAAATTGGAAATTGAAAAACCATAGTTTTTTTCCAGTTGTTTTAGTACTTGGCCCTATGAGAGGATTTTGAAATTTTAAAGGATGGAAGAAATTTGACTGACTTATGTATATGGGGAAATCCACGACAAATAGTTTTGATTTTAATTTTTCCCATTTGTTTTATAGTTTTTAGTAAACCGCTCTATGAAATTTTTTTAAATATTTATTTATTATATTATTTATTTATTATATATATTTATTATATTTAAAATATCGTTTAAATATCACATAGTGTATCGGGTTTTCGGTCATAACTTCTTAAGTAATGTCCGATTTAAAAAATCTTTTTTTTTTGCAATTTTAACAGAAATATGTCCATTTAACAAGCCTCGTTTCCTGTGTAAGATAATTCGAATATCTACAAAGGTAAAATACTTGGGAGTAACCTTGGATCGGAAACTGAGTTTGAAAGATCATATAGAAGGAAGAGTTATCAAGGCTCACGAATTTTGGTATTGCTCAAAAGATGTTTAGAATGTGTCCAAATATGACACACTGGATTTACATGAGCGTGATTGGACTAATAATAAACTACGTGGTGCACATCATTGGCAAAGAAGTGCAATGCAAATGTATTTCAAAAAGTTCAACGTTTGTGCAGTCTAGGCATAAGCGGGACAGTTAGAACCCCACAACAACAGCGCTGGAGACTGTTCTGCATATCCAAACCCAATAGACATCCGTATAAAGTATGAGGCGGACCTCACAGCAATACGTCTACAAGTGATGGGTGAATGGATAATTCTAGAACTCAAGTCGTACCTTTCATCAGAAGACTTTAGAGTCTCTGGTTGGTCACATTCGAACAACATACATCCTTCTAAATCCGCCAAAAACACATCCGCGGGTAAATGCTATTTTCAATAAGTTGGTTAGGCGACTTTTAATTCGCGGCAGAAGGTAGTTTTTTTTTACCAAAATTGTATACTTTTTAAATCGTTAATTTTACAAAAATCAATTGTAGTTTTCAAATTCCATGGAATCAAATTTGCAAAACACTGCTAAGGAAGACGGCTGTATGAGCGCCATCTTTGATTATTTTTACTGGTAAAATTATTTTTTGTACTTCAATATATGTATACCTAATATCCAAATTTCATTCATTACTATCCTTCTATAAATAAACCTAAAAACGCTCAAAAATGACCGCCAAAAGTGGTCTAAGCCCTTCATATTTCTTGATAAGCATCACCAAGTCCGTTGAACGATACATGTGGAAATGAGCTACTTTTTTTTAATTATGTGATACCCCAGCTAAGAAGTGAACAAAAGTTTTCTGAACAAAAATATGTTTTTTTCTTGTCTTGTAAAGTTTCCCATGCGGCAGACTATTGGAATTCGCAGACACCTGCCGTTGCCCTCCTAAAAAATGTGTTAGATATACGTGTTTTTATGAAATGCAACATTTCCCTTAATTTCCGCTTTGCACTTAAAACTAATTGCTCAATTAAAATCATGAATCAAACAAAGTAGAAGTGAAAGTCCTTTTTTAAAGGGGAGGAAATGTTATACGTCGTTTTTTTTATTTTTAAACGAAACGAACGTCACTACAGACAGTTGCAAGACAAGAAATACATATTCTATGGTGACCTAGTCCAAATAAAAATAACAAATATTGCAATATTTGTAAATATACTAATGCACATTAAAGCTAAGGGTTAAAAAATAAACATGAACTCAGACTATTGAAAAAATATTGTATCAAAGGTTAAATAAATTTGCACATAATGTGAAATAATACAAACATAATAATGAGGAAGGATTTTACATGGGGTATTATACGAATAGAGGATGAGCTAAGGGAGGAAAAGCCTTGGGATAATGTTTAAAGTAACAAGTAAGAAAGTTCAGTCGGGTAAACCGACTTATGAATCCCCTCACTTTGAGTCCATTTGTGTGGGGGTACCAAAAAGGGGCGTGCCAATAACGGCCACTTTGCTCTAGACTCTAGGTAATAAAACAGCAATGCACTGTACGAAATTTCAACTATTTGTATGCACTGGTATTAAAGTAAAACCTGTCATCTTTTGGTACAAAAATGTCAATTTGTGTGGGAGGTACCAAAAGAGGCGTGTCAACAACGCCCTTTTTCTGTGGACTCTAGGTACTATAAAAGCATTCCACTGTACAAAAATTTCAAGTATTTCTATGCACTGGTATTAAAGTTATAAGCAGGTAACTTTTGTAACAAAATGATCCATTTGTGTGGGAGGTACCAAAAGGAGCGTGGCAATAATCCCCATTTTTCACTGTAGGTACCAGTAAAACATTACACTGTACAAAATTTCAAGCCTTTGTATTAACTTTGGGTTCAAAATTGTCCATTTGTGTGGGAGGTACCAAAAGGGGCGTGGCAACTTCGCCCATCTTTCTCGAGGTAATAGCGACTATTAAACTAATACTATGTGTAGGATTTCAGAGGATTCAAATAAGTAGTATAGAAGTTATTATATATTCAATATTTCACTAAATGTTAACCCTTTGTGGGGGAGGTACTAGAGGGAGTGGACAAATATGACCTATCTTCGAACTTAGCCGGAGATAGAAGAAAATATTACCACATACCAAATTTGAAGTCAATCGGTTTCTCCTTTCGAGAGTTATCGTGCGCACCAGCCAGCAGACAGACAGACGGACGTACATTGCTCATTCAACTTAAAATGACCCAAAACGGATATACGCCGAATATACTTAGGGTCTTAGGTCACTCCTTCGATGTGTTACACTTTTGGCGTGAGGGGATAAAAATAGTAAAAACTTTTTATGGACCAACCAAATCCTTTCGTTAGGTAAAAATACGGGTTGTGGATGATCTAAGCAAGGAAAAGCCATGAGATTTTTTTAAAAATAAAAAGAGATAAAAATATATATCCTTTCTTTAGGTAAGAATCCGAATATGTAATAACATTTTTATTTAAAAAATAGGAATTTAGGTCATCGTTTATTAAAAAAAACAAGTAAAAGCGTTAAGTTCGGCCATGCCGAATCTTATATACCCTCCACCATGGATAGCATTTGACCTCACAAAATAACTCAAACCTAAAGAAAGTAACACCGAAAAACACAAAAAAAATATAGTAACAGTATGAATCACAACAAGTTAGATGCTATATATGGGAGCTATATCTAAATATGGACCGATATCGCCCATTTTCAATCCCAAGTTACCTGCAGCAATATGAAGTATCTATACCAAATTTCAGCCACCTAGCTCAATAGATTGTAGATTTAAGACGATTAAGAATGTATATACTTTATGGGGTCTCAGATCAATATTTAGAGGTGTTACAAACGGAGTGACAAAATGAATATACCCCCATCCTATGGTGGAGGGTATAATAACTATTTTGATTTTCAAATAATCAAAATTGTAAGTGTACAAATTTTGGCACTTAACTTATTTTTTAAGGCAATTTTAATCAGTGTTTGATACAATACTAAGTTTATGTTAAATTTCAGCACTTAGGGCAGCACTGCAAAATCCAGCCTTAGTCCATCGTTTAAGGAAAATAAAATCTATATGTTCTATGATTTTTAAAAGTGTAAAATATATCTGTTCTAAATAGACAACATTTTTCAACACTGAGTAAAAAATTATTTGATGAGAACGATTTCAATCATGGTTTCCACTCATGACGATCTGGTGCAAATTAGGCGACACAATCATATTTTGCCATGTCATTGGTGAGGATGAGTTACGGATCTTCTTAACGTCATTCGAATAAGTGCTTACACGTATTGCAGTATGTAATGTATTTTCAGAAGTATTTTCACCTTACAGAGGAAGGGAATAAATCATTTACTACGAGCCTAAAGAGTAACACATCCAGGACCCAAAGTATGTTTGGTGGAAATTCGATATGGGTCATTTAGAGTGATTTGAGCAATGTCCGTTTGGCTGGTGCGCAAGAATACTCTGAAAGAAGTTACCGATTGACTTCAAATTTGGTATGCGCTAATATTTTTCTCCATCTCAGGCTAAGTTCGAAGATGGTACATATTGGTCCACTCCTTCTAGTATCTTCCCCGCAAAGGCTTAACATTTAGTTCAATGTTGATTCTTTAATAACTTCTATACTAATTATTCAAATCTTCGGAAATTCCACACCTACTAGTATTAGTTTATTAGTCGCAATCACCTCGTGAAAAATGGGAGAAGTTGCCACTCCACATTTGGTACCTTCCACACAAATGGGGACCATTTTGAACCAAAAGTTAACAGCTTAAAACTTTAATACCAGTGTAGTTTGTGTACAGTGTAATGCTTTTATGGTACCTACAGTACAGTGAAAAATGGGCATCATTGGCATGTCCCTTTTGGTACCTCCCACACAAATGGACCATTTTGCACCAAAAGATAACAGACTATATCTTTAATACTAGTGCATACTTTAAAGTTATTAAATGCAATTTAAATTGATAATTTAATTAAAACAAAAAATAAATAAATTTACGGATATTGTTTGCGACTGAAGGTGAGGGGATTTGTAAGTCGGTCTACCCGACTGAACTTTGTTACTTGTTTTGATGGATGTACATAAATAACACTGTGCTCGTAATGGACACCTGAAAAAAGGTAACAGAATGGAGACATTATGGATATAACTTCTTCGAATGGCTGAATCCACCCAGCCAGAAATGTATGACGGTACCACGAAAAAGCACTGTTTTAGGACGCTTTCACAACGTTTGCTTAAAATGACTTTAAAAAGCTGTTTCATGATGGATTTACAATGCTTTGAGAAAAATTACAAATTAATTTTTCGATACCTCTGTTCCAAATCATGCTAAGTCGAAACAGCTAATGTGAATTTACAAATAACACTTAAATAGAAACAGTAACACTCAAATAACATCCATTCCCTGAAATTAACAGACGAATGTTAATTTACAACCGAACAGCATTGAGTAGATGAAGTCTGTAATAGAAATAGACTTAAGGATCAACTCAGCGTCTCCAAGCTGCTACAACAACAACAATAATAAAATATATGAATTGTGTGGCTTTCCAATTATTTAAGTCTAATAAATTAAACGACTTTCTATGAAATTCATGTGGAACATCTTTTCTTTTTTGTTAAAGTGGGAATTGTCTTTTTTTAGATACTGCAGGATTCGCTTTTACAGTGCATCTCGGACATGCGAAAAACCCAGTGCTACCTTTACAACATCTAAAAAATGAAAAAGCTGGCATGTTGCAGGAAAAATTGAATATTATAAATTGTTGTTGTAGCATCATTGATTATGAATTCAAAATCTTTTCCATTTAAATGAAAACCTTAAAAATATTTTTCATTTGATTCATCGGTTTCTAAATACGAAAATTTTTTGGGCATTATTAACTTCAAACAAGCGGAAAAGCGTCATGAATTTTGTTTTTACAGCGCTTCAACAGCGTTGTAAAATACCGCCGTTACACCGTAACGGCGTGTGATGACGGTTCACAGTGCTTTCACGTCGCACAATGGGAAAAATGGGGCACATACGCGCGCATGGCAGTATTTGCCATCTCCTGACTATACCGTTAGAGATAGAGTTCTACGGTTTGAACCCCCTTCAAGAGAATTCTTTGGAGAAGAAATTGGTCTACCCAGATTTTATTTTACTGTTACCGCGTAGCGCACAGTGGGCGTACAAAAGCTACTTTGTGGATATTAATGTAAAAACCAGAATATCGTACCAAATTCGGTGATCTTGATTTTAAATTAAAGCTGACAAAATTTAGTTCAAAATCTATTTGGGTTACTTGATTGTGTGTTGCTGCGTTTTAAATATATGGACCACTGAAGTTCAAAAATATTTTTGTCAATATTGCGTTAAAAGTCTACAAAACCGGGCAATGCTTTTAAATTTAAACTAAAACAACTTAAATAAGATAAAATTTTAGTCTGAAATATTTTTGAAAGCTGAAGTTCTGCACTAATGGACTTATACAATGGGTCGTAGACTGTTAATAAAAGAAAACTTAAATAAAAAAACAAAAAAATAATCGGTCCACCCTAATATACATAAACTGCAGTAGCGTTCTTTTTAAGAAGAAGTAAACTATAAAAATTACACATATAATCCTAATAATATTAATAAGATCGCCATTTTTGGTCGTTGGACACTACAAACTTGCAGCCGGACTTGTACCGGACGTATTTATTATCCGATTTTGCCGAAATTTCGTAGAAGTTATTTTTTTGGACCAAGAATATCGGTCTATGTGTTTCGGGAAAACCGGTTTATAGATAGATCTAGCTCCCACACATATTTTCTATATATAAAGTAAAAAAGGACATATTTAAAGTAAAAAAATCTGTCATAATCGCAAAAAGTCGCAGCTAAACTAGGTACTGTTGGATTCATCACTTAGTCACCTCTCTTCTCTATGTCAAATGGTAGTGATCCCACGTGATCCAAAAAAGTTGTAGTCTATTTACTGTGGACAATTTTTTTAAAAAAACTAAAAAAACTGTATTTTTGCTTTGAAATATCTCTTTATTTGTAGACGTAAAAAATACGTCTTATACACAAAAATTAAGATGAATATAACCTTACTATATGTTACAAAGTTTGGTCGCATTTCACCAACAAACGCGAATTCTACAAGCATTTTAGTATATACATTTTATCAGCAATGTTATTTGCATCTATTAGTAAAAAAGACGAACTTTGAAAGGTCATAACTCGAAATCGACTGGAGATATTTTCATAAAATTTTAAGGTATTTTCATTAAATGTTATCCACAATAAAACAGCATTCCCAAAAAACTGATTGTAGATAGTTGCTTTCAAAGTCCTATGCGCGCATATTTCATCATATTTTCCCATCGTGCGTCGCTTTGAGGATGGTATTTTTCTGGCTGGGCTGTGGTGGTAGCCTTTTTTATAGTTTAGCCCTTGTTTTCGAGGTATATGACCACTATGTTTGCTGGGAAATCGGTGAAGTTAGTTATCCCGGTGGTGTATATGAAGTGGAAGGCTTCGGAATACACGCTTCTCTCAAATTCGTAAGTCGGTTTACCCGACTGAACTTTCTTACTTGTTTTGATGGATGTACATAAATTACACTGTACTCGTAATGGACACCTGAAAAAAGGTAATAGAATGGAGACACTATGGATGTAACTTCTTCGAACAGGCTGAATCCAGTGGTGGTAGCCGTGTTTATAGTTTAGCCCTTGTTTTCGAGATATTTGACCACAAAGTTTGCTGGAAAATCAGTGAGGTTAGTTATCTCGGTGGTGTGGAAGGCTTCGGAATACACGCTTCTCTCAAATTAGCCATCCGCGCTTCTCATTCCTAAAAAATTGCAATCAAATCCTATTATATGTCAAATTTCATAAAGATCGTCGACAAAATATTCCACTCGAAAAATGACTATTGGTACTTTCTCAACGTTTCGTGTTATCACATAATTTGTGTATTTTTCTACTCATAGCACTTTGACTTACATTTAAAGGGTTTTGTTTTTTTATTGTATTCAGTAGTGTTTACAATTTCATCATGGAGAGATATACGCAAGAACAACGTGTACAAATTATTCAGTTTTATTATCAAAATAATCGTTCTCCAATTGCAACTTTTCGTGCGCTAAGTCCATTTTTTTTAAATCCAAAAAAAACGCTTTCCAGTCGACCTACGACCTTGACGCCCATGAGCAATATTTTAGCTCTCGTTAAGAGCTATCTTTTTGACATTGACCGATTGTGGCTACGTGCCACACAGCAAATGAAACAATTGAATTGTTCCGAGAAAAGTTCGGAGATTCGATTATTTCAAGAAATTGATATATTGAATGGCCTCCAAGAAGTTGTGATTTAACACCATTAGACTATTTCTTGTGGGGTTATTTGAAGTCATTGGTCTTTCGAAATAAACCGGTTTACAAGTCAATATTGAACGTGCCATTCATGACAAACAACTTGATTTAGTGAAAAAAGTGCTCGAAAATTGGGTTCATCGAATTCGTTCCTGCAGAAGAAGTCCATTTTATTTAGAACTTAATTGTGTCGATGATTGTACTTCACATTAAATAAAAAACTTTTGAATTTCGTTAACAATGTGTGTTTTTTTTTTTTCAAAGAAATCATTTCACTCTTATTGGAAACCTTATATTTAAATCAATTTTTTGTTAGTGTCTATGGATATTCCAAAACTAAATGAAAAAACCTGTTAATTTTTTATAAATATTTCTCTCTAAGACACCAACTAAAGATGTCCACGATTTGTATGACATCTGCTATATAATGAAATTTGATTGTCTTTTTTGGGGACAAGAGGGTGAAAAGCGGGACGGCTGTTTTGAGAGAAAAAATTCTCTACGGGATCTCTTTATATCGTACTATGGATTGACGCGTACATTCCGAAGCCTTCCACTTCATAATCATCTCCAAATTAGCTAACGTTTTTGATTTAACAGCATATTTTGCGGTCGAATATATTAAAAACAAGAGCTAACATAGACAAATTGCTACCACCACTGGATTCAGCATGGTCGAAATGGGTATACCCATAGAGTCTCCTTTCTGTTACATTTTTAAAGTATCAATTTCGAGCAAGAGAGTAGTTTTTAATTCAATTAATGTAATTCGATAACTTTTCTATTTAAAATTATAAAATAACATGTTTTTTTAATGTTTGACTTTAAAGTAATTAATGTTTTATTTTAAAGCAATTTAATTTATATATGTAAAAATTTTGTAATATTTTTAACCATATATGGCCTTATGGCTTGGTTATGAATTGGAATAAAAATTAAATAAAATAAATATAAAGTCTCATTATATAAAGTCCTACAATATTCACTATATATATTATCGCAAATACAGTAAACAACCGTCTACATGGATTGTAGGGTACAAGCAAAAGGTCGTTACATTTTCAAGTCTAATAACGCGTGTTAGTCTACCTAAGCGAACACACACACATTTCTCATGATACATACAACTGGTTCTAGAAAGACTTTACCACCTTTACCACCACCATTTCTACCTATCACAGCCGTTCGTCAAGTGCCTTATGTTGTTGCCAAGACAACGAATTATGTTCGAAATAAACAAACTACCCATCATCTGAATTAAATACAAAAATCATGGCCCTATCGCATTCACCCAAAAAATATAAAGAAATTTCTCTAACATATTTTATAGAATAAAGACCAAGGAAACGTACGTTACGGACACTAGACAGGCAAATCGAGTAGAACTAAGTTGACGCATAGTACATTTGCATTACATTAAATAAAACAAACTATATTTTTATGCAATTAAAAATTAGCTATTGTGGATGATCAAATAATTATTTCAATAAAAATAAACCATGTTCCCTCAATCGGAATTGGATAATTATAAATTACAAGTGGAATTGTTGCAGGAAAAATTACAAAGAAGGTACATACTACATATGTATATAAAATAAAAAACATGGTATATATACATTGTGCAAGTGGCGAAAAAAATAAATCATAAAATGTATTTTTTTGTATATTTCCCTTTGAAATAGTGAAATATCACGTCAGCAATTGGAACACAAATTGGATAAAATACTGCAGAAACGTGATGAACAGTAAGTAGATAATGTAAATTCAAACTTTCAAAGATATTTACGTAACGATAGATTTGGGGTAGTTCGTACTACTGGCATAATTGAAAAAGTCGTCAATATCATATTAAATAAAGTTGATTAAATGGATCTGTACTACAGGAATTTAATCTATATCTATATATTTACGAATTACAATGAAATTCGAAGATTCTACCGATGATTCTTTAAAAACATTTTGTGAAATATTACCCATTATTCGAGAATAAAAAATGTAAATTATTGCGATTCTCTTCCGAATGGGCTCTTTTATTTAAAAATTATATTTTTTTTTTGCAATATTTTGCAAGATATCGTCGAAACAGCCGATCGGGTTGGTCCAACGTTCTCCAATTTTTTTACCCTTCAAAAAAATAATATTTATCGAGATCATCAAAATAAGTTGTGTGATGATTTCATCGCTGAAGCCAAATCCCTTTCTGCCTAGCCATTTCTTCAGGTTTGTAAACAAGAAATAATCACTCGATGCTAAATCCGTAGGATAGGGCGGATGAGGGAGCCAAGTAGCCTAATTGCATGGATTTTTGCATTGTCCTGGTGGACAATTGTTTTCAGTATCGTCATTACATCGCCCAAACAAGATGGGCCATTCATTATTTTACCCTTTTGAAGCTAGTCAATGTGGATTATACAGTGTATCCCAACAAACAGTAGCATGACTTTATTGGATGACAAACTCACCTTGGCATTCTTTGGCACCGATTCACCCCGAGTTTGTTTGATTGCGTTTCGGTCTATTTTGGTTGATGTTTGGTCTCTGGTTTGTTATGGTGTATCCACCGTTTCGAAACGGCGCAAAAACTCGTCCATATTACGGTTGAACAACGCCAACAACTCCTCTGTTGGCGTTGTTCAACCGTTTCACGTCATTTATGCTAGCCACATGACCACAACGGAACGCAGTTTTTAACCATTGAAATTGATGATGCAGAGTCCCCATAGTATTTATCTATCCATTATTTGGTTTCGATGATGCTTTATGAGCACACGAAATTCACTTTTTTTACATTTTCTCCTTAAATCAGGAGGTAGTCTGTTATCAATGGCTGTCAAACACAATCTAAATGATGCAGGTTATTAAAATGTGGACAGAAGTCACCAGAAAGATGCCTCTTGACAGGAGCAGTGTTGTCCTTTCCGTTAAGAGACGGGAAATACAAAAAGTCACGGACTTATTAACCCATCATGTCGACGGGTGTACTAAACAGAAAATTTTAAAACAATTTAAATAAGCGTAAACCGGCTCACTTAGACTACGAGGGCGGGTTTATAAGTTCGTGACTTTTTAAATGAAACACTGGTTTTTGGTTTGTACAAAATTCTCCAATGTTTATCTCTTCAAAAAAAAAAAAGATTTATTGAGGTCATCAAAATATGTATTTATTTGTTTATAAGATGATTGAATCAATAGCCTAACGATTGTTTTGAGAAAAATAATTCCCCAAGAGTTCTCTTTATTTCTTCTTTGGACTAAAGCATATATTTCGATGTCTTCCACTTAAAAACCACCACCGAGATAAGTAACCTCACTGATTTCGCAGCAAACTTAGAACCTAGAAAAACGCTACCATCACTGCATTCAGCATGGTCGAAATATGTATATCCATAGGGTCTCTTTTTGTTGCTAGAAGTTTCTTCTCTGGGGTAGTACTCACTGATCTGTGCTAACTAAAAAAATAGGGTCTCCTTTATGTTGCATTTTTAAAGTGACCAAAGCTTTAGTACAAAAAATAACTAAGTTTTAAAATTATCAAAATCTCCCCTCTTTTAGCGATAAAATTGTACGCTCGAAATCCAAACAAAAATATCAGCAATTCTTGGAGGAACAACAACGGCGAAATGAGCGCAACAAACAGTTGGTCCAAATGTTGGAACGAATCGAGCAGCAAACAGCGACAATGAATGCACGCAGTGAAAGACTCAAAATGATGAAGGTAAGAAACGTATTAAGTTAGCAACAAGTTCTGTGGCTTGCTAAAGCCCGTTTTGTTTAATTTCAGCTTCAGTATGAAATGTATTTTGCCAAATTGGTGCACTCTCAGACACGAAGGTGTATCCAAAGTTCTGCAATGTCTATGATGACACCAATGATGGGCACAGCAGCTTCTGTGGCCGGGGGAACTCTAATGCAGTCGGGAATGATGCCCACTGTAGAGGGGTATAATTATAGCAAAGCCTTCCACCACCAAGACCCTACATTAATGGCAAACAATTATCAAGGGTATACGGCCGTAGATCCCAATAAAACGAATAGAGAAAACTCCTTCAATCGCATACAAAAAGACTTTATACCAGACCCTAAGCTAATGGAAATGCCTATATCAGAGTATAACATAAATTCTGCTACAAGTGATGGTGGCATGGATATTAGAAAAGATCCTCCAAGGCCTTATCATATGCAAACGGCTTATGAAATGAACATGAGAAGTAGAAATTGTGAAGAGCGTCCAGAATTCGATGATCCTACAGGACAAATATCTAGACAACATAAGTTATATGCTAATGCTCCAGAGTCCAGAGGATATGAACCTATGATGCCCAGTGCAGCAAGTTTGTTAGATAAAAGTAAACAATATACAGATTTGGATTTGCCAACTACAATATCTTCCAATAGTGGTCCTTCAACATTTGATAGACTACCAAGTGTTAATATGACTATAGGAAATACATTAAGAGAAACTTTTGAAAATGGTAGTAGTCTATCGACAGGAGGAAATAGTGGTGTTAGAGAGGAGCTACAGCAGGACAAAGACAACATATTGGTTAAACAACAGCCAGATGTTGAGAAAAAGGAGCCCATTATAACCCCGTTGGGGGAGGCTACAGATTTAACAACATTCCAAACAAAGCAAGATTATAAAAAAGATAATCCCTCAAATCAGGAGAAACCAAAGCAAACAGAAAAAGAAGCAGTTTCACAGGTAAAACAACAAGCACCTATGGATATTTCAACTAAACCAGGAGACAAAATTGAATCGAAAATAGATTCACCTAAACATAAACCACTCGAAGAAAAAGAAACACATTCTACAAATTCTATAACTTCAATACCACTTGCGGAAAACACTCCAGCTCCTCCGGTCTCTATAGAAAACATTGAAAGTGCTATCTACGGAGAGCTGGTAAATTCTCCAGAAGAAACACAATTACAGCAACCAGATAAACCCACAGTGTTGCCAGCTTTGTTAGAAAATCTTGTAACGCAATCACCTACAAATTTGGAAATTCAAGCAGCATCCATTGATCAGACAAATGTAGAAGAGCAAGAATATAAAGCCGAAGCAGATACAGCAAATACAACAACACCAATGAATAATGTGGAAAACGCATTAAGCAAGGAAAACTATCCAGAAACATATGAATATAATAACCCTACCCCGGTTGCCAATGAGGATGTAACAAATACGGCAGAGTATGCAGGTTATGAAAACAATGCCAATACCACTGGGGAAATTCAAGAGCAAGAGCAGCAACAATATGACTATTCAAATTATGATCCATCTCAATATTCCTACCCCGGCTATATATATGATGAAACGACCGGAGAATATAAACCCGATCCAAATGCAACAGCCGAACAATATGCCACTGATCAACAATATAATGACGGATATGAACAACAATATCAACAGCAAGAAGGTTATGACTACAATCAATCGTATGATCAACAAGATATACCAGCAAATAATGTTGATCCTGCTGCTGTATATGAAAATTATGATGCTGCTCAAGGACAAGACGATCTAGCCGCTACTAATGAAATATTACAGGAAGAAACAGCACCGCAGCAACAGGCAGAAGATCCAGCAATAACCGAAACAGAAGCCTCTTCAAGTTCACAACAATCAGCAGAGGTTGTCGATAAAACCCCCATTAAACCCACATCCATTCTAGCAACGGCAGATAAGAAAGATGCACAAAAGAATAAGAAACGTGTTAATTTTGTTGACAGCAGCGAAACCGAAGAAAGTTCAGTGGATAAAAATGGCAAAGGTCAGGCAGTAGCTATGAAACCAAATACGGGAAATGAAAGCGATTTTGACTTCTCCTCAAGTAGTGAGGTAGGCGGTGCAACTAAGTAAGCTTAATTTAATGCTAAATGTTATTATTGATTAAAAGAAAAACAAGAAATAAATGTTAACTTAATGCTTTATTAAATATTAGCAGTAATTTGAAATAAAATGGTAAGCTGAATGAAAACGCAATGTTTTATTTTAATAAAGATAGACAAATATATAAATTACCATCCCAAATATCATTATCTGTGCGAAAAAAGAGAATCACAACATTCGGACCCACTAACATCTACATATCGGATCTTTTTCATTACTCATATTTTCTCAAAAAGTCGGCTATCTATCGAGTTCAATAGTTGCGATTCTCTTTCTTATGGCGATTTCGTTTCTTGAAAATGTTTTATTTTAAAAAAAGCCAGGCAAATATATAGGGTGATCCAAGTAGAGATACTTTTTTCAATAGCCTTTTTTGGGCAGATCACGGGTGAGTCGTGTCATGCTGTCATGTTATTTTTGTTAAGTATTGTTTGGCATTTTATCATGGAAAGACTTACGCCTGAACAACGTTTACAAATCGTTCAACTTTATTACGAAAATGCACGTTCTGTGAGGAATGTGTTTCGTGCACTTCGCTCAACTTATGGTCAACATTCTTTGCCCTTTGGGCAGTATTTGGGGGCATTTCTATTTAATTTTTTTGTTAATGATATTGCCAAAGTTATAGCTAACTTCAGTAT
Source organism: Eudasyphora cyanicolor (assembly GCA_963930755.1). Taxonomy (NCBI): domain Eukaryota; kingdom Metazoa; phylum Arthropoda; class Insecta; order Diptera; family Muscidae; genus Eudasyphora; species Eudasyphora cyanicolor. The sequence goes on from OZ005737.1 coordinate 61,023,658, forward strand.
GAAGGTTGATTAAGGGTACAGAAAATTTATTAGACGCTTTTCTTTTACAGTGTGATATTTCATCTATTACAGGCTGGTGTGTTTATAACAAGCTGTCGCTTTATATTTTAAAAAGCTTTTTCGTACCTTATGCAAACGGTTACACTATATATACTCGTATAATATATATATATATATTATATATATATATATAAAATTCTATATTTATTGAATTTTATGAAAATGGACCAAGTAAAGGAATTCATGCAATTTTGTGAAACTCCTGATCTGGGCATTATGTTTGGTTCGAAACTTAGCAATAATTCTCATATTCTCAAGGCATATATACTACCTGCTTTAATAAAGCGCCACAGTTCCGATTTTAGCGATCCATACACCCAAATAAATGTGTACATGAATTTTGGCCGCTCATCGTTAGCTTAGAATAGAGTGACAGCCGGGATTACCAGCTCGCTAGTGCTACCACGGTCCCAGTTGCCCCTCATCGGAACCAATCTCTTTGACACACACAAAGTTATCAATAACACAAACAATGGTACCGGCAAGATCTGTCGGACTTCCTAGAAAGGCCGACCCCATTATCTCTAGACATCGTTTACACAATGCGGGACAGTAACAAAGCAGGTGCTCAATGCTCTCCACTTCCTCCTCATCTCCACAACTCCATAACTTCTGCAGAAATCATTTGACTTTAGCAATTCTAAAACGTTCCTCAAACCTTCTTTAAATTATTGTGAATAAGACCCTTACGTTTTAATTTTCGATCCCTTTTGACCTTTCTCTCAAAATACCCATATATCGTTGGAAAGGTATATGCATTACGTTTGCTCCGCCTGTATTCAGTTCAGAGCAACAAGTTTTGTTACTCCCGAATTATGGAACACATCCGATCATCGTCGGTAAACTAAATACATCTCATAGAATTGCAATGCCATATTATAACTCATTGGATAATAACATTTTTACCAATGATCGAACTGGGTTGACACTTTTTTGTTAATTTATTAAACTACATTTGAATGTTGCATGTGGTTAAAGTGCAGTTGTTCGACTAAATATCTATTAGATTCTTGCATACTCGTAATCACATTATTTATTAGCCAAAAATGAATATCCCATGACTTTCATTATTATTACAAGAATTAGGCCAAGTGTAAATATGATAGGTGATAGGGGTACTTACATTTTTTACTCTGTTTTTCCACTTCACCCTTCAACTTCTGATATTTCTCGGTGCGGTAGACCAAAACCCAAGTGAGACCTGAAACATAAAACTATGAATTATACTGCATTTGGCTTTAAACCATAGATACAAACCTTCACCGAGAAGAGCGGTACAAATCGATATGAACACAATTAAAATAGTATCGCCCCACATTTTCTCTAATTATTAATAAATTCGTTTAACACGTCTAATCTATAGAAAAATACAGGCACGTATGACAAGTGTCAAATTTGGGAAGAAATTGTGACCAAATGACAGACGTCAGACAGAGTAATCATAATTAAAAGCGTTCCGTTCATTGTGTGGCACCAAGGTATATTGAACAAGGTAGCGTACAGCGAACAGCTGATTTTCTCGCCATTTTTTCAGAGCTCAATGAACTGTCAAACTCATGGATGACGTTTGATTGTTTGTTTACATTTTGTTGTTGGGAGCGTTTAAAAAAATAGTGTACAATCAAACAAAATTCACGCAAATTAAAAATAATGTAAATTGTATTTAACATTTCCTATATTTAAATGTAAATAAAGCAAAATGTGTATGTGTGATATCACATAACTTTATTAATTTCGTTTTAAAGTCCTATTGATGTCATTATAAATGGAATATAATATCTTGCAAATGTATGCCACGGTTTCGCAGAGTCGCGAATCCGTAATTTCGAATTTTCCATGACTGGCGCATGAGACAAGCTGAATTTTACCGATGTCAAGGGTTGTGTTGGCTGTTTTGATTTGTAGATTGTTCTCATAGACGTGCCACTTAACAAAACTCCGCAAAAAATTCTAATTGGGTCACATCGCACGATCTCGGAGGCCAGGTCACATAACCTCCTCGTGAGAGGACGATGCCATGTAGCATGAGTTGTGTGGCTATGGCGCCGTCCTGTTGGAACCACATGTTAGTGTCCATATCATCCAATTCAGCTCAAAAGAAGTTGGTAAGCCCCAAATCCACATCAAACAGCAACTTTTTCGATTTGAATTGGACGTTCTTGAAACACTTGTTTGTTCAATTTTGTTCATCAACAAATGGTAAACTAGGCGGAAGACAACACCCATTTTCATAAAACTGAATAATTGATGGACAATTCAACAGATGTAGCTTGAACAATGTTGCAGCTAACAACTTATTATTTGTATCAACGACAAACTTTGTTATTAAATTAAAAAATATATATAATACGTTTAATTCTTTTTACATTATTCGTTAATCATATTTTTTAATAAATGGTCCATATACATATGTACGAGTATGTATTTTCTTATAACATGAAAAACTTATTTCCTAACTAGAAAATAAACACAACCTGGAAATTGGTTTTAACATGAGGAGTAGCTCTTCAACCCAAAGTCCTCATCAGGAGGCCCATTCTGCTCAAAAGGATCTTGCTGTCGGCATTTTGAGTTAATTCCATTGCACGAGAGGCCGGCCGTCTTCCATTTTATGCATTTACTGCTCCATTTTTTCTGTTCTGCCTTTTTACTGATATGGGTGATATGTATGACACGTATGGCCGCATTCAGCTTATGCCTCTCGCCACTCATTTTAGGACAAGCTCTGAAGAGACAAACCTCTTAAAAAATGTATTCCAAAGAAGTAAAATCGTTGGAAAGCTCGACCGGGCAGTATTGTATTATATGCCATCCATCATCAATGCTACTCAATACTGTAACAGCAAAAACATCCAGGTGTCATGAAGGATAATGACACTATCCTTCCGAGATTAAAATGAGGAAATTATTTCAATTTTATAGTTTCCTAAAGACAAAACTTACATTGTGTGTGTATCCCAATACAAGAGAAAACTTGTTATACTGAATAAAATTGCAGTCACCAGATTAACTTAAGTAATTGCACGTAAGTTTGAAATATTAGAAAAAATTATCCTTTTCAAAGAAAATCAAATTTCAAATAAAAAATTTATTTGACAACCAATTGTTGGTCAGCTGTTCGAGTCGGCTGCCTATTTTGACAAGCTATTGTACGAAAATAATGTACAGGGTTGTATCCCAGTTTTGTTGTTGGGCAAGTGATTTTACCTTCTATTATTGTATCATGTGTGGCACGGTCCACGGTAGAGATGCCAATGAGACACGATATTTTAAATCACCGGATTCATTGATATTGATGTAGCCCAAGATAAGGGTTTTCCAATAAGAGTGATATGATTTCTTTGAGAAAAAAACACACTAATTGTTAAGGAAATTCAAAAGTTTTTTATTTAATGTGAAGTACAATCGATTCAATTAAGTTCTAAATAAACCATCATTCAAATGGCCTCCACGACTTCTTCTGCAGGAACGAATTCGATGAACCCAATTTTCGAGCACTTTTTCCACTAAATCAAGTGGTATGTCATGAATGGCACGTTCAATATTGACTTGTAAAGCTTGAAGAGAGTCTGCTTTATTTCGAAAGACAATGACTTCAAATTAAATCACAACTTCTGGGAGGCCATTCAATATCACAAATTCTTGAAATAATCGAATCTCCAAACTTTTCTCGCAACAATTCAATTATTTCATTTGCTGTGTGGCACGCAGCCACAATCGGTCTTAACGAATGCTTAAATATTGCTCATGGGTGTCAAGGTCGTAGGTCGACTGGAAAGTGTTTTTTGGATTTAAAAAAAATGACATAGCATCATTTTTAAATGTGAACGTAGTGTTTACCTTTGCTCCAGCTCCCTAACGGTACGTCGGATCGGGAATCAGTCAATGGCAAGAAGATAGATAAATGGCAAACACACCCAAGTATTTGCGTATTTATTGTTGTGCTAATAAGACTGCATTTACAATCATTTTATCATGGGTTTTCTGTCCAAGCAAAAGTCTTCAAATTTAGTACACTTTTTCTAGAATAAATAAAAGACGCATGACAAGTTTCATCAAAGTCGGCCACTCCCACCGCCCATACAATGTAAATCGTTTTTTTCGCCTACAATTCTTCCTATTCAAGCAAGTATTTATAGTTTTCATCCTGTTCCGAAAATATCTGAGAATTACTTTATGTTTTAATATAAAGACATGGAGATATATTATTTTTTCCATTGAAAATCAATCTTCAATCAATCAAACCTGATAATCAAAATCTTTTTTATTTTTATTTATATATGTATATATGGGCCACTAAATTGCATGAAAATGTTAGTCCAGATTCACACGAGACAATTTTTCCAAGCAAGTGTCAAAGTTTGTAGGAGAGCTCTTTCCGCCTGCCTCTCTTTCCTACATACTCTGACACTTGCTTGAAAAAAGTTGTCTCGTGTGAATCAGGACTATGTGGAGTCCATTACTATCGGGAGTCCATTACTTTGTCTCCATTCACTTTAATGGCGGCAATATGCAGTTTATGGGGGACATATCAAAATTTAAAAAAAGTGGTCAGTCCTCTAGAGTTCAAAATTTGTCGGTCGGACCAAGCTACACTGCCAATGAAGAAAACCCCCAAAAAGGAATAACCGATAAGGGAAAAACTGTCGCCTACGTGCTTTAAAAAAAAGTGGGACACCAAAAACAATTGAAGAAAACTCGAAAAAAAGGGAAAACCGGCAAAGGACATGTTTTTGTCTCCAAAAAAAATTTAAGAAAACCCCTAAAAATAAGAATACCAATAAATTAAAAATTTTCTTGACGTCTTTTTAGCTTCTAGTATTGCTCGTTCACTCAACCACTCGTGATTCATGTAGTTATATTGCAATTATCGCTAGCCCACGATGCAAATCCATAGTCGGTATGTATTTTTCCATTACCTATAATATAGGACGTGAGGTATATTAACCAGGTCCATTTGGCTTTTTGTAACCAGGAATAGCGTAGGGCAAAATAAAACAGGCATATTTAAGTCGGATGAACGAGTTTAGTTTTGTTAAATCGTAAGGGAATAACATGTGGGGGCCCATCACAAAATAAGTGAAATCTGTGGGAATAATTTTAAGTACTCTATATCAAAATCGAAAGGTTTCTATATAAATACGTGGACTTAATTGAATATTTTGTTTTTCAAGAAAAACCTAAGGAATGTTTCTATTCTTTACCCAAGAGAAATCCGTGAGAAAACTTTCGTTAAGATTAGGTTAGGTTAGGTTGAATAGAGGAGACGTTTAAATCGTCTCATGTCCATGGACATACACTTAAGCCAGTGGTTCGGCTCGTTGTGCGCTCCTTATTTATGATTTTCATACCCCACGGATTACAGAAAATCGGTACTAGACACGTATTTTCTCAGTATCTTCCAGTCATATCCTCTGAGTCTGGCAATATGTCGGAACCGAAATATCGGGATCTTGCATGTGTGAAAACTGGGCAGTGACACAGAAAATGTTCTATCGTTTCGATGTTTTCCCTGCATGCCCTGCACTCGTCGTTTTCTGCTAGTCCTATGCGATGAAGATGTGCCTGTAAGCTTGAGTGTCCCGTTAGAACACTTATCATCTTATTAATCTCGATCTTGTTTAGTTTCAGAAAACTACTGGTTTTCTGCTCATTTGGGTCACCCCACATCTTTGCAGTTGCTCCTACAGTTGCTCTATTACACACAGTTTTGTGAGCCATCACTGCCCGGTGCTTCAACTCATCCTTCGTTGCTTCGAAAGGTTTCCAATTTTCCAAGTTTGTTACTCGAAGTGCTCTGCCCTTTGAAGCCAAGCTGTTTGCTCGTTCATTTCCAATCACTCCGTTGTGTCCCGGTACCCAGAAAATACGCAGTTGACCATGGACTGAGTAATTATTTATCGTTCTTTTACAGTCTAACACTGTTTTGGATTTGACCTTTTCCGATGTTATTGCTTTGATCGCCATTTTGCTATCTGTGAATATGTTGGCATATTTAGGCTTTGTGGTATTACTGAGCCAGTTAACACACTCCGTGATTGCTCGAACTTCTGCTTGAAATACTGTGTTATGGACTGGGAGGCGGAAGTAAAGTTCGACTTCTGGTTCATCAATAAAAAGTCCCAGACCCATCCTTCCTTCTAGCCTGGACCCATCAGTGTAGCAGCTGGTTCCCACTGGCGCATGAGCTAGTGTTCCTTTTTCCCAGGAGCGTCTGTCTTTCGTTAAGATTACTTGATATTTGCAAGCTGCGAAGTCGACTGAGAAAGTGATTCAAAGTTGGTGTAATAAATGATGGATCTTGGATCTTCTCCTTTAAGGTGTTAAAAAACAAATCAACTTGTTATTCAATTATTATATCGTAAAAAAATGGTGCTGCTATGCATGAATATATAAAAATTACAGATCTGGAGGTGAAAATAGCATTCTTTTGTTTATTAAACAGTATTAAGAAAGCATAATAATAATTACAATAACAAGTAATTTTGAAAATGATTACATGTAACATAAAATTTAACGATAACTCATGAAGGAAGAGCTGAAAGTAGAAGAAAACAGAGGAAAAAACAAAGATTAGTTTTCTCATAACAAGGATAATTTCGTATCTAATCTAACAGTCATTTTATTTTGGAAGAATGTTGGCCGTTATTCAAATAATTCCGAAGTTTCAAAATTGCAAAAGGAATAGAAAAATGCATACGACTTACCCTCCAAAAGCCGGTTTCTGTTGATTTGGAGGTTGCGTTGTTTGAGCCAAATTACCAAATGACAAGCCGGAATCTGTGGAGCCCAATGTATCAAATATATTACCCTTAGGTGGTTGTGCCGCAGCCGTAGGGGCAGCGCCGAATCCAACAGCGCCGCCAACAGGAGATGTAGTCGCAAATGACCCAAAACCAGCTTTAGGGCTACCAAATGTAGGAGCTCCTCCGAAAGTCGGTTGTGCACCAAAGGCCGGTGGACTGCCGAATGTTGGCGGACCGCCGAAAACGGGTTTTGCAAAGGCCGACTGTTGTTGGGGTGATCCGAAAGCGGTACCACCACCTGCCGGTGCCGCAGCCCCAAAACCACCAAATGCGGGGACATTCGAAGTCTGTGAAAATGAGCCAAAACCCTGAGAAGCTGCAGATGAACCGAATGCTGGGGCAGTTGCTGCGGCAGCTGCGCCAAATATAGAACCTGCAGAAGCCGCAGTGTTTGCAGCTGCTCCTCCAAATATAGAACCACCCGTTGCAGCTCCAAATGGACCCGTTGAAGACGGTTGAGCAGCGCCACCACCAAATATACTGCCAGCAGATTGAGGTGCCGCTGCTTGTTGTCCAAATGTGCTTTTACCGAATATTGAACCTCCGCTAGAGGGCGACTGCTGCGTAGGTGAACTGAAAATATTTCCTCCTTCGGCAGGCTTCGCTACTGCACCACCGCCACCAAATATTGAACCACCAGCTGTAGCCGACGAACCAAAAGGACTTGCTGCTTGCTGGGCGCCACCAAAAATGGAGCCTCCACTAGCGGGAGCGCCAAAACCTGTATTGGAAGTTCCACCTCCGAAAATACTTGTTGCATTTGCAGAACTACCAAAGACCGATTGATCGGGTTTTGGAATACCCCCAAAGATGCTACCACCGGTGGATGGTGGTTCTGCGGGAGTAGCACTTGCTCCAAATATGGAGCCAGTGCTTGGAGTGACAGCCGCTGTTGTTGCAGGAGCGGTTGAACCGAACAAGGAGGGCCCCGATGAAGCCGCCGCGGCACCTCCACCAAAAATTGAAGAGGTAGTACTTGAAGTGGCGACTGTGGAAGTAGCGGCCGCTGCCTGAGCGAAAATAGATGAGGCACCACCTTTTTCTCCAAAAACATTGGCGGATGTCGTGGTAGATGCAGTGCTTGATGTTGTTATGGTTGGTTTGCTCGTGGTGTTAGCGGCACTAGCTGCTGTAGATGTTGTTACGGAGAGTGAACCGAATAATGATGACGGGGTCGCTCCGGCATTTGATGTGTTGCCAAAGGAAAAGGCGGATGTTGTTGCAGTCGAAGCTGGAGCCGGAGCTGGAGCAGGAGCACTCACCGAGGCTGTTGTCGTGCTTTTTGTAACGCTGGTTTCTACAGTTGTGGCCGGTTTTGTTAAAACATTAGTAGTCGCAGCACCAAATGTGGGTGTTGCCGATGCTCCCGCAGCTGAACCCAAGAATGATTTTGCTCCATCCCCGGCACCACCACCGGTGGCAAAGGTGAATGGCGATGCAGACGGCGTTGTAGAGGTTGTTGTTCCAAACCCAGAGAAAATATTACCTGGTTGCTTTGAGCCATCGCCTGATTCCTTGGTGTCGGGTTTGCAAATATTTAAGGAACCAAGAAGAGAATCTGCTGATGTGGTTGTGGTGGCCGGCGCGGAAGATTTTGAAATTGCCGGAATACCCGAAGAGGTGATGGTCACATTTGGAGGTGCTGAAGTGCTTGGAGCTGTGGTGGTGGCGGTTGGTTTAGTGGTATTGCCCAGACCCATGCCAGCAAAACTGAAACTAGACAAATTAGGAGAGTTTAAGAAGACAGGTAACTAAAGGGAATTACCAATAAGCTGTGTTAAGAATTCTGTAGAAAGACTAATGCCACCAAAGAACATTTTACTATTTCTTTAGTAGAATAAAACCAGTAAATGAATCATACTATTCGCAATATAAATTTCTCTAGGGAAACTTTTTAAACTTTTTTTTTCAAATTTCAAATTCGATATTTTAGTTTACTAAAATGAATATTCACTTGATAAAAAATGTCGAGAATTTTAAAAATATTCTTACCTTGCCGGAGTACTGCCAGCGCTTGCCACTTGTGTTTCCGAGGTAGCAGCTTTTGTTTCCAGAGATTTAGCTGGAGCCGGTGTAGCTTCAGTTGGTTTTGTGTTTGTGGCTGTGGTCGGCGTTGAAGATACTGTGGACGCTGAACTATTAAAGCTGAATGGGGATGCACCACTTCCAAATGGTGCTGATGAGGTTGACAAATTCGCAAAAGGTGTTGCTGTTGTATTGGACGGTAAGCTGGAACTACCAAACATTGAAGAAGAAAATACTCCACCAGAGGATGAAGAAACAGCTGGGACCGCCGTAGTGGAGGTGGGTTTCGCAAGAGCTCCAAAACCGCCAAATGCTGGTGCTGCTGCTGAGTTGGCTGAAGCTGGCGAACTTGTCGGAGGATTAGCAGATGACACACCACCAAAACTAAAAGTTTTTGCTTCCTCAGGTTTTTTGGCTTCCTTTTGAGTATTGTTATCCGCTGTTAGAGGGGCTGTTTTATTTGAAGATAATGCCGCAAAACCTTGATTCGACGAATTGTTATCCGCCGCTGAAGTCAAAGGTGTACTGGAATTGTTAGACAGGTTAGGGAAAGATTTGACATCATTACCCCCTATGACTTTGGCCGAAAAGGAAATGGGCGCAGTAGCGGGGACATTTTCCTTACTTTCTAAATTTGGGTTAGGTGGTTTTGGCTGTCCAAATGTTAAACCAGCTGATGGTGGCCCCCCCAATGCTGCGAAAGGTGTTGTACTGGTTGGAGGTTTTGTGGAGTCCTCCAGCTTTGTGCTGCCGGTCGTTGAAGTTTTTACAAAAGAGCTTTGATTACCAAATGATAGAGCAGTCGATGTGACTGGAGAGGGTGTTATAAAAGCCGGTTGATTTGAGCTGGGCAATAATAAGGGTGGTTTTGAAGCTGTTGGTTTAGCTAAAAATGTTTGCTGTTGCGGTTGCTGCAATTGCTGTAAATTCATTGGCGGTAATTGCTGTGTAGGTTTTGAGGCAACTTGTTGCGTTGGCTTTTGCATGGATACTTGTTGGAGTTGCTGTTGGTACTGCTGTTGGGATTGCTGTTGGGTTTGATGTTGGGACTGCTGTTGGTACTGCGGTTGGTACTGCTGTTGGTACTGCTGTTGGTACTGCTGTTGGTACTGCTGTTGGGGCTGCTGTTGGTACTGTTGTTGGAATTGTTGTTTGGGCTGCTGTAATTTTTGTGTCTGCTGTTTCAATTGATTGTCCTTTGTTTCTTTTTCCTTTTGTTTGCGTTCTGTTTGTAGCTTAGTTTCCAATATCACCTCCGATTTGAGTCCTACACGGTCGGGCCTTTTTGGTTTTATTATGGTTATTTGCTGCTGTTGTTTGGTAAAATTGCGAATGGCATTCAATTTACTTTCGGAAAGTTTAGCATGTGTTTGAGATACCACTTGTGAAAGACTCATTGAGAGAATAGAATCAGCCAACGATTCCATGGTACTTTAAAAAAATTAAAAATATTATATTAAAAACTGAAATATCTTAAAATTCTAGATGTATACCTTTGATGTTTGGTTAATGCTCCTACCGCCACCGATGTAACATCTGTATCATTGGCCGGTTTATAATTCATGCCCTTTTGCTTTAATTTACTTTTGATATGATTCATTTTGGTGCGTTGTCTTGCCAGCAAATCTTTTAATTTGGACATACGTTGATAAACGCCATCCAAACAGGGTATATGCATTTGATTTTTTGTATTACGTCGCACTATATCCTGGTATTGAGACCATTGAGAATCGATTAAGTGATTTACTTGATTAAGCTGTGTCTGATTGGTGGCCACATAAGCTTGCAATTTGCCCAACTGGCGGCGATTTGTTGGATCTGTGGTGGAAGCCGTGGTCAAACGTGATAAACTTTAAAGTGAAAAAATAACTAAACTTATTAAAAGCCCATTAAAAAGATTATTTTCTTATGTAGAACCTACTTTGGATTGTTATACATATCCAATTTGGTGCGACATTCGGCCAACATGGCATATGATTCATTCATTGAATGTCTTAAACTTTGCACATCCTGCTCAAATTCATGATCTCCGGCTTGTTCGATGATCTCTTGGAGATCATTTAATTGTTTGGTATAAGATTTTATCTCATCCGGAGAACCAATCTAAAATTAAACACATTAATTATAACGTAACGATTTTGACATGAAATTCCTACATTTTCCATTAATTTCTTGGCTTGCATTTGTATTGTTTTCATTTCAGATTCAAATGCTTCAATTTGTATGGCTATCATTTGCTTGACAACCTCATCTATTTCTACGGTATTCATGTTAATTTTTGGCACGGTTGCAGCGACAGAACTTTTGCTGGGTTGTACCACTGGTGGTGGTTTAAATGTGGGTGGTACAGTATACAAAGGTTTATTAACATCATTATTTTTCTGGGAATTTGAAGATGGAACTGGAGCTGAAGCTGCAATTGTTTGTGGCGGTTTTTCACCAGGTTTGGCTGTAATTTATTTAACATTTTTAAATAGCTTGAAATTAGTTTGATTATAAATTACTCACCTCCAAATATTGTCTGTCCTCCAGTAAAACCTCCGAACGATGAGGGCGTAGTTTGTTGTGCACCCAAGCCTGTTGGTGCTGTTGTCGGAGCTGCTGATGGGGCTGATAACGAAGTCCCACCTTTAGCAAAATCGAAACCAGTCGATGGCTTCGTAGCTGTTGTTGTCGACACTGCAATTGGTGCTACTGATGCAGTTGATGTACCAAAACCTCCCGCAGCTGGCTTTAGGGCACCCGTAGCAAGGGCGCCAAACATGGGAACAGGTTTATCTTTCTAAAATCATCATAAGAATTATTGACTGAAGTACATTTAAAAAAATCCGTAGTTATTGCGAAGGCATTTCAAAATGTCAAGTTGGCAGAGCAAAGCTGTTTTAGCCCATAATCTCTATTTTTCAGCAAACAATTTTCTGTATCTAGAATAACGCGCTAAGACTCAGATTTATAATAACATAAATAATTTGAACCACAAAGAAATAGACTGAAGATGATAATTTGAATTTTTTCGTGTTTCGATAAATCTGCAACGCAACTCTTTATGTATTTCATATGTTGAACAAGCACAAACAAAATTAATTTGAAATATGAATTTTTTAAACTTACAATAGCTGGTGTTGAGGTGACCATATTGGGCCCCAGAGTAAATGTCATATCCCCAAAACCAGTCCCTCCTCCTTGTTGTGTAGTGGTGGTCGCGGTTCTTCCTCCTTCGTTTCCTTGCGGTTTCTGTCCACTTTGTAGTCCTCCTCCGGCAGCTAATCCTAAAGTTTCTTGCAAAGGTTTAAATTGTCCCGAGACATCATTCAGAGGCGGAGGCGGTGAACAAACACCCACAGCATTAGGTGATATATTCAAAAAGTTAAATGACACCAAATGCCCATGCGTAGACAAAACATGAATCATGGGCATAACGGGCAACATTTGTTCACCCATTTTCACCTGATGCGAAGAGGCAGTATCGAACACAAACCCCATGGGATACGTTTCATCTTTGGACTCTGTCAAAGGCATTTCTATACGTGCCTCATCCAGCAAGGTATACTGAATCCAATTAGGATTCTCTCCCGCTTCTTTAGTTCCCAATATACCAACTTCCACACCATTGGCCGAAGAGACAAGCAACAGATTCCATTGCGATATATGATTAAAAGTCAGCTGCTGTGTACGTGGACCTGGAGCACTGTAGCAAATGTCATAATAGTTTATGTACGAAGGATTTCCGACCTTCGGTGCATTGACAATGAACAGGGAGGGGCACATCTCTTCACCTCTTTGCAAAAATATAACAGCAAATTGAAACGTAGACAACCAATGTACAGCAATACAATCAAATGGTCCAGGATGAATACCCGGCGGACATGGAATGGCACGGGCTGGCTGCAAATTTGGCTTGAATTGTTGCAATTTACCTTCGGCAAAACCAAGAACTATTTGTTTTCCCTTAGGAGACCAGCAGCCGGATTTAACTTGATTTTCTTTGCCCAAAGTAACTTTATCATATTGTCCAGGATTTAAGGTAAACATTGTCACTGAGCCATCATTTAAAATCAAAGCAATATTGTTGGCAATGACAGGGTTCCACAGCAGCTGCAAAGCAAAAACGTAGCTCTCCGGGGAAACGGGAACATTGTAAACAATATTAAGATTCTAAAAAAATTAAACATTGTAGTAGCAAAGTATATTGGACGGGATTCAAACTTACTGGTGTCATAAAACTGTCCACCTGGTAGATTTGCAGGAAACCGGTATTATTGAGCATATAGTTGACAGCCAACATGGATCCATCGCAACTGCAGGCTATAGACTTAGGCTCACCCGGCAAGGGTACAACACGCACTGGCAAGTCTTTTCCGGTCGTCTTTGAATCCACAGCATCCTTTAACTTGATAACTAGAATTGAAATAAATTTAAATAAAGCTGAGCAGTAATACCTTCCCATTCTTAGCTTACCTTTAAGTTCATTAATATTTGGGTTGCCGGCAAACAGAAGACCCTTTGCCGATGATACAGCCAATAAACTAACCAAACTTTTTAATTCTTTACTTTCGGGGAAGAGGGGAAATTTGCCATGCAATTTGAACTGTATGTCCTGAAAAAGAACACAGCAATTTTTATAAATATTTCAGATCTATAAAATACATTAAATTAACTAAAAATATAATAAGACCAATGAATTACATAGTTAAAAATCCTGAGCAATAAATAAAAACAAATTAAATTAACTAAACTTAAAATAAGGTAAATGATCTAATGTTACAAAATCTAATTTGGCTCCCCAGCTTTTTGATAAAGAAATACAAAAGACAAAACAATGTACAGATATCTTTATTCTGGCTTTGCCGTGCACGATTTTCTAAGTTAGCATCCATGCCACATGTTTAGTTCAATTCATACTTCCAAAGATTCATTTCATATTTTCCCATAAATATACATAATAATGTCCCAGAAACGCCGCCGCAAAGCCCAAACAACAAACAAGCTTACCTGTACATCAATAGCTGGCGGTGGATTCTGAGCCATGTTTTCGTGGTATGTTTGGAGCTGTTATCCTTTTTATTAACAACTTTTGAAATTGTTTGTCCCCTTTCTGAGTGCAGTGCACCTTAATCACATAAATAATTTACAATAATTTCTTATTTTGTTCCGATAAATTTATAAAATATAAGCGCAAAAAATGAATGGCAAAATTATGCTGCTTCTTCTTCTTTGACAAGCAATAAAGATGTTTCATGTATGTATCATGTGTGTATCAGTGTTACCGTTGTGCGCCTAAAAATGAACGTATGCCCCTTTTTACAAAAATCCCCGTTTTGTGTCCATTTTTGAAATTTTCAAACGGTAGCCCGAACTGTTTTAACCGAAAACATGTTAATAACTTTTGTTTCCTTTGGTAATAGTGAAGATCAAAAATAATTTACTACGAAGATATTCCTTCAGGCCGAAATGTCAAAATTCGTCAGTTACGAACGAGTAGGAATTAATTAACACACGTGAAAAACATAGCCTGAACTTTTTTTGCACGGTTAATATTAATTTTTTTAATTGTGATAATTACAAAAATATCGGGTCTGAAAATCCGCGAAAAACCTCACTCGTTGGAATCAAATTCTCGCTACGGGAAGGAATGTCTTTTAAATTATATTGTTTTTGCTGAAGATAGCATTAACGTTTTGGGATTTAAGCATTTCCCCTTCCTTTTCCTCCTGGTTCTCTCTTCAATCTACTTAGTCCCCATTTACATGGTACTTTTTTTTAAGTAACTTATCGACTTATTCTCTTTTGAAAAAGTATTTACGTTCACACACGTACTTTTTTTCAATACTTATACTTATTTTCATTTGTTTTGTTTCGGCTTTCCTGTGTGAATTGTTGTTGTTTCCAAGTGCGAAAGAAAAACACAAAACGATGAGTACGGCATACTTTTTTCCCCCCGTTTCCGACTGCCTCTCTCGCCCACAAAACGCCGATAAGTATACTTAATACTTAAAAAAAAGTATCATGTAAATGCAGACTTAAGAATTCGAATCGGGACAAAGCTAATGGGCCAGTTCTTTGAAAAAAATCAATAACTCGAATCAATAACTAAGATATGAATAAAGGTTAAATTAATATTATAAGGCGTTTTATAAAATGAGAACATGTATAATCGCGCCAAACACATTTAGCGGAGGACTCAGCCTTTTACGGACGTATTCGTACAATGCCATTTACGAAGTCGAAATTGCAATATCATATCCCATATTCCGCAACCCGGGATTTAAAAACATCATCTCTATTAGCGCATCCCCATTAAGTTGATTGATGAATTGAGAAGAAAAAGAAGAAGAAATTAGAAACAGCTGTTTTTTATTTTGCTTTCGAAAAAAATAGCCACTTGGTCAGCTACTAAATACCTAATTACTACTATCCATCCTCCGACTTGGAATGAGAGGCAGCAATCACATCTATACTACCTCCAACTACACAGATGTCCAACTTAAGGAACAGGGGAATTGTTTATTTGCCGCACGCAAATACGACGATGCAATTAATTGCTATACCAAAGCCATAATTAAAAATCCTGATGTTGCAACATATTTTACCAATCGAGCCCTGTGCTACCTAAAACTGAAAAGATGGGAATTATCATGTCAGGATTGCCGACGAGCATTGGATATAGAGCCGAATATGTTGAAAGCCCACTTCTTTGCGGGACAGTCACTGATGGAAATGGATTTATATGACGAAGCCATAACGCATCTTCAAAGGGCATTCGATCTCTCTAAGGAGCAGAAACAAAATTTTGGGGATGATATAACGTCACAACTTCGTTTGGCGCGTAAGAAGCGCTGGCGTGCTTTGGAGGAAAGGCAAATATCTAGAGAGATAGAATTGCAATCGTACGTAAACAGGCTTATCAAGGAAGATATGGAAAAGCGTTTGGCTAAGCTACAGCTCGACGAAGAGACGATTGATGAAGTTGAGCTGAAGGATAAACAACAAGAAATAGAGCAGCAGTGTGATGACCATGTTAAAGAATTAAATAATTTATTCGCCAAGGTCGACGAACGTAGAAGGGAACGTGATGTACCCGATTACTTGTGTGGCAAGATAAGTTTTGAAATTCTGACTGATCCTGTGATAACCCCATCTGGTATCACATATGAGCGCAAAGATATTGAAGAGCACTTACAGCGCGTTGGACATTTTGATCCTGTTACCCGTGTTGAACTGACCCAAGACCAACTTATCCCAAATTTTGCAATGAAGGAAGTTGTAGAGACGTATATTGCCGAAAATGAATGGGCTTTGGATTATTAACAATAGAAGGATGACAATATATTTTTTGGGGGTAGTCCCCAATTTTAATTTCTAAACAATTACATTACCTACAACATGCAGATATTATTCCTCAACCCAAGCAGTTTTTGACCAAATATTTAAACTTCTCCCCAGAGCAGTTTAAATATTTTCATATATTTCTCTCTTAAATTTTAATGTGTAATGTTGTACCCGAATTGATATACAAATGAGAATAACGTTGAAGAAATGTAAAGGTATTATGAATAAGAAAAGAAAATGAACGCATAAGGATGCGACAGAGTTTTGTAATAAAAAATGTTCTCTATTTTTCGTTACCTTACAGGAGAAGGAAAACATATAATAAAATGCGAACAATAGATATAGAAAAGCTAACGTCTTATTTTTTACCTTTGTGAAGTTTTAGCTAAGGTATGTATTAAGACACGCCGACGGAAATCGATTTTAGCACATTTTATGTAATTTGATCTATGTTCTACAGCACGTCTATCTGGCCTGGCGCGCAGGCAAGCTAACTCTCGAAAGGACTTACTTAATGAATTTAAAGTGTACATTTTGCTATTTGTTCCCCTTTAAAAGTTTCCATAATGGCCCATGATTTCTGATATCTTCCCTATAATAGGGTTACAATTCAGTGAGATATTTAATATCGTACAAATGGAAGCCACAATTAAACAAATATGGTATCGCTTTATTATTTTCACATTTCAATTCATGCATGTACACTAAGTTTTTTACTTCCTGGTCGAGTTCGCGTTTACAAGAACATGACATTTTTTTAAGGATTTACAATTTTAAATTTGAATTTTTTAAAATTTCTGTTTTTATTGGAAAGGTTGAATTTTGTCATTTAATAATGGAACAAAATATCATTCATATGACTCAGGTACGGGTGCGCCTTTTAAAATTTAAATCGGCTATAAAAAAGTACTGATAATTCCTTCAAATTAATTGGAAAGGTTGAACTTTGACATTTAATAATGGAACACAATATCATTCA
Organism: Eudasyphora cyanicolor; assembly: GCA_963930755.1. Taxonomy (NCBI): domain Eukaryota; kingdom Metazoa; phylum Arthropoda; class Insecta; order Diptera; family Muscidae; genus Eudasyphora; species Eudasyphora cyanicolor. The sequence continues at coordinate 61,040,857 of OZ005737.1, forward strand.
TATGACTACCACGACTGGCTCGTCAGTACCTCAAACGATCAACCCAATTTTTCAGTACATTTTCGATTATTTCAGGTCGAATCTCTTCATTGACAACTTCGGTTTCATGTTTCAACGCTTCAATTGTCTCTGGGTGCTTTGTGTAACATTTATCCTTAATGGCTCCCCACAGAAAATAATTCAAAGGGCTCAAATCACAAGTCAAAGTAATCGGTAGTTCAAATTTAAAATTTTAAATGGCCCACCCTTTAATTAATTTCGGGCTATCTAAATACTATTTTTCTTTTTAGAAACTGAAACTAAAAAGTTGAAAAAATGGCACTTGGAATTTTTGTATTTCTTCATTATCCATTCAGAATTATATTGACATTTCCCTGACAAATGATTTTGTTCAATTTTCCAAGTCCCCATTTACATGGTACTTTTTTTTAAGTAACTTATCGACTTATTCTCTTTTGAAAAAGTATTTACGTTCACACACGTACTTTTTTCAATACTTATACTTATTTTCCAAAGACAAATAGAATATAAGAAGACATTCCTTCAGGCCGAAACGTCAAAATCTATCAGTTACGAACGAATAGGAATGAACCGTCACAAGCGAAAAAACAGTATTCCGCGAACATTGATTGAACTTTTTTTGCACTTATCGATTAATATTAATTTTTTAATTGTGACAATTACAAAAAATTCGGGAAAAACGGTCTGAAAATCCGCGAAAAACCTTACTCGTTGGAATCAAATTCCTATTCGTTCGTAACTGACAATTACTCGCTACAGGAAGGAATGTCTTCTTATATTCTATTTGTCTTTGGATAAGTGCGAGTACCAAAAATAATGAATAATAAGATATGTCATCCCGGAGCGAGTAAGTTGTCAGTTACGAACGAATAAAAATTTCAACGAGTTGGTGTTCAAAGAGTAAGTTTTTCCGCGGATTTCGGACCGATTTTCCCGAATTTTTTGTAATTGTCACAATTAAAAAATTAATATCAATCGATTAGTGCAAAAAAAGTTCAAGCTATGTTCGCGGAAACCTGTTTTTACGCGTGTGACATTTCATTCCTATTCGTTCGTAACTGATAGATTTTGACAGTTCTCGGGATGACTTATCTTCATAATTTATAATTTTTGGCGAGTACGGCATACTTTTTTCCCCCCGTTTCCGACTGCCTCTCTCGCCCACAAAACGCCGATAAGTACACTCAAAGAATTTTGTGAGTATCATTAGCAAAAATGTTTGTTGTTTCAACGGTCTGTGTCTGCTGCAAAAGGGAAAGCAGACTTCGTCTGTTATTTTAGCAACGCTATGGTTGTTATTCTAGCACACAAATTTGCCTGCTACTATAGCAAACTAAAACAGTCGTTTTAACAATTAATTTTGCTATTATTCAACAGAAAAAAGCGGCTGGATTAACAAACTATTTTTGTTGTTCTAGCATACGTCTTTTTCTTTTTTATTTTAATAAAAGAAATAAAAATTTTATATTTTCCTGATATTTGAGAAGAGTATATCAATCAGGATTCCAACCTGAAGTTATTCAGCCCATGTATTGATAAGCGTTTCGAACTGTGAAATCTGTATGTACGCTTGATCTAAACATATAAATGAAAAAGAAATCATTTAGTAAAATTGAATAGCAATAGGAGTATCTACAAACAATACTTACCGGTCACTGGCATTAACAATTATCTTCTTTTTGTCCGAAGGATAAATATAAAGAACATAAATCGTACGACATCGACGCGAACCCTGTCAATGTTGGCCAATGTGTTGGGTTCAACCTATAGAAACGGTAATTGTACATGTCCAGAGCCAAATCATTGGGCAAAATTATCTTATCCATGGATTACATCCAAATTAGACTACATTATTGCGAGTGTTTTTGGAGCCAAAAGTTGCTTCGTGACTTGGATATTAGCGACCATCGTTGGAGCATATGGAGTAAAAAATCAATGTTGCCATTTCGTTAAACGGATCACAAAAAGGAAAAAAGAAAATACTTACGAGTTGTTGCAGGTATTTTCATTAGCGTCATACTTCCAAGAGGTGTATGCGATTTGGAAAAGTGGACAAGGGAATAAATTGCTAGTCCATCGCTTTCACAAGTTCTCTGTATGGACAGCATATATTTGCTATGAAATTTAAGTTCATCTTTTGTAGCCGTATTTAAGTAGAGGGTTTTAATAGGACGCTGCTTGCTGAGAATCGTAAAAACAACCAGAAATAAGCCTTTCACAATCATAGTGAATTTAATTTGCAATTTGTGTACGCTTATCTGTTGCGACTTGATAAATTGATAATGCGGTTCTTTATGTGCCACATCCCTTATGAATTTCATTAAGAAATCGTAAACACCCATCCACCGTTCAATATTTCCAGTCCTGTGTCTTCTATCCTCCAAGGCATAAACAATTTCGCCTTTTCGGGAAATATTAAACCGACTTCTTTCTTTAGCCATTTGTAGCTGTCCCCCGGGATAGTTTTACTCATTAAAATCATTTGCATTATCTTCTTTGATGGATGTTATCTCTTTGCCAAAATGATTTCTTTACTACGCCAGCGGGACGCCTTTGTAATGCGAATTAACAAACTAAACGAAAATTTCAATTTTATTTGGCGTCAATTACACTTCTAAGGGTGCTACTTAAATAGCAGAAGTCTGCGCACGATGTCTGTCAAAGAGGACTACTCTTGAATGCCAGTGAAAGCATATTACGTCTGTCAATATTTTTTGATATGCGAATTAAACATTTAATATGAGATTTTGTCATCTGCACAAATATGAATATATGTATAACTTATCGCAAGCACATTTGAATGGAAAAAATTGATTTCAATGGCAAGGAATATAAATTAAACGCCGCTTCTTTTTTTAATTTCTTTTTTCCGTAAGTCTAGATTCACACGAGACAATTTTTTCCAAGCAAGTGTCAAAATATGTAGGAGAGGCAGGCGGAAAAAATCTCTGCCTCTCTCTCCTGCAAACTATAACACTTGCTTGGAAAAAATTGTCTAATGTGAATCAGGACTAATGAAGCATGTCTATGTCCCGATTCACGCGAGGCAATTCGGTGTTTGTAGAAGATAAAGGCAGCAAAGTGCGAATAAAACACACAAAACGGTTTGCCAGTACAAGAATCTACTTTCCCCATTATCTTCCGCATGCCTCTCTCCTTAAAACACCGAATTGCCTTGGAAAACTGCCGCGTGTGTTGATGGGGTTTATGTTCTTCCCGCTTTACACGAGTCAATTTTATCAGCGGCTTAACGATGTTTGTAGGGTGGCAGTTGGAAAGGGAGGGGAAAACCCTCCTTGGAATCAATCGGTCGTTTTGGTTTTTCATTCGCACTTTGAAACAACAACAATACATTTAGGAATAGCCGTGGGAACGCAAAGGCAAGTTCAAAAGAGAATTAGAGAATATAAAAATCGCCCCGCGTAAATCGGGACTTTCCATTTCAAACCTAAAATTTCAGAAGTATTTGCCGTCCTGTGGTCTTGTGTTTTTGCATACACAAGACTTAGTCCTGAATCCATGAGGCAATTTTTTCCAAGCAAGTGACCAAATTTGTAGGAGAGAGAGGCTGGCGGAAAGAGCTCTCTGCCACTCTCTCCAACAAACTTTGACACTTGCTTGAAAAAAATTGCCTTGTGTGAATCAGGACTTAAACATTTTTACAAATCGCACTGAAATATTAATGTTTAGCTTTGGGTTCATTAAAATATAAAATATTAGAAAGTAAAATCTAAACGCAATACATAGATTAATTTTAATTGTATGTCCGGTACTTAGATTTTGAAATCGCTCTATTTCCACGTCAAATCATATTCGTTATCGATTTGTGTTTTATTTTTTGCAGTTTTATTCGACTCCTACCTATTTCCAATATTTATAAATCCAATGAAAAAATAAAAATATTGAGAACCGTAAATCGGAAAATAGATATCGCCGACAAATTATTTAATTTTTTTCAAAATATATTTTTCTCAGCGCACGAATGACCTTAACCTTTTTGATTTTCAATGGTAGTTGAACTTTATCATGTAAATTATTGCAACTTTTGTCTTATTTTCACATATTTTGATTAACAGCAAACATTTTCAGCAAACTGCAAATTTTTCAGCAGTGCGTTTGCTAATGCAAAACTGCAAACTTTTTGCTATTACAGCAGAAAATTTGCTGTATTAGCAAAAAAAATGTTTGCTGAAAATTAGCAGACGTTGTTTGTTATTAACAGCAAACTTTTTTTTTTGGGTGTATACTTAATACTTAAAAAAAAGGTATCATGTAAATGCAGACTTAGTCTGCATTTACATTTTACATTTACAAAATTTCATATTTGTACCCTTCTGACCCAATGTGCCCTTAAATACTCACTTCTTTGATAATAACACTATGCAACATTTTTTTTAGGTCCAAGGCTTAAGCGATTTTTTTGGTGTAGATCGAAGGATTTAATTTCATGAAATCAAAACCGAACATTTTTTAATGGTAAAGTTTTTCTTTTTTAATTCCAATTTTCTTGGACGGTGCCTTTAGTATCTTGACTATGCTATATAAGCCTGATAGAGCCGGTATACGCGTTAAATTTAAGCTAATTTAAGGTCTACAAATGTTGGTTTAGTAACAGTCGTTAAAAATTAGAAAAACCTTCGATTTTTTTTTAAATTCGTTTTTTTGTGACACGAAGAGAATTTCAACAAACGATAACTCTCTATAGGAGTAACCGATTGACTTCAGATTTGTTTTATATGAATATTTTTCTATATCAGGCTGAGATGAAGTTGGACCTTGTTGGTCCACTCCTTCTAGTACATCCCCCTCAAAAGGTCCAAATTTAGTGAAATATTAATTCTTTAATAAAATCTATACTACTTAGCGGAATCTTCCGCAATTCAAAACATAGTAACTGTTCAGTGGTAGTTACCACTTTGAGAAAAATTGAACGTCCCTTTGGAGCTAAGGTGCATTTTACGTCCCACAACCCCGAATTGTTTGAAATTTTGTACACCCCCCCCCCCTAAATCACGAAAGTGTTGTCGAAAATTGGGGCTTGGATCCATGGGGCCCTCAAAACCCAAAAAATTGACTCCCCCACATAGACAATATTATACTCAAACCAATAAGCCAAAAAATAATTTTTTTTAAAACCCCGATTTTTTCTAAAAAATACCCAATTTTTTCTAAAAAAGGCCATAATTTTTTTTTAAATATTAAAAGCCCCATGTCATTTCACAAATTAGACTATTTTTCTACACCATACGTATGTACATCAAGATTTGGCATCTTATACACCGAAATTTGCATCAAATCCTTATGAAAATTGGCATAGAAAAGTTGTTGGAATCAATAATAAACTCTGGCAAATTTTATGAAATTTTTTGCCGCTTTAGATATATCCGTCATATATACTGATATACCAATTTTGGTCCTGAGCGCTTTAAAATCTGCATTTCTCAACACATATTTATAATTTTTAACAGATAACAGTTTCTAGAAATAAAAACGAACGTTGAAAAATTTGACGAAAATAGGTTCAGATTTAGGTATGTCGCCTGTATATTTCTATATCCTGATTTGAATCTAAGTGCCATAAAATAAAAATTGTTGGACATATTATTCTCATTACGAAAACAACTTTAAATATATTTCTTTTTATTCTGCTCTGATGGGGGCTGATATGTTGTAGTCTCCTCCGACTAAATCAATATTATAGTTTAGGGTTTTTTTACGCTTTTTCGTCTGGAATTTACGCCTTTTTATGCTTTTTCAAATTTTCATTACGCTTTTGCTTCAGGAAAAGTTGGCATCACTGGTACTGATTCAATTTTTCCACTAAATACTACAATTTCATTTTAAACAAGGGGGTGTCCAATTTTCATTTTGTCACTAAAAGTTTTCGTGGTAAGTAAAATAACAGCATATCCTCACTTTGATTTTTGTTTTTCATGCGACAACATCTCAATATGCCAATATCACTATTTGATATTCACGACTGGGACAAGGAAGAGGAGGGGTTCGGTCTGGTGAATAGATTAATGGACTTCGGTCTCCTTCCTAAAAGGGGAACGATGTTTTGCCCCACAGCCATACAAAAGCATTGTGTTTAACTAAATGCAATTATGGTTGCAGATGGAGGTGTTCCGCCACTGTTAAGGGGAAGAAAGGCACCACTCGATGCGATTACGCGGTTTCACTTCGAACGGGCACATTTTTTGAAACGTCACATCTGACTATTTGACAAGTGTGCAAGTTCGTGTACTTCTGGCTCGATGGTGCAGATCTTGCCCGTATAACGGTGTACGCTAACATTGAAAGCCTACACAGCCTAACTGACTGGGCTAGTTTCTGCAGGGATGTTGTCTTGGATGACCTCGTCATCCATGGAACTCCTGTTGGTGGCCCGCAATGTATCGGGGCAAGTATGTCGAAGGACAATAGGTTTTTAGAGAATTTGAGAGGTCTACCGGAAAGTGCTTCATGATCACTGTGGAACATCGTGACACTACCACCCTGCTTCCACTGATACAATATTATACCTTTCGTTTGAGTATAATATTGACTATGTGGGGATATAACTTTCTTTCGAACCTACACCCAAAAAAAAGTTTGCTGTTAATGACAAAAAACGTCTGCTAATTTTCAGCAAACCTTTTTTCTGCTAATACAGTAAATTTTCTGCTGTTATAGCAAAAAGTTTGCATTAGCAAACGCACTGCTGAAAAATTTGCAGTTTGCTGAAAATGTTTGCTCTTAATCAAAATATGTGAAAATAAGACAAAAGTTTCAATACTTTACGTCATAAAGTTCAACTACCATTGAAAATCAAACAGGTTAAGTTCATTCGTGCTATGAGAAAAGTATATTTTGAAAAAATTAAATAATTTGTCGGCGATATGTATTTTCCGAGTTACGGCTCTCAATATTTTTATTTTTCATTGGATTTTTTAAAATATTGGAAATAGGAGTCTAATAAAACTGCAAAAAGTAAAACAGAAATCGATAACAAATATGATTTGACGTGGAAATAGACCGATTTCAAAATCTTAGTACCGGACATACAATTAAAATTAATCTATTGTGTTTAGATTTTAGTTTCTAATTTTTATATTTTAATGAAATCAAAGCAAAACATTAATATTTTCTGTGCGATTTGTAAAATTGTTTATAAAGTCCTGATTCATACAAGGCAATTTTTTTCAAGCAAGTGTCAACGTTTTTAGGAGTAGAGAGAGCTCTTTCCGCCAGCCCCTTTCTCCTACAAATTTGGTCATTTGCTTGGAAGAAATTGCCTCGTGTAATCCAGGACTATGTATTGTGTATGCAAAAAAAAGTTAAAAAAACAAAAGAATTCCTAAAGGTTTAGTATTAAGAGAAAATTTCGCAAGATTGTATAATCCTGTGCAAAGACGATTTTTATAATTGAAATTATATCTGAAAAATTTTGTTGCCACAGGACGGCAAAAACTTGTGAAATTTTCAGTTTGAAATGGGGCGATTTTTGTCAGCGATTTTTATATTCTCTAATTCTTTTTTTAACTTGCCTTTGCGTTTCCACGGCTATTCCTGTGTGTATTGTTGTTGTTTCAAAGTGCGAATGAAAAACAAAACGTTAAGTCGAGTACGAGAGTTTTTCCCCTCCCTTTCCAACTGCCTTCCCTACAAACACCGTTAAGCCGCTGATAAAATTGCCTCGTAAAGCCTTGTAAAGCGGAACCAACATAGAACGCTCAACACACGCGACAATTTTTCAAGGCAATTCGGTGTTTGTAGGAGAGAGAGGCATGTGTAAGATAATGGGGAAAGTAGTTTCTTGCACTGGCAATCCATTTAGTGTTTTCCATTCGCACTTTGCTGCCTTTATCTCCTACAAACACCGAATTGCCTCGCGTGAATCGGGACATAGACATGCTTTCTGACGGAAAAAAGAAAATTCAAAAACGAAGCGGCGTTTAATTTATATTCCTTACCACTGAAAATTTTGTTTCCATTAAAATGTGATTGTGATAAGTTATACATATATTCATATTTGCGCATATTAAATGTTTATTTCGCATATTAAAAATATTGACAGACGTAATATGCTTTCACTAGCATTCAAGAGTAGCCCCCTCGTTGACAGACATCGTGCGGCGACGTCGGCTATTAAAATAGCACCCTTTGAAGAGTAAAATATTTTACGCCGAATAAAATTGAAATTTTCGTTCTGTTTGTTAATTTGCATTACAAAGGCATTCCGCTCGCGGAGTAAAGAAATCTTATTGGTAAAGAGATCACATCACACAAAGAAGATAATGCAAATGATAAGCAGGAGCAAGACCAACAACCGCAACTAAATTTGACATCTCCAAATCAAAACATCGAGGAGTGGTATATAACTCAAAAAAGAATGATTGAGATGATGGAGATCGAGGAGGGCCACAAGTTGGAGATGTGCAAAATAAAAACGAAGAAGATAGAGTTGGCGGAACTGAAACATAAACTTCAATTTTCGAAAATGTTCACAAATTTGGACGAGCAATATATTAATTTAAAAAAAATTAATATAAAATTATTCTTTTTTTTGTTTTTTATTGAAATTTGAGTTACCTTTTTAGTTTTTATATTGTTAATTGTAAGTTTTTTATGTTTATAATAGTTTTAATATGAAAAAAATATTTTTTTTAATTTGAGTTTCCGTTGACCCTTCTTAGTTTTTATATTGTTATTTATAAGTTTTTTTATGTTTATAATAGTTTTAATATGAAAAAAAAATAATTTTAAATTATCCTTTTTTTAAATTGAGTTACCGTTGACCTTTTTAGTTTTTATATTGTTAATTATAAGTTTTTTCAATGTTTATAATAGTTTTAATATAAAAAAATTTTAATTATCCTTTTTTGTTTTAAAATTTGATTGACATTGACATTTTTATATTGTTAATTATAAGTTTTTTATAAACTATAATAGACATGTTTTCGTTACAAGCTATCAATTTTAGCTTAGCACTTTGCAACGAAAACAACTGACTTCCACTAACTGGCACTTAAGCAATAAGTGGCGGATTTTCACTATATGGTAGCAATGGTGTCATGAGTTGCGAAGAAAGAACAGTGCGAAACAGATAAAAAACGTGAAAAGTATTTGTATATTGTTCAATTACAATGATTTTATAACATTATCTAAAAATAGAATACAATTTAGTAATTCTTAGTATTATTTTTTATATTTTGGAAGGAACTTTAAAAATTAGTGAAATAATGAAAATTTTTCTGTCAAAGCTGTACTGACCACAGTCAGAGAATTCAAAATTAATATTAAACTTTTAGTAGCTCGAGGACTGATCCATGTTCCAAAAAAGGAATATGTGAATAGTCCATGTTTAATAAAACACTTCTGCCTATTTCATTTTTTATGAAAAAAGTCGTCTTCCACGATGTACTCCACTGATTGGCATTCATTTTCCAAATCATGCAAAGTGGCGGCCACTTTAACTATCTAAAATGAAAAGAAGCAAAAAAAAGTGGTTTGTCTCAAAATCACAACTAATGATCTCACTTCTGTTTTTTAAACTTACCGGACAATATTTGACTTGATAGAAATCAACAGGTCACCATTTTTTTCATACATAACCTTCCTAATGCCTCCGTGCAGGTTTTCGTTGAATTCTGCCGTGAATAGGGATGGATCTTTTGCAGAATTCATGGTGTTGCATCGCCCTCATAGGAATTCAATGGTTGGAGGAGTGCATCTTTTTAGAAAACAAAATCCATTTTCCAAACCAATTGTCGACATTTTTCCAATCGCAATTTCAACAACAGTGTCGAATATAAAACGAACATTGTTGATGTGCAGGTTCGAAAAAAAGTTATATGGGGATCTAGAAAGATGTCTGTCTATATTCCTATATAGTAATTTGGATTTCATGTGCAGTATTTTCTTTGTGTGAAGCATTTCCACCATGTACCTATTTCACTATTTGAATTGTCAAGTGTGCGCGAGAGTCATCTGATTTGCCTCCATTTCGATTACCAAATTTTCTGCGAAAAATTATGCTGACACTGTCGCAAAAGTATGGTTAGGTACTAAATGATGATTCGGGTACATGTGCAGCCGACACCATTTATTAAACTTGCATTAAATATACGGATGACGTTGTTTTTTAACACAAAGCATTTTGTATTATGTATAAAACGCACCATGACATATTTTGCTGCTTGACACACCGTCATTATTAAAGGATCCTTCGCTGCTGCATTATTTGGACATTGATCTCAGGAAGTAAACCAAACCTTGAATCCTAGACTCAAAAAATTTTGTGAGTATCATTAGCAAAAATGTTGTTTCAACAGTCTGTGTCTGCTGAAAAGGGGAAAGCAGACTTCGTCTGTTATTTAGCAACCCTATGGTTGTTATTTTAGCCTGCTACTATAGCAAGCTAAAACAGTCGTTTTAGCAAAAAAATTGCTATTATTTAACAGAAAAAAAGGCTGGAAGATCAAACTGTTTTTGTTATTCTAGCATACGTATTTTTCTTTTTTATTTTAATAGAAGAAATACAAATTTTATATTTTCCTGATATTTGAGAAGAGTATATCAACCAGGATTCCAACCTGAAGTTATTCAGCCCATGTATTGATAAGTTTTTCGAACTGTGAAATATGTATGGACGCTTGATCTAAAAATATAAATGAAAAATTAATCATTTAGTAAAATCGAATAGCAATAAGAGTATCTACAAACAATACTAAAGGTAAGTACAGACGATTTGCAGATAGGACAACATTGCCACCCTGTGAATTTACAACCGTGTGAACATAAAATTTTTGTTTTGCAAAGTTAGCAGAAAAGTCATTGCCAGATAATTTGCTGATTGTTATATGTTCGAAGTTTATGCATGTGACAACGGCGCCACTGCCAGAAAATCATTTTATTTGCAACACTGTCTATAATGTATTTTTATTGGAAATCCTGCATATAAATATTTACAACATATATTGTAAATATATGAAATTGTAATGTTTTCTTGCAATCGTCTGAACTGTCAATTCACCTTTGCCTAACAATCTGACATTGCCCGTATATTTGCAGCACTTTAGCAGGGTTAATAACGTTTGCCGATCTGGCAATCGTCTATACTCACCTTTACCGGTCACTGGCATTAACAATGATCTTCTTTTTGTCCGAAGGATAAATATAAAGAACATTAATCGTACGACATCGACGCGAACCCTGTCAATCTTGGCCAATGTGTTGTGTTCACCCTATAGACACGGTAAATTGTACATGCCCAGAGCCATATCATTGGACAAAATTATATTATCCATGGATTACATCCAAATTCGACTAAATTATCCTGAGTTTTTTTGGAGCCAAAAGGTTGTTTTGTGATCCGGATATTTGCGACCATCGTTGGATCATATGGAGTAAAGAATCAATGTTGCCATTCCGGTAAACAAATCACAAAAAAGGAAAAAAGAATACTTAGGAGTTGCTGCAGGTATTTTCATTAGGGTCACACTTCCAAGAGGTGTATGCGATTTGGAAAAGTAGACAAGGAAATAAATTGCTAGTTCATCCATGTCACAAGTTATCTGAGTGTATATATATGTAGTTGCCACGAAATTTCAGATCATCTTTTATAGCCGTATTTAAATAGAGGGTTTTAATAGGACACTGCTTGGTGAGAATCTTGAAAACAAAGAGAAATAAGTCTTATAATCATAGTACATTTAATTTTCTATTTATGTACGCTTACCTGTTGCGTCTTGATTAATTGATAACATGGTTCTGTGTGTACCTTTGTGTACGCTTGATCTAAAAGTATAAATCATTTTGTAAAATTAGGAGCATCTACAAACAATACTTACCGGTCACTGGCATTAACAACTATCTTCTTTTTGTGCGAATGGTAAATATAAAGAAAATAAATCGTACGACCTTTGGTTGTATTTGATGTTCTCCAAGACCGTACGATGATCAGTGACATCTAAGCGTTAGCCAATTGGCTTCACCCTACATACACGGTAATTGTACATGTCCAGAGCCATAGCATTGGGCAAACATTTTTATCCATGGATTACATCCAAATTAGACAAAATTATCCTGAGTTTTTTTGGAGTTTTCAATGGTGAACCCAATTGGCTAACGCGAAGATGTTACTGATCATCGTACGGTCTTGGAGAACATCAAATATAAGCGAAGGACAAAAAGAAGATAGTTGTTAATGCCACACGCTGAAAAAAAAATCGCTTCTGTAGTATATTGTCCCAAATATATTCTGCTTGAAATATACAAATGTTTAGGGCACACTCCAAATATATAATATTTGACACAAACAAATACTATAAGTTTGGGAGGATATTGTTCTAAACAAAAATATGTTCCCGTTCTAATATTTTTTTATTTGGAACTAATATTTCCGAAACAAAGATTAATTTGTATTGAAGTATTTTAGCAACGAATCAATGCCTGAATTTAAAGACAAGTATTCTATTTTTCGGAAGTTCAAAGTGCTTTTTTATAAATTGTATATGTTTGGAAAATTCAATTAAATCAACTTAAATCGTAGAATCTTTTTTAACTAGAAGTTGTATTGGTGGATTGACAAAAGGAATATATTATAAATTAAAAATATTTATAAATTAAAAATTATTGATGTGAAACAAAAGCTGCTAAAGACATTTTTAACTATAAAGTTTAAGCCGAAATCTAGGTAAATCTAATTAAAATTCGAAACACATAGCAAAGTCTTAAATATCTGTTTTAAATAAAATGTATTCGGAAACTTCTTAAGCAATAAATTTGTTTGTGTGTAAACATATATTTTATTTATGAAATTCAGTTTGCGTTCCAAACAAAATATCTTGATTTTTCAAATAAAATTTATTTGTTAACAAATATAAAATATTTAAAAAATTCGTTTCCAAATATATCTTCTTTCAATTCAAACATATCAAAAATGGCGATTTTTGATATGTTTGTAACCGGTAAGTATTGTCAGTAACCGGTAAGTATTGTGAGCAGATGCTCCTATTGCTATTTAATTTTACTAAATGATTTATATTTTTAGATCAAGCGTACACAAAGAACCATGTTATCAATTAATCAAGACGCGACAGGTAAGCGTACACAAATAGAAAATAAATGTACTATGATTATAAGACTTATTTCTGTTTGTTTTCAAGATTCTCACCAAGCAGTGTCCATAAAAGATGATCTGAAATTCCGTAGAAACCATATATATATACACATTCAGATAACTTCAGACTAGCCATTTATTTCCTTCCCTTCTTTTCCAAATCGCATACACCTCTTGGAAGTGTGACCCTAATGAAAATACCTGCAACAACTCGTAAGTAATTTTTTCCTTTTTGTGATTTGTTTACCGAAATGGCAACATTGATTTTTTACTCCAACGTTGGTCGCTAATATCCGAATAACGAAGCAACCTTTTGGCTCCAAAAAAACTCAGGATAATTTAGTCTACGCAACATATTGGTCAACATTCGCGTCGATGTCGTACGACTTATGTTCTTCATATTTATCCTTCGGACAAAAAGAAAATAATTGTTAATGCCACTGACCGGTAAGTATTGTTTGTAGATACTCCTATTGCTATTAAATTTTACTAAATAACTTATTTTTTCATTTATATTTTTAGATCAAGCGTAAATACAGATTTCATAGTTCGAATCGCTTATCAATACATGGGCTGGATAACTGCAGGTTGGAATCATGGTTGATATACTCTTCTCAAATATCAGGAAAATAAAGGGTCCGCCAAATCAACTTCAACTCCTGAACCAATTGGACTTTGTATGGCGTCATACCAAGGTCTTTATGCAAAATTCGTCTCATTGATGTCTCCGAAATGTTCAATTGTTGAGAACGACGGTGAATTGATGTTGATGGCGCTTCACACACACATTCTACCACAACAGCAATATTCTGGATAACTGCAGGTTGGAATCATGGTTGATATACTCTTCTCAAATATCAGGAAAATAAAGGGTCCGCCAAATCAACTTCAACTCCTGAACCAATTGGACTTTGTATGGCGTCATACCAAGGTCTTTATGCAAAATTCGTCTCAATGATGTCTCCGAAATGTTCAATTGTTGAGAACGACGGTGAATTGATGTTGATGGCGCTTCACACACACATTCTGCCACAACAGCAATATTCTCGGGTGTACGCACTGTTTTTTTCCTTTTCACGCTTTGGTTTATCGATGAGGATGCCAGTTTCTTTCACTTTTTTCACAAGATAACGAACATACGGAGCTGACGGTGCTTCTCTTCTTCCAAAATCCGTACGCAATTTTCGCACACATTCTGCAACATTACCATGATTTTCAATGTAATGTCGCAATATTCGCAATATACACATATTCGTTCAGCGGAAGGATAAAACTAATTATCTGTCAAATCAGACATGAGCTAAGTGTTACTATTCACGAAATAAGCACTAGTTGAAAAAAAAACGTTACATTGCGGACCCTTTATAAAATTTGTATTTCTTTTATTAAAATAAAAAAGAAAAAGATGTATGCTAGAATAACAAAAATAGTTTGTTCTTCCAGCCGCTTTTTTCTGTTAAATAATTGCAAAATTGTTTGCTTAAACGACTGTTTCAGTTTGTTATAGTAGCAGGCAAATTTGTGTGCTAAAATAACCATAGGGTTGCTAAATTAACAGACGAAGTCTGCTTTCCCTTTTTCAGCAGACACAGACTGTTGAAACAACAAACATTTTTGCTAATGATACTCATAAAATTCTTTGAGTGCAGGATTCAAGGTTTGGTTTACTTCCTGAGATCAATGTCCAAATAATGCAGCATTTTACGAAAGCGAAGGATCCTTTAATAATGACGGTGTGCCAAGCAGCTAAATATGTCATGGATATTGTGTGCTCACATGATCTTGTGCGTTTCAATACATAATACAAAATGATTTGTGTTAAAAAACAATGTCATCCGTATATTTAATGTAAGTTTAATAAATGTGTCGGCTGCAAATGTACCCGAATCATCATTTAGTACCGAACCATACTTTTGCGACAGTGGATATGTCAGCATAATTTTTCGCAGAAAATTTGGTAAGCGTAATGGGGGCAAATCAGATGACTCTCGCGCACACACTATTCAAATTGTGAAATACATGGTGGAAATGCTTCACTCAAAGAAAATAGTGCACATGAAATCCAAATTACTAAATAGGAATATAGACAGACATCTTTTTAGATCCCCATATATGTAACTTTTTTCGAACCTGCACACCAAAAATGTTCGTTTTATATTCGACACTGTCAGGTATGCGAAATTGCGATTGGAAAAATGTCAACAATTGGTTTGGAAAATGGATTTTGTTTTCTAAGAAGATGCACTGCTCCAACCATTGAATCTGTTGAATTCCTATGAGGACGATGCAACACCATGAATTTTGCAAAAGATCCATCCCTATTCACGGCAGAATTCAACGAAAATCTGACACGGAGGCATTAGGAAGGTTATATATGAAAAAAATGGTGACCTGTTGATTTCTATCAAGTCAAATATTGTCCGGTAAGTTTGAAAAACAGAAGTGAGAACATTATTTGTGATTCTGAGATAAACCACTTTTTTGGCTTCTTTTAATTTTAGATAATCAAAGTGGCCGCCACTTGCAATGCCAATCAGTGCATCGTGGAAGCCGCCATTTTTTAGGCAGAAGTGTTTTATTAAATATTCGTTTTTTTTGTCAGTCCTCGAGCTACTAAAAGTTTAATATTAATTTTGAATTCTCTGACTGTGGTCAGTAAAGCTTTGAACAGAACAATTTTCATTATTTCACTAATTTTTAAAGTTCCTTCCAAAATATAAAAAATAATTACTAAGAATTACTAAATTGTATTATATTTTTAAGATACTGTTAAAAAAACATTGTATTTGAACATTCCAAATGCATTAATTTTTATTGTTATTTCATTATAGTTTGTTTTTAAACTAAAGCAAAAATTGAAACCTATGATGCACGAATTATCCATCTTTTGTGGATAATTATATATTAATAAACAAAACGAGAACTTTTTAATAAAAACCATTTTCATTCATTTATTTTTTTATTTACATTGTTAAAATAACCGGAGTTATAATCTAAACCTATTATAAACATCAAAAAACTTATAATTAACAATATATAAACTAAAAAGGTTAACTCAAATTTAAAAAAAAAAGGATAATTTAAATTTTTTTTCATATTAGAGCGAGCTATTATAAACATTAAAAAACTTATAATTAACAATATAACAAAAACTTATAAATAACTACTCAATTTCTAAATAAATGAATGAAATGAAATATAAAAACTAAGAAGTAATTAACGGTAATTCAGGATAATTTAAAATTATTTTTTTTCATATTAAGACTATTATAAACAAAAAAAATTACAATTAACAATATAAAAATTAAAATGTTAACTCAAATTAAAAAAAAAAATTACAATTAACAATATAAAAACTAAAAAGTTAACTCAAATTTAAAAAAAAAGAATAATTTTTAATGATTTTTTTTTTTAAATTAAAACATTGCTCGTCCAAATTCGTGAACATTTTTGAAAATTGCACCTTATGTTGAAGCTCCGCCAACTCTATCTTCTTCTGCGTCTTTCTTTTCAACATCTCCAACTTGTGCCCTCCTCGATCTCCATCATCCGAATCGTTCTTTTTTGAGTGATATACCACTCCTCGATGTCTTGATTTGGAAATGGTAAATGTAGTTGGGGTTGTGGTTGTTGCTCCTGCTCCATCTCCTTACTCAGGAACATTCGCTATTCGTGCCCTCAACACATCCTCCATTTCTTCCTTGGGTTTTTGGACAGCTTTTACCTTGGCCTCCTCATGGGCTTCCTCAGGTTCTTCCCTCATTTTCTGCATTCTGTATTCGTTGTGGGAAGCCTGTTGCTGCCATAGCTAGCTTATAACAACTTCCAATGTCTTTATGGTGTGTGTTTTTTGTCTGTTATGTTGCCCGTTATGTTGTCTGTTGTGTTGTCCGTTCTGTTATCCATTGTGTTGTCCAATGAGTTGACCATTGTGGTGTCGTATATGATCATGTCTGTTGTGTCAAGTGGTATATTGTCCGTTGTGTAGTACATGATCATAACGTCTGTTATTTGTAGTGTATTGTCTGTAGAGTGTTGTGTGTATGTATTTGTGTTGTCATTGTTTGGTGGAGGGTACATATACGCAGCTGGCTTTGCGTATGCGGAGTTCGGAAACCTCCTCACGCTCATTCGCACCCTGAGAAACGAGAACATATCATATCATTGTTAGAGAATCATTGTGGGGAAGGTGGTACTAGGAGGAGTGGACCAATATGGTAGCAAATGATATGTACCCTCCTCTGCAAGGTGAGGGGATAATAAAACAAAGCAACCACCAAATTGGATGGAAAAAAATTAGAAAATATGTAAAGGCGATTTCTTTTCTAGAAAAAATGTTGCCCCGTCGACATGAAATACTATATTTGCACCTTTTTAAGTCGAATTGAATTGAAATTATTTTCAAACTTCCAAAAAGTCTTAGGAAAGTGCAGTTGTCGGGAAAAACGCAAGGAAAATGCTGCACTTTTTGGAGAAACGAAATCGCCATAAGTTTTTACATGCAATTTGGTATTTCAAAAATTAAAAATAATACTAGCCCTAATACGAAAAAGCAAAATACTTTGTTGGTACATCAACAATGTATTCCAGATATTTCACTAAAATGAAGACATGTTAGAAGCTTGATCTTAAAAAAGTATTTTGCTTTTTGTACTATTTTTGATAAAGTGCATATTAGTTAAGTGCATATTAGTTAAGACAGAACTGATTTTTTAATTCTATCTTTGTTTGGTAGCATTGAATTCGAAACTAAGCGAAAATAAAATTGTGCGAAATCCGTAGGACTAATATTATTGTCTTTAATAATGCACCAACAATTCGGGTTCAATACGCAGGGCCATAGTATTTTCTCACAATGTGCAAAAACACAAACAGTGGTACCTACTCAGTCCATACCGTCATCAGAAACGAAAAAGGGTGTAACAACAAGAAAAATGGAAATTCAGTTTTGGAAGGATTTCGGTACACTACACAATATGCACATACTGACAAATTTTTAGCGACACTATTAAAAATGGGGAATTTATTAACAAAATTCAAAAGGGCCTACAACAAATTCTTTCATTTTACACAGTTAAAAATTCCTATTTCACGCAATGTTCACAAACAGGTTAGAAATCACACTGAATTGCATCATTAAGTTTAAGTATTATCCCGAAAGCCCAGATTTTCTAACGACATTTATTTAGTTTTTTGCTTCTCCTGTATTTATTATTCATATATCGTCATCAGAAACGAAAAAGGGCCTATCATCATATTTGAAAATTTTACAGGAGAAGCAAAAAACTAAATAAAATGAAAAGGACTGTAGTTACATAATATCTAAACATATTGAGGCATTTATAAAATCACAGAAACATGATTTATAACTGGTTTGTGAAAATTGCTTGAAATAGGTTTTTTTATCTATGAAAACAGAAATAATTTGTTGTTAGGCCCTTTTGAATTTCGTTAATAAATTCACCCTTTTTGATAGTATGTCGCTAAAAATTTGTAAGGATGTGTATTTTGATGCAGTGTACCGAAATGCATCAAAAACTTAATTTCCATTTTTCTTGTTGTTACGCCCTTTTTCGTTTCTAATGACGATATATTATTATGAACTTTATAAAAAATAACGTAAAAAGCAAAATACTTTTGTTAAATAAAATATTTAAAATATCGTAATTTTTAATAAAATTTATATATAAAATGATAATATATATAAAATAATAATATATATATATAAAATAATAATATATATACAAAATATGTCACATGAAATAATCTTCCTTATGTATTACTATGTTACTTACCTCTTAAACACCAAATGCGTCAATTCCATATTCCATTGGAAATTGCTATTGGACTCGCTTGTCAGTCTGAGAAGAACGATGTCCCACGCCGCCTTCCGTGCCGCTGTACTTCTATGCCCGGGTTTCACGTCATAAATAATTTTGTGTTTCTCCACGTGATAAGGAAGCCGCAGAACTTCCCCAGCAGGAACCTCAACCGCCGTTCCCAATTTGCTACGCACTTTTATATTATATATTTTACTAGCTGGACCCGCTCCACTTCGTTGCCCCAGACTTCAGATTTCGGATCCCGTCCATTTATCAAAACATGGCTCATGTAGATAGGGACAGTAGGAATCTCGTTAATATATTCGTAGGTACGGACAGTAGGAATTACTTAAAACATTGGGCGGTCCCACGCCCCCTCAATCAAAAACTTCTAAAGGCTATGTCACCCTCTAGACTTATCTGAACATTCCCTGAAAAGTTCATCAAAACCTATCCAGCCGTTTTGGAGTTCATAGTCCAACATACACACATCCATATATACATACATACATATATATACTCATTTTTGAACCAATCACGAATACTTCCACCAAAAACATCTCCATAAAATAAGAGCACCCTCGCTAAGAAATTGCGAAGATATCTCAATTTCAAAATTTGGCTTTGGCCTATTGGTCTTATCCCGCCCATTTTTGGACTAATCACGTAGACTGCCACCAGATACATATAAACAGAATTACAGTACTATGGCTAGAAAATTGTGAAAGATATCTCAATTTAAAAATTGGCTTATATGGGCGGAGCCACACCCTTTGGTCAGATCCCGCTCATTTTTAGACCAATCACATAGACTTCCACCAGAGACATATACAGAAAATAACAGCACTCCCACCAAAAGATTGTGCAAGATACCTCAATTTCAAAAGGTTACTTACATGGGCTGGGCCACACCCATTGATCCGATTCCGCCTAGTTTTGAGCCAATCACTTAGACTACCACCAGATACATATGAACAAAATTACTGCACCCTCGCTAATAAATTGTGCAAGATATCTTAATTTCAAGATTTGGCTTTCAGGGCGGGGCCACGCCCATTAGTCCAATCCATTTTGGACCAATCACGTAGACTACCGCCAGATACATATGTACCAAATTACAGCACTGTCGATAACAAATTGAGCAAGATATCTCAATTTCCAAATTTGGCTTATATGGGCGTGGCCACGCCCATTAGTCCAATCCCGCCCATTTTTGGACGAATCACGTAGACTACCACCAGATACATGTACACAGAATTACAACACTCTCTCTAACATATTGTGCAAAATATCTAAATTTCAAAATTTGACTTATATACGCAAGATACCTCAATTTCAAAGAGTTGCTTACATGGGCTGGGCCACACCCATTGATCCGATTCCGCCCAGTTTTGGGCCAATCACGTAGACTACCACCAGATACATATGCACAGAATTACTGCACCCTCGCTAATAAATTGTGCAAGATATCTTAATTTCAAAATTTGGCTTTTATGGGCGGGGCCACGCCCATTAGTCCGATCCCGCCCATTTTTGGACGAATCGCGTAGACTACCACCAGATACATGTACACAGAATTACAACACTCTCTCTAACATATTGTGCAAAATATCTAAATTTCAAAATTTGACTTATATGGGCGGTGCCACGCCCATTCGTCCGATTCCGCCCATTTTTGGACCAGTCACGTAGACTGCCACCAGATACATATACACAAAATTCCAGCACTCTCGCTAACAAAGTGGGCAAGATATAACATATTCTAATTTTGGGTCGGTGCCACGCCCATTGGCCCGATCCCGCCCATTTTTTCACCAATCACGTAGACTGCCACCAGATACATATGTACAAAATTACAGCACTCTCGCTAACAAATTGTGCAAGATATCTCAATTTTAAAATTTGTCTTATGTGGGCGGGGCCACGCCCACTTGATATATCGAAAATGCAAGTACCATATTTTCACCACGACCCACACATGTACATCCTGTGAAAATTTCAAGATCGGTCCAGCCGTTTAGACGTCTGTACGGTACAAACAAACAAACAAGCACACATTCTCCTTTATATATGTATATAGATTCGATTTCATGATTTGAAGCAGAAAAACAC
This sequence comes from Eudasyphora cyanicolor, assembly GCA_963930755.1. NCBI lineage: Eukaryota > Metazoa > Arthropoda > Insecta > Diptera > Muscidae > Eudasyphora > Eudasyphora cyanicolor. The sequence goes on from OZ005737.1 coordinate 61,061,917, forward strand.
AAATGAAATCAAATATTCGTACACAAAATGAAATGAAATACACAAATGAAGCGTTTGACTAAGCTACAGATCGACGAAGAGACGATTGATGAAGTTGACCTGAAGAATAAGCAACAAGAAATAGAGCAGCAGTTTAATGACCATGTCAAAGAATTAAATAATTTATTCGCCAAGGTCGACGAACGTAGAAGGGAACGTGATGTACCCGATTACTTGTGTGGCAAGATAAGTATCACGTATGAGCGCAAAGATATTGAAGAGCACTTGCAGCGTGTTGGACATTTTGATCTTGTTACCCGTGTTGAACTGACCCCAAGAGCAACTTATCCCAAATTTTGCAATGAAGGAAGTTGTAGATACGTATATTGCCGAAAATGAGTGGGTTTTGTATTATTAACAATAGAAGGATGACAATATGGGGTAGTCTCCAAATTCTAAACAATTACATTACCTACAACAGGCCCGTGCGAAGGTTGGGGGTTCAAACCCCCCCCAAAACGATTTGGAATTAACGGCCATGTTCTGTATTGCGAGAGCGGATTGAATCCGAATTTCTAATTCATAAAATTTTCCAAAATTTAGGTTTGAGGACTTTTGAAGATTCTCCGTAAACGCAGCTTGCGTTTATTTTTCCCATCGAACATATTGAGTACCTTGGAAACAAATTTGGGTTCCAAATAACAAATTTAGAAACTCGATTCCGAGCGGAAAATTCCGATTCAAGCCACACTCGGAATACAGAACAGCGTAAACATTTTTACTACTGATTTTAAAGCTTAAAATGTTTTTCCTGTTCCAAAAAGTAAATCAAAGACTAAAAATTTAACCATTGTTTACTATAAAGTTTTATGTGTAAAATGTAGTAAATTGTAGCACTGATGCAGATATAATTTATTAAATTACCTCCTTTTAAATTAAAAAGAAAGAAAGTACACCTAAGAAACTGCAAATATGTGCATTATTTCAATGGCTATACTCTCCGTAAAATTTTACTATTCTTAAAGTTTTATGTCAAAAATTACATACTTTTAAAGTAAAAAGTTGTACACCTAAGAAATCGCAAATGTGCTACACATTTGTGACTTTAACATTTAGAAAACTGTGCACTTCAAATATTTTACGGCAAATAATATATCTTACAGAACAATTTATATTTGGATTCCATTACGAAGTTCATTCTACGAAATGTTTGATACAAATTTTCTTTATACTATTCAATAATATATAAATATATTTTTCAGAAAAAAATATTTAGAACATTTTGAACAACAGTGCAGATGATGGAATTGTTAAAAATGAACAAGACATTTTAGTTGAAATTGGAATTTCGTTGAAAATTTGAAATAAAGAGCTTGAAGTATTTCAACATCACTCGTATGCCATAGAAACAGTGTATTGAAAGCAGAAATGAGATCTAATGTAGATGTAGCGTCCATCGATAAACAATTACAAATTCAGGAAAACAGGTTTTAACTAAAATAGAAAGCATTTGGAAGCAATAGTTGAAACAGTAGTCCTTAGTGGTCGACAAGGCTTAGCACAAAGAGGAAGTTGTGATACAGACAGAATCAATTCAAATAAAACTATTCAAAATGATGGAAATTTTAGAGCCTTGTTAAGGTATCGGGCGATAACGGATTCAAATTTGAACAGTCACTTGACAAATTCACCACGAAACGCAATGTATATAAGCAATCGAACTTATAAAATGAAATTATAAGTATTTGTCACACTCTTATGCACCGACAACTTATTAAGAGAATCAATAATTCCAAAGCTTTCACCGTCATGGCGGACGAATTAGCTGATAAGTTTCAATGGGCGATATAAAATTTTTTGAGTTTCGTCCCAACAAAACATTTCGATGGAAAAGGTTTGGCTGATGTTATTCTAAATTTTCTCGAAACTTCGGGTATTGATTGTAAGTATTTATTTAGGCAATGCTATGACGGCGCAAGAGCAATGAACGGAGAATTTCATGGGGCGCAAGCATATATCCAAGAAAAGTACAGCTTAGCATTGTATTCACATTGTGCAAGTCACAGCTTCAACTTGGTTGTAATTTACGCGTGCAAAGTAGTCCCAATAAGAAATTGTCTCGGCACTATCCAAACCATATACCACTTTTTTCAATATCCTAAAAGGCAAATAGCTCTTCAAGAAGCAATTTCTAACAACAGCAATCTCCGTGATGATAAAAAGCAAAAATTAAATCGGTATTGCGCAACTCGATGGGTAGAACAACATGAGTCTGTTTAAATTTTCAAGTTTCGGTCCACGTAGTTCATTCAGATCACTGCTTGGCATTATCATTAAGTCGCGTTCTTCAAAGTGAAAATCAAGATTTAGCTGAAGCCGTCCATCTGGCAGAAAATACGAAAAAGGAATTGATGGACATGCGCGAAAATTGTACTCACCATTTTGGAGCAATTTTTTCGTCTATTAAAATATTTTGTGAAGAACAAGACATTCAAATTTATTTTAGATTTATTCATCACTCATATCAAAGATCGGGTTTTGAAACACCGTGGAATTTGGAATCTCCGTGATGATAAAAAGCAAAAATTAAATCGGTATTGCGCAACTCGGTGGGTAGAACAACATGAGTCTGTTTAAATTTTCAAGTTTCGGTCCTCGTAGTTCATTCAGATCACTGCTTGGCATTATCATTAAGTCGCGTTCTTCAAAGAGAAAATCAAGATTTAGCTGAAGCCGTCCATCTGGCAGAAAATACGAAAAAGGAATTGATGGACATGCGCGAAAATTTTACTCACCATTTTGGAGCAATTTTTTCGTCTATTAAAATATTTTGTGAAGAACAAGACATTCAAATTTATTTTAGATTTATTCATCACTCATCTCAACGATCGGTTTTTGAAACACCGTGGAATTTTGTCAAATTTCCAATGTATTTTTCCCATGTCATTGTAGGCAATAGTAAATGAAGAAAATTGTAAAGAATTATTTGAAAAATATTCATCAATTTTGCCTGATAGTTCTTTTGAAGTGTGGATTAGTGAAGTGAAGCTTTTGAGAAGAAGAATTGAAGTGGAGAATGTCAGAAATTGACTGGAAGCTCTTGATAAATGTAATATAGATGCATTTCCAAACTTTCACAAATGTAGACAGCTCTTTCCGCCTGCCTCTCTCTCTAACAAACTTTGACACTTGGAAAACATTGTCTCGAATGAATCAGGACTAATTACCACCGTAACCCTGCATTCACACAGTACAATTGACAAGACATTTGATAATAGGCATGTTTTCGTTACAAGCTTGCAATTTTAGTTTAGCACTTTGCAACGAAAACAACTGACTTCCACTAACTGACACATAAGCAATAAGTGGCGGATTTTCACTATCTGGTAGCAATGGCGTCATGCGTTGCGAAGAAAGAACAGTGCGAAACAGACAAAAAATTCATGAAAAGTATTTATAAAACATATATTTACTATTCTATGTTCAATTGTTTACACTCTTTTTGCAAATATTAAAATAATTTCCCATTTTTGTTCTTCTTCTTCCCGTTAATTCACAATAATTGATACAATCTCTCCAAAAATGGGAAATATAGGGTGCCCAATCTGGCAACATCATACTAGTTTAAGACAGGAACACAAGCACCAAACTTCATCGGGAACTAATAGTGCTTAGCTCCCCATACAAATTAAGTACTTATGGTGTAACGAAAACACGCCTAATATGTATTGGTTGTCAAAAAAAGGAAAAAATGTTCATGTGACGTAGGCTTCCAGACAATAATGCAGAAAATACACTTTAAGCAAACCTCGTTAGTGTCGTTTCGCTCTCTGATTGGCTGCATACATCAAAATGGCTGCATTCGTCCCCACCCAGCAATTGGAAGATCGTTTTGTCAAAAATCATCTAACTGGGTCCTATTCGAGTACTTTTGATGAGCATAAAGTGATTAATCACTTGCACGCGTGAAAAAGGACTAGCAAATGAGTCGAGCTTATGCTTCAAAACTGCACTATACATCAATCACAAAGATATCATACAGGTGTTTGAAATGCGACTGTTTTGATCGTTATAACGTACGTATGAAGACAATGAGGGATGTGTAAGTGTATTAGTAAAAAAGTGTAAATGTGTTGCTATTGTCTTCGCAAAACTGCCTCGTTTAAACTCCGGGCAAGGTTGTGATTTTTGGTTCGGCTTTGTATTTTTGTTTGTGTTCATGTAATGGTGTTGGTAACTCATTGTGTGTTCATTCACCAGAGCTGGGTAAATGGATAGGCTTTGTATTGTTCATTGGATTTGTTAGTCCTGCATAGGGTTGCCAGATTCAAAATGCTTTTTATCTGGACTTACGGAGAAAAATAGCTGGATTTTAGAAAAGAAACTGGACTAATGAAAAACTTTATTTTTATAAATTATGTTTAAAGTATTAATTTTTAAAATAAAAACTTGAAGAAAACATAAAAAATCATTTAAAATTGTATTCTATTTTTAAGATACTGTTATAAAAACATTGTAACTGAACACTCCAAATGTATATATATGGTTATATATAAAATATATATACATTATAGTTTGTATTTAAACTAAACCAAAAAATTTACTAAACTGAACGATGAACGAATTATCCATCTTTTATGGATAATTATGTATATATTAATATGCAGAACGATAACTTTTTAATCAAAAGCATTTTCATTCATTTATTTTTTTATTTACACTGTTAAAATAACCGGAGTTTTAAACTAAAGCGTGGTACTATGTTCATTTTTCGCGTTGAAATTCCATATAAAAACAAAGTCGCGAAAAAAAATGCGAAATTTTTTCGTTTGTGGTACTATGTTTATTTCAACGCGAAAAAGTAACATTTTACGCCACCACAAATTTAACGCCGTTACAAATTGAACGCCGCAACAAATTTAATGCCGCCACCGTCACACTCCCATTTGTTTATATTTATTTTTGTCCGCAAGAAACTCAACTATTGTAAATATTAGACATAAAATTTCCTAATAAAGAATAATAAATTAAATTATCTTCCGAAATAAAGAAAAAAGAATGCAAAGATGTGAAAGGCTAAATAATTATGTTTATGGATTAAACCAGAAGAGCGAAATTGCAATTGGATTGCAGTGCAAAAGCAAACAAAATTTGCAAAACAGTGGAAGGACATGTAACTAAATGTAATAATGTGAAATTTGTCTTATAATTAGATATGTACATTTATGTTTGTATGTTTAGAACAATTGTGTGCAAAAGCCTAAGGAAACATTATGGACGACTAACGCTACTAAAGCAGTAGGACAATGGAATTGGACAGTGCCTGTGTTCTCGATTTGGAAATAGTTGTAAAGAACATACAGAGTTAGTTCTTGCCAGCCATAAAAGTTGGAAGAAGATCTTCCGTTTATGGATGGAAGTATAATATATATATGTCAACAAATATAATGCAAATGCTTAAATATAATAATAAAACATATTTTTCGATTAATCAAAACATCATTTTATTTATTTATATTTGTACAACAGAAGGAAATTATTTCGTTATTTATAAAATTGTACTACCCTGACTTTTCATGTCTCACAAACATCGCCACCGCAACAACACAAAATAAATAATTTATGTATAACATTAGCACAATGATCTCCAACAATATTTCCATTCTGACATTTAAATTAACTATTTTCTAAGTCGGTATTATTCCAATTGTTTATTGATTCGAATTTCATCTTTTGTTTGTTTTCAAGAATGTTAGCAAAAAGAAAAAATACACATGCATATACACACATACATACATATAAAAGTGACAATTTGACACACACACTTCCAAATCGCAATGCGACTTTGTAAAAAAGCGTTCCATTTTTCAACTCGAAATAACATTTTGCGAAATTTTTTCGTGCCGAAAAAACATAGTACCCACCTTAAACCTATTATAGACATTAAGGACCAAAACCGTCATTTCAAATCGCGTTGTCACAGAACAGACCAGATATTTAAATTAATTTCAAGCAAAAAAAAATATTTCAAATACTTTCGTACGAAAATTTTAATTATTTTTGGTCTTCGAAGTACTATATCCCCTAAAGCAGCGATTGGCTAAAGTACTACCCGGGGTTTTTATGCTCACGTGTACATGAGCCAGCGTTACCAGATGATAAGTTTAAACTTATTTTTCAAGTTTTTTCGAGTAAAAAATATAACTTTTAAGTTTTTTCCACAAATAAGTTTTTTTTAAATTCTGTAAAAATGTAATATTATATTATTATCTCAGAAAAACACAAAACCTTTCCCAAACCAGTTAATTTTAGGTTTAATTTTAAATTAATATTAAATTTTGAAAATATAATAAATCACTTAGGTGTAAGAAAACCACAAAATTTACTGTAAAATGAAATGCACATTTTTAAAGAACAAGAAAATAAAAGGGCTTAATAAGAAACACAAAATTTAAGAATTTTCAGAAATCACATTTTCCAATTTAGGGGTTTCAAACTTGCAATTTAAGGTGGGTACAATTTTTTTTAGGCACGAAAAAATTTCGCAAAATGTTATTTCGAGTTGAAAAATAGAACGCTTTTTTACTAAAGTTGCATTGCAGTTTGGAAGTGTGTGTGTCAAAGTGTACTTTTATATGTATGTATGTGGGTATATGTACATATGTGCATTTTTTCTTTTTGCTAATATTCTTGAAAACAAACAAAAGTTAAAATTCTAATCAAAAAACAATTAATAGGAATAATGCCGACTTAGAAAATAGTTAATTTAAAAGTCAGAAAGGAAATGTTGTTGGAGATCATTGTGCTAATGTTATACATAAATTATTTAATATGTGTTGTTGCGGTGGCGATGTTCGTGAGGCATCAAAAGCCAGGGTAGTACAATGTTATAAATAACAAAATAATTTCCTACTGTTGTACGAATATAAATAAATAAAATGATATGTTGATGAACCGAAAAGGATGTTTTATTATTACATTTAAGGTTTTACATTATATTTGTTGACATATATAAATTATACTTCCATCCATAAACGGAATATCTTCTTCCAACTTCTATGGCTGCCAAGAACTAACTATGTATGTTCTTTACAACCGTTCAATTTTTAACGGCGTTAAATTTGTAGCGGCGCAAAATGTTAATTTTTCGCGTTGAAATAAACATAGTACCACAAACGAAAAAATTTCGCAGTTTTTTTCGCAACTTTGTTTTTATATGGAATTTCAACGCGGAAAATGAACATAGTACCACGCTTTAGCGGGGTAAAGGACGGAATGCACCATGGAGTTACAGGAAAAATTTCTATTTTGGATCATCCCTTTATTTTGAAAATTATACAATAATTGTTTTGTATATTTATACCTTTGTCGACTACATTTTATCCTGATTTGAGAAATATGGCCCAACGCCAATTATTTAATTTATAAAGGGTTTTCCAATAGGAATGATATGACTTTTAAGTGACGTTTCGGCCATTTGTAATATGTCATGATCTGACATTTGTTTTTCATTGTATTCAGTAGTGTTTACAATTTCATCATGGAGAGATATACGCAAGAACAGCGTTTACAAATTATTCAGTTTTATTATCAAAATAATCGTTCTCCAATTGCAACTTTTCGTGCGCTAATTCCATTTTTTTTAAATAAAAAAAACACTTTCCGGTCGACCTACGACCTTGACACACATAATCATTTTGTCATTGACCGATTTCCGATCCGACGTACCTTTAAGGAGCTAGAGCAAAAATAAACTTTCCAGTCACATTTGAAAATGATGCTAAGTCCATTTTTCAAATCCAAAAAAAAACACTTTCCTGTCTACCTTAGACCTTGACATCCATGAGCAATATTTTAGCTCTCGTTAAGAGCTATCTTTTTGCCATTGACCGATTGTGGCTACGTGCCATACAACAAGTGAAACAATTGAATTGTTGCGAGAAAAGTTTGGAGATTCGATTATTTCAAGAAATTGTGATATTGAATGGCCTCCAAGAAGTTTTGATTTAACACCATTAGACTATTTCTTGTGGGTTTATTTGAAGTCATTGGTCTTTCGAAATAAACCAGACTCTTTACAAGTCAATATTGAACGTGCCATTCATGACATACGACTTGATTTAGTGGAACAAGTGCTGGAAAATTGGGTTCATCGAATTCGTTCCTGCAGAAGAAGTCGTGGAGGCCATTTGAATGACGTTTTATTTATAACTTAATTGTATCGATTGTACTTCACATTAAATAAAAAACTTTTGAATTCCCTTAACAATAAGTGTGTTTTTTTCAAAGAAATCATATCACTCTTATTGAAAACCCTTGTATTTCTTGTACTATTTGAATTGCAACTATTTTCCAATTTTTTTTTTCATAAAATAGATATAAGTTTTTTTGTTGCAAAATAAGTTTTTTCTTTTAAAATTTTAAGTTTTTTTCAAAAAATACCTGGCAACGCTGACATGAGCACACACATTGCATGAGAGTTCACTATCATTCTGTCTCCCTTGAACATTCGATCGATTAGGTTGTGTCGACGCTTGTTGCTTAGAGTACACATAAAGAAAACATGTATGATAAATTACAGGAAAATTTTTTGTTTGCTGATTTTTTCGGTAAATAAAAGTGTTTAGTTTAAGTACGCTGTCACGCGTAAACTCGAATAAAATTTTTTAGTCATTGAAACATATCTGATATTCTTTTTTACCTAAAAATATTGCTTATAGCTATTTAAAAGAGCAAATATTTTTAAATAAGCAGAACCAAAAAAAACTGTTCAACACTCGAAAAAGTTAAATACAATAAATAATGAAACAATTAAATTTAGAACGAGTCCAACTTTTATTTTTGCTTCGAAAATTATATTTTCTTAATAACTTATCAAATGAAATATGTTAGGAAAATGCACATACCATTTTTCGCAGTGCACAAAAAGAGAGTTAGCACTTCTTACAAATACAGACATACGATATGGAATTTTGTGTCTGTATATGTGAGAAGTGCTAACGCTCTCTTCGTGCACTGTCCAAAATGGTATGTTAATTTTTCTTTCATATTTCATTTGATAGGTTGAAAAGAAAAAAATAATTTCAGATGCAAAAATAAAAGTTGGACATATACAATATGTCATTTTTTCCTTAATTATTGTATATAAATTTTTCGGGTGTCCAACCTTATTTCGGTGTGTGTATTTAAAAATGTTTGAACTTTTAAATATGTTCTAAACAAAGAATATCAGGTATGCTTCTACCATTATAAAAAAGGTCATGGGAGTTTACGCATGAACAAAAACAGTCTTTTTTTGTACTTAACGATCGATTTTCTAAATGTGATAACTACAAAAAAATCTGGAAAATCGAAAATCTTAAAATACGAAAAAAAAATCACTCACTGAAATCGAATTTCTATTCGTTCGTCACTGATACACGGGGCAAAATCACCATTTTTGATATGTTTGAATCGAAAGAAAATATATTTGGAACACAAATTTTTAAATATTATATATTTCTGACCAAATAAATTTTATTTGAAAATCAATAAAGTGTATTTGGAACGCATATATTAATATATTACAACAAAATTTATTTGCAAACTACATTTCTCAAATAAAATATGTGTTTAAATAAAAATAAAATTATTGTTTAGGAATTTTTCCAAATATATTTTATTTAAAAAAATTTTCAAAACATTTACTGACTTTTTCGAAATTCAGTTTTAATTTTTCCTTGTTTTCGAATTATACCTCCCAGTTATGATACCATATTAACTTTCGTTTTAAATCAATCATTTAAATTTTCTGAGTATTCCAAGCCATCGTTAGTTGTCAATCCTCTAAGTAATTTATTTTAATCCAAGATTATACGATTTCAATTATTATTATTTTACGAACATTTAACATTTCCAAAAAAATTAACTTTGAATTACTGAAAAATTTAACACAATTTAGGTATTTTCCGAATACTTAAATGCAAATAAATATTTGTTTCGGAAATAATAGTCCCTAATAATAACACATTGGGATGTAAACAAAGATTTGTTTAGAACAACATCTTCGCAAGTATATAATTTTTGTATATACCAAATACTATATGTTTAGAGTGTACCCTAAATATATATATGTTTCAAGCCGAATATGTTTGGGACAATATACTACAGAAGCGATTTTTTTTCAGCGTGTAGACTACTCGCTAATGGGCGAACCTTCTTAATAACTTTATTTTCTTTGCTTGTTAGGAAGTCATGTGAAGAGATTTATGCGAACACTAAAAAAATGGATGATAAAAATGCGAGTAATGGGTATTTTAACGTAAGTATTATATATGAACGATTGAAATATTTCTCTTAGATTTCAGCGCTTTCCTATCGTGATATGATGAAATTATTTGTATTCTTTTTAATCATTCTATTTGATCTCTCTTCAGAACAATTTTAATTATTTTAATTTTAGATCCGCAATATTTGAAAAATATATGAAAAATGTTGTGCTGAATGCCATTTATAAATTACAGCAAATAATTTATAAATTCAAATATCCCCCTACACGGGGGAAGAAAATATATTTGGAAACAAAATTTGTAAGTATTTGTGAACAAAAACATTTTATTTGAAAGTCAAGAAACTTAAGCTACATTTACACGATTGAAGGCATTTTGAAGTCTTATCAAAATATTGAAAATTTATTTTGATGTGCTATTTACACGTTTCAAAATGTTGATCAAAATATTTTTTCAATATCTTTCAAAATATTTTGATGAATTTTGATCAAAATTTTTTGAAGCTAATTTACACTATCGATAGTTGTTATATTGACAACATTGACTTTGATCAACTGTTTTGCTTTTTTTGTGAAATAATTTAATAGTTATCAGTATATAAACATCAACAGACGCATATGAATATTTTATAAATAAATAAATTAATTTATTAGTAATAAGTATGGACGACGACGCAATTATCATAGCATCTACATTTTTAATATTGGAAGAAGTAGCTGATGATAATGCAAAAAAAAGAAGAAAACAAAAGACGCATTGGGTGCGACCTTTTCTTTTGGAAGGCAATGGTGTGTATGTGTCTTTTAGGGAGCAATTGAAAAGGAATGATCCTGACCTGTACAAAAACTTTGTGCGAATGTCACCAGATGATTTTGATTTTTTGCTAAATCTCGTCACCCCATTAATAGAAAAGGCCAATACTAATATGCGGGAATCTAAATGCCCCGGAGAACGCTTGGCAATTACTTTGAGATTTTTAGCGACTGGGGACAGTTATGCAAGTCTGATGTTCTTGTTTAAAAGATCAAGATCATCGATATGCAATATTGTGCCTGGAGTCTGCAATGCGTTATATAAAGTATTAAAAGATGAATTTTTAAAGGTAATTATTATTTTAATTGATTATCAAAAAACAAATCAAAAACAATATCTATTGATACAGATGCCAGCAACAGAGGAGGAATGGGAGAGTATTTCCCAAAGTATAAATGAAAAGTGGAATTTTCCTAATTTAATCGGTGCATTAGATGGAAAACACATTGATATTATAGCACCAGCACACTGTGGAAGTGCATATTTCAATTATAAAAAGAACAACAGCATTGTTTTGATGGCGGTTGTGGACGCGAACTACAATTTTGTTTACATCGACATTGGTGCAAAGGGCAGAGAGTCCGATGGCGGAGTATTCAGCAGATGTTCGCTATCGAACGGGTTATATAATAACATGTTGAATTTGCCGCAACCGAAACCATTGCCCGGTAGACAAAAACCTATTCCATACACGCTGAAAAAAAATCGCTTCTGTAGTATATTGTCCCAAACATATTCGGCTTGAAACATATATATGTTTAGGGTAGACTCTGAGCAAGTAATATTTGGTACACACAAAAATTGTGTATTTGGAAGATGTTGTTCTAAACAAATATTTGTTTACATCCCAATGTGACTGCTAATTGTGAAACAAATATTTATTTGCATTTAAGTATTCATAAAATACATAAATTGTGTAAAATTTTTCAGTAATTCAAAGTAAAATTTTTAGAAATTTTTAATGTTCGTAAAAAAAATAATAATTAAAATCATATAATCTTGGATCAATATAAAGTACTTAGAGGATTGACAACTAATGATGGTTTGGAATACTCAGAAATTTGAAATGATTGATTTAAAACAGAAGGTAATGCTGCATATGGTATCATAACTGGGAGGTACAATTCGAAACCCAAGAAAAATTGAAACTGAAATTTGAAAAACTCAGCAAAAGTTTGGGAAATCTTTTTTAAATAAAATATATTTGGAAAAATTCCTAAATAATAATTTTATTTGTATTAAAACACATATTTTATTTGAGAAATTTAGTTTGCAAATATAATTTGTTGTAATATATTAATATATGCGTTCCAAATATATTTTATTGATTTTCAAATAAAATTTATTTGCTAAGAAATATATAATATTTAAAAATTTGTGTTCCAAATATATTTTCTTTCGATTCAAACATATCAAAAAAGGCGATTTTGCCCCGTGTATGTAATTGTTGCAGATGATGCGTTTCCCTTAAATTCCAATGTTATGAAACCATATAGTTTTCGGAATCAAAACACGAAGGAAAGAATTTTCAACTACAGGTTGTCCAGATTTAGGCGTGTTTCGGAAAACGTGTTTGGATTAATATCAGCCCGATTTCGCGTTGTCAGAAAAAAAATGGAGCTATCCCCACCAAATGCTGTCAAAGTTGTTCTCGCAGTATGCGCATTACACAATTTTTTGAACAAACGCAAGTGCGGTACCTATGCACAAATAAGAGACTACGACCAAGTGAATGCAGATGGATATATAACGGATGGACGATGGCGTGAAGAAGTGTGGACTGAGAATATTTTGTCTTCGATTGAACCATTATGTAATCAAGGTCGTCAAAGCGAAACAACCAAGCTCATTCGACAAGAATTCACGGAATATTTTTTAAATGAAGGAGAAGTTCCATGGCAATACCAGCATATTTATTAAAAATTAATTAAAAACCCAATTAATCGAAATAAAAAGTTAAATTCATTTATTTGGCAACTTAAAATCACATTTTGTTTCTATATTTAAAAAGGACATTTTTTTCAAATATAAAATAATAAAATTTAAAACAAAGTTATTGGTTTTCCTGTGGTTCAAATGAGTCGATGACGTTATTAATTAGGCTTCTCAGTCTGAAAATATAAGTTCGTATTTAATATTATTTGAGTACTATGCATTTCAAACTCACCTGCGACCATCTGACTCTGAATATGCAGAAAGCTGCTGCCCAACATACTCTCCATAGGCCTTTTGCCAACTTATGTCTTCTTTACCTTGCGACACTTTCTGCGATAGGAATTGGCCAAGTTTTTCATAAACTTTTGAACGCTGACAGTCGATTGAATTACTTTCTTCCACTCTTCTACGCTTTGCAGGAGTGGAGCTTGTAAGAGAACATTGAGAATCCGAAATCTGCAACTGCTCTTCAAAGTCATCCCCATCCTCAAAAGCAGCATTAATTAATGTCTCGAAGTTAGACTCTGTACCTCCTGATCCACGATTTCTCACCGTATCTAAAAAGTGTAGAGCTGCAAAGTATTCATATTTGGATACATAAGTAGCGCCACCTTGTCCACTTTTGGAGGTATTTATTTTTTTGTGCTCCGCCTTCAATATATAATAAAACTTGTAAATGTGAACAAAACATCAAAAAAAAAATAACAATTTACATTATAGCGTGATCGCACAGCGTTAAATTGTGCTTTGCAGTCGGCTATACAATGATTTGTTGCAGCAGCAATTTCTGACCAGCACTTCTCCTTTTCGTTTCGGTTTCGGTACCCATCCACTTTAAAATTCCATACAGGCTCGCGCACTTCCACCATTTCGATGAAACGTATCATTTCATCTTCTGTCCACTTTTTCTGCTGCTTGCGATTGTTACGATTATCGTTTACGTTATCACTTTGAAAATATTGATAATTCGAATAATAATATATGTACATAGTTATTAGATATGTAATACTTACCAGCTCATATTAATTTATTATTTTATTCTAATTTTATTTAAGAATCTCGAAGAACTTCTAATTTAAGAATTTCTAATTGTTCTAATTTTTACGAATTTCTAATTCAAAAACACATGAAATGTTTTGAATCAAAATAATGAACATGCTGTCAAATTATTTGTAGTTATCAATATTGCCAGATACGATTTTGATGCTTGTTTACACGGCGTCAATAAAATCTTCAAAAGTTTTGTTCAATAAATTTTGATCAATAAATTTTGAAGAAATTTTGCTGTTTACACGGGTTTGAAGCCTTTTGAAGAGCAATATTGAAGAACATTTCAATCGTGTAAATGTAGCTTTAGTTTGGAACACATATACAAGGTGGCGCAAAAGTAATCCTCCTATCAGAAAATGCTATAAATTTTGCGATTGGCCCCTAATGTCAGTTCTGTTTTGACATTTGTGTAGTAAACACATGCGAAATACACGTTAATAAACAATGTTACGCTACACTGCTCCAGAACGCGGAATATTGCTGACTATTTATTTGACCAATAATCGGTCGGTGACTTCAGCTGTTAGCTGCTGACCCCAATCGCGTCTAACATAACATCGAAAGGTTACTTTTGCGCTACCTGTTATTAATAGATTACAACAAAATACATTTGCGAACTGACTTTCACAAATAAAATACATATGTATTTTCACACAAACAAAGTTATTGTTTAAAAAGTTTTCCAAATACACATATTTTATTTAAAAAATATTTTTAAAACTTTTGACTTTTTCGAATTTTTAGATATCGTGTTAAACTTTATAGTAAACCCTGCTGTTAGATTAGGCCAATTTGGTTCAATTTTTGCATCGTTTCCTTTATAAACGGTAATATATATTGCCTTATAATTTGGTCCACGGGATATTTTTGTTTTACTGAAATCAAAATAGTATGCCTTTTTTACTCCAAAATATTTTGGAAATAAGCTGCTTTCTTTTCACGAAGCATTGAATAAAAAAATAAATATAAAATATTGGCTTAAATATTAATTTTATATGAAAAATGTAATGTGGACCAAGTGGTCTCTTATTTAAATACATATTTATATACAGCTCATCGCAAGACTTCAAAGTTTCTGTATGGTGTAAAATTAACTACACTATTAACTACACGGAGGAAAATCGTAATTTTTGATATGTTTGAATTGAAAGAAAATATACTTGGAAACGATTTTTTTAAATATTTTTTATTTAACAAATAAATTTTATTTGAAAATCAAGAAATTTTATTTGGAACGCATATATTAATATATTAGAACATTATTTATTTGCAAACTGAATTTCACAAATAAAATAAATGTTTACACACAAACAAAGTTATTGTTTAAGAAGTTTTCAAAATATTTTTTATTTAAAAAGATTTTTTAAACGTTGCTGACTTTTTCAAATTAGAATAGTTAGTTTTTCCTAGATTATGTGATAAACTTCATAGCTAAAATTTTCTTAATTTATAAATATTCCAATTCATCACTTTTTGTCAATCCATCAATGCAATTTATATTTACGAAAGATTATTCGATTTAAGTTTTAATTTAATTTTACAAACATATACAATTTATAAAAAAAATTGCTCTTTGAACATCTGAAAAACAGAACACATGTCTTTAAGTTAAGGCATTGATACATTGCCAAAATAAATAATTACAAATTAATCTTTGTTTCGGAAATACTAGTTCCAAATAAAAAAATAATTGAATGGGAGCATATTTTTGTTTAGAACAATATCCTCCCAAACATATAATTTTTGTGTGTGTCAAATATTATATATTTGAATTGTACCGTAAACATATGTATATTTCAAGCCGAATATGTTTGGGACAATATACTACAGGAGCGATTTTTTTTCAGCGTGTAGTTTTTTTCAATGGGTAATGTAATGAAGCCACTTTTAAAACAAACTTTTTAAATAAAATTATTTAAATTAAATACTTCAGTGAATCATATGAAGTAACCTAGGAAATGTTCATGATGGATTGTTTTCCGCAATTAATAAATAATAATAAAAAATAAGATTAATATGCATTTACTTCCTAAGAATGACCTTAAATAAACAACTTCACGGTCTAGTATAATATTGTCGTGTTTTCTTTTTTAAAAAACGATGTTGCCCTGTCAGAGAGCAGCATTTTGAAAAAGTCGCCAAACCCTCTTGTTCTGTTGCATTGTTAATGGCGAGAATCGAATACAAAATTGCAAAAAGGCAACCTTTTAATTCAATACAAACAAGGTATACTCCAAAGTGTCGCCTAAATAAAACATCTTTATTAGAAAAATACTTTGACACGTAAGTACCGCTCCCCCATTGATTTAATACAGGGCTGAAAATGTAGCATTTTTGCACAGTGCGACACTTTTTACAAAAGAAAACGAAACCTTTCGCAAACAACATTTTTTCACAAACGAAAACAAAAAGGCGTTTTTAAGGCCAAAAGCAGAACAAATTTTACATTTTTTGACGCAAAAGAAAAGACCATTAATTTTTGTTTAAATTAATGTTTATTTAAAAAATTTAGATACAATTAAATTTTAAACGAAAAACCTTTTTTTAATTTTTGTTGCAGTTTATATTGTTAAGACGAAGTTGCATATTAATTTAGCTCTATAATTGTTTCTTTAGCTCACCTGGCAACTTCGCTCGATGATTCTTACCGGGCCGTACTCACTTGTCTGCTGGGCACTGTATTAGTTCGTCTGTCCGTCCACCACAAACCGCTAACCCTGAGTACGTCTCCACGCAATGATAACGGCCGCACCAACAAATGTGTCTTAAAACACACCAAAATCTGCCTCTGCACTGCACTTTGTAACCCTCGTTACTCCACTGAATTTGCCTCTAATCGCTGCCGACTGCCTTTAATCTGAGTCAACGTATTTTTCTATTCCGTATTTAGGAAATAAACTTCACCTATGTTTCACTATAGTCCACTTCTGGTGGCTACCTTTATTTGGCACTTGGTTCTTAGGCTAATATCGTTTAATACAAATTATTTGTTTGTTTGTTGGTTTGAAAAAATACACTTTGATTGCTGCTTCACGCCAGACGTGTGGTTAGGTTTAGTTTAGGGTGGCAGCCGTATTTTTTATACAAGCTCACATAGACCAGTTTAGGTCCCTAGTGTTACCACGGGCTGAAATTCCCCTCATCGAAACCAACCTGTTTGATATACAAATTTATCGATAGTACGAATATCGGTACTGGAAAGATCTGTTAGGCTGCCTAGAAAAGCCGACGCCAGTATGTCCAGTCGTCGTTTGCTCAGAGCGGGGCAGTCGCATAGCAAGTGCTCAATGCTCTCCACTTCTTCCTCATCTCCACAGTTTCTGCAGAAGTCATTAGAGTCATTACCCAATCTTTTGGCGTGTTCGCCGATCAAGCAGTGTCCCGTCAGAACTGATACTAACGTAGACAATCTTTGCCTCTCTAGTGCGAGGAGATTTTTTTTTGGTCTTCTCAGGTCATACCTTGGCCAGATTTGTCTAGCTACTCTGCAGATGCCGATTTCTGTCCATCTTTCGTTGGACTGCCTGATTGCCTCTTGCCTAAGCCAAAGCTTGCACGTGGATAGTGGCGCACCAATATATGCAAATTCTTCGAGAATTTGTAATGTCGTCCCTTTCCTAGCAAGTTCATCGGCTTTGCAGTTCCCCGGGATATCCCTATGCCTTTTTTCGACCTTTCTTTATAAGTGACCAAAAACCATAACATCCAGAACTCTCATCACCTCAGCTGAACAACACTTCATCTCTTTTCCGTTATTGAGTGAGGCTGCCAAACAAAACAATTGAGTGGTGGAAGCAGCGCAGCAAAGCAAAGCCAAACGTCTACACAAACACACACACATACTCGTACCCTTTGGGAATGGTTTTATCGAAGTAGGGTTTCCCTGCTCGTATCCCGCAATAGGGTTTGCCTACCTCGAACTGATGTGTTGTGTGGACAATAATAATCAATAGTACCTAAAATTGTAGTGCTTTAACCATATTTTAATAATAAACCATATGTAATAAAATAGTTTTCTCGGAGATTATCCTATTTCTTTCCAAGAATGTTCGTTTCCTCCTTTTTGGTAAACTTACACCAATTTCACACAGTATGGCAAGGTGTCTGCTTTTGAAATATTCTTCGTTACGAATAACACCCACAAACTTGAAAAAGTACCCATTTTTTCCAGCGACCGTCCTAGAACACCATTGAAGGCTTCAACCGCTGATGTCGTCCTAGTAATTTGGTTATGGACACTAAAATTCTGGCAGCCCACCTAGTCTGCAATGGAATAAAAATGTACCAGAGTTAGTTAATAAAATACATATGAATGGCAAACAAACATAACCTTCTAGTGACTTTCGAAATATTTTAGAAACGGCGTGAATACTCCTTGGCTATCCAGTAATGCAATTTTCGATCTAATTTCAATAAATGCGTCACTTATTAAATGTGATGGTAAAAAAGGCAGAGCCAGTACTTTATGATGCATTTTTTGAGAATCGTATGAACCGAGGTATTTCGTGTCGCTTTGTCATATTTCACCTTACGGCTTGACAAAAATGAAACCTTAAG
This sequence comes from Eudasyphora cyanicolor, assembly GCA_963930755.1. NCBI lineage: Eukaryota > Metazoa > Arthropoda > Insecta > Diptera > Muscidae > Eudasyphora > Eudasyphora cyanicolor. The sequence goes on from OZ005737.1 coordinate 61,080,519, forward strand.
CAGAAGAAAATTGTTGCATATAAAAGAACATTTTTAAAAATTGTGGATCACTGTGGAAAGACGACCATTGGAATACATAAGGTTCGCGCGAATTTTTTATTTTAATATTTAACTTACTTTTCAATTCTTGGGCAAAGTACATTTATCGCCTGGAATCAAATTAACTCTTGCCTTACATGTTTTCACTCGGCACTCATATTTAACAATATTGTTGTAAATTGATTTCTTTTGATAAATCATTTTTTGCTCTATAACATAAAGCAATTCACTGTTATGTCTCTTGCCGGCAATAATTTCGTAATTCATATCTCTTTCGATATTTACACCTTGAAGTCTTTTAACAAACTGATTTGATTTGCTCATGTGCTTATATTTCAAGCATAATGTGTTTGGGACAATATACTACAGAAGTGATTTTTTTCAGCGTGTAGAGTTGGTATTATTCCGATCGATATCGCGAGCAGCTTTCAAGGCAACTTTTTCTAAGAAATATTGTTCATAACATTTTCTTTGTTTTGACATTTATCACATTGGTCTTTCTGTGGTTTATGAATGAAATTCATTCTTAAAAATGTTGTTATACATTTCTTTGGAAACGAGGTTTACGTATTCTTGAACGTGCATATAACTTATACATTTTAGTTAAATTGTAATTAAACATTCCAAATGTATTCATTTTTATGGTTATTTCAAAAATATACACGTTGAAAAAAATAGCTTCTGCAGTATACTGTCTCAAACATATTCGGCTTGGAACATATATATGTTTAGGGTACATTCTTAACATATAATATCTGGTGCACACAAAAATTATATATTTGGGAAGATGTTGTTTTAAACAAATCTTTGTTTACATCCCAATATGCTTTTATTTGGGACTATTATTTCCGAAACAAATTTTTGTTTGCTTTTAAGTATTCAGAAAATACCTAAATTGTGTTAAATTTTTCAGTAATTCAAAATAAATTTTTTAGAAACTTTTAATATTTGTAAAAATAATAAATAAAAATAATTGAAATGGTATAAACTTAGATCAAAATAAATTACAGGATTGACAACTAATGATGGCTTGGAATAAAATTAGAAATTATTGAATTAAAACAAAAGTTAATGCTGCATATGGTATCATAACTGGGAGGTACAATTGGAAACAAAGGAAAAATTAAACAGATATTCGAAAAAGTTTTGAAAATCTTTTTTAAATAACATATATTAGGATAAATTCCTAAACAATAATTTTATTTGTATTTAAATACATATTTCATTTGAGAAATTTAGTTTGCAAATATATTTTGTTGTAATATATTAATATATGCGTTCCAAATATATTTTATTGATTTGCTTAGAAGTACATATTTATAATATTTAAAAATGTGTGTTCCGAATATATTTTCTTTCGATTCAAACATACCGAAAAAGGCTATTTTGCCGCGTGTTTACATTATAGTTTGTATATTAACAAAACCAAAAAATTAAACCTATGATGGACGATTTATCCACATTTTAGGGATAATTATATTTTAATAAACAACTAAATAATAATATATTAATAAATAAAAAACGATAATATATAATTTTTTATCAAAAGCATTGTTTACCTCTCGCTGGCGAACACCTTCTTTAACTCACCAGTACTGATATCTTCCTCTTCAGCGTAGGCTACCGACACTTCCTTCCCTGACCTGGCACAATCGCCGTTGGATGCAGCGTGACGTCACTGGCTGGCTCTTGGCTATTGTTTTACCTGTCGCACCACTACTCCCCGCACTAATGAAAACACTACAGTTGATGTGACGGTCGGCCGACCGACGTTTTCTCCATCTCACGCACTGACACAATCCAAACAAACGCCGTCGGTTATGATCAATCAATTATTATATACTGTAGCGTGATTACAACAGACGGACATGGATAAATCGTCTTAGGATTTTAAGACGATTAAGAATATATATGAATATACATTATGGGGACTCCGATCAATATTTAGAGGTTACAAACGAAGTGACACAATAAATATACCCCTCATCCTATGGTGGAGGGTATAAATGTATAATTTTAAATTAAATTTTTTTGATATTAAACATTTTTCGTCCAAATTTTTATAAGTTTTTGCAAATTGAACTTTATGTTTAAGATCCGCCAACCTTACCTTCGTTTTCCTCTTGCACATCTCCAACATCATCCATCATCTGAATTGTTCTTTATTGGGTTATAAACCACTCTTCTTTATCTTGAGTCGGAGATGGAAGATTTAGTTGCGGTTGTTGATCTTGCTCCTGCCCCTTACTCAGGGATAAACACAATTCGGCCACTTTTTGGGCAGCTTTCATCATCGCCTCCTCATTGCCTTCCTCAAGTTCTTCCTTCATTCTTCTGGGCAGCCTGTTGCTGCAGTAGCTCGCTTATTACTACTTCCAGTGTCTTTATGTTGTGTGCTGCATTGTGGGTTGTGTTGTCCGTTGCATTGTCGGTTGTGTTGTCCATTGTGGTGTCGTATATGATCATGCCTGTTGTGTCGTACATGATCATATCTTCTGTTATTTGGAGTGTATTGTCTGTAGGGTGTTGTGTGTATGTATTTGTGTTGTCGTCCTTTTTTGTGGCATTGTTTTGTGGAGGGTACATGTACGCAGCAGGCTTTACGTATGCAGAGTTTGGGAACCTCCAGAACATAGAACAAGAACATATCATGATTGCATTAGACTTGTTTTGTTTGTTTATATGAATCTACAATACATAGTAAATATTTATCCCTTTTGACCCCACTGTTCAAGTAAATTTAATCCCGGGCAAAATTTCACTTTTTAAGGCGGGCATCTCAAAATATTTCTTTTTTACCCCCCTTCTAAATGACCCCAGGAATACGAAAATGGGGTCAACATTTGAGGCTCGGTCGCATGGGTCACTCAGGGCCCAAACTATGGACCAGGTCCCCGACAAAGCATATATAATACTCAAACGAAAGGAAATGACGACGTTATTGGAAATGACGACGTTATTGGTTTCAAGTTATTCCTTCCAGTTAAAAATGGCGTGTGTATCATTAACTTCTGTTAAAAAGAACTCATATATATAGATTTGTGTGTACCAAGTATTATATATTTAGAGTGTGGCCTAACTTATATATGTTTAAAGCCGAATATGTTTGGGACAATATACTAAAGAAGCGATTATTCCAGTCTCAGGGTCCTTAAAGGTTAACGAGTAGTTTACAGAAGTTGTTCATTTCCCTTGGTATCCAGAGAAATGTAAGCCTTCCACTTATCACTAATGATAGTGGTTCCCGCACAATCCATTTTCAAATAGCAAAGGATTATGGTGGCTCCAGTTTCCCTCTCATATCCTCCAAAGACTCATTGACCTTTTTCCCGCTTTCCACGATGGTATTTTCTTTTACCGAATTTACTTTCATCAATCTCTACAGTTTTTTCCGGGCCACCATGGGAACGGAACTTACGATGGCATCATCGTAAGTTACCTCCCTGCAGAAACTTGCCCAATCGACGAGTGTGGGTGCCAATATATTTGCCTATTAACGCCTAACTGACGTTGTCAGGCCAAAGAATAATGAAATTATATATTTCCTCAAAAGACAAATTAGGCTTTAGTTTTAACGGAGTAATATCAACGCCATTTGTAGCGATCTCCATCAGCGTCGAGCGACATAGGTTTCTCATGGCCCAGAGGGCAATGCACTTCCCCCTTCTTCCTCCCCCTCTGCCTTCCATAAAATAATGTTGCGTGGAGCAATATGCGACGACATGTTGTCTCTTCAACGTTGATAACATGAGGGAATTTGCAATGGTATGTCTATAACAAAGAAAACTTTATTGTTAAAAAAAGTTGGACACAATTTTTTTTTAGTAATATTTAGGCATTAAACGGCATAAAATATGTACATTTAGAAAATAAGTTCACATGAAGGTTTTAGAAAAGAATTTCTTGTGAAAATTTTTGATATTGGTAGCAATAATTATTTATTGGGTGACAAAATAAAAGATGAACATTTGTTTTTCTGTTACAAACATTTTTAATGTGCTTGTAATTAATAAATGAAAGGAAAAAATCGGTGTTGTTTATAGTATGCGTTGATACTAGCGCCGCAGGGTAAATTTTAATTCTTATTTCTAATTAAATAAATATTGTAATACGTTGTAAAGAAAAGTGATTTGGAAGGTAATAGCAGCATGAAGATGTGTGGAAATGTAAATGCGTCGCAGGCGAAAATTTTCATATCTTTTTGTAAATGAAATACATTTCTTTGGAAGTCACTGGAGCTTTAGAGGAGTCGTTTTATAGATTCTGTGGGCCTGAGCCCACATTTTGCTGGGCCATATGGGACTAACGGATTATTTTTTTTATTTTTATTGCAGTATTGGGAGTCTGCTCGTTATTTTCGTTTGAGTATAATTTTGATTTTGGAGGTCCAAGTTCCGCAAAATATTGGACCCTACATGACATTACTTTTCGTTTGAGTATAATATTGGCTATGTCGGGGACAATTTTTTGAGTCCGATCCCCAATTTTGAACACTATCTTCGTACACACAGAAAAAGTAGTAATATAAAATTCCAACAACTTATGTTGGTTAAATCGTACCCAACGAGTTTGAGCTCTTGCTTCAAGAACGCGGAAGCTGGTTTTTTTTAAGACTAAAGTTGTTGTTTCGAGGACTTTTATCTTTGAAATAAATACTAAAGTATTTACAAATCAAAAGTATGAATTGTTGTTTCAAATATCTAATCGTTTAAACAACAACGAAATCGCATTTAAAATAAATACGACACTGTTAATACATGAGTTGCGTACTTGATATTTCTAGAGCGAAACGCTGTTACTTCAATACGGAGTTGTTGGATTCCAACCACGATATTTTTGAGTCAATTTGAACGGTACTTCAAGCAAGTCCTTTGCCAATGGAATTAAGACGTGAGTTCATGTTATTGAAAATAAGATATGGCTTTGTTAAAAAAATACAAAAAAAGTAGGTATTCATTAAAAGTAATTAAATAGTATTATTCAGGCCCGTGCGCAGGGGGGGAGGGGGTTTCAAACCCCCCAAAACGATTTGGAATTAAAAATTTTTACTACTGATTTTAGCGGTTAAAATGTTTTTCCGGTTCCAAAAAGTAAATCAAAGAACAAAAATGTAACCGTTGTTTACTTTAAAGTTTTATGTTTAAAATGTAGTAAATTGTAGCATATATGTAATGGCAGATATAATTTATTAAAAGTAAGTCAAGAGCTTTATCTCAAAAATTAGATCCTTTTAAATTAAAAAGTTATACGCCTAAGAAATCGCAAATGTTTTACACATTTGTGACTTAAACATTCAGAAAACTGTACACTTCAGAAAATTGCTGTAACAGATTTGTAGTAGATGATGACAAATATCGTTTACGGCAAAATAGAAAAATATATATGTGGATTCCATTACGAAGTTCATCCAGTGAATATATTTTATAAAAATTAAATAATAATAATAAAATTATTCAATAATATATAAATATATTTTTCAGACAAAAATAATCAGAAAATTTTTAACAGTTTAGATGATGGAATTGTTAATAATGAACAAGAGATTTTAGTTGAAAATAGCACAAAACTATTAAATCATTGAATAAAATTATCATATGTAAATTTATTATTCGTGCCAACTATTATTAAGAATTTTCCGTTTTGTAGTAAATATACAATTAGAGCAGCGTTAAAGACAGTAGGAATAAGTAGTACCATATTGTAGATTTCATTGTGTATGTCCAAGTGCATTGTACAGTTACACATTATAAACATACACAATACTAACGTTAAGTTCAATTTAAATAGGTGCGGTGAACGTGACATTCAATATTAAATCGCGGAGAAGTGATTGTGTCAATCCGTAAAAGTGCTACAGCAGGATGGATATTCGACAATATTTTAATAAAAGGCAAAGAATTGAGGTGGATGACGTAATATGAATTAACTAATAAGGATGATTAACTAATAAGCAGAATGTAAAAAACATATAATCATTTTTTATAATGTGTGAATAACGAAATACTTAAACGTCCGCAATGATTATTACTATCGCCCATGTGATGGCAATCGCATTTCGCCTAAAATTGGCGATTGTGATTTCAAGTCGCAAAATGCATGTTCTGAATTCTTTTTTAGCACAACAATTTGGATTTATTAAAATCAAATTATTGATTACAGTGATAAATAACTACATCCATGTGTGCATTTTATTAAAATTTAATTTCGAAGACCATTAAAATTGTAGGGGAAATTTTTGCGTTTTAAACTCACGCGATTGTCATCTCATGGGAGTATATCTACAATGAATTTTTCTGAATATTCTTCATGATTCAGGACCCACAGAGATGTAATTTGCCCGTCGAAACGAATGATGGCCATATGGAAAAGCCAACTACATTAAACTCTACAGTTTCCAGTAACCCAAACTCTACAGTTTCCAGTAAGTCTGTAAGGCCTACATCGTAGTACCTATTACGGTCTAATACAGACAAAATAAAAATAAATTCTCTTGACGGGGATGCCTTCGTGTTCCGATGGAGCGCGGTTCCCCAATCGTCCGACTGTCCGTCCGTTGGTCTTGGCCAAAGCCGACCACACCAAAAATGGCGAAAATCTCCCCCAAGTACTCACAACAGGTGGTGCGGTAAGGGGGAAACGTCATGTCCGACCGTCAAAACGGAAGCACAATGAGCATCGTGTAGCGCTCAGAGTTTTGACGAAGTTGGAGGCTGTTGAGGTTTCGGCTCTTACCGAAAAACAAAAAGAGTCACTTACCTGGGCTAAAGGCGTCATAGAAGCTTCTAAGGCCAATGAGTCGGCTGAAAGAGCCACAAATTCAGCTGTGTTAACGGCTAATAAAGTAAAACGAATCAGATCACCTGATGAACCCCTGCCTTCGAAAAAGGCAAGAGGCCCTAATGTCACCATCAACAGGACACTCACCAAGCCCTTCAATGAAGTGGCGAAGGAGAGTCTAGTGATGGCTGTTATAGACAGAAGTAGTGAGGATGGATCCATCCTCAAGGACAAATGGAGTCATGTACAATCAGCCATTATGGCTCATTACCTCGATGTCCGTAGAGAAATGCCGGGCAAACCACCAATCTGCAACGATGCAGGATGGCATCAGGGGAGAGTAAAGCTCTTATATTTCGGTGATGCCAGATCAGTAGACTTGTATAAGGCTGCTCTGAGTCGAGCGGGTGAGGTGTGGCCGGGTGCCCAGTTGGATGTTGTCGAAAAAACAACATCCCTAGTCACCCTAGAGCCATCACCTGGGTTACAGAAGAACCCTCCAACCCGGCTGACATCTTAGAAATAATAAAAGATTCCAATCCTGGTCTGCCGGCCCATAATTGGAGAATCAGCAAGGTGGGTGAGGCGGATGGTAAAAAGCGGCAGGTCAATCTTATCCTAAACGCTGAATCCACCTCCCATATACAAAGTGCGAGTGCAACCCTACAATATGGCTTCAAGACTATAGTCTTGAAGATATACAAGCAGGATATAGCTCCCACTGCAGAAGGTGACTCGTCCACCGTGGCACTTTCTGGAAGTGCGGAGGTACCCACACCTATTATTTCTGGTGACTCCAACTCTAACAGAAGATCTGTAACGTCCTTCTCTGAGGACAAAAGCTCTACTTCGGACACAGAGACACCTTTGAGAGAAATTACATCACTATGATTCCCGCCAGAGATGAATGGGTCGGCAGAATACCAGGTAATAGAAACCATCTCCACTTTTACACGGATGGTTCGAAGCTTGATGAAAAGGTTGGCTTCGGAGTACACTGTGAAGAACTTAGTCTGGATATAGCTCACAGACTACCAGATACCTGCAGTGTCTATCAAGCCGAAATAATGGCAATATGGGAAGTAGCCAAGTGGCTGAGTCGCAACATAGTAACCAACACTGGCGTTGTAATTTACTCGGACAGCCAGGCTGCCATCAATTCTCTGGAGGCAACATCCCTAAATTCACAAACAGCCCTCGACTGCCGCAGATCTCTTAACGAGATGGCTGAGCAGTTTAATATACACCTCATATGGGTGCCTGGGCATAGGGATATCCCGGGGAACTGCAAAGCCGATGAACTTGCTAGGAAAGGGACGACATTACAAATTCTCGAAGAATTTGCATATATTGGTGCGCCACTATCCACGTGCAAGCTTTGGCTTAGGCAAGAAGCAATCAGGCAGTCCAACGAAAGATGGACAGAAATCGGCACCTGCAGGGTAGCTAGACAAATCTGGCCAAGGTATGACCTGAGAAGGTCAAAATATCTCCTCGCACTAGAGAGGAAACATTGTCTACGTTAGTACAGGTTCTGACGGGACACTGCTTGATCGGCGAACACGCCAAAAGATTGGGTATTGACTCCAATGACTTCTGCCGAAGCTGTGGAGATGAGGAAGAAGTGGAGAGCATTGAGCACTTGCTTTGCGACTGTCCCGCTTTGAGTAAACGACGACTGGACATACTGGGGTCGGCCTTTTTAGGCAGCCTAACAGATCTTTCCAGTACTGATATTCGTACTATCGATAAATTTATATATCAAACAGGTTGGTTTCGATGAGGGGCATTTCAGCCCGTGGTAACACTAGGGACCTAAACTGGTCTATGTGAGCTTGTAAAAAAAATACGGCTGCCACCCTAACCTAAACCTAAACCAGTAACCCAAACGAAGTATCACCATATGATCTAGGTTTATTCATGAACAAGTCAGCTTCAGAGAGTATCGACTATATAGAAGGTCTTCATGAAAAAATCTGGATTCCTCCAGATAATTATAGTTTTCCAGTGACAGGGCAAAGAAGTTTAAACTTCCAACCTTCTTGGTTACATAAATATAAATGGTTGGCGTACTCCGCGAATCAAGTCGGTGATTTCTGTAAAACATGTGTATTATTTGCTCCTAGGAATACAGAGGTGCATAACCAAAAACTAGGAAACTTGGTATCAAAACCATTTAATAATTGGAAAAAAGCACTGGACGTATTTCGCCACCACTCATAACTCGAATACTATAGAAACAGTGTATTGAAAGCTAAAATGAGATCTAATGTAAAAAAGCAACCATCGATAAACAATTACAAATTCAGGAAAAGCAGGTCGTAAACGAAAATAGAAAGCATTTGGAAGCAATATTTCAAATAGTAGTCCTTTGTGGTCGACAAGGATTAGCACTAAGAGGTTGTTGTGATGCAGGCAGAATGGATTCAAATGAAACTATTCAAAATGATGGCAATTTTAGAGCCTTGCTGAGGTATCGATCGATAACGGATTCAAATTTGAATAGTCACTTGACAAATTCATAATAAGCAATCGTGTTCAAAATGAAATTATAAGTATTTGTCACATCCTGGTCTAATCAGAAATCTACAACATCTGCATTACAGTTATTGATGGCTATAAAAACGTTGGATTTTCAAGTTTCGGTCCACGTAGTTCATTAAGTTCACTGCTTGGCATTATCATTAAGTCGCGTTCTTCAAAGTGAAAATCAAGATTTAGCTGAATCCGTCCATCTGGCAGAAAATACGAAAAAGGAATTGATGGACATGCGCGAAAATTGTACTCACCATTTTGGAGCGATTTTTTCGTCTATTAAAATATTTTGTGAAGAACAGGACATTCAAATCAAGAAACCAATGATTGCGGCCCGACAAAGTCATTGTTGCAATGATGATGCAACAAATATTGAAGAATATTAAAAGATTTTGACCTATATTCCATATCTAGATTTACTCATTTCGAAGAAAATTGTAAACAATTATTTGAAAAATTATCATCAATTTGGCCTGATAGTTCTTTTGAAGTGTGGATTAGTGAAGTGAAGCTTTGGAGAAGAAGAATTGAAGCGGAGAATGTCAAAAATTCCCTGGAAGCTCTTGATATATGTAATATAGATGCATTTCCAAACGTTCACAAAATATTGACAGTGATAGTGGTGTTACCTGTGACAACAGCGACAAGGTTTTAGGTTAGGGTTGCAGCCGTATTTTTTATACAAGCTCACATAGACCAGTTTAGGTCCCTAGTGTTACCACGGGCTGAAAAGCCCCTCATCGAAACCAACCTGTTTGATATACAAATTTGTCGATAGTACGAATATCGGTACTGGAAAGATCTGTTAGGCTGCCTAAAAAGGCCGACCCCAGTATGTCCAGTACTCAGGGCGGGTCAGTCGCATAGCAAGTGCTCAATGCTCTCCACTTCTTCCTCATCTCCACAACTTCTACAGAAGTCATTAGAGTCAATACCCAATCTTTTGGCGTGTTCGCCGATCAAGCAGTGTCCCGTCAGAACTGATACTAACGTAGACAATCTTTGCCTCTCTAGTGCGAGGAGATATTTTGATCTTCTCAGGTCATACCTTGGCCAGATTTGTCTAGCTACCCTAAGCCAAAGCCTGCACGTGGATAGAGGCGCACCAATATATGCAAATTCTTCGAGAATTTGAAATGTCGTCCCTTTTCTAGCAAGTTCATCTTTGCAGTTCCCCGGGATATCCCTAAGCCCAGGCACCCATATGAGGTGTATATTAAACTGCTCAGCCATCTCGTTAAGAGATCTGCGGTAGTCGAGGGTTGCTTGTGAATTTAAGGATGTTGCCTCCAGAAAATTTATGGCAGCCTGCCTGTCCGAGTAAATTACAACGCCAGTGTTTGTTACTATGTTGCGACTCAGCCACTTGGCTACTTCCCATATTGCCATTATTTCGGCTTGATAGACACTGCAGGTATCTGGTAGTCTGTGAGCTATATCCAATCTAAGCTCTGCAAAGTGTACTCCGAAGCCAACCTTTTCATCAAGCTTCGAACCATCCGTGTAAAAGTGGAGATGGTTTCTATTACCTGGTATTCTTCCAACCCATTCATCTCTGGCGGGAATCATAATGATGTAATTTCTCTCGAAGGTGTACACCGTTGGTATATAGTCCACTCGGTCGGTTATCATAGCACTACACTTTGATATCCTCATGTGACCGTAGTTTTTGTACCTCCACATTGATAGGCAGTTTAATCTTATTGCAGCTTTGGTTGCAACTTCTCTCGCCACAATATTAATCGGCAGTATATGGAGTAAATTACAACGCCAGTGTTGGTTACTATGTTGCGACTCAGACACTTGGCTACTTCCCATATTGCCATTATTTCGGCTTGATAGACACTGCAGGTATCTGGTAGTCTGTGAGCTATATCCAATCTAAGCTCTGCACAGTGTACTCCGAAGCCAACCTTTTCATCAAGCTTCGAACCATCCGTGTAAAAGTGGAGATGGTTTCTATTACCTGGTATTCTTCCAACCCATTCATCTCTGGCGGGAATCATAATGATGTAATTTCTCTCGAAGGTGTACACCGTTGGTATATAGTTCACTCGTCGTAGTCGGTTATCATAGCACTACACTTTGATATCCTCATGTGACCGTAGTTTTTGTACCTCCACATTGATAGGAAGTTTAATCTTATTGCCGCATTGGTTGCAACTTCTCTCGCCACAATATTAATCGGCGGTATATGGAGTAGGGCTTGTAGAGACTCGGTCGCTGTAGTCCTTAAGGCTCCGCTTATGCTCAGGCAGGCTGTTCTCTGAACCTTTGTTAGTAGGTTGGTGACGGTTAGTTTGTCAGTTGCCGTCCACCATACCACAATGCCGTATAGCAGTATAGGACGAACTACTGCTATATATATCCAGTGGACGATTTTAGAAGAGAGGCCCCACCGCGACCCTACAGCCTTTTTGCTGGAATATAAGACGACGTTGGCCTTCCTTACACGTTCCAATACGTTAAGTCTAAATAACAGTTTCCTATCTAGAATTATTCCTAAAAATTTTGTACTATCAGAAAAGACTAGATCTGTTCCATTTATCCGAGGTGGAGGGTCCACATGTGGGACTTTATTCATCCTAGTAAAGAGAACCAATTCTGTCTTGTTTGGGTTTACGCCCAAACCGCTTCTTCTGGCCCATCTAGCCAATTTGTTCAGAGCCACCTGTAGAATGTCTCGGAGGACGTTTTCGAATTTGCCACTCACTGCGATTGCAACGTCGTCCACATATGCCACGACCTTGCAGCCTCAACGTTCTAGATCTAGCAGGATTTCATTCTCCGCTAGGTTCTGTAAGGACGAAAGTCCTCCGTCGTTTTCGCCCCCACAATGAATTTGTTGTTATTTTATTAGTTTATATTTTTTTTAATAAGTTGAATTTATTACGTTATTTTTTTTTCCTCTCATAAGTGGAATTGTTGTATTTTTTGAATAATAATAGTTTATTTCCTTTAAAAAAATTTAAAAGCCCCGATTTATTATTTTATTTATTAATATTTATTTATTTATTAATATGTACATCATGTACAAAACACATTGCGAAAAGTACAGTTCCGTCAAAACGCCGAACCACGTGGACGCTCAAAGTGGTAAACAAAGTACCGTTGCACACAAGTACAGTCTATACAAAACATCACACCACGAGGATACCATGAGTAGTAAACAAGGTCCCGTTAGGATGCGGCGTCACCCCAGCAGACGTGTAGACCGCGGCGACGCGACAGAGGATATAACAGGGAGCACATGCAGAAACTCGGGCAGTTGGTTAGTAGCAGGCAACAAGTAAGTATCGGGCCCCAGGATTACGAAACTTACAACGGACACAGCGGATAACAAATCGTGCGCGAGTGGATCAATCAAATCTCCAATAGTGAACAACAATACGTGCGCGAATAAAATTGGCAGGTCGCCGTGATCTCCAACAGTGAACAACAGTACCTGCGCGAATAAAACTTGGGAGGTCGCCGTGATCACCAATATCCAGAGCAAACCGTGAGTGAATAATATTGGATGGTCGGCGCGATCACCAATATCCAGAGCAAACCGTGTTTGTATAAACTTGGGAGGTCGACGTGATCACCCATATCCGGAGCAAACCGTGAGTGAATAATATTGGATGGTCAGCGTGATCACCAATATCCAGAGCAACCGTGTGTGTATAAACTTAAGAGGTCGACCTGATCACCCAGATCCGGAGCAAACCGTGAGTGAGTAATATTGGACGGTCGGCGTGATCACCAATATCCCGAGCAAACCGTGAGTGAGTAATATTGGATGGTCGGCGTGATCACCAATATCCAGAGCAAATCGTGAGTGATTAATATTGGACGGTCGACGTGATAACCAATATCCAGAGCAAACCGTGTGTGTATAAACTTGGGAGGTCGACGTGATCACCCATATTCAGATTAAACCGTGAGCCTAGTAATGTTGGATGGTCGGCGTGATCACCCATATTCAGAACAAAATCGCGTGTGAATAAAATTGGAAGGTCGTCGTGATCACCAATACACAAGACAAACCGTGGGTGAGTACAATTGGAAGGTCGTCGTGATCACCACTATCCGGAACAACCTGTGTATATAAATATAATTGGAAGGTCGTCGTGATCACCAATATTCAGAATAAACCGCGTGCGAGTGAAAATTGGACGGTCGGCGTGATCTCCAATAGTAAAAGAGTGAATCAAGCGCGAGTGAAACCGGATAATACTCGAGGTTCCCGTAGCTAGATATTTTGTAGTCGCGAGACTTGGAGTGTCGGTGGACATCCAAGTCACCTCATAGGATAACCTACCACGAGCGCGGATACCCGATACGCCAGCTTCACCATCAACCGAGAACCAGCAGTAACCACAGAGACCCAGCGGACCCCGCATAAGACCCCTTTTGAACCATAGAACGAGGAATAGCATAAGCAGTAAATTAAGTAACATAAGCTTTAGGATATAATATTTCAATAAATATACCGGATCTGGAATTATTTGTACCGAAAATCTTCCGTCTTATTACTCTCTGTCGCTGTAAATATAAATTTCTGTGACGAACCCACCCCAGCGAGCATATCCCAGCAACCGGAGGAAACTCGTCGTTACAGTGGCGCCCGAGCAGGGACATTGAGAGTGAAGAAATATTATTACGGCACAAATATTCCAGGTCATTGAACGGTAAAGGACGTCGAAAACGAGCGATTACATTCTATCACACATTACAAGATGTCTACTACTGGCTTAAGAGTTACATGGGCGTACAGCCTAAGGAAAGAAGAGCTGACCCGATATCTGGCGGAGTTCGACTGTGAAGTAGATGGAACCGTCGAGGAGCAACGGAAGCGTTTCGCAATGTCCCTGAATGGCCACCATGAGGAGGAGCGTGTGCTACTCCAATTACAAGCCATTCATGAGCGAGCTAGCGGCGAAAAGAATCCCGCGACCCCGCTGGTGGGCTGGGTTTAAGCAGGATTTTCTCAAATTCTTCTTGCCAGCACGATATTTCGAGAATTTGGACGACGAAATTCGCAAGCGGAAACAGAGAACCCGTGAAACTTTCAAAAATTATACACTCCACATGCAGAATCTAATGAGACACGGTGAATACACAGAGGAACAGAAGCTGGAGAGAATCTTCCGGAACGCTTTACCGGAGTACCAATGGTATATCCGCAGACGCGATTTCCTGAGCCTTGCGGACCTAATCGAAATGGCAGAGGACATGGAAGGAAGTAGTCTTGATTTGAAAGACGGTTACTGGCAAATTCTTCTAGAGGATGCGAGTAAGAAGTACACTGCATTTACCGTCGCCGGACGAGGCCTGTACCAATGGCGGGTGATGCCATTTGGACTACATTCTGCACCAGCGACCTTTCAGAGAGCCCTCGATAGCGTCATTGGACCCGAGCTAGAGCCCTTCGCATTCGCTTACTTAGACGACATTATAGTCACAGGAAGAACTCTGGATGAACACTTAGCGCACCTCAAAGAAGTCTTCCGAAGACTACGGGCAGCTAATCTAAAAATTAACCCCGAGAAATGCGAATTCTTCAAACGTGAGACCAAGTACTTGGGACATGTTGTTAGCGCGGAAGGAATTCATACCGACCCGGAGAAAATTGCAGCAATCCAGGAAATGTCAGCCCCGAGCAACGTGAAGGAACTACGCCGATTTCTTGGAGTTGTATCCTGGTACCGCCGATTTGTTCCCGAGTTCGCCACGCTGGCGCATCCCCTTACCTCGCAACTGAAGAAAGGAAAACATTGGAAGTGGACAGAAAATCAGCAAACCGTTTTTGAAATACTAAAGATGAGACTACGCATGCTCCAGTTTTGGCCTGCCCTGACTTCACCAAAACATTCATACTTCAGACCGATGCCAGCGACCATGGATTGGGAGCGGTTCTAACTCAGGAGCTAGAGGACGGAGAAGGAGTCATTGCGTACGCAAGCCGGACTTTAAACGCGGCCGAGAAAAATTATTCTGTAGTACTTGCAAGACGTTGGAATTCATCATCAGTTTACGCGCCATACACTCCACAGGAGAATCCGACCGAACGAGCCAATCGAACGGTTAAGACGATGATAGCGCAGATCGCTCAAAACCAACACAACAAGTGAGATGATCATTTACCAGAGATAACGCTGGCTATGAACACTAGCACATCCGAGTCCACAGGATATAGCCCAGCTTTCCTGATACAAGGTCGAGATCCCCGATTACCTTCGGCCCTATATGATGAGCTCGTAACCGGAACCGGCGCTGTCACCCATACACCGGAAGGAAAAGCAAAGGAACTACAGGATATTTTCAGAATCGTTCGCAACCAGCTGAGTAAAGCTGCGGTTGACCAGAGACGACACTATAATCTCCGTCGCCGACCCTGGAAGCCTAAGATCGGTGACTTAGTTCTCGTCCGTCAACACTCGTTGTCTAAAGCAATAGATAATTTCGCCGCGAAATTAGCTCCAAAATACGACGGACCCTACGAGGTACTGAATTTCCCGTCTCCGGTAATCGTACGCGTTCGTCGTCGCGGAACCAACGAAATTCGTAACGCGCACCTCAGCCAAATCAAACCGTTTATTGACTCCGACACATCGCAATCTGACCCGACCCATCTGAAGAACTAATTACTTTCTCTTATCTTTCCCAGATCAATACGAACACCATGGAGAAGCAAATCGGCATCCGCACGAAAGCCTATTCGAAAGAGCAGTGACAGCTTTTGGAGACCTTCAATCCCCGGGTCCGGCTAACGAGCCTGTCGTTGCCCTACGAGCGCAGATCCCCCCAAGGAAGACTCCAAAAATCCATCTTCCGACATGCTTTGTGCGCTGGAGCTTCTGGCAATGCCACCTGTGCGACAGCGGTACTGCACCTCTCCCATATCGGAGTACGAAGAGGAGGTGATTGAAATTAGTTCCGAGGATTAGGTGATCACGCTTTCCAGTGACAGCGAGATCATGTGTACGCCGCCACGGACCATCCGCGCACGGTCGTACCCAAACACGCCCTCACCGACTGTATCGCCGTGGAGCCGGCCAGCAACGTCACCACCCGGAGCAAACACGCAGACCACAGCCGTGTCCCCGTCGAACGCAACACTTTCTCTGTCACCGATTTCCTCTACCTCATTCCCGTCTTCCCCATCCTCGTCTTCCTCATCCTCGTCATCATCATCCCCGTCGTCATCGTCTCTAGTGTCGATTCACACCCGCGGTATGAAGAACCGGTGCTACCGACCCATATATACCTCCTCCGATGAGGAAGACGACACGGCCGAACGGGTTAACCGTACGCTTAGTAACGAACGGGAGGAAACTTCGGCCAGTTTGACCCTTGTTCGACTGTCGGGAGGAGCTTTCGGATGAGGTCCAAAGTCAGTTGGTGTCCCTGGTGCTAAGGGAGAAGAATGCACATCTTCGAGGATGTGCTTTCATCAACAAGAGGCGTTACAGAATTAGTATTAGCCAGCCAAGGAAAGGCGAGCGTCATATCCCTGGGAGGAGGAGGGGTAGTGTAAGTACGAAAGTACTCCGTCGTTTTCGCCCCCACAATGAATTTGTTGTTATTTTATTAGTTAATAGTTTTTTTTTAATAAGTTGAATTTATTACGTTATTTTTTTCCCTCATAAGTGGAATTGTTGTATTTTTTTTAATAATAATAGTTTAATTCCTTTAAAAAATTTAAAAGCCCCGATTTATTATTTTATTTATTAATATTTATTTATTTATTAATACCTATGTACATCATGTACAAAACACATTGTGAAAAGTACAGTTCCGTCAAAACGCCGAACCACGTAGACGCTCAAAGTGGTAAACAAAGTACCGTTGCACACAAGTACATTGAATGAATAACATTGGATGGTTGGCGTGATCACCAATATCCAGAGCAAACCGTGAGTGAATAATATTGGATGGTCGGCGTGATCACCAATATACAGAGCAAACCGTGTGTGTATGAACTTGGGAGGTCGACGTGATCACCCAAATCCGGAGCAAACCGTGAGTGAATAATTTGGATGGTCGGCGTGATCACCAATATCCAGAGCAACCGTGTGTGTATAAACTTAAGAGGTCGACGTGATCACCCAGATCCGGAGCAAACCGTGAGTGAGTAATATTGGACGGTCGGCGTGATCACCAATATCCCGAGCAAACCGTGAGTGAGTAATATTGGATGGTCGGCGTGATCACCAATATCCAGAGCAAACCGTGTGTGTATAAACTTGGGAGGTCGACGTGATCACCTATATTCAGAGTAAACCGTGAGCCTAGTAATGTTGGATGGTCGGCGTGATCACCCATATTCAGAACAAAATCGCGAGTGAATAAAATTGGAAGGTCGTCGTGATCACCAATACACAAGACAAACCGTGGGTGAGTACAATTGGAAGGTCGTCGTGATCACCAATATCCGGAACAACCTCTGTATATAAATATAATTGGAAGGTCGTCGTGATCACCAATATTCAGAATAACCCACGTGCGAGTGAAAATTGGACGGTCGGCGTGATCTCCAATAGTAAAAGAGTGAATCAAACGCGAGTGAAACCGGAGAATACTCGAGGTTCCCGTAGCTAGATATTTTGTAGTCGCGAGACTTGGAGCGTTGGAGGACATCCAAGTCACCCCATAGGATAACCTACCACGAGCGCGGATATCCGATACGCCAGCTTCACCATCAACCGAGAACCAGCAGTAACCACAGAGACCCAGAGGACCCCGCATAACACCCCTTTTGAACCATAAAACGAGGAATAGCATAAGCAGTAAATTAAGTAACATAAGCTTTAGGATATAATATTTCAATAAATATACCGGATCTGGAATTATTTGTACCGAAAATCTACCGTCTTATTACGCTCTGTCGCTGTAAATATAAATTTCTGTGACGAACCCACCCCCGCGAGCATATCCCAGCAACCGGAGGAAACTCGTCGTTACAGTTCCAAATTAGTGGAGACAGTACTTCTCCTTGTGGGGTCCCTCTGTTTACAAACCATGTTAGCGTTGTGGACCCAAGACATGCTGTTATGCGTCTTCTGTTGAGCAGACTTTGAATTAGTCTAATCAAACTAAAGTTAACTTTTAGATGTGACAGTGCCGCAATTACTGCATCTGAGTGAATGTTGTTAAAAGCCCCTTCTATATCAGGAAATGCCACCATGGTGAATTCCTTGAAATGCAGGGACGATTCGATAGTGCTCACAAGTTCGTGCAGGGCTGATTCTGTAGACTTCCTCTTATTGTAAGCATGTTGGACAGGAGTTTGGTATCCAGGTTTTCCCTAATGAAATAATCTAAAAGTCTTTCCAGACCTTTCAATAGGAAGGAGAATAGGCTAATTGGTCTGAAGTCTTTTGGCCTAGTGTGTGATATCTTCCCCGCTTTTGGTATGAATACCACTTTGGTATCCCTCCATCGATTCGGGATCTATGAAAGCCTGATACAACCTACATACATTTTCTCCAGCCAGGGGATAATGTATTTCAACATTTTCTGCATTTCTGCTGGAGTGATGCCGTCTGGTCCAGGTGACTTGAAGGGCTCAAAGCTATTAATAGCCCAGCTTATTCTGGATCTCTCAGTCAACAAGATAGCTACGCTCGCAGTCCACTCACACTCTTGTTGGTCCTGCTGATCCTCTGGTTCTGTTAGAGAGTTCCCCGGGAAATGTGTGTCGAGCAGTACATTGAGCGACTGCTCGCTGTTTTTGGTCCAATTATTTGCCTCATCCTGCAAGTAACCCACTGTACAGGGTGAAGCTGATAATATTTTCCTCAACCTTGCGGCGCCGGAGACCTTTTCCACTTCGCCACAGAAGGTATACCAAGAGCGTCTTTGCACCTTTCTAAGCTCCTTCTTATAGATCTTGAGTTGCTCTTTAGATTTAGCCTTGTTGAATAGCTTGTTGCAGGTCTTTTTCATAGCCGTTAGCTCAGAAGTCCTCCACTGGGGTTTAGTTTTAACCTTGTTTTTGGACAGGCTTCTTCAAGGGAACTATTGAATAATGTGGTGATATGCTCCACCAGATTATCCAGACCGGCTTTGTCATTCGGTTCGTAGAGAAGTTTGGAGTTGAGGACTTTCTTGAAATTCTTTTCATACAGGTGCCACTTTGTCTTTCTCACATTTCTGTGGACGGCAGGTTCAGGCGCTTTTTCAGCGAGTTTGAACTCAAGATAATGGTGATCTGAGAATGAGTGGTCGTCCAGTACATTCCACCCAATAATTTTATCTGACAGCCGGTCAGTAGCAAACGTTACGTCTAGTACTTCTTGTCTGTCTTTAATTGTAAAGGTCGGTTTATTACCTATGTTACAAATACTTAGGTTGGTAGTTAGAATAAAGTCAAGAAGCGAATCACCCCTATTGTTTATATCCGTACTACCCCAGATAGTATGATGAGCGTTCGTGTCTGCGCCAACAATCAGCTCGACCTCGTCAGACGTTGCTTCTTCTACTACTTCCCTGATTAGACCAGTCGGTACTACAGCTTCATAAGGCAAGTAACTGGAGACCACCCAATATATTACCGATTACCGATCTCCAGACTAGCAGATGTTTGGTCTTTACCACTTAAATTAGAAAGGTGAAAGATACTTAGATCTTTCCTGTCCAAAATGCAGGTTCTTGGAGTGCCTTCACAGTTGGCCACAAGCAGTTTAAATATGGGTGTCCTGATACCGCACACCCTTCCTCTCACTGCGTAGGGCTCCTGTATCAGGACGATGTCTACTGCACCTGTGGACAGGCGTAGCAATAGAGCCGCTGAGGCTGCTTTAGCGTATGGAGGTTAATCTGTAAAATTCTTACCATCATTGGTAATTGACAGATTAACCTCCACCCCGACAAGGGTGCTATTGAACTCTTCGTCCGTATCATCGAGAAGCGTGTCCCCACCAGATGCGTCAAAGAGTCCGGAGACTCCCCTCAGCCCCTCTGTGTCAGAAGTAGAGCTTTCGTCCTCAGAGTAGGACGTTACAGATCTTCTGTTAGAGTTGGAGTCACCCGAAGTAATGGGCGTGGATACCTCCGCACTTCCAGAAAGCTGTGTATCACGGTGGACGACTATAGTCTCGAAGCCATACTGTAGGGTTGCACTTGCACGTTGTATATGGGAGGTGGATTCAGCGTTAAGGATCAAATTGACCTGCCGCTTTTTACCATCCGCCTCACCCGCCTTGCTGATTCTCCAATTATAGGCGGGCAGACCAGGATTGGAATCTTTTATTATTTCTAATATGTCAGCCGGGTTGGAGGGCTCTTCTGTAACCCAGGTGATGGCTCTAGGGTGACTAGGGATGTTGTTTTTTCGACAACATCCAACTGGGTACCCGGCCACACCTCACCCGCTCGACTCAGAGCAGCCTTATACAGGTTTACTGATATGGCATCACCGAACTATAAGAGCTTTACTCTCCCCTGATGCCACCCTGCATCGTTGCAGATTGGTGGTGTGCCCGGAATTTCTCTACGGACATCGAGGTAATGAGCAATAATGGCTGATTGCACATGGCTCCATTTGTCCTTGAGGATGGATTCATCCTCACTACTTCTGTCTATAACAGCCATCACTAGACTCTCCTTCGCCACTTCATTGAAGGGCTTGGTGAGTGTCCTGTTGATGGTGACATTAGGGCCTCTTGCCTTTTTCGAAGGCAGGGGTTCATCAGGTGATCTGATTCTTTTGACTTTATTAGCCGTTAAACACAGCTGAATTTGTGGCTCTTTCAGCCGGCTGATTGGCCTTAGAAGCATATATGACGCTTTTAGCCCGGGTAAGTGACTCTTTTTGTTTTTCGGTAAGAGCCGAAAACTCAACAGTCTCCAACTTCGTCAAAAATCTGAGCGCCGGTGCTCATTGTGCTTTCGTTTTGACGGTCGGAGATGACGTTTTCCCCTCACCGTACCACCTGCTGTGAGTACTGGGGGGAAATTTTCACCATGTTTGGTGTGGTCGGCTTTGGCCAAGACCAACGGACGGACAGTAGGACGATTGGGGAACCCCGCTCCATCGGAACGCGAAGGCATCCTCGTCAATGAATTTTTTTGTCTGTATTAGCCCGTGATAGATACTACGATGTAGGCCTTCCAGACTTTGTACAGATTTTTGTTTTGTTTTTGCGATTGCGTAATAGGTACTGCGTAATAGATTTTAACTATCCGCTCTGTGCTAAACAAAACAACGAAGCGACAAACGAACGCTCTATTTCAACATTGCGTCGGCCGAAAAATTACTTTCGGCCAACCATTACTGAAAATCGTTTAAATGGATTGGCTTCGTTGAAAATTCATCGAGACATTCCAGTGGATGTTAACGCAGTATTAGAGGATTTTTTATTTCGCCTCGTCGTGTCAATTTATTAAAACATAAATACAATATATGATTTAAATTAATACAATTCTTAATGAAAATATTACCTAAGTATTTTTAAATGTTAATCACTATAAATATATGTACATGCATTAAAAATGCCAACCATCGATTTTAAATAAAAAAAACGTTGGGTATCATATGTGAAACAACACCCCCCCCCCCACTAAAACAAAATACTGCGCACGGCCTTGGTTTAACGTAAAAGTGAAATATGTAACACTTGTAGCCCTTAGAATTTCTTTTGGTCAAAACAAACTCAATGTAAATGAAGTTATTAAACTATTAAATGGCACGAACATTTCCTCATTATATAAATACCCTGAAACATGTATTAAATAAAGGTGTTGGGTACTCAATGAATATAATTTTTAAATAATGTACAGTTGCTATTTAAGTGAACAAACAATTTTAAACAGAAATCTGGGGCCAAATCTCGGCATTCGATATCGAGTACATTACGATCGAGATGTGTTTTTTATTATCCTTAAAAGAGTGTAACTCCTGTCGAATTCGTGTAGACTGTTTAAATACATTCTTATATAGCTTATCTGGAAAGATTTTAATTAATTCCAATGTTCAATTTTTCTTATTAAAAAATAAATGGTTTTTTGATCGAAAAGTTCTCGATATCGAATGCCGTGATATGGGCCCTGGCTTGAAGCAATTATGCTAAGTCAAATACAGATTTATTATAAAATGTATACAATTATTGATCATTGTTAAAATACAAATATATTAATAAATAATAATAGTAAAGGGTAGCATACCAGCTACAAAAAAATTCACTGTAAAATCACAAGTTTCGGCTGAATTTTCATTAGCTGTTAATAAATAATTTATTTAGATATGTATATACTTACATGCTTCAGAGGGCCTTAACCTCCTTTGTTGGTGTTTGACGTAGACAGATACAAATAGTTTTGTATTCACACAATTATTATAGATTTGTTTTCGATCATTTTTGTTTTTTAAAAAGACACATTTTTATTCTTAGCTTTTTGTTTCTGTTTTACAAGTTTTAGTCTTTTTACACAGATTTTTATACTTTTTTTTGGGGGGAGGGGGCATGGAAATTTGTGTTTTTCTTTTCTTTTTTTGTAATAAATTTTGGAAATTTTTTATTTTTATTAAAAATAAAAAAATATAACGTGAATATTTCAACATTCAAAAACTCTACATTGGCATACTATTCTTATCAAATAAACTTTATATTTTATTTTTTTAATTATGTGGTTTGTTTTTGTTTAAGATTAATGTTACTTTTGTGTGTTTGCGTTTTTTTGTTTGTTTTTTCTGATTTTTTAAAAAGTTTTTTTTTTAGAAAAAATCTTTATCATTATTATGTTCATCATCATTATCATCGGTATCATCAAGACAATATGGTGACGACTGGTACTGCTGTCAGTCGGAGTCATTGATAGTTTTTTTCCTTTTCTTAGCCTGTGAAATTTTCTGCTTGGACCAGTCCTCCTTGAAACAGAATAAAAGGGTTAATCAAAAGCAGTCGAGTGTGTCAAATAAGGATAGGCGATAACGGATTAGTATGAAAAAAAAAACAAAATCCAAGTGTGGTAAGTGCGACTACATTTTTATGTTGTGTATTCGTGAATTAACGTGGATTTTTTTTTTCATAAAAAAGTCAATACAGGCTATTAGAACTGATTTCAAAGTGAAAAACACATAAGGAGTTTTCACAATCAAGTGAAAATGGTCCAGTAAAAGTGTAAATGTATAGTCGGGTAAAAAGCTGACACTATAGTGTTTTGTTATTGTTACTGTAAAAATTTCCTACACCATTTTGCATTTATATTCTAAACCAATTCAATTTGTTTGTAAAACCCCCTATAGAGGAAGAAGAAGTATTTCGTTTTATAGTTTTGAGGTTAGAGATTTTTGAAAATTGAAATTGAAAATTCTATTGCATACCGAGTACTTATATAGGCAAAATAAGAAATTGGCATAAAAGTGCAGGGCCTTATTCAATATAATTTATAGTAGGTTTGAGGAACGTTTTAACATTCAAAATCAGTCCTAAAAACCCCATTTAAGCTTTTATGAAATATTTTTATATATAAATATTTCTATATTACTATAAATATTATTTTCTTAATTTAAAATACACAAAAATAGTTGCACCTTCACAAAGCTAGTACATAATATAATGAAAAAACAGATAAGTGGAGGACACTGGCGAGGAGTCTTAGAGGAGTTATTTGAGCAAGCAAGTGAAAAATTGTGTTAAGGTTATTTGCAGTTGTAGTTATACAATTAGTTGTAAAGTAATGTTTAATTATGGATATGGTAAGCTCGAAAAAGGCTGTTTTTGTTTAAGGATAAATAATGCAGAAGATTTCTTCAGTATGTTCTAAACCACGCTTTCCCAACAGGGAAGCCACGAAACTTTAGGGGGTGAACTTATCTAACGTAGCTAACTTCTAGTGAAAATATGTATCAAATTTATTACAAAACATTTTTTGTTGTTGTTACATTCAGAAGATTTTTTTTTGTCCATGTTGGTTGCCCGTTATTATTTCGGTCTGTAATCGTTATGATTTAAACTGAGATACTCTCTCGGCTAAAGACCAACTGGCTTCTATACAGTGATAGAAAGCAAGTATTTTACATGGCAAAATATACTGCAAGTATTTCATTGCGTGCCCACAGACTATATCATGATTTATGGGGCGTGACCCCCGCCATCAGTAGTCTACATGGCCGGCTTTTCAAAAAAGCCTTTGATTGATGATTCGATAACCAAACTCTCAAAGCCTATCACGGTTTTTTTTGATAAACCGATTCTAACGATATTTGTGGCATTTTAAAGGCAAGGAAATCAATAATAATTAGGAAATAATTCAAAATATACTTAGATTTTGAAAAATAATAAAAAATTATCTAAAAATATTCATAGATCTCTTACGAATCCAATATAGTCGTTATGTTTCTGGTTCTTAATACACTATGCAAGATTGAGGGACATAATTCCCAAAAAAAAAACGAAAAAAATATGGTTTATTTTTTTTTAAATTTTCATGGAGGTTACCATTTGAAATTGACTAAATTTTTTTATTTTAATTTTCATGGAGGTTACCTTTAATATTATGACAATATTTTTTGAAGTATAAGCTTGATAGAGCCGAGATACGCGTTAAGGTATTTATGAGGTCTACAATATTTAGAAATATATCTTTAATGTAGAAACAGTGGTTTAGTAACAGTCGTTAAAAAATAAGAAAATCATTTGATCAAAAAAGAGTTTTTTGCTGGCATACTCGTATCAAGCCCTTTTTGGTGCCACACGTACAAATGGAAAATTCTGTACTAAAAGATAACGGCTTATCTTTGATTCCATATAAATACTTGAAATTTTATGCAGTAAAAAATGGGCTTTATTGCCACGCCCCTTTTGGTATCACCCACACAAAAGGACCATTTTGCACAAAAAGTTAACGGTTTATAACATCGATCCAGTGCATACAAACTTTTACAATATGGGTCATAACTACACAATTGTCAACAGTAATTCAGAAAATCTCACTTGAAATTGAGATTTTACATTTGAAATTTGCAGAATTTCATTTGAAATTCAGATTTTACATACGAAATTGCCTAAATTTCAATTGAAATTGAGATTTTCCATTTAAAATTGACTAAATTTCATTTTAAATTGAGATTCTCCATTTAAAATCGGCTAAATTTTATTTAAAATTAAGATTTTACATTTGGAATCGACTAAATTTCAATTGAAATTGAGATTTTACATTTGAAATTTAATTTTAAATAAGGATATTTCCATAATAATTAAGATAGTTCCATTTGCCTTTGCCTATCTAATATGGCATGAAAGGCCTGATCTATGACACGGAGAATTTCATCCAAAACCCTAAAATACTCGCAGACTTCGCTTCGCAGATCATATCACCTTTCCTTCCAGAATATGCGTAAAATGAACAACTTCGTTGATCAATTTGGAGTATTTAGAGAGTTTCCCACAAGAGGTGTTATTTTGAACCACCCGGTATTTCGGTAGCTGTCACTTTTGAAACTTTTATTCGTTGACATTAGACAAGTAGAAACTACGCCATTACTAAAAATGGAACGATACACGATTCAATAACTCATTGAAATTATTAAAATTCAATACAAAAATGGTGAAAATCTTGCAGTCACAATTCGCAAAACTAAAGCATTTTTGGGTCGTCGTGAAGCACCTTGTCGGACCTCAATACAGAAATTGGTGGACAAATTCGAGCTGTTGGGACAAGTTAGTGATGTGAAGAATAAAACCCTTCTCCATCCTCGACGTGTCACTGCTTGGTGCGGTTTATGGTCCGGCGGGGTCATTAGACCTTACTTTTTCGAAAATGAGGTTGGATCAACAGTTACGGTGAATGGATTGCGCTATCGAGAGATGATTAATGATTTTTTATGGTCGGAGTTGGATGGTATTGATCTGGACAACGTTTACTTTCAACAAGACGGCGCTACGTGTCACACAAGCAACGAAACCATTCCGGACCGTGTTATCTCTCGAAGAGGTGATCACAATTGGCCACCGAGATCTTGTGATTTAACACCTTGTGATTCGTGAGGCTATCGTGAACATAGATAGGGCAGCCACTTTGCGATTTGGTTATGGAAAATTTCATGAAAAGGATATGGTCCTGTAAGCGTGGTTGTGGTGGCCATTTGGCTGATGTTGTTTTTCATTATTAACGGCATACCTTCCTCTTTATTATGAAATAAACATCCGATCATTTATCTCAAAAAATTGCATTTTTCTTTGAATACCAAAATAACACCTCTTGTTGGAAAATTCTTTATAAGGGGGCTATATCTAAATCTGAAAGGATTTTCCCCGAATTTGGTAGTATTCATTCATGTAATAAGAAAATTCTCTGTGCCGAGTTTCGTACCGATCGGATATAAAATATAGTTTCTACAGCGCTTACATGTCAAATCGGGTGTAACATATATATGGGGACTATATCTTAATCTGAACCGACTTTCCCCCAAATTTGGCAGTATTAATTCATGTAATAAGAGAAGAGCACTGTGCTAATCACAATCATCACAATCCAACCATAAATACAACCTGCACTTTGATTACAACGATACATCTACAGATGGACGGACAGACTGACATGGTTAAATCGACTCAGGAAGTGATTCCATGTCGATCGGTACAATAAACGATGGGTCAATCTCTTCTCCTTCTGGGTGTTACAAACAAATGCACAAACTCATTACACCCTGGGCCACAGTGTGGTGTAGGGTATAAACATTGGCAAATTGGAGAAAATTAACTAATATTTGAAACATAATTTTATATAACGACAGAACTATCATCGCATCAAATTTCGTGGTTTAAGATTTAGTCGCTTGACTTTCAGAAATTTATGACGGTACCACGAAAAAGGCGTTGCGAAAGCACTGTTTTGGGACGCTTTCACAACGCTTGCTTAAAATGTCTTTAAAGCGCTGTTTCATGATGGATTTACAATTCTTTGAGAACAAATAATTTGAGAAAAAGAATCCTTTTTGTAAAGTAAGTCATTAAATCGATACCTCCATTCCAAAACATGCTAAGTGGAAACAGCTAGCTTTTCAGTGCACTATGTATAAAAGCAAAAAATCGAACTTAATAAAATTTTTAAAATAACGTCACCAGCATACAACAAAACATTTGAATTGTGTGGCTTTCCGATTATTTAAGTAAAATAAATTAAACAATTTTCTATAAAATTTATGTGGAACATCTTTTCCTTCAAAAAATTAGGCCTAATTCCGAAAAACGAAAACGATTTTTTTAAAAAAACATGTAAAGTATATGGCATTTCGTAAAAAAATACGATTTTGTCGAAGTTCCTACTATTATTTTTGTTAAGGTGGAAATTGTCTTTTCTTTAAAAGACTGCAGGATTCGCTTTTACAGTACATTTTTGACATGCAAAAACCCAGTGCTACCTTTACAATATCTAAAGAATGAACAAGCTGGCATGTTACAGGGACAATTTAACTTATGAATTCATTTAAATGAATACCTTAAAAATAACATATACTTCATTTGATTCATTGATTTCTAAATACGATTTTTTTGGGGGAATTATTACCTTCAAACCATCGGAAAAGTGTCATGAATTTTGTTTTTACAGCGTTTCAAAAGTGTTGTAAAATACCGCCGTCACATAGTGCTTTCACGACGCTTTGAGGATGGTATTTTTCTGGCTGGGCATGTACAGATTTTCGGCGGCACACATTTACATATTAAAATTAAAAAAATGCCAACAATTTTTTTTTTAGAAAAATATTAGCCGAGACAAAATGGAACAACAGCAAATGATCGCAAATTTAAAACATAAATGTGTTTGCATATTTTTTGCATACGCACGAAATATGCCGTTCGCATAAAATAGGTGTATATTTAATTATTTTTTGACGAAAGAAGTTTGTGCGTTATCAGTTTTGCCGCACAACCATCCAAAAAACATATGCAATTGCATATATTCCGCTGTCAAGTCATAACTTCATCGTTAGCATGGTAGCTTTTAAAATAAGAAAAAAATAATTTTTTTTTCTTTTACAAAAAAAATTTTTTTTTCTTTTACAAAAAAATTTTTTTTTTTCATATTTTTGATTACTGTTACTAATCCAAAGCTTCTATGTAAAAGTAAAATATGCAACATTTGTAACCCTCATACCTTAAATTAAAGGCGTATCCCGGATCTTTCCAAAAAAATTTTATTTAAAAAAAAATTACCATAACATTTTTATACCCTCACTTTAGTGTGACGAGGGTATATATCATTTGCTACGGAAAAAAGTGTAACACATCGAAGGAGTGACCCAAGACACCAAGTATGTTCGGCGGAAATCCGTTTTGGGTCATTTTAAGTCGAATGAGCAATGTCCGTCCGTCTGTCTGTCTGTCTGTCTGTCTGTCTGCTGGCTGGTGCGCACTATAACTCTCGAAAGGAGTAACCGATTGACTTCAAATTTCGTATGTGGTAATATTTTTTTCTATCTCCGGCTAAGTTCGAAGATGGGCCATATTGGTCCACTCCTTCTAGTACCTCCCCCACAAAGGGTTAAAATGTTGTGAAATATTGATTCTTTAATAACTGCTATTATACGTATTCGAAACTTCTGAAATTCCACACATAGTATTAGTTTGTTAGTCGCTATCAACTCGAGGAAAATGGGCGAAATTGCCATGCCCCTTTTGGTACCTCCCACACAAATGCACCATTTTGCACCAAAAGTTAACAGCTTATAACATTAATACCAGTGTATAAAAATACTTGAAATTTTGTACAGCGTAATGTTTTTATAGTGCCTACAGTCCATTAAAAAATGGGCGTTATTGTCACGCCCCTTTTGGTACCTCTCCCACAAAGGTACCATTTTGCACCAAAAGTTAACAGTTTATAACATTAATATCATTGTATACAATTACTTGAAATTTTGTACAGTGTAATGCTTTTATAATGCCTATAGTCCAGTGAAAAATGAGCGTTATTACCACGCCCCTTTTTGTACCTCCCACACAAAATGGCCAAATTATACCACAATTTAATATCTCAACGTTAATATACCAGTCCATATAAATGGTTACAATTCGGCACAGTGCAATGTATTTAAAGTATCTACTGTTCAGCGAAATATAGGTGTATTTCTTAAACCCCTTCTGGTACCTCCCACAAAAATTGACAGAATAATTTGTGTAATATTCAATATTACATTACTCACAAAGTGAGGGTATACCTTAGTCGGTTTACCCGACTGAAACTTTCTTACTTGTTTTTTAAATATTTTTACATATATATTTTACATATATATTTTTTCCCCGTAAATTAGTAAGTAAAAATATAGGGCTATAGAAATATGGAGACAGAACGAAAATGTCAAAATAATTTTCCGTAAATCCGAGTTAAATCGATTTACACTATTAATATCTCGAAAACTAGACGAGATAGGATAAAAAAATTGCAGATTCTGAAAGATCATGCTTGAAACTCATATTATTTATTTATTAACTAAAGCCCATATTTGGACTATACTATACATTGATAGGAATACAATTCATTGAGAAAAATTTCGTAAACTAGACTTAATACTAAAACCCTTAAAACGCACATTTTCTAAAAATAAACCACCTGGAATTTATCAGACATTTATACATATGTAAAGATTGTCAGTGAGAACCCCAGAACACTTTCCATAAACATATCTTAAAATGCCATGGAAGCAAGTCGAAAGTCAACGTAAGTTAGATATGTTAGTACCAGTAACAACTTCTATACCGTAAATAATATGTATTAGGCATTAGAAGCGAATGGGCCAAGAGATATTTTATTCGAACAGGTAAAATCACATTCAGACTGTACAGTTTTCTGAGAATAAGATTTATTTTAGAGCAAGTATGAGCAACATGGTTGGTAAACTTAAGGTCGCAGTCAACATCAAATCCTAGGCACGCTAGATCATCCATTGAAGTAATAACACTACTCTGCACAGTTATTTCGTGATCTAGAATGGACCTTTGCCCTCTACGGAATATTACACATTTTGTCTTTTCGACATTAATTTTTAAATTATTAATTGTTACCCAAGAGCAAATACGTCCTATATCTCCATCTAAAAGTCCTACACATTGATCAACTCATAACTCAAAAAACACAAAAATGACGTATGGACAAAAACGGCATTAGCCTGACATTTTCACTTCACTCATAAAGTGAAAATGTCAGCTTGTCCCTCGAATCTCTGTTTCGTGCAATTCTACAAATTCGTGTCTTCAATCTTATGCCGGTTTTAGTTTTAAATTGTTATATTACATCGTGCGACAAAAATTTTTGGTCACGAAAATCTGTACATAATTCGGAAAGCTGTCAAGAAACAAAACAGAACCGTATACTAATTTTTTTTTATTTTCTGGTAGATTCCTTTAAGATCCACGGTAGAAAATTTTGAAAAAAAATTATTTTGCGGATCTTACTGTTCAGTAGAGTTGTGTAGTTCGTGAACGAACTAGTTTAATTGAACTGGTCACTTTACTGAACGGTACGAACTAGTTCACACAAATCGTTTATTTCAGCTCAGTAGTTCAACCCTGTCATTTCGTTCTCTCTTCTCATTTTGCTCTTTCTTCTCAGCTGTTATGTGTTGTTTCTATTTTTATATCATCATGAATGTAGGATTCTTCCTGTACAAATGAGTTTGTATATTCAATTCATTCCATTCATGTTCCAATCAGATTCCTTTAATAACGGCTGATTTGAACTGGTGATCTGAACGAAACAACTGCTGAACTAACGAGCTGTTTAAGTAAAGTGAGCTGGTGAGCTAAGCTAACGAGCCGGTGAGCTGGTGAGCTAAAGAGCTGAAGTGAACTATTGAACTAAATGAACGAACTAGTTCACTTAATTGAACTGAACTAAAAAGACCGATCACTTAAATGAACTAAAGTGCCCAACTCTACTGTTCAGTTATACATATCCAATTTTAGGATCCTACGTTGATTAGTTTGTCTTTTAGAACTGATTTGAGATGATCCAGCACCAAGTTATGAAGGGCACCGCAATTCTACTTTTTTCCGAGACGCTTCCGAATAATTGCTACTATTGCTGTATTATTTAATATTTCTTCATGGAAACTTTACACAATACTTTAATGTACCAGTTTTTAATAAATAGATTTTAACTGTCTCATCAAAAAAAAAATCTGCAAAATGTGCCTTAAATAAATGATCACAGCTCAAGGACAAAATGTAATCGAACGCGCCTTAAACAAAAACAGCCTCCATACAATAATTCTTGTATTAATTTTTTCGCGCATTTTCTCATATTGTTTTTCTACAGCTTTATTTTATCATCTTACCTCACTTGAGTCCTCATCAGATGTGTATATTGTTTTAACAGGATCTGAATTTTTCTTACTATTAGCACTTGAATTGCTCGAATCTTTTTTAGATGTAGGTTGTTTGCGTCCTCGGCCACTACCACCACGACGACCCACAGCTGTTGTTTCATCCTCGGCAGCCAAAGAAAATAGATCGCTATATTGTTTCTGCAAAATAATAATGAAAAAAGAAGAAAAATAACACATCATGAGTATATACAATGTACTATATTAAATTACAAAAAAAACATATTTCATATATACCTTTGTGCTTTCTGTACTATGTGTGTAGGAGGTTTGCAAAGCTCTTTGCATGGTATCATGTACATATAAACCAGTGCCAGTACCATGACGACAACTCCTTCGATAATGCTCTAAATGACTTAATACCTGCATATCGTGTAAAAAACAGAAAATGTTGTTGTTTTATTTGTGAATTTAAATTGTTATTTATAGCGGACATTTTTCACTTTTCGCTTTTGTCAAATGTACCTGATCTGCTGATGGTGTACTATTTAATGCTGAACTTCCTTTAAGCGGCCTTTTTCTTTTATTTGGAGATGATGAGGGATATTTTGATGTTAACAGTGATGCTATAATTTCGGATAACTTTTCTTCGCTTCGTTGACACCAAAACCTGCAAAAGAATGACATTGAAATAATATCATAATTGAAACTGTATGGACCAGAAAATGTAACAATATTATTTTTATTTAAGAAACATTTTATCCATAAAAACTTTAATGATTTCATATAAACACTTAATTT
Organism: Eudasyphora cyanicolor; assembly: GCA_963930755.1. NCBI lineage: Eukaryota > Metazoa > Arthropoda > Insecta > Diptera > Muscidae > Eudasyphora > Eudasyphora cyanicolor. The sequence continues at coordinate 61,112,923 of OZ005737.1, forward strand.
TTGTAATTGTTATTTTCAAAAATTACCAACTAATGTCAGTAAACCGCTCAACACTATTACAAATATTAATTGTAATCCGAGGCATCCACCAGTGGGCTCGAAGGAAGAGGAATTACCACGAATGACAAGAGTACTTTTGGCCCAAATAAGATCAGGCTGGTGTAGCCGCCTCAATTCATACTGGGCAAGGATTGGGAAGGATGGCACCACGTCGAACACATGTCCCGCTTGTAACCAAGGACCACACGATACACTATACATTTTTAACGGCCCTTCCAAACCTACTCAACTTGTTTCCAGGTCACTTTAGACCCAACCAGAGGAAGCAGCCATCTTCCATGGCTACACAAGGCGAATAATAAGAACAACTAATGGACAACAAACTCATATACAGCTGCTACAACAACAAAAAATTTTAAGAAGCCAGAGACAAAGACACGGTTTGGAGCATTCCGCGACATCACTGCAATTTGAAGAAACCGATTTTTTTTAATTTAAAAAAAATCTTTACGAATATCAGCGATTCTAAATAAAATTCCCCAAAAATTTTTCCCTATTCCCCTATTCTGAATAAATTATTCCCGGTACTTGTTTCTCCTTTTCCCATTCCTCTTATTCTAACCGAGATGTGTGTGATGACTTAAGAATTTTTTTTTAACGTCACAGATGCCTCATCGTATTTGTCCGATTTTCAGTAACTGTCGAATATAACCTGCTAAAATTGAGCTAACAGTCGATTGAGGCTCATTGGTACAGACCTTCGATTTCACAAAACCTCACAACAAACAGTCTAATCGCACGGTCTTGTTGGAAATCCACGTCATCTCAGCGAGAGACAACCATACTATCATATTGACAATATATGTCGTTCGCTGTGTGGCGCCTAGTGCCGTCCTGCTGTAACCACATCGAAATGGCAATTGGACCAAACAAATTTTTACCATTGATCTATAACGCCGACGTTGACTGTGAGAAAGAAAAGCAGAGCAAATATGCAATCGGACAACCCTTCGCACCAATCAGAAGATTTCAATTGGACAATAGTTGTTAGAATAAGTGGAACACAGCCCAAATCCTTTTACTGATCTTGGAACATAAAACAAGCAATTTTAATCCACTTTATTTTGTACTTGCAATGACTCGGACAACTACACATTCAATTCACCTGGGTTTGTTGCACACTGCATTGCATTTGAAGAATCAAATTACATGTGTGGATAATACAAATAAGTTATAAATCATGTTTATGTGAATTAATATATCCATCAATATGTTTGGGTATTATCCTGGAAATCCCGTTTTTCTGGCGACAAAAATTTTTTTTATTTAGTTTTTTGCTTCTTCTGTAAAATTTTAAAATATGATGATTAGCCCTTTTTCATTTCTGATCACGATATATCAAGTTGTTCACCAAAACAGAATAATGGGACCATATTTACCAAAATCTGAAAAATTGAAGCGCATATAACTGTAACTAGAAAAATTATTCCCGGGGAACAAATGTTCTTATTTTAAACGTGATAAGGGCCAATATGTCTATCCATTTTAATTTTGCTATGGCGCTATATTTTTCTCTTTTGCCCCATTTTATCCTTTAAAAGTAAAAATTTTCTAAACTCGCTTCATGTCCAGGGTTGGCATCCTAAGGGCCCACCACAAATTCACAATTCACTCATAGAATCCAATAGACACATTAGATATATAAACATGAACATATCGCTCTTTTTGTGCAAGTGCCACAACTCAAAATCAATAATCTCACAACAGAAATAGCACAATATAATCATCTTCAGGAATCCATCCAATCTTGATTTAGCTTGTGACATTTTTATATAACCTCCTACTTAAGAATTTACGATTTGCAAATTTCACTTCTGTGTCTAATAAGGATAATGCATTTTCAACAACGCCTTCCTCTCGGACGCCCACTCATGCTGTGTGTGGAAAAATGTGTGTGTACATACCTTAAAGCTGATGTTACGAAAGGATCTCCCCTCGATTTTGTTTCTCGACTTAACAGTAACCGTATTAACTCATTCGTTGGTTCTTCACTCTTCAGCAATAGCAATAGATAGCCCAAGGCTTCAGGGTGATTGGCAGATTCTAATTCAGGTAAAATATCCTTGAGAATTAAATAGAAAATATCGATATTAGAAAAATCGCTATTCACTTCAATTAAAATTATATTTCTCACTTGCAGACACTTCAGAGGCACATCATGAGCCTGAACCAGTTGCCACAGACATAATTGTTCAAAAGTCTCATAGCATAAACTATCACGTATACATTCAATAAGTCCATCCTGTTTGAACAGCGTTAGTTTCCCTTGGGCCACAGAATACATAAGATCTCTAAGGTTTTTCGCATCGATACATCGAAGGGTTATGCGCAGCAGATCACTATTGTTGATAGCTATTGTCTTGAACTCACGATAGATATCGGGCAGAAGCCATAGGTATATATTGGTATTCTCCTTTTCCAATAGATCCAAGTCGCGCGTTAGACAATCGTCCAGTTTTTCGTCGACCGCATCACATATCATGCGATATATGTTCGTTTTGAATTGAGCCGACTGTTGAGCATTTTTGCGTGTCTGTAATTTGACATGGACCTTCATGAAGTACAGCAGCAGAAAACCGGTTTCTGGTATACGTGTACAGATCTCAGTGAGCAGTGATTGAAATGGTTTTTTACTTTTGTCCTCATTCTCATAGAGAAACCGAAAGAGCCCGAATATGGGATAACTTATACTTTTGGCTAGATTCTTTTCATCTGTTTTACTATCGGGAAAGATATTTTGCACTGGTAACGTTTCGCGTAAGATTAAATGCGTATTCGAGATCACATACTGAAGCTGTGCATCGTCTAAAGCTGAAGCGGGCAAAGAGCGAAAATCTTCTAAAAATGCCTCCCAGGTAAATGAGTTACGTTTGGTAACGAACGTTTCGAATGTATCGCTAATCGAGGCGGGAAGATCGACTTTTTCCGGTTTGTCGGGTTTCTCTTTTAAACGTACTTTGGACAGAGGTAAATCGTCATCATCATCGGTGTTCTCTTCATTTTTCAAATCCTTGATATCTTCATCGTCTTCACTGAAGGCCGCTTCGGTTTCCATTTCATTGGTTTCGGGAGGTATAATTGAGAGCTTGTTGTCCTCTTCGGCCAACGCTGTCACTGCAGCAATACCGCTGGCAATCAATCCTCCTACCCCTCCTCCGCCACCCGTTCCACCTCCACTGTCTATAGCATGAGAATGTTCCAGCAAATCGCCGGTGTTCGTAATGTGGGGTTGATAGTGATTTTGCAAATGTTGCAGGTCATGCTGTGGCTGAGGCTGTTGAGTTGCTGATCCACCAACACCGCCGAACATCATGGCTCCTTGATGCAAAGAACGCTGATCGGCTTCTTTTTTGAAAACTGGAGCTTGTATAACGGAAGAAGCCGGATACATGGGAGGTCCTACATTGCCGGCGGGCGTTGCTGGAGAAACAAATTCACGGAAATTCTCTCGTATCAACATGCGCAGTTCACGATCCAGTTTGGGGGATTCAAATAAAGGCTGGATATTTGGAATGACCTATTTGAAAGAAGAATCAAAAGAAATATTTTTTTCTATCACAAAAAATTCTTTTTTCTTCTACAGCAATTTCAAACTCACCTGTTTTTCTAAAATTTTATTCAGCGAGTTGTACACCCCCATTCGAATTTTATCCTCATGTTTCAGGCAGAAATTCTTCATAATGCGACACAGAAAATCCAGCAGCGTACTACTGACACTCGGATGATTGCGTATCGAATGATACATAACTAATATGCCAGGCTCTACGTTCATAATATTATCCTTCATGGGATCGAAAAAGAGCCAATCATAGAATAATGATAACTTGGCATTGGCCGACGCTATGGTATTCGTACACGATGATATCAACCAGCCAATAATCGCCCACCGAGGTATAATATCCGAGCAGAGCATATCATTTGTCGGATGTATGACATTTATGATGAATCGTATTAAATCCGAACGCAACGAATGTGATTCGGGTGTGGCAAAATATTTGTCCTGAAACCAATCCTGATAACGTTTTTGATTGCCAAATTTAACCGATGAGGCTAGGAAGTGTAGTTTACGCTCCACTTCTGGTGTGAGGCGACATTGTAGAAAACGTCGACTGGTACGTATTTGTAACAAATGCCAAATACCATTGAATGTGGGATGAAGACTTTTAGGATTGTGTAATATATCACGCCAAAGCTGTTCGAATTCCGGTATACGGGCTACGTTTTGTAGTAAACTGAAAGAGAGTAAGAAGGTTGCATTAATAACGCTTTTATTGTGTATATTGATGGGGGCGTAGTTTATTTCCAGGAGGGCTTGAACATGAAATTAAATCATCATTCTTAAGTTATGTGAAAAATGATTTGAATAACCCGGTGTCCTAAAATGTTTCCAAGTTAAAAATGTATGAAACGAAGTGTATACAATAGATTTTAAAATGTTACTTAATTTTCTAATAGTTGTTAGTGGACATTTTAGGTTGTCGCATAGTGTTTTAGTAAAATCTTCACATTTTGTAGACAGGAACTACTTTGTGCTTTTCATTTATGGTAAATTTGATCAATTTGTGTAAGATATATCGACCGGAATGTGGCAATTACGCATTAATTGATAATGAAAATAAAACAAGAGATTTTGTTAGATTGCGTAGAAGTATAAGAGATGTCTGCTAGGGTGATCAAAACCCCCAACGGTTGATCGGCTTCTCTTTAAAAATCATCTTCGGCAATTTCGAATATGTCGAAACCAAAAAAGTATAGAATTTAAGAAGTCATTTCTCCTGTAGCGAGTAAGTCAAAGACAAATTAATGTAAGAAAACATTCCTTCCGGGCGAAACGTCAAGATCTGTACAAACGAATAGAAATGAACTTTCACAAGCGAAAAAAAAAGTTTTCCGTGTACATTGCTTTAACTTTTTTTGCACTTACCGATGCTCTTAATCGACATCTTAGGGATGTCGATCGGGACTGAGGTTCAAAAATCTCGGGATTAAGAAAAGTATGATCCCAGGATTTTTCGGGATAAAACGGGACTTTGGGATTTTTACACACATATTACTTTTAAAGTTTTCTTTTTCTTCGTAAAAATAACATCGAAACTAAATTTATTTTTAATAACACATTTTATTATTCACATTTACAGAAGGACACAAGTAAAAAGGAGAATTCATATTTAATTTGAATATGAAAATTAGTTTAAATAACTAAAGAAAATGAAACAAACTAGAAATTGTTAATTTGTTTTGCTTAATACTTGGATGTTTTTGTGAAAATAAGCACGTAAAGAATCTGAAAACTAGTAAGATAACTTTAGTAGAGCAAACATACTAAGGTAAAGGGTTTTCCAACAAAATGGCATTTAAAGAAAAAATTCCATTTTTTGAGATAAATGATCGGATGTTTATTTCATAATAAAGTGGAAGGTATGCCCTTAATAACGAAAAACATCATCAGCCAAATGGCCACCACGACCACGATTACACGACCATATCCTTTTCATGAAATTTTCCATGACCAAATCGCAAAGTGGCTGCCCTATGTCCTCGATAGCCTCACGAGTTCTATCTTTGAGGTCTTGAATCGACGATGGGCTGTTGGCGTAGACCTTATCTCTCACGTGGCCCCAAAAGAAAGAAGAAGTCGCAAGGTGTTAAATCACAAGATCTCGGTGGCCAATTGTGATCACCTCTTCAAGAGATAACACGGTCCGGAAACTTTTCCCGTAACAGAGCAATGGTTTCGTTGTGTGGCACGTAGCGCCGTCTTGTTGAAAGTAAACGTTGTCCAGATCAATACCATCCAACTCCGACCATAAAAATGCATTAATCATCTCTCGATAGCGCAATCCATTCACCGTAACTGTTGATCCAACCTCATTTTCGAAAAAGTATGTTCCAATGACCCCGCCGGACCATAAACCGCACCAAACAGTCACACGTTGAGGATGGAGAGGCTTCTCAACAATAACTCTTGGGGTTTCCGAGCCACAGATGCGACAATTTTGCTTGTTGACGTAGCCACCGAGGTGGAAATGGGCCTCATCAGTCAAGATGATTTTTCGATGATTTTCGAATTTTAATAATTTCAGTGCGTTGTTGAATCGTTTATCGTTCCATTTTTAGTAATTGCGTAGTTTCTACTTGTCAAATGTCAAAGAATAAAAGCTTCAAAAGTGACAGCTACCGAAATACCGGGTGATTCAAAATAACACCTCTTGTTGGAAAACCCTGTACAACCTTACTTTTTGAGTAGTGTAATATGGAACGTAAAAGAATTTTATTTTGTTTATATTCATTGCAAAATTTGTCTAAAATACAAAATATGTCAACTTTTAGATGATTCCTACAGAAGTTATGGGGAAAGTGTGCTCGAATAAATCGATCAATTTGATACCAGATTTGGTTTGAAAAATATCGGTTTGAAAAATATCTCTATTATCCATAGATTTTCAAAACACAATTAGTCCATATTCACACTTGAAATTTTTCCCCCGCAGAATTGCTGTGTTTGTTAGAGAGGTAAGGTGGTAACCGGTAACCGACTGCGTCCCTCTTCCACAAACACTGCAATTCTGCGGGAGAAAATTGCAAGTGTGAATATGGATTTATATACACTATTTTTATTACAGACCTTTAATTATACAGATGTGCCGTCCGGACGAAACGTCAAATTATAGCAGTTACGAACGAATAGGAATGAACTGTCACACGCGAAAAAAGACTTTTCCGCGAACATAGTTTGAACTTTTTTGCACATTGATTAATATTAATTTTTTAATTGTGAAAAAATTGGGAATATCGGTCCGAAATCCGCGGAAACCCTCACTCTTTGAAGTCCTGCTCGTTGATATTTCTATTCATTCGTATCCGACAACTTAACGCTCGGCGAGGACATATCTTATTATTTATTATTTTTGACTTTATATCGTTAGCTTCTCTATACCCTCATCCAAACACAGACCTTAAATTAGACGGATGTGCCCACAGACCTTAAATTAGACAGATGTGCCGTCCGGACGAAACGTCAAAATCTATCAGTTACGAATGAATAGGAATGAAATTTCACACGCGAAAAAACAGTTTTCCGCGAACATAGTTTGAACTTTTTTTTCACTAATCGATTAACACATCTGATGATTCTTTGTTTCTTCAAAATGACTTAGACAACTTTGGTTATTGGTGTGAAATTAATTGCATGGACCTTAATTTGAAGAAGTGTAAACATATGTGTTTCTCTAGATCGAAATTGATTCCATCTAAATTCAGTCTTCTTGGTTCCAATTTAGAAACTGTTGAATCCTTTGTGGATCTTGGTATATTAATGGATCCTAAACTTAACTTCAATAATCACATAATTACAATGGTGAACAAAGCTTATGGTGTCCTTGGCTTCATTAAGCGATGGGCGAAAGAATTCTCGGATCCATATGTAACGAAACAGTTGTATACTACACTCGTTAGACCTATTCTAGAATATGGTTCTGTTGTGTGGGACCCCCAATATGGGATTTATGTTGAATATTATTTTTTTAATTGTGACAATTACAAAAAAATTGGTCTGAAATCCGCGGAAAACCTCACTCTTTAAAGTCTTCTCGTTGAAATTTCTATTCGTTCGTACCTGACAGTTTACTCGCTCAGGGATGACATATCTTATTATTTTTTATTTTTGGACATTCCTTCAGGCCAAAACGTCAAAATCTATCAGTTTCGAACGAATTGGAATGAATTGTAACACGCGAAAAAAACAGTATTCCGCGAACATTGATTGAACTATTTTTTCTATTTGTTCGTAACTGTCAATTACTCGCTACAGGAAGGAATGTCTTCTTAAATTATATTGTCCTTGATTTAAAGAATATAAGCAAAAAAAATTGTTGTTGTGAAAATAAACATTTTGAGGGTAATAAAAATCAAATCAAAGACAAATAGAATATAAGAAGTCATTCCTTCAGGCTGAAACGTCAAAATCTATCAGTTACGAACGAATTTGAATGAATTGTAATACGCGAAAAAACAGTATTCCGCGAACATTGATTGAACTTTTTGTGCACTTATCCGCGAAAAACTCACTCATTCGTTCGTAACTGACAATTACTCGCTACAGGAAGGAATGTCTTCTTAAATTATATTGTTTTTGATAAAAATCATTTATAATCAACCTTCGTGTGTCTAATTACATAAAAAGTAAAAAATATAAACGTAAAATGAATGATGGAATAAAATGTCGCATGCGACAAGTCGCGTGAGAATGTGATTAAAATACAAAATAAACTGCTTAATATTTTTGAATAAAATAAAAAAAATTACTAAGATACATCAATACATAACATTTTATAACTAGCCGCATTAATATATTCCTTCAGGTTTCGCTGAAATAAATGTTTGATTTGCTTGCTTGAAAGCGACTTCTGTTTTTGTCGCATGCGAATGTCTTGGTTTTTTGTAATTATCTTGAAAACGAACAATTGGCCAAAATCAACCTTAACACCAATTATAGTGCTAATCAAGAGCTATAAGTTTGTCGCATTCGACATTGGTGAAATGCCCATATACAGAAATGCATGATCATTAGCGGATTCTAAGGCATAGATTTTGCGGATCATTACATCATATTTTATGCAAACTTAGTAAAAGTTCGAAAATGGAGAATATTGATTATGGTGAACAAACATTCAGTGAAATATTTAATCTCTTTTTTTATTTCGAACGGTCCCAACGCACCCACTCTTACCCGCCCCTTCCGACCGAGGGGGCCACATCCCCATGACGTAGGGATTGCGTACACACCATGATCCGGACCATAGCGGGTTAATATTAGAGGGTGGAAATACCAGCAACAGAAAAATTTCAACAGCCGGCACATGCAAAAATTCAAATGTTTTTCTATATATAGACATGTAGTGAACCTCTAAACAAATAAAATTAGTCTAATTACACATTTAAAAAAGAGATTATTCTAGATCTAACTGCATCAATTTCTACATCAATGTCAATAACTTCATATAAAGTGTTAAAATCCATGCACATTCTACGAATGGGCTCTGCCGAAGCATAATTTGTATGTTGAAAATCAATATGTAATAATTGGTAATATCTGGAAGGTCTATATGGTACATTGAATCCAATCCTAGACAGAATAAAATTTGGGGGCACATCACCATTTATAACTTTCAGCACCATGGTGGTGTTCAACATAATACGTCTACTCTTAAGAGTAGGTAGTTTTATCAAACTCAACCTGCTAGTATAGGGTGGAAGAAAAAAAATCACTTTTCCAATGAAGATGTCTTAAAGCGAATAATAAAAATTGGTTTTGAACCGATTCAATCTTATCAACGTAAGTCCCGTATTGGGGGACTTACACTACAGACCCTATTTTAGAATAGGTCTAACTAGGGACGTATACAACTGCCTAGTTACATATGTATCTATTCTATCGCCCATCGCTTAATGAAGCCGAGCACGCCATAAACTTTATTCACCATTGTAATTATGTGATTATTGATATTAAGTTTAGGATCCATTAATATACCAAGATCCACAAAGGATTCAGCAGTATCTTAATTGGAACCATGAAGACTAATCCTAGTTGGAATCGCCCTCGACCTAGGGAAACACATATGTTTACATTTCTTAAGATTAAGGTCCATGCAATTTATTTCACACCAATTTCCAAAACTAACCAAATCATATTGAAGGAGCATTGAATCTTCTGATGTATACATCATACATCATACATACATCAACAAATTAGAACTAGAAATTTGAATCTGGCAAATCGTTGATGAATAGCAGAAACAGAATGGGACCAATATGGCTACCTTGGGGAACCCCAGATGGAACCAAAATCGGATCAGAACAGGATCTACTTTCTTATGACACTATGTAACAACAAATATTTTTTTGTGTCTGTGACGTACACATTGAGTTTTGTGTAGATTATGGCATACTATTGCTGAAAACATTACATTCACGTAGAAACAGAAGTTTTACCAAACTTTCCCACAGTACTCGCAACAGGTGGTACGGTGAGGGGAAACGTCATGTCCGACCGGATGGCCCTGGGAGTTTTGACGAAGTTGGAGGCTGTTGAGGTTTCGGCTCTTACCGAAAAACAAAGTCACATAGGGCGTCATAGATGCTTCTAAAACCAATGAGTCGGCTGAAAGCTCCACAAATATCTGCTACTAGCTTTAACCCGGAGCGCTTCGCAGCCCCCACCTTTTATTTATTTTCTGTTTAGGGTACTGTAAAATAGTTATACCTCGTTCTTTCAAAATGACATGATTATTACATTGAAGAAGATTTGATTACTTTTATATATAAAATACGAACCCTCGTTTCATTTGTGTCCCAAGAGTTACCCTGACATGGTACAATATTTATCCCCTTTCCCACTGTACCTCTGAACGTTGAAAAACTATTTTTTTGGTTCATAGGTTAGCAACTTTCACCTAGTTTATGTTTCAATAGCTTCATTCACACCCTGGTACAATATAAAACTTGTTTGTCGCAATGTGTCTATAAAGGTACGAATTTAAAAATCTAAAGTGAATCGTTCCATTGTACCGCATTTTTGTCCCCTTTCTGTGAAATTTATTTAACTTGTTTTTCCCCACGGTTTAAGTAGAAGAACCTATTTGGAAATAACAATTTCTTAGCTTTGGTTTATGCTGTAAGAGCTACCTTTGCACTCAGGGACCACACCGTACTATACCCTTTTTGCTCCACTAAACCATATTTAACAAATTTTCCGCCTCTGTAACATATTGAACAATTTTTACTTGCCCCAACTGTATCATAACTTTAACCTTTTTGCACCACAGTGCTACTAAACGCATAAACCTTGAAAAAAAAAACATTCTTATTTCATATTTAACTTACCCTCTCTCCCTGCATCCATGTTTTTACCCACTGTACTAAATGTACGCTTTTTGACCCACTGTACCATTTTTAACCGTTTTGGGTCCACTGAATCAAATTTAACACCTTTTTGTCCTACTATATTTAACCATTTTTGCCCCCACTGTACCATAGTTAACACATTTTTGCCCCACTGTACCATACTTAACCCATTTTGTTCCACGTTACCATATTTTACTATTTGTGCCCACTGTAACATTTTTGTCATACTGTACCATATTTAACCATTTGTGTCCCACTGTACCATAGCTAACACATATTTTTCCCACTGTTCAATAGTTAAAGTTTTTTGACCCACTGTACCATATTTAACCCAATTTGTACCACGTTACCATATTCAACTAATTGTGCCCCACTGTACCATAGTTAACCCTTTTTGCCCCACTGTGTCATATTAAACCCTTTGTCTCACTGTACCATATTTAACAGTTTTTGCCCCACTGTACCATATTTAACCCCCTTTGCTCCACTGTACAATATTTAAAACAGTTATGCCCCACTGTACTGTATAGTTAACCATTTTTGTTAAATACGGTACAGTGAGACAAAAATTTGTTAAATATGGTACTGTGGGGTAAACATTTTGTACAGTGAGATAAAGTGTGGTACAGTGGGGGTAAAAATTGTTATATGTATATGGTAAAGTGGGACAAAATGGGTTAAAAATGGTACAGTAGGGCAAAAATGTATTTACTATGATACAGTGGGGCAAAAAGGGTTAAATATGGTACCATATTTAACCCACAGTACCATATTTAACAAATTTTTGTCTCACTGTACCGTATTTAAAATGTGTATCCACGCTAGCATATTTAAACCTTTTTCCGCGACTGTACAATATTTAACCATATTTGACCACAGTGCTCCTAAAACCATATAAACTCTTCGTATCTCATGTTTAAGTTCCAATTTTGGCAGATTTATCCCTTTTTTCCCATGCTCCATAATTAACCCGTCTTGTCCCACTGTGCCACTTAAAGTTAGAATTACTAAAAATAACTTCCAATCTCTAGTTTATGTTCCAAAAATTACCCTGGAACCATTGATCCATGTTTGACATTTTTAAGCCACTGTACTATATTTTACACTTTTGCCCCACTGTGCCCCGAAAACTACGAATACAAAAAAAACTGAATACCCCGATCCGTTGTCATAAAGACATCCCTCGCTTAAATTTTCACCATTCTAATTTTAGGCTTTAAATTTGGCGGTGGTACCATATCTATACCTTTCTGTCCCACTGTGCCCCTAAATTTTTTAAAAAAATCGCTCCTTGTTCTTGTTTACCTCCCAAGAGCTACTCTCACACCAAATTTCACGATTCTAGGTCTTGCCATTTGGATTTGGCTGGTGTACCACATTTTTCCCTTTTTACCCCACTGTGTACGTAAATGTTCGAATCGTGTCAATTTCAGAGTCTACCTCATAAGGGCTACCCTCACACCAAATTTCACGATTCTAGTTCTTGCGATTTGAATTTGGCTGTTGTACAACATTTATTCCATTTTTGCCTTTTTACCCCACTGTGTACGTAAATGTTCGAATTTCGAAAAATTCTGTCAATTTCAGAGTCTACCTCATAAGGGCTACCCTCACACAAAATTTCACGATTCTAGCTCTTGCCATTTGGATTTGGCTGATGTACCACATTTATCACCTTTTACCCCACTGTGTGCGTAAATGTTCGAATTTCGAAAAATCCTTCCAATTTCTGAGTCTACCTCCTTAGGGCTACCCAAATTTCAAGATTCTAGCTCATTTCGTTTAGATTTGGCGGTGGTACCATATTTATCCCTTTTTGCCCCATTGTGCGGCTAATAGTACGATTGCTTATTGCTCGTCTACATCCCAAGGGCTACCCACCCACCAAATTTCATGATTCTAGCTTCAGCCGTTTGGTCAGGACGATGATCAGTCAGCCAGTCACGCAACAATATTATATACAGGGTGGCGCAAAAGTAATCCTCCTATCAGAAAATACTATAAATTTTGCGATTGGCCCCTAATGTCAGTTCTGTTTTGACATTTGTGTAGTAAACACATGCGAAATACACGTTAATAAACAATGTTACGCTACACTGCTCCAGAACGCGGAATATTGCTGACTATTTATTTGACCAATAATCGGTCGGTGACTTTGGCACAGATTTCCTGGCCGTCCAACGCCTACTGGTGAAACACTGCGACGTTTAGCCGCTCGCCTCGAAGAGACTGCCACAACACGAGATGCTGCCAGGCGTGGCAGACCCCGGAGTAGCCGTTCTGCAGAGAATATTGCTGCTGTAGCCGAGGATGTCATGGAAGCGCCGTCGACATCGACCAGACGACGTGCCACGCAAATGGGTATCAGTCGACGGTCTCTACAGCGAATTTTGGTACAAGATTTGAAGATGTTTCCGAACAAAGTCCAGACGGTGCATCAGCTGTTAGCTGCTGACCGCCAATCGCGTCTAACATAACATCGAAAGGTTACTTTTGCGCCACCTGTTACATATATAGATTTTATTTATTTATTTATATGAATTACAATACAAAGTAAATTTATATTCTAATTTTAAGGTCCAGGGAGAAGCAGGGTGACAAAGACCATGTTGCTTGTTAATTTTTGTTGCGACAGACCAGAGCCTCTGGTGGGAATCGAACCCACGACCCCCAAACTCATAGGCGAGCTCGCTACCAACTCACCTACTGGGGCGCTCACATATATAGATATCTAACGACTAATAAAGTCAAAAGAATCAGATCACCTGATGAACCCTTGCCTTCGAAAAAGGCAAGAGGCCCTACCTAATGTCACAGGACACTCACCAAGCCCTTCAAAAAAGTGGCGAAGTATAGTCTAGTGATGGCCGTACTGGGGATGGATCCATCCTCAAGGACAATAGAGCCATGTGCAATCAGTTTTTATGGTTCATTACCTCAATGTCCGTAGAGATATGTCGGGCAAACCACCAATCTGCAACGATGCAGGATAGCATCATGGGAGAGTAAAGCTCTTATATTTCGGTGATGCCAGATCAGTAGGTCTGTATAAGGCTGCTCTGATTCGAGTGGGTGATGTGTTGCCGGGCGCCCAGTTGGATGTTGTCGAAAAGCAACATCCCTACAGAAGAGCCCTTCAACTCGGCTGACATATTATAGACAATAAAAGATTCCAATCCGTAATTGAAGAATTAGCAAGGCGGGTAAAAAGCGGCAGGTTAATTTGATATACAAAGTTAACTTTTTGTGCAAAATGATCCATTTGTATAGGAGTTACCAAAAAGGACGTGGTAATAACGCAAATTTTTCACGGAACTATAGGTACTGCAATAGCACAACTCTCCACAAAATTTTAAGTATTTTTATTGATCAAAGTTATAAGCCGTTAACTTTTTGTGCAAAATGGTCCATTTGTATGGGAGGTACTTAAAAGGTCGTGGCAATAACACCCCTGTAGGTAATATAAAAGCATTCCACTGCACAATATTTCAAATATTTTTATGGACTGTACCCAACGGTTTTAACCATTAACTTTTTATGCAAAATTTGTATGGGAGATACCAAAAGAGGCGTGGCGACTTCGGCCATTTTTCTCAAGTTGGTAGCGAACGAGAAACTAATACTATGTGTGAAATTGCGGAAGATTCCCGTAAGTAGTGTAAATGTTATAGAATCAATATTTCACTAAAAGTTGAACCTTTGTGGGAGAGGTGCTCGAAGGAGTGAACCAACATGGTCCATATTTGATCTTAGCCTGAGATAGAAAAAAATATTAGCACATTCATTTGTCACTCCGTTGGTAACACCTCTAAATATTGATCTGAGACCCCATAAAGTATATATATTATTAATCGTCGTAAATTCTAAGACGATTTAGCCATGTCCGTCTGTTGTAATCACGCTACAATCTATAATACTTGAGCTAGGTGGCTGAAATTTGGTACATACAATTCTTATATCTTCAGGTATGTTGGGAATGAAAATAGGCAATATCGGTCCAATTCTGGATATATCCCGCATATATGGCATCTCCCCGATTTGAATTCTTAACGTCATGGGGACCACAAAAGTCAACTGATCTGACTGAAAGTTGGTAACTGGGGTTTATTTATTCCCTAGTATCCTTCACACGAGCAACGGTAGTCATAGATCCACGTTTTGATATAGCCCCCATACATAGGTCTCTCTAGATTTGATTTCTCACGCCACAAAAATCTCAAATTTCAACGAATTGGGCTGAAATTTGGTATAATGAGTTTATTAGTACCCGTAGCCCTTCACGTGCGATCCATGGTGGAGGGTATATAAGATTCGGCACCGCATTTCTTGACGCTTTTACTTGTTTTCTTTATTAGGTTTTTTTCGGGCCTTTTTTTAATATAAATTTTTTTCTAATTGTTACCAACAGTTACTAATCTTCTGTTTCTACGTGAAAGTGATGTTTTAAGCATTTGTCGCCCTCATAATTTCCCGGCATATTATTCCATGGGGAAGAAGCAACATTGTCTCAAAAACAGAAAATCTGCTCTTTAAGTCCTTTTTAATTTTCTTTACGAGGTCATGCGTTACCAAAAAAGGACAATCAATCGCCCCTGTTCTGGTACTCACCTCACAATCATCTCGCATTTGCTTTACCCGAATGAAATGAATGAAACATCAATGGTGATTTCGATTGTAAGAAAAATGTTGCCCCATCGACGCCAAACGTTCTTTAAATGCTCCAAAATTTTCCATATTTAAATGATTAAACTTCTAAATGGAAAGTTTGTTTCCAATCGGATGAAAAATGAATAATATGCAAAAATTAGAGGTCTACTTATAAAGAATGAAACCACAAGGCATATCACCATTTATAACATTCAGTACAATAGTGGAGTTCAGCATAACACGTCTGCTCTTTAGAGTACGAGTAGGATAAAATAATAAAGTAGAATAACAATTATATTGCAATGAAGACGCTTTAAAGCGAACAACAATTACAGACCCATATTCTAGAAAAGGTCTAAGTAGGGAATTATCAGACATGTCACAGGTTTTGTACGAAATTAGTTCGTTTTCGTTTTTCAAAATCGTATTGTTTTACTTTTGCTTCTACAGCTCTTGTACGTTCTCATGAAACCGAAAGAAAATGAAAACCGAAAAACACTATCAGAAATATGGCAGCATAGAAATCAGAAACAGCTGTTTCAGCCACCGCTGTTAACAATATCGGTTTGACTCGTTTCTAATTGGCGGCAGTGAAAACAAATAAGACACATTAAAGCCAAAAAAGTAAGGGCTGGTTTACATCTGAACTATCTGTCACGTGCCTTTCAAGTGAGAATTAGCATTTGATCATCTCCCAATCCTTTTCGCAACGGACAATGTCATACAACAAGCAGGGATGGAAAAAGTTAGTACTTTAATACTTTTTTAAGTACCTTTTCCCTTTCAAAAGTACCAACGTATAATAACGACCGTTTCAGTACTAGTTTATTATACCCTCACTTTAGTGTGACGAGGGTATATATCATTTGCTACGGAAAAAAGTGTAACACATCGAAGGAGTGATCAAAGACCCTAAGTATGTTCGGAGGAAATCCGTTTTGGGTCATTTTAAGTCGAATGAGCAATGTCCGTCCGTCTGTCTGTCTGTCTGTCTGTCTGTCTGTCTGTCTGTCTGTCTGTCTGTCTGTCTGTCTGTCTGCTGGCTGGTGCGCACGATAACTCTCGAAAGGATTAACCGATTGACTTCAAATTTGGTATGTGGTAATATTTTGATCTATCTCCGGATGAGTTCGAAGATGGGCCATATTGGTCTACTCCTTCTGGTACCTCCCACACAAAGGGTTAAAATTTAGTGAAATATTGATTCTTTAATAACTTCTATACTACTTATTCGAATCTTTTGAAATTCTGCACATAATATTAGTATATTAGTCGCTATTAACTCGAGAAAAATGAGTGAAGTTGGCATGCCCCTTTTGGTACCTCCCACACAAATGGACCATTTTGCATCAAAATTTAACTGCTTATAACGTTAATACAAGTGCATAAAAATGCTTGAAATTTTCTACAGTATAATGTTTTTGTAGCGCCTATAGTCCGGTAAAAAATGGGCATTATTGTACAGCCCCTTTTGGTACCTCCCACACAAATGGACCGTTTCGTACCAAAAGTAAACGGCTTGTAACTTTAATACCAGTGCATACAAATACTTGAAATTTTGTACAGTGTAATGCTGTTATAGTGCCTATAGTCCTGTAAAAAGTGGGCGTTATCACCCCGCCCCTTTTTGTACATCCCACACAAAATTACCAAATCATACCAAAATTACATAGCTCGTAACTTTAATATACCAGTGCACATAAACGCTTATAGTTCAGCACAATGCAATGTATTTAAGAATGTACTGTTTACCGAAAAATATGTGTATTTGGAAAACCCCTTCTGGTACCTCCCACACAAATTGACAGATTTATTAGTGTAAAGTTATATATTACATTACTCACAAAGTGAGGGTATACCTTAGTCGGTTTACCCGACTGAAACTTTCTTACTTGTTTTATCTATCTATTGTTTAGAAATTATTTATATAGACAAAAATCAAATGACATTTTGTTTTCCTAATTCACACACTCTCGGCATACGTTTTCTATCACAATTATTTTGATTAATTTGAATACGATTTCCGTCGATCGTAACTAGTTACGGGAGACAGCATTTTCCAAACATGATTTTATTATTAATTTTTTTTAAATTTTGATTGTTTTTCAATTGAGCTCGAGGTCAGTATATTAGGCATGTTTTCGTTACAAGCTAGCAATTTTAGTTTAGCACTTTGCAAAACAACTGAAAACAACTGACTTCCACTAACTGGCACATAAGCAATAAGTGGCGGATTTTCACTATCTGGTAGCATTAGTGTCATGAGTTGCGAAGAAAGAACAGTACGAAACAGACAAAAAAATCGTGAAAAGTATTTATAAAACATATATTTACTATTCTATGTTCAATTGTTTACACTCTTTTTGCAAATATTAAGGGCCTGTTTCTGTAACTTATTTTCGTTCGTCTACGGCGAACGATCAAAAGTATGTCAAATATTACTTGAATTCTATAAAACGCATTTTAGAAATATTTTAGGTACGAGCTATTTTTGTGCTTTTCTATAAACACAGCGAATTATAAACTCCTGTGACCTATAGATTTCTCGGAATAATTGAGTGATTTTTGATCGTTCGCCGTAAACGAACGAAAATAAGTTACAGAAACAGGCTCTAAAATAATTTTCAATGTTTTTTCTTCTTCTTCCCGTTAATTCACAATAATTGATAACAATCTCTCCAAAAATGGGATGCCATATTGCTAAATATAGGGTGCCCAATCTGGCAACATCATACTCGATTAAGACAGGAACACAAGCACCAAACTTCATCGGGAACTAATAGTGCTTAAAAGTGCTTAGCTCCTCATACAAATTAAGCACTTATGGTGTAACGAAAGCACGCATATTATTGTTTATTGCATTTTATTATTTATTTTCTCAATATTTCGATCCTCATCGAGGATCATCTTCAAGAGATTGAAAAATATATAAATAAACAAAAGAATTTTAAACCAGTAAGGAAAGGCTAAAGTCGGGCGGGGGCGACTATATAATGCCCTACACCACTCTCGTAATATTGAATAACTCTGAAATATAAATTTTGTAATTCATGTATAAATTGTTTATTCTAAATTTCAAAACGATTGGATGTAAAATACAGCTTCTATAGAACTAAAGGACCAAATCGGACGAAACATATATATGGGAGCTATAGCTAAATCTTAACCGATTTTCTTCAAATTCGGTAGTGTTGGTTCATGGATCAAGAAACTCTACCATTCTAAATTTCAAAATGATTGGATGTAAAATACAGCTTCTTCAGGACTAAAGAGCAAAATCGGACGAAACATATATATGGGAGCTATAGCTAAATCTTAACCGATTTTCTTCAAATTCGGCAATGTTGGTTCATGGATCAAGAAACTCTACCATTCTAATTTTCAAAACGATTGGATGTAAAATACAGCTTCTAAGGACTAAAGAGCAAAATCGGACGAAACATATATATGGGAGCTATAGCTAAATCTGAACCGATTTTCTTCAAATTCGGCAATGTTGGTTTATGGATCAAGAAACTCTACTATTCTAAATTTCAAAACGATTGGATGTAAAATACAGCTTCTATAGGAAAAAAAGCCAAATCGGACGAAACATATATATGGGAGCTATAGCTAAATCTTAACCGATTTTCTTCAAATTCGGCAATGTTGGTTCATGGATCAAGAAACTCTACCATTCTAAATTTCAAAACGATTGGATGTAAAATACAGCTTCTATAGGACTAAAGGGCCAAATCGGACGATAGATATATATGGGAGCTATATCTAAATCTGAACCGATTTCAACCAAATTCAATAGCGATCTTAATAGCCGCGAAATACTCTAAACTGCAAAATTTCAGAACGATCGGAGTGAAATTGCGACCTGTAGTCGACGAACAACTTTACATGGACATACGGATGGACAGACTCAGCTAGTGATTCTGAGTCGATCGGTATACTTTAAGGTGGGTCTAGCTGTGTTATTTTCAGGTATTACAAACATCTGCCGTGAAACAAACTTATAATACCCTTTACCACAGTGTGGTGTAGGGTATAAAAATCTATTGCCGCATGTCCACTTTCTTTCTCCTCATCTGGATTTGACACCACATCCATTTTTATTTATATGAAGAGAATACGAAGTGCAATATTTGTATTAATATTTTGCAGAACACATTCACTAATTTTAAATATTATTTTGGAGTACTGATCACAATTATCTAAGGTTATATTTGAAAATGCTATAAGAGGAATATCTAATTATAATTGTTGTAATAGTATAAAAACGCAAAATCATCTAACATATGTATATTAAAAATTTCCAAGAAAAAAGAACCAATTTCATACTTTGAAAATTATTTTCCTTAAAAAATTTAGTTAGTACCACCTGAACTTAAAAAGTATTAGTTTAGTACTTTCCAAAAAAATAATTTTCCATCCCTGCTAGTAATTGGATGTCAATTTTGTCGCGCGGTCCCCTCTCAAAATCGCGCGACTTTCGTGCATCAGATCCATTGCCCCAAACAAATAGAATGTAAGTAAATAAGTATATCCATTTAATTGTGTATTCGCTTAACCATCAATATTATTACTTCAAATTAAGGTCCATGTAATAAATATCACAGCAATATCTAAAATTATGAAAGTCATTTTCCTCAGTTGTATTATAAGAAATAAATACTTATTTTTTCGAGATCAAGATACAAAAATACGCGACGAAAAAATATCCGCATCCTAAATATTTTTAAATTTAGTTTTACTTTATTGAGGGTTTCTTACTAATTTTTAATTTTTTTTTCATTCATGAATTCGCATTAATAATTCGAAAGTAATTTGTATACTCTATTTATAAAATAAATATAATCATATTTACATGAAAAATGCGGAGCCTATAACTGTTCTGATCTCCTACGGATTGTTTGGTCTCAAATAATGGGCGTTGGAAGTGCCATGAATGCAATATAACGGGTTTTCCAATGGGGATGATATGATTTTGAAGTGACGTTTCGGCCAATTGTAGTATGTCATGATCTGTCATTTATTTTTCATTGTATTCAGTAGTGTTTACAATTTCACCATGGAGAGATATACGCAAGAAAAACGTTTACAAATTATTCAGTTTTTTTTGTCAAAATAATCGTTCTCCGATCACAACTTTTCGTGCGCTAAGTCCATTTTTAAAATCCAAAAAAAAACACTCCAGTCTACCTATGACCTTGACACCCATGAGCAATATTTTATCTCCCGTTAAAAGCTACCTTTTTGCCATTGACCGATTCCCGATCCGACGTAGCGTTAAGGATATAGAGCAAAAATAAATATTCCGTTCACATTTGAAAATGATGCTAAGTTCGACCTACGACCTTGACACCCATGAGCAATATTTTAGCTCTTGTTATGAGCTATCTTTCTGCCATTGACCGATTGTGGCTACGTGCCACACAGCAAATGAAACAATTGCATTGTTGCGAGAAAAGTTTGGAGATTCGATTATTTCAAGAAATTGTGATATTGAATGTCCTTCAAGAAGTTGTGATTTAACACCATTAGACTATTTCTTGTGGGGTTATTTGAAGTCATTGGGCTTTCGAAATAAACCAGACTCTCTTCAAGCTTTACAAGTCAATATTGAACGTGACATACGACTCGATTTAGTGGAAAAAGTGCTCGAAAATTGGTTTCATCGAATTCGTTCCTGCAGAAGAAGGCCATTTAAATGACGTTTTATTTAGAACTTAATTGTATCGATTGTACTTCACATTAAATAAAAAACTTTTGAATTTCCTTAATAATAAGCGTTTTTTTAAGAAATCATATCACTTATTGGAAAACACCGTACTTTTCGAAATGCAATCATTTTTCGTATTCGAAAAATCAAATGATAAAAATTTAATGTTTTAAAAGGTAGGGTATTCCTTTAGACCAGTACTTGGATAAGTCACGAGGCTTGTATTTTACCACTTCCAATGACAAAGTCATGCTACAGTTACCGGTTGTTTAATTTAAAAAATACAAATATTCCTTGCGGATTGATTGATTTCAATTAATGAGAGTTAGAAGGTGCCAAATAATTCTGGTAGATGCGGCACGTCATTTAATGAATGCAATATAATTTCCGTTATTTTTTAAATTAAATTAAAATGTAAAATTAAATGGTAAATAGTTTTTTAAATGGTAGGTGTTCCTTTTGCCTAGTACTTGAACAAGTCACAAGGCGTGAATTTAGGACATCCAATGACAATGCCATGTTAATGTTACTGGTTGTTTTCCTTTAAAATTATAATCTGGGAACCTGACCCTGATCCTTAAGGGATCTATCTCGTCTCTGGTTTTGCAACGGCTAAATTTCCCGTAGGGGACAATATATATCTAGAAGTAACATCGGGTAATCATACATAATTATGAACTATTCTAATTCCTTTACTTTTTTATATCTTCCTTGCTCCTACTTTTATTTACGCCAAATTGGTTTGCGTTTAGTTTTCTGTTAACGAATAATGTCATTGTGACATTTGAATTTTGCATTTTATTTTAGTTTCAATTACTAATTTCTATAAAAACACCACCTTTTTTAATTTATTAATTCCACTTACCGCACAAAATCCCTTCCCAGGGGTATTATATCCAAAAATCGCTCTCGTATCAATGATATAACAAATTTCACCTCCTTATGCCGTAGACCTGTTAATGCTGGACTAGCGTGATCTTCGATTAGACGGACATAGCTGTAGACCACGGTTTGGATGAGAAATGATTGTGTTTCCAGCCACGGGCGATATTCTATAAATATATCTAGCAGACTTTCAACCAGAAAGAGATTTTTCGCTGTCACATCACCGCCGCCCGCCTGTCGCAAACAATTCCAGATAATGTTTTCAACATTTAGAACCTGATGCTTGACAAGCTCTCGCAATAACCAGATGAGTTGACGGCGAGCGATCTCTGTGAGTTTATTGTACTTTTCAGCTACCAGCATGGTCAAATTGGTAACAACCATATTCATGCCGTCTCGGGCCACCAGCGTAAGATCTCTGTAACTTTTGGGAGCCAAGGCTGGATCGCTAAGCATGATGTAAAGGAAGCCGATGGAAATTTCCTCATGTTGTTTCTCTTTACAAACTAGCTGGGATAATTTGTCATGCATATCCTTGTCGCTAAGGCCATTGATTTGTTGTTGCAAATTAATGTAAGCCCGTTCAAAACGCTGGAGAGGAGATACGAACGGCACATGTTAGCAAAAGTGAGGTAATGCAATTAAATTATGTGTGGCGCCACACTACTACTTACCTCTTCCAAATCATCTTTGACATCAACGGCAGTGCTTTGGAATAATTTTGAAATGTATTGGATTTTTTGTGTTGTTTCCATCTGTTGTTGTTGCATTTCACTACGGTGTCTTTTGCGCGAGCTACTGTCCCGGCTGCCTTACTAAATTGCACAAAACGATGTCGTTCTCTTATCGGGCTGGACTTCCCTTCCACACAAACAACACACAATCTGCCAACGAATTTAAATACGGCAATGACGGCGCTTTGGACAAAACGACGACTTCTTCCTAATTTCACTGTTTTGTGTGTGCGGCCCGCTAACAGAGCAGCAGCACCCAACCAATCATACGCACACAAACACACACACACGTACTCACTCTCTGGCCACCAATAACTACTAAGTGTGTGCAATGTTTACATTCACCTTTGGAAATTATATATCACCTAACTGTTAACTTTGCCAATTGTAGTACATGTTTCTGGTGCTATAAATGAATTAAATTAAATGTTTTCCAGCTCCTAAAGCTGCCTAAAAATATAAGAAATCTTGCTGAAAACTGGAGTAAAAACTCTCAATCTCAAGAATTCACTTCGTTGGTCTTCTTCTTATTAAGCAACAAATGTGAACAAATGCAATGAATTGATTTCGATGACATCGAAAATCGATTTTAATTTTTTAGTGTTTCTAGTGTTCGTTATCGACACAGATTTATTTAGGTTGCTACTTAAATAGTCGACGTCGGCGTTCGACATCTGGCGAAAGTGTTGTTGTGTGCACAGAGGACAATAGGATAATTTGAGTTTGACAGACGTCGGACGCTTTCACCGGTATTTAAGAGATATCCTTAGATATTTTCTGATTAGATTTTAGTCTTGCAAAGAATTCTGTTAAAATGAAAAATTGCACTTCTGTCTTATAGTACTTATAATTCAAATAAATAGTAATAAATAAAAAAATAAATAGGACAGAATGTGGATCTTAGGATCAAACAAAGGACAGTTATATTTGTATGGAGAGCTGTTTAATTCAACAGATTTTCACACCAAAAACAGATGCTAATGGCGATTTCTTTTTTGTTTGCAAAAACTGCAACATTTTCTTGCCTTTTTCCTATAACTGTATTTGTATACCACATATTGGAATTTTGAAAACTGAGCTATGTTAATTTCCGGGGTCTTCATCAGTTTGAAATAAAAAGGGCAGATATTTTTAAGTAGTTCACTTCGACGGGGTAACATTTTTTTTCAGAATCGAAATCACCATAAGATCCCGAGTTCGGGAATTATAGCATCCGCTATAACTCCATATTAATTCAGGATCTTATTACCAGCCTAAAGATTAAATCTGTTTATTTATTTGGCAATGGAAGCACTAAATGTCCCACAAGGTGGTAAAAAGTGTGGTTCCATAACATCGTGATTTCAATTCAAGACTTCTTCATGAAAATCCACTTCGACGGTTCGGTTTCTCTGTATTAAAATTTTACCCTATTGTTTTCTATGTCCAGATTCACACAGACGTCGGGCGCTTTCACTGGTATTTAAGGTGGCCTTCGCTAGCTCGGTGGTTAGTCATAATTAATGACTAACCACCGTCTGCCTCTCTCTCCAAAAAACTTTGACACTTGCTTGGAAAAAATTACTGGACTAACGAAATCATACCTGTTATGCGTGTTTTCGATACAGCCGATACAGCATAGGTGCTTAATTTGTATGGGGAGCTAAGCACTTTTAAGCATTATTAGTTCCCGATGAAGTTTAGTGCTTGTGTTCCTGCCTTAATCGAGTATGGTTGCGCAGTATAACATATAATTTTTGGAGAGATTGTTGTCAATTATTGTGAATTAACGGGAAGACGAAGAACAAAAATGGAATGGTTTTGTAAATACATTTCACGAATTGTTTGTCTGCTTCGCACTGTTCTTATTCGCAACTCATGACACCATTGTTACGAGATAGTTGAAATCCGCCACTTATTGCTTATGCGAGAGTTAGTGGAAGGAAGTAAGTTGTTTTCGTTGGAAACTGCTATACTTAAATCGCTAGCTTGTAACGAAAACATGCCTACTATTATGTGATTAAACATTTTTTTTTAATTTTATATATTAGGGTGTCTTCTATAAATCTTTAAAGTAAAAAATATTAAAAAGCTGAGTAAACATGTAAAAATTCGACTTAAAATTGCAATAAAAAATGTTTATCGAAATTTATTTGGTAATGCATATGATGCATAAACTGGTAATGCATATGATGCATAAACAATGATAATGCATAAACTATATCACGCATTTGTTATATGCAATAGTACCAATATAGGTCAAAATGTTTGTTTCCTGCCCGTAATACGCAAGACAACGGCCCGTTCAACGTTACGTTTATTGTGCCACTAATCCCACCATAATTTGATCCAGTGTAATCGAACATCGATTATTGCGATGCGTACGTCTACGACGATACTAGTAGGTAAAAACAATTATCCATTATCCCATAAATTTATTTCGTATCCATTAACTTGGCTTTTGGATAACATTTTGACATTTCACAATCCTCACAAATAAAGTAATAAAAATCTGAATTGTTAGTGGTGTCGAAAATTAAGTATAAAAATATCGCAAGACGTAAATTAATTATCCATCAATATGCCGTACGCTAATCAACCTTCCGTGACAATAACCGAATTGACCGATGATAATGTGAAATTTGTTTTGGAAGACACTGAGCTGAGCGTGGCCAACAGCCTCCGGCGCGTTTTTATTGCGGAGACACCAACACTGGCCATTGATTGGGTGCAATTGGAAGCAAACTCCACTGTAATATCCGATGAATTTCTGGCTCATCGTATCGGCTTGATTCCGCTAATATCTGATGAGGTAGTGGAACGTCTACAATATACGAGAGATTGTATTTGCTTGGATTTCTGCCCCGAATGTAGTGTTGAATTTACTCTGGATGTGAAATGCGCAGAAGAATCGACGAGACATGTGACGACAGCAGATTTGAAATCAAGTAATCCTAAAGTTCTGCCGGTTACCTCACGGCACCAAAATGACGAAGACAACGAATATGGCGAGAGTACGGATGAAATTTTGATTATTAAATTGCGCAAGGGACAGGAATTGAAGTTGAGAGCCTATGCTAAGAAAGGTTTTGGCAAGGAACATGCCAAATGGAATCCCACGGCCGGTGTCTGTTTTGAATATGATCCTGATAATTCTATGCGTCACACTTTGTTCCCCAAGCCCGATGAATGGCCCAAGAGTGAACATACCGAATTGGAGGATGATCAGTATGAAGCTCCATACAATTGGGAAGCTAAACCAAACAAATTTTTCTACAATGTGGAATCGGCGGGTGCTTTAAAGCCGGAGAATATTGTGATTATGGGCGTGCAGGTGTTAAAGAATAAACTCTCCAATTTACAAACCCAACTCAGTCATGAAAATCAAAATGACGCTTTAGCAGTTTAAGATGGGATTAAAAAAAAACAAATTTTTGTAAACAATACATATTTTTTCTTTTCGTAATTATATTAATAGAGATGTAAACATAACAGTTGGTTTTTTTATATTTTAATCCTTGAAAAGATTTTCAATATTAATGCCACCGATGGAATTCTTTGATTCATTCCTTGTTTGTTGAGGTTTTGTGTATTCCTTGGTGGAAGTATTTTTTGAGGATTTCAAATCATGTAACTCTTTGGCTTCACTGAATGCTTCACTCATACTAAGTCTGTTTTCCTCAAAGTCTGTGTGGGCCATTTCTTGGGCATCAACCTTCATTTGGGCTCTTTGTTGCTGCAACAAATCTGTGGCGGTTTCGAATATTTTCTCTTCATCCAAAGCTCCCTGGGATTTCAAGCCTTGGTAGATTTTAATGAATTGTTGCGATTGGGTTTCTCGTCTTCTGTCAAAAAGACTGGTTGTTTCTGATTGCTTCTGGGATTTATGAAATTTGCTGCAAGGTATCAATGGGATTAATTGAAAATTTCACTATATTTGTTTTGTTACGTCTACTTACGCCCTAATTTGGTCTTCCTCATAAAATATATTTTTTATGGGAACTTGGACAGCGGGTCTGTCAAATCGTGGCTCAAGCTTGGGAGGAAATGCAGCATAAACATCATACCACAGCGGTTTGTCATCGGGTTTCATGGCACCGGAACGCAACAAACCAGAAACTCTGGAATTTTTTAAGATTTATTATAGCTGTTATGATGAACTTGTTTGTGGATATACCTGGTAAATATGGTTCCAATTTTCTCCAATCTACTTTGGGCCATTATTTTTTATATTTACTAGATGTTTAATACAGATTTTCTTTGAAAATATAATATATTACGAAATAACCCTAATTTCAACGAAGAAAAACTCTTGAGAGATGTGTTTATAATAACAGCTGATTACAATGATTGATTTATCGATAGCTGTTACAGTGGATTTCGATTTTTCTTGCAAACGAATAATATCGTAATTTAATGTTACTTTAATGATGTGAAAATATCCTAATAGCAATAAAATATTGCCAATCTTTTAAAAATTACCAAGAAATTAATTGATTTTTTTAAAATTATATTTTTATGTGGGTATTTAATATTTTTGTGAGTATTATATATAACAAAGAAGAAGAATCGTGAATCGTTCTTCACCCATCTCTAATACCAAACGTAAACAAAAGCACGTTGGATTTTGTGCCCGAGGAATCATAGTAATAATTTTTTAGAATACCGAAATACCTGTTTATACTTCATCGCGTCCCAAATAAATAAAATAATAATCATCTGGAATAATGGGAGCTCTGGCTGAAGTAAGTTGTAAATTTATTGTCCGTCAAGACAAGTGTATAATCCATTTAACACTTTCCAACCGTTAGGTCGCGGGTGATGAAAATAATGGTGAAGGATCACGTACATTTGTCTTTCAAGATGAAGGCCACACTCTGGGAAATGCTTTGAAGACAATAATCAGCCGTTATCCCGATGTTGATTTCTGTGGTTACACCATACCCCATCCCACCGAGAACAAACTTCACTTTCGTATACAGTCTTCACGGGGTCGAGCAATTGATATACTGAAACGTGGCCTAGAAGATTTGGAGAAAATCTGCGATCACACCATAGATACCTTTGAAAAGGAAGTAAAGCAATTCAAAGTGGCAGCTACATAAGTAAAAACCAGTTTTTCATCGGTATTTTTTTATTTTATAAATAATTTAGTAAATATACATGTTAAGCTAAACTACGGAACGTGTCTTTTTGGAATCCTGATTGGGTTTTCGTAGATGATGATAGTTTGGTAGAACCTTTCGGAGAAAGTCAATCTGTAATGTTTGATACTAGAACGAGAGAAAATGGATATTATATGCAATACCATGTTTTTGAAGCTTTTGCAGAGATTGTTTGGTCTCGGAACTAAATGGATATTAATTATTTTTACTTTCTTAGAAGTTTGTACAATTGTGATTTCAGAAAATTAGCAATTCTATATGCTAGTGTAAAAAAGAATAATATAGATTTCCTGAAAGGATAAAGTATCCGGCTACAGTGTCTTTTTTCGTTGTGATGCCACATTTCCCAGGTTTAGTAGTTTTCATTTCGCATTCTGAAGAGGTCGTACAAAAATGTCAAACACATGAATAGGTACCTAACCCAAGATTCGTCTGGTCAGCAAATTAGCAGCCAATTTCAAATTGAATATCCCAATTTCAACTGAAAATTAATCAATTATAAATGGAAAATCCCAAATTAACGGGTCTGTTCTGTCCGAAGACTTAAAATCACTTTTGGAGTTCGAAATCACCCGAACATAATAGGAACACTCTTTTTTGGGAGGCTATGAATAATAAACCGGATAATTTCGAAATCCAAGTGATTTTAAATCAACAATGATTTTAAAATCACCGCGTTGTTACAGAACAGCCCGTAAGATTTAATTTAGAGGGTTTCAAATGCAAAATCTCATTTCCAAATGAAATTTTCTCAATTGCTTTTGTAGTCTTCCCAATTACTGTTGAAAATGGTGTAGCTGGCACTGCAGAAGTTGCGTTGCATTTAGGGCTTCAACTCTCTACTGCAGCTTAGGTTTTGGTTACACTTCTTATTATTTTCGTGACATCTGGTTTAACTTTCGACCATTAGCAAAGAATTTGCTCATAACATGGCCACCACCTACCGAACCCTAACAGAGATCTGAGCCTTAGAGGTCAATATTCACAAACAAAATAATGATATGCTTCGTCGATCAGTTCTGTACTTTGTTGAGAAAATGACCGTCTTATCCACCATCATCCCCACATTAAGATGCGTAGCTACCTTAGAATCCTTCTCTTTCATTTCATGAGAATATTCTTTCAATTTGAGTATCATTATGACTTATGTACTTAGCTGCCATATGCTTCGCCTGTTTGACTATTTTTTGATTTGGTAAGATCCTGCTTACCCAACAATTTCGATGCCGAAAAACATAAACGACCCCTGTTCCCATCGTTGCCATAAACAGTTGTTGTGATCCATTCTCAACGTTTATATGAGAAAGTAACAGATTCTTTATATCCTGCCGACCATGGTGTACATTTTTGACCTGTCCTTACTTTTAAACATTATTTGGGTTCTATAATAATTCTGAAAGCCAAATTTCTCTCAACCATAACAACCACTACAAAGGCTTAAAAATCTAATTAAAAACATTCAACATTTCCAATAGACTTACTGCATGTTTATCGATAGCCTCTCTTTGTAAACAATCTCGTCCATATATCACCGTACTCTCAGGCAACTGTTGCTTGCATTTCAAACTAACAGCCGCACCCACAATGCAGCCGTTGGTAACAACCACCTCGGGTCCAACATAGCTCTTACTTTCGAATACATTTTTATCGCCAATTTTTTGAGCCTCCACCAGGCAGCCGACTTCAAAAACGTTATTGGAGCCAATGACCAGAGGGGGAAGAATTGGTTCAAGATTGCCAGCTTCCTTCTGCCTTTTCTGTTCGTCACTCAGTCTATAAGCTACGGTGGCATATTCTTCTACTATACAATTCTCACCCAGTATTATGGGACCAGCTTCGGCCAGAACCGATGCACTGGGATGGATGACACATCCTTGTGATAAGGTGATGTCACCGCGCAATGTACTGTCTTCACAAACTATGCATTTGTTCATGATTTTAATGCTGTTGCAAGTTAGAAAAAGAGGATTTGTGATGAGTTTTCATTTTCTACTACTCGATTATAACTTACTCATTGTTGTTTTCGGGTGCTGGCATTTTGTCGCAAAAATGTCCGAATATGTCTCAATTAATTGCAATATTTTCACTGTTTTGTTGTGTCTGGAGATGGTAGACAGATTTCGATAAATAGTTGTCGCTTGTCGATGATGGTATTGCGATAAATGAAACAGAGCTGTATAAATAGTTAGTACAGAGTTGTTACAATCAGCTGATTTTATAGTGATGGGAAGTTCATATACACGATATCGTAGGCATGTATATATAACGGCAAGGCTGCATAGATGCTTTTAAAACGAGGATTTTCAAGAATTTACGTGTGCTTTTATTGGTTTCTTGTTTGGTAAAAAAATGTGCATTAACAAAACCCGTTCAAAATCGAAAGATATAAGAACGAATCGAAAAAACTTCGATTCCAAAGACACTTTGGTCCGCGTAACCATCTATCTGTAGATATTCGCCAGAGGAGCAAATCTTCAATCCCTGCCAGTCTTTCAGAAACACTTTTATTTTCGGTACATTTGCAGCACTTTAACAGGGTTGATAACGTTGTCCGATCTGGCAATCGTGTGTACTTAGCTAAAGTAAAGTGACGTAACTATGGTAGCTATCAATTTTTTCTCATACTGAGCTCAGTTAGGTTGTAGGGGAAAGATACCAGATCCTGTCTGACGCCTAAAACTTGGACACGGTTTGATCCATTGTTAATTCCTCAGATGCCCATCGATGTCCCAGTATAGCGTTAGATTTTTCAGATTTCTGTAACACGCCTACGTCGTTAAGGATGCCATCCTGGTGCTTTGATGAAAGCTAAAATTGTGACTGTTTAGAGACCTAAAATTTATGTCAATGTCTGAAAGGAGAATGAGACGAACATCTTCTTTTGCTTAAGACCGGTCACTGACAAAGGGAATGATAATTTTCTTCCGACTAGTCAGCCTGCTCCCATCATCTACATATATCTTCATTACTGATGTCAATTCGTACCATGTTTCCCCAATGACTGCCCTCAACCCAACTCTCTTCATAATCAGCATGTACCCGGCATTTCTCATTGACTTTTCGCCCCACAATACATTGGTCTGCTCACAGTCTGTGGAGGTCACTCATCGTCTGTGTCATTTCTCTTCACTTTGGCGTGATTCTTGAAAGATATTAAGACAAAGGTGGTAAAACATGCGGAACAACGGCCCCTGTACGCCGTAACTAATACATCAGAGTAATATTATGCTAGTCAGTGAGAATCCTCAATTTTCTACGACAGCGACTGACTACCATTGACCTAATATCCGTTCCCATCAATGTTTTTTGCTGCTTGGATATCAGTGAATATCCTGATATCACTGGTGTAAGCGATCTCATTTCAGCGGCTTTAAAATAGCATATACATATTTA
Organism: Eudasyphora cyanicolor; assembly: GCA_963930755.1. Lineage (NCBI taxonomy): Eukaryota > Metazoa > Arthropoda > Insecta > Diptera > Muscidae > Eudasyphora > Eudasyphora cyanicolor. The sequence goes on from OZ005737.1 coordinate 61,144,398, forward strand.
GGCCTGGAATATGGAATATGCTGCATTCATCCATTAGCTTGTAAGATTCTCGAATCTTCAGTTCCTCGTAGAAGATACCACAGCCGGGTCATTTGTCAGTTAACAAAAAAACATGTTTTCAAACAGTAACGTCCGATAACTAAGCTATATATCGATAACATGCATTTTGTTCTATTCAGATTGAAGGGCCTCGGATATCACACTCTTGCCGTTAAATTAAATTTAAGTTCTTTTTTAAAGAAGGTTTACACTGACTTCAGCCTTTCGCCTGAAAATCTGTCAAAACTCCATAAAAAATGTCTGTGAAATCCGAGAGAAACCCATATTTGGGAAAATGTTGAATATTTTTCTTAGCACGCAGCGGGTTAATACAATTTGCCACAATGCCCGTTATTTTTTTTTATAAAAACTGATCTTTAGTGATATTTTTAAGCAAAATACGCTTTTTTCGATACAAATCTTAATATCCTCCTCACGACAGAATAGACGGTAAAATAGCTACTTTATTCGCGCAATGGTAACACTGTTACTTTCCCATCACTAGATTATTGCATTGCAATTAAACCCGCAACAATAACAAAAACAACAACATCACCAATCAACAAGAGGCAGCGGAAGCCGCGTTGATTGATTAAACGAAAAATAGGAAAAATTGGCATACATATTCGGAAAATTAAAGTGTAAAGCCTCAGAAAAATATTTACCAATAATTAGAACCCAAACAAAATTAACAAAAATCTTAATTTATGACATTTTCACAGAAGAAAAAACCAACGAAAAAAGCATAAGACGCGCAAAAAGAACCGTTGCAAAATAGATCGTGTGAAGGAAAAAAATCCCAAGAAAAAAGGGAGACCATTAACATCTCACGAAGAGAACTAGTGAAACCGCGAAATACATACAACAACGACGACCCCAACAAGTTGTGTGTAGAAAAACAAGAAAAAACGAAGGCATTTTTTCTGCACTTTTCACATGTGCATGGGAGAGTGTGTTTTGTATATATGCAAACGCGCGAAAAAGTGTTGTGTATCGCAAACAAAACAGACGACGACGTCAACGCCGCTGCAGTTCCCACACCCCACTAGAAATAATTGCAAAGACGATCACAGGTTAGTAAACTCATTGGGTTTTCCACGAAGCAATTGAATTCTTATTAGAATATATGTACTTGGAGAAATGTGAAGTATTTCCATATATATATATATATATATATATATATATATATATATATATATATATATATATATATGACAGTTCAGACGATTGCAAGAGAAGCTTACAATTTCATGTACCTATTTACAACAAATATTGTAAATACAGTATAACCTCTCTAATCCGGACAGATATAGTTTCGACCTTTGTCCGGATTACTGAACTGTCCGGACTACAGTACAAAACTCGAAAGTGGGTCATATTTTCATATTTTATTTAGAAACACGTTTCTTAAAAAGAAAAAGATAAATAATAAATACAATTGACTCTTTTACACTTATCTTTGTGCAGTTTTTTTATCTGTTTTTAAATTCTTTTAGAAATATTACTTTCACAGCATATAAAATAGCATTTGCAAAGGGTTCGGCTGCTTTCTTATTTCTCTAAAAAAATAGTGAATTTCCTAAAGACTACAATGGAGTCTGTGTTTTTTTCAATATTTTCGTTTGACATAACTGACGGAACTATTACATCATAAGTGGTGAACAAGAAATGAAAGATTTTTATGGCCCCATTTTCATTCTGTGGAATCCTCCGTATTGATTTCATTTTCTTGTGATGGAGCCTTACCCAATAACTGAAGTGCTGTCAGCGGCTTCTTAGCATTTATCAGAAATTTCTTCAATCTTCAAAAACGGAAGTCGATATCCAGACTTTTTTGGTAGACTTGTATACAAAAGGAAGTTAAAATTGTTTAAACGCTCATTGATTTTCATGCTTACCTATTAAAAGGAGAGGCAACCTATGAGTTCCAGGCACTTTACCATGAAGGAAAATTTATCTGCTGACATTTTTCTGCCTGGAGCTGAATTAAAACATGTTGTTGTTTGGAAGAGTCCTCAAAAATCATCATCTGCATTGTAAATTTTTGGTACTCATCAAGTCCCATTTCCTCGAAGGTTTTCAAAAATAATAATGCAGATTTATCACTTTATAATTTTTCGCCTCATATTTCCAAGCACCAATTTCATTACATATTTTGAACTTCAGCAACCACCCGTTTCATAAAAAAAATTATCATTTCCCAGAACCACTACATGTTTATGTTTTTAGGCTGAAGGTATAATAACTTACACAAAAACCTATTGATGTCCGGACTACAAAGGTAAATTTTCGAAATTGTCCGAATCATTGAGCTGTCCGGATTAGAGAGGTTATACTGTATTTATGTATATTCAGAATTGGTGTGCCAATAAAATGTTAATCTGGCAATGGCGTAATTGGCAAGGTGGCAGGACAAACATTATAAGTTCACACTGTTGTGGGATCTAACACCCGTGTGTAAGGTCAAAGGCCTGGACATATCTTTTAAATGACAGACAAATCTTTTTTATCCCCAGTTTTCAGGAAGCTACATTAACCGCCTGACCCACGACGTCCTACGTTAACGTTCACTTATGCCTATTAGTTGGTCGCATATCAGCTGTAATGTCAGCAAGAAAGAAGAAGCAAATCAGCTGTTATTCGCATAGCAGTCATGCGAACGTTAACGTTGGACATCGTGGGTCAGGCGGTAACACTAACGAGCCTATAACGGCAGGCTTGCCAGTTTTTTTAGTGCCGAATCCCCAAATTATTATTTTTTATCCCCTAAATTCCCCAAAAAAAAAATATTTCTCATCCCCAAGAAAATCCCCAGATACTATTTTAACTCATGTGAATGAAGTATTTTCAAATTCAATGTATTTTGTACTAAAATTCATTTTGTTTGTAGAAAACGTACGTTTTAAATATTCATTATATCAAATATATCTGATTCAAAGTCTTCCATCTCATTATTGGGTTAGGTTAGGTTGAAGAGAGGAGACGTTTAAACGTCTCATGTCCACGGACATGCACTTAAGCCATGGACATGAGTCGTTCTGGTATTAAAAGTTTTATAATTTCTGCCAAAGGACTAAATAATTGGCAAAAAGGTTGATACTAGCGATGCCAGTCCATAAAAATTGAGTTGGACCATCATAAACTTGATACAAGTAAACTTTAATAGAAAATGAGCTTAAATTGTTCGTAATGTCGTCTCCGAAGAATTCTTTCCATTTTTTAAACCACATTTTGTTTCAATTGAGATTTACAAATATCTATAGAAATACGTATTGCAATTACTACAGTTAGTCTATTTAAGTCGTACTCTAATACACTGCTAGAGCGTTAGTCAAAGATTCCTTTTGTACGAAATTTTGACACAATTTCTAACAGAAAAAAAAATTTTTTAACATAAATGAAGACATGTAATAATAAGAAACTGAAATCCCCACCAATTCCCCGGATCCCCAATACAAAAAATATATCCCCATTTACAAAGAAAAATCCCCAAATTGATTTGAGACACGCACCCATGTACTGGTCCCAATAAATGGAACCGTGGTCAATACTATAAGGCATGGTGTTGCAAGTTAAACTTCAAAAGGAATTTTGAAAAACCATTAATCCCATTTTTGGGTATTTACGAATTTATTTTGGGAATTGTGGGATTGACTTTTGTAAACATAATGATGATATTGTCAATACCTACAAACTACGAATTATTTCATTTAAATATATCGGTGGCTTAATATTAAAGGGCGTAACATGATTTTTTGTTTAAATATAGTTCTCTGCTAATTTTGCTGGAAGACTCAAAATAAAATAAAACAAGTAAAAGCGTTAATTTCGATCATGCCGAATCTTATATACCCTCCACCATGGATAGCATGTGACCTCACAAAATAACTCAAGCCTAAAGAAAATAACACCGAAAAACACAAAAAAATAGAGTAGATGAGAACAGTAGGAATCACCACAAGTTGGATGCTATATATGGGAGCTATATCTAAATATGGACCGATATCGCCCTCCACCATAGAATGGGGGGTATATACATTTTGTCACTCCGTTTGTAAAACCTCTAAATATTGATCTGAGAACCCATAAAGTATATATATTCTTAATCATCGTAAAATTCTAAGACGATTTAGCCATGTCCGTCTGTCCGTCCGTCTGTTGTAAGCACGCTACAGTCCGTAATAATAGAGCTAGGTTGATAAAATTCGGTATAAATATTTCTTATAGTTGCAGGTTGTTTGGGATTGCAAATGGGCGATATCGGTCCATATTTAGATATAGCATCTAACTTGTGATTCCTACGGTGTTATTTTCTTTAGGTTTGAGTTATTTTGTGAGGACACATGCTATCCATGGTTGAGGGTATATAAGATTCGGCATGGCATGAACTTAACGCTTTTACTTGTTATACATAGTTTTTTATTATACCCTCCATTTTGGATTATTGAGCTGAGACTTTATAAAGTACATGAAATTAAAGATACCTACCGATGGGGCCAAAATACGGAAATGTACATTTATTTTATCCAGCCCTCGTTTTGATATATCCTGATTTGGCTTCTAAGCGATGAAAAATTGAAAAGTTGTGGTTAATTTTAACAGAAACCATTCGTATGTAAGTACGTATAATGGCCGTCATAGGTCAAAGTTTTGCGATTTTTAAGGCACTGGATGCACTTTTTTCTCCTATTCCACATCTACAACTTTGCCTCAGACACAAAAGAAATGTTCCGTACGGTATACCGAGAAAAAAAATATAGAGCAAGTGCTAAAGATCCGTACAATTCTCAGAATTAAGTCCCAAATCAATGAGCTGAAAAATGCTGTACTGTGTGAATGTACACTAGATCGGAGTATGGGCCCGACAAAAAAAAGTGTAAAAAGACATTCTTGACATCAACTTTTGTGAGGAAATTATTACAAACATCTAAAGATTTTTTTTTACTAGTGTGTTATCCATACAACGTTACCAGATGATAAGTTTAAATTTATTTTTCAAAAAGTTTTTTTAGGATTTGTAGATTTTGTAAGTAGTTTTGTAAATTATTTCATATTGAGCTGCCCTCATATTGTGCCAATTATTGATGGAGTATTTTTAGACTTAGTATATATTAGACTTACGCCTGCACAACGTTTACAAATTATTCAGTTTTTTTTTATCAAAATAATCGTTCGCCAATTGCGCTAAGTCCATTTTTTTTAAATCCAAAAAAAAAAACACTTTCCAACACTTTTTGCCATTGACCGATTTCCGATCCGTCGTACCGGAATCATCGGACCATATTTCTTCAAAAATGATGCCGGTGAGAACGTAACCGTCAATGGCGACCGTTATCGTACCATGATAACCGACTATTTAATGCCTGAAATTGAAGCTCGTGATCTCGGCGACCTTTGGTTCAACAAGACGGCACCACTTCCCACACATCGCATCAATCAATGGATTAATTGAGAGAACACTTCGTGAGCAGATAATTTCACGTTTTGGGCCGGTCTATTGATCGTGTGATATCACACCGTTAGAATTTTTCCTGTGGGAATATGTAAAGTCTAAAGTTTATGCGAACAAACCCGCTTCGATTCAGGCCTTGGAGCAAAACATCACGCGTGTCATTCGCCAGTTACCAGTCGAAATGCTCGAACGAGTCATCGAAAATTGAACTCAACGGATGGACCATCTGAGACGTAGCCGCGGCCAACATTTGATAGACATAATTTTCAAAAAATAAATGCTAAAGAATGTTCTTTCAAATTACACTAAACGTTCCCCATTCAATTTGAATGTTCTGTGTTTTTTTCTATAAAAAAGTAGTGAACCTCGAAATGGATCACGCTATACAATAAATTTTTCTATATTTATGCCTATATCGAACAGATTTTAAAAAGGTTCGATCATATTCCAATATGTGGGACCTCGTGTTTCGAGAAATAAATTTTCAAAGAATAAATATTTTTTTCATTGACAAAAAAATATATCTGGCAACGCTGTATCCATAGCAGTTGGAATATCAAACGCTTCTGCAAAACCGGAAATATTTATACCTATAATTTACAAAAAGAAAAAAAAACTCAAGAAATACTAGACCTACCTTAAACCCTTACTAAAAGCACCAATATGGTAACTCTGACTCTTGTTAATTATTAACGCTTTATAATTCTTTGACAATTTTAATTGATTGACACCATTGACGAAGAAAGAGTGCAACTTATCTGCTTCACTCTCATCGTTCGATTCGTTTATGCTCTCAAAATGCATTGCGGGTTCATCGTCGTTGTGTTGGAGGTTTCTTCTCTGAGTGGTGCCACAATAACGTGGCGGCCGCGGAGCGGTTACTTATTAAAGGCGGAAGCTAATTGAAATTCCAGTCTTGACTAAATAGAAGTGGACTACTTGTTTAAAAACAAACACACAGAGACGACGCTCCCAGTCCTCGCAGCAATTGTTGTCGTTAAAGTTTGTTATTGTTTTTTTCTTGTTTTCTTTTTTACTGTATTTTCGCGAAATCTGTGACGTTTTTTTCTTGTCTTGGGGTGTCGTTGACGCCACTGCAACTGCTGCTGCGTTATTACGTTGTTTCTCTGCTACTGCATTGGAGCGTTTGTTTACATCATTCTCTTTTTTAGAATTGTGTGAATGGACGGGTTTCGTTCGTTTCTTGTTTGCTTTTTATTATCAACATTTCGCTGTTGTGTGCATGTGTGTTTGTTGTTGTGTAAAAATATGATCGCCGGCGTCGTGTTGTGACGTTTTTTGCCATTACTTTGCTCCAATGGTGGGTGACTAATGCTATGCCGCCATGCGGATGGGGCTTTGTTGCGGAGGAGGTAGTTCAGAAGGTTGCTGCTGGGGGGCATTTGAGTCTATTTATGAACAGCATTTGTTGATTTGCATGCAACTTGCATGTGTGGTGAGTTGCCATATTTTTTCAAGATAAGTACGCTGACCTAAAATTGTGTATTGTGCTGGGACGTTTTTTTAGTCGAGCGATTTCCAAGCCTTCAATAGTATGTGGGTAGAATAAGTTTGTCTTTCCCGTTGTAACAACAAAAATATATTGATCTGAGTCCATATAAATGTATTAACCGTGTCCTTCCTTAACTCCATCCGCAGTAACGCCCTGCTGTCGTTATCAGGACTTCTCACTTATCGTGGCCATCATGACGGACCACTACCTTAGGTTTATGTTAGGGTGGCAGCCGTTTTTTTTACCAGCTCACATAGACCAGTTTAGGTCCCTAATGTTACCACGGGATGAAATGCCCCTCATCGAAACCAACCAGTTTGATATACATACAAAATCCTCGATAGTATGAATATCGGTACTGGAAAGATCTGTTAGACTGCTTAGAAAGGCCGTCCCAGTATGTCCCGACGGAACAGTGGCATAGCAAGTTCTCTACACATCTTCATCTCCACAGCTTCTGCAGAAGTCATTGGAGTCAATACCCAATCCACTACCATACCGGATCGCAAATAAAGCGACTGAAAATCTTAAGAAAAGATTTTGGCAGATTTGCAAAAATGAAAAAAAAGAGGAATCAAAAGAACACCTTCTGTGCTTGTGCCCCGCTCTTTCTGTAAGGCGGCATGGTATCCTAGGCCCTCATTCCTGTGAGGAGTTAGCAAACGGGCTAATGTTAAAATCCGCCAAATATTGAGCATTATAAAGAAATACAATTGGTTCAACGGGAGGGGCTAAGAAAAACGTATACTTTTTTCCTTACATCTCTGTGCTATAGCAATGGACTATTAAGTGAGCCTGACATACATGCTCTTAACGTAAACCATCCTCTGTGCGTGACTCTATAAAGAGATCTATGGTATTCCCGGTAGAGTTTCCGAACCATTATTTCAATTACCCTGGGAGTACTGCTTGCATTTCAACTTACTTGGTTGTCTTTAAAATCAATATGCTCTGCGAAATATATAAAAACCTTTTATATGAACAATTCAAAACCTCCCTAACCGAATTATAAATTGAAAATGACCCCATAGTCCTCCGGCATTGTTGAGGATTTAAAATTTAATTTGCATATCTAGTGTGAGTGGCATTGGAGGATGAGGATGAATCCAGTAACACATTTAAATATACAATTAAAAATTCCATTATAGACACCAGTGCTGGGGAAACAACAAACAACACCTTGGGGCTAAGTCTCCGTCTACCGTGACAATCATCTCCGAACACATTTTCATCCTCACAATTAAATCTCCCAACTTTACTTTGTTATTAAATTTCAAAGATTTTCTGTCTTTAACACAATTTGCAATGATTATTTAATCATTTCTTCCCCTACGCAATAAAAAGACTAAAACCGATTTTCATTTCCACAATAAGAACATGTCCTTGTTTGTGTTTGTCTACTTAACATATCCTGAAAGGAAAATGATTTTCTTTCATTTTTTTCTTCTTTATTTTGGGGGTGTGTGTGTTTTGTGTATGATGCGATTGCTGGTGCTTAGGTCCTGCTGTTGGCTGCCTCCTCCGCCTTCTCTTCCTACAGCTGTCATCTATTTCAATTTCAATTCATTCGAAGGAACAAAATTAAAACAGCAACCACAAAACACACTTGAGAAAATGTTAATTTTCCAAGAAAAATCAAAATGTAGATGCTCATCGTCGGCCGCAAACAACCGACAACCCCAATAACAGTGAGGGGTAAACAAAAAAACAAAAAAGCAATTGGAATCCTGCGGTATTAATCCAAGGAAAAATAAACGGGAAAAAATAATAACATCTACAATATAAACAGCAGCCGCGTATCTTTACCGTCAAAGGCAAATCATCGCAAAGAACTAAGGTTGCAGAACAGGAGGCTGTGTAGTCTGGAAAGCACAGTGGAACATATTTAGAGAAATAACTATTATTATGATAAATTTTTGATATTATCTATGGAATATCACAACATTCAAATGATTGCTCCGGCTATGCTGGCAGAATTCAAACGGTCGGTTCAATTTTTGATGACTAGGTCCAATATGTGCAACGTTATTCCGGCAATAGCATCTCTAACTGGTCTAAAGTGATTAGCTTATTAACGTAGGCTATGGACTTAACGTACCTCTATAAAAAATAATCGAGTGGTGTCAAGACTCATGATTCTGACAGACGTAGTGCCAATTTTTTTCTTAAAATCTTCGAAAGTTGCGTCCTGCTGACACTATAATCATAGAACTGAAACTAGAGATTCGTAGAATGAACAAGAATGATTGAAGCAATGCAAAATGCAAAAACTTCTGCAATAGGTTTATTGTGGTCAATTTATCCCGAATCCTTTCATATTCGGCGAAGTGACTGTGGTCGATACAAAGAGGTGCGCGAGTTATTTTGATGACTTAGATCCTAGATTCAGAGAACTTATTCTCGAGAGTAGAAGAATGGTCGACGTATACAAGCGGAATAAATAGCTTGACGAAAATGTTGAGCCTTTGATCTCGAATCCTGATTGAAGCAAAGCAAAATGCAAAATTTTCTGCAATAGGTTAATTGTGGTCAATTTATCCCGAATCCTGTCATATTCGGCGAAGTGACTGTGGCCGATCCAAAGAGGTGCGGGAGTTATTTCAACCGACAGTTTATAGAGCTCGCCGAGAGTGATAAGACGAAAAATAAAGTCTTGTCGTGCGATGACTTAGATCCTAGAATCAGAGAACTGATTCTAGAGATTTGTAGAATGGTCGACGTATACAAGCGGAATAAATAGCTTGAAGATAATTGTGCGCATTTGATCTCGAATCCTGTCGAAAAGGATGATCGGGCTGCAGTCACATTTGATGAAACAGTGAATCAACCGAAGGGGTGCGCGGAGTTATTTTAGCCGACAGTTTATAGAACTCGACGAGAGTGATAAAGCGACACTCGTCGGCAGATAACCCAGTCACCAAATTGTTCTTCAAATCTTCGAACTTTGCGTCCTGCTGATCCTACAATCAGAGAACTGATCCTACAATCAGAGAACTGAATCTGAATCTAAATACAAGCGGTATAAATGGCTGGATCATTTGAAGCAATCCGAAGTTCTGGTGTCGCTAAATTGTGTGCAATGTTAAGTCGCTCTCGAATACTGTCGAAAAGTATATTGGACGCCAGTCACATTCGGTGAATTAACTAAACTTATCCAGAGAGGTGCGCGAGTTGTTTTAACCGTCAGTTTATAAAGCTCCACGATAAACGATCTTAGTGAGACTCAGTAACCTAATTTCCTTCAAATCTCCGAACGTTGTGTCTTGCAGATCTTATAATCAGAGTACTGAATCTATTGATTAGTAGAAAGGTTAGCGAAAAAATAACTGAATCGTTTGAAGTAATTCGAAATAAGTTCCGGTAAAGGTAAATTGTGGCAAACATCTAGTCGTTTTTGAATCCTTCGAAAAGGATGATCGGGCTGCAAACTCATTTGATAAATCAGTAACTGAACCGAAGAGGTGGGTAGAGTTATTTTAGCCGACATTTTAAGGAAGTCGGTGAGAGTGATGATGCGATAAGAAAAGTCATGGCGGTTTATTGATAAACGCTCCCAAAAAGGTGACGTAGTCGCCAAATTTTTCTTTGAAATCTTCTAGCATTGCGTACTGCCGACCAAAAATATACGAGAACTGGATCTAAAGATTACTAGAATAGTCCACGAATACATGCGGAATAAATGGCTGGATCGTTTAAAGCAATGCAAAATAAGTTCCGGTATCGGTAAATTGTGGGAAACTTTTAAGTCGTTCTCGACTTGTTCTCGCCGATATTATCCGAAGCGCAAAGTCATCTAGAAAGCCAGATGGAATATCCACGTTGACCGTTAATCATTTGAATTTACAGGGAGTCGAGTTCCTGACGAAACTACTCTCATAGCTGTGAAAAATTGACAAAGTGGTCCCGCTACTGAAAGAGTAGGAAAGATGAGAGTGAAGCCAAATCTTGAAGGCCAGTTTCCCTTCCTTCTCCAGTAGCGAAAACACTGAGGCTAATTCATCTAACAAACTGAACCCAGATGGAATCCAGATCTCAGCGTGGATGATGCTGAAGCAATTGTATTCACCGGGAGTCGTGAAATGTCTGAAAAATTGACAGAGAGGTCCCGCTACTGAAAGAGTTAGGAAAGATGAGAGTAAAGCCAAAACTGGCAGGCCAGTTTCCCTTCTCTTTCTAGTAGCGAAAACACTGAGGCAAAGTCATTTAACAAACTGAACCCAGATGGAATCCAGATCTCAGCGTGGATGATGCTGAAGCAATTGTAATCACCGGGAGTCGAGAAATATTGAAAGTCCTCAACATGTCCCTGTAGACTCTAATAGTTCTGAGGTCTGGAAAATGGGCAGAGTGGTCCTGCTACTGATACCAGCCTAAGATGTAAGTAAAGCAGAATCTTACAGGCCGATATCCCATATGTCACCAGTAGCGAAAACAATTGAGGCATAGTCATCTAAATCCCTAGGCCCGGATGGAATATCCACGCTAATTCTTAATCAATTGGATTTACAGGGAATGGAATATCTGACGAAAGTCTTCAACTTTTTTCCTACCAGTCTAATATTTCTGGAAAATTGGCAGAGTAGTCTCGCTATTTATAGTTCCAGATGTCTGGAAAAAGGGCAAAGTGGTCCTTCTACAGATGCCAAGAAAAGTATAGGAGAATACTACATGCCGATTTCCTTTCTTTCGCCACAAGCGACAGCACTTGAGTTCTGGAAAATGGGTCGAGTGGACACGCTACTGGTACCACGTAAAGATGCGAGTAAAGGAGAATCTTACATAGCGATTTTCCTTCTCTCATCAGTAGCGAAAATACTTAAGACAAAGTTATCTAAAATGCTGGGCCCAGATGCAATATCCAGAGTCGATTATCTGACCAAAGTCCTCAACTTCTTCCTGTTGTCTATAATAATTCCTGGCAAATAAACAAGGCAAACAATCTTACAGGCCAGTACGGAAAACACTTGAGGCACGTCTTCTATCGAGCCTGAGTGAACATTTTTTGATTGCTGATATTCAGTGTGCTATTCAAAAGCAGTATATTACGACTTTTGCCACACATATTACGAATGTCCAGAACAGTCCGTGTGATCGTTCGTCGTGACAATTGATCTGTTGAAGGCTTTCCATACGGTCAACCGCAGGTATTCTGCGTTGGGCATGAATTGATGGCACAACGCAGAATACCTGCGTCCGCATGACACGCTACACCTCTTCAACTGCCCAGCTAAGCCCACTCACCTTACTCCAGGTTCTTTATGGACGCATCCCATTCAGGTTGCCTCTTTAACCTCTACCTTTCCGCAATTCCACCACCACCTGATGTCGTGGGAAGAGGTGAAGAGGTTAGGATAGAGTGTCATCGGAACCAACCTATTTGATAAACGAAGTTTTCAGTAATACGAATATCGCTACCGGTCAGAACTGTCAGATTTCCTAGAAAGGCCGATCCCAGTATATCTAGACGTACTTGACTCAATGCGAAACAATGACAAATCAAATACTCAGAGTTCTCCACTTCTTCATTATCCGCACAGCTGCTGCAAAAGTAATTGGGCTCAATTCTCAACCTCACGACGTATTCGCTGATCAAGCAGTGTCCCGTCAGAACTGACACTAACCTAAACAGTTTTTTCCTCTCTAGTGCGAGGATATATTTTGACCTCTGGTCGAATCGTGACCAGATTTGTCTACAGGTGTCGATTTCTGTCCTGTCATCGGACAGACAAACGGCCTCTTGCCTAAGCCACACCTTGTATGTGGACAGTGGCGCAACAATATATGCAATTTCTTAGAGAATTTGTAATGTCGTGTCAGTTCCCCGGGATATCCGTATGAAGTCGTTACAAATGCCGAAGATGGTACGATTCTGGCGTCGATGATATCGGTGAAAGGTCAAATTTATTCCTAATTTATCTTGTCAGTTTTTTCACTGCAAGAAGCATGCGGATTTTCAGTCGCCCAATCATCCGTCGCACTGTCCTCTATATGAGACGCAGATCTGAGGTTGCCTATGAATGTGAAGGTCGATGACACACCAATTCTGATCATGAACTTCAGATTGTACAGTCGTTTCAGATATTCTGCACATTCCATGACACTCTGATAGAATGAGAAGTAAGAAGAAAGGTCCTTAAGTCGCTCGCCAGCAGCACTTGGGGAACGGATAAGGAAACCTTGTTAACCACTTACAAAACGACAGGCATATCCGTGGCAAGCTGTACTACGCCAGTTTGGTCACCGAATGTGAACGAAACGCAGTGGAAGAACATACGGACCTGCTAGAATCCCGCCCTGAGAACAGCGATGGTAAACAGAGAAAACGTAGATTAAGCCCGTGCGGAGCCACAATGATATGTTGTCGAGCAGTACCTGCGGTATTGCTACTAGAGTATCCATTCGAACCACCACCTGATAAGTGGGACGGGTTCCCCCAAACAGACAGTTCAGGAGGTAGAGGTCGCAGCAGTTAAAAACTAGCATATCGTTCTCGGAGAGCAATCCCCATCAGTGGCCATCGAATGTGAGCGAGACTTAGTGCAGGAACATACAGACCTGCCAGAATGCCGCTCTAAGAACAGCAGCAATGTGCCTTGTTATGACATCCGAGGATCATCTTCATGAGGAGACAAAGATTATGCCCGTGCAGAGACACAATTTTATGCTGTCGAAGCAGTACTTGCTGGACTGCTAACGGAGTAATCATCCCAGCCACCACCTAGGGGATAGTTTCAACCACCTAGGTTGGACCTGGCGCTCTATATCTTAACGATATAGAGCGCCAGGTCCAACCAATCAGAGGCTCTCAAACCATATAAGTTTGAGCATTATGCATGCCAACGAAGTTTCAGTAGCAGTTAACAACTGCCGAGTGGACATCGTTCTCGGAGAACTTCCTCTACCAAATGAATCAGAATAATAAGGATTGTCGAGACAAACACGAGTAGTTCTGGCGCAGCTAAAATCAAGATGGGTGTTCGAGTTAACGGCAATGTGGCGAATACCTACCCGTGATCGTGCGATCATGATTAGCATGATAAGCTACACCTTTTCCGTTAACCAGCCAATCCCATTCAACTTATTCGTAGGACCCTATGAAAGTAACCCATCGAGTTGGACAACTTCCTGAACCTGGACCCCAATGAAGTAGAACCAGAATACTTCAGGATGAAAACAGAACATATTGTTGTTACAACAACAACAACTGCCTTGTAAGTGTAAGTCCATGGACATGAGAATCTGATGATATTTTGTTTAAAACCTGAATTCAGCCATACCGGAAATATTGAATAGTTATTACAAATTGTCTATCATCTCCTTGCAAAATTGAACCACTGTACAGTGAAGAGTGGGTGAATACCGTCGGGAATCAACGACGTTTTTTTAAGGCAGCAAGAGCAACAATTACATATTCGTATGTTTGTACTGTATCCGCTCCAGCGGCATGTGTAGAGCATAAACTGTTTTTATTCTCGATAAAAAGAAGAAAAAAACTGAGCTGGAAATAGAAGCGACAGCAACACGAGGTAACATTTCATCCTGACAGCCCACGAGTGCTGTACAAATATAGATTCTATTGGGGGTTTGCGAAACAAACGAACAAACACAAAAAAAGAATCACTCCCCATTTCCTGGTACAATCATGGTCGTCGTATTCATCTTAGTAGTCGCCCGTAGGAAAGTAGGAAAGAAAAAAAGAAGGACCATAGAAAACAATAAATACAGAATTTCCATAGAAGACTCATCGAATGGAAAAAACGACGACATCGGCACGAAAAGGAAATTTGAATAATGTGCATTAAATGTAAATTGGTTTACAATTGTACAGTGGGTTTTAAGGGATTTTTTTAGAGAAGTGGGACTCTTCCCCCACTCTTTGCAATGTCTTGGCAAAAAATGCTTATACTTCAAATGTTGTTGACACTTCATGTGGTTAATGGGGGAATTTGCTTAATTTGCCATTTCTTTTTGAAAAATCACATAATATATGGATGTCCTGCAATATTTGGGGAACGTTTGCAGTTTTTAAAAATTAAAAACATTGAGATAGCAAGATGATTGGTATACTCTACCTTTAGAGAAGGGGGGACTATATGCAAAAGTACCATTTGGTATGGGCCAAAGGTGTAACACTTCCGAGGAGTGGCATAGAATGAAGCTGAGCCAAATTATAGAACGGCGGCAGCTATTCGGCTGGGCCAACAGCACGTTGACACTCGGTGCCTCTTTGATTATATTTCAAGCAGTGTTTCCTCGTTAATTCTAAACGGTCTGGAAAGGCTATTCGATTCTTTCATTAGAGAAACCCTCAATACAAAACTCTTGTCGGAAAACCAACATGCCTACAAAAAGGGCAAATCTACAGAATTGACCACTTTTTGGCCACTCATCCCTACATTTCCAGGAATTCACTAAGGAGGCCGTTCTAGATATAGGTTTAGGTTTGAGTGGCACGGGCCAAGGTTGTATCGGAACCAATCTGTTTGGAACACGAATTTATGAATAATACGAATATTCGTAGCGTAAAGATCTGTCAGCCTTTATAGAAAGACCGACCCCAGTATATCCAGACGACGTTAACTCAATGCGGAAAAATAACAAAGCAGGTGCTCTATATATAGAAGGGACTTTTAAAAATATCCACTCAGACTCATCAAAGGTTAAGTCATAGTTAATATCCACTGTCGCATCTAAGGTTGAACCATAGCTTGATTAGACTAATTCAATGTTTGCTCAACTAAAGAAGCATAACACCAAGTCTCGGGTTCCACAACTCTAACAAGATTTGTAAACCGAGGGTCTCCATAGGGATGAGTACTTATTGTCTCTGCTAATTTGGAATCTAGCGTTGAATGGAATCCTGTTAGATGTATCACATTGCGGCTGCAAGGTCTTGACATATGCGGACGATGTTGCAAACGCAGTAACTGGCAAATTCCCCAGTGTCCTCAGAGATATTCTACATGTGGTTCTGAACAAATTGCCTGGGTGGGTCAGAAGTTGGTTTGGACGCTAACTCAAACAAGACAGAATTTGTTCTTTTTACTATGAAGTATAATGTTCCACATGCTTATACTTCTTCGTTTACAACTACAAACGTTGAAACGGGGACGTACGAGCTGCCAAGGCGAAAACTAATGGTCGACCAATTGAGATGTCCACGTCAGAAATGGTTAAAAAATCCACAAAATGGTATTGGATGATCGTTGGTTGAATGTTCGTGAGCTACCTCAAGTCATAGGCATTTCAAACAATGCTATACATCGCATATTGACGGACATTTTGATGATGAGAAAGCTGTGTGCAAGATGGGTGTCGCGTTTGCTCACAATCAAGACAATGCACCAGTTCACAAATCCACTATTGCAATGGCCAACATCAATGAATTACAGTTCGAATTGCTTCAGCGCACACCTTATACCCCAGATTTAGCTCCCTCGGATTATTATATGGCTCGGCGGAAAAAGATTTGCCAGCAATCAAGAGGCGGAGGTTGCGGTTAATTTTTTTTTAGGAGCTTTAAACAGGGTATCAAGGCTATTGAAAATCGCTGGAAAAAGTGTATCGAACTAAAAGCAGATTATGTTGAGAAATAAAGAAAAATGTTCCCAAATATGTTGTTTTTTCTTTGTTAGGTTATTTGCCACGTTGTACGAGTAGTGTAATCTTCGAGAGGAACTTCACCCCTAAGATAACAGCCAGAGAGGTATAGGTTGACAGAATTACATGTATGTAATAGAAACCATATACACTTCGATGCGGATAGTTCAAAGCTTGTTTAGAAAGTTGGCTTCGTTTTACACTGTAAATAATTTAGTCTTGATATAGCTCACACACGCAAAGAAGGGAATTCGTTTCTGCGAAACGAAATTTTAGACAACTCCAATTCTCGTTTGCCGGAACTAAAATTTCGTTTGTTGTGACAGAAACTCGTTTTGCATAAACAATTGTTTGTTCTGACCCAAAGAAATTTTATTCGTCGTAAACAAGAACACAGAAACGATTTTTTTCTTTCCGTGCAGACTACGAGATACCTGCAGTGTCCATCAAGCCGAAATAATGGCAAGTGACTGAGTGGCAACAAAGTGACCAACGCTGTCGTCATCATTTACTCGGACAGCCATGCTGTCATTAAATCTCTGGAGGCTATGTCCATATTTTCTCAAACATCCCTCGAATGCCGCAGATCTCTAACGAAATGCCTGAGCAGTTTAACATATTTGAGCGTCATATGAATACCTGTACATTGGGATATCCCAGGGAACTGCAAAGCCAATAAACTTGATAGGAGAACGACGGCATTACAAATTCTCGAAGAATTTGCATATACAGGCACTGTATACTGAAAGATTGGTAGAAATCGACACCTGTAGGGTAGCTAGACAAATCTGGCCAAGATATGACCTAAGAAGGTCAAAATATCACTTCACATTAGAGAGGAACTAACTGCAACGTTAGTGTCCGTTCCGACGGAACATTACCTGATCGATGAATCGGCCAGGAGAATGGAATTTGATCCTAATGACTTCTGCAGAATCTGTGGAGATGAGAAGGAAATGGACAACATTGAGCACTTGTTACTGTCTCGCATTGAGTAAATATAGTAAAAAGTAAATATATATACTTACTCGTATACTGGGATAGGCACTTCTAGATAATCTGACAGATCTAGATCTTGTCGGTACCGACATTGGTATTATAGATAACTTTGTGTATCAAACAGGTTGATTTCGATGAGGGGCTTTTGATCCCCTCAAATACTTGTCTAATAGAATACCTACAGCAATCGACCCTTCAATGTCATATAGTGTATGCCACATTTGAAACCAATTAAATATATATGATTTTATCGTTAAATTTTGAAAACTGGTTACAACTGACTAGCGTGATCAAAAAACCGGTTATTTTGAAAATACGGGTTTCGGTTTCTTCGAAAATTATGTTAACTCTAAAACCGGTTTACGGTTTAACAGAAAATAAAAAACCGGTGAACCGGTTGTTTTCGGTTTTTTCTTTTTTTAATAAAAATGCATAAATAATGCTCAAAAAAAGCGTAGTGCAAATTCAATACGCAACCATATTTCAATTAAATTAAGATTTATTTGAAAATTGTATTTTAAACACTTCATATTTTTACGAGTATTAATAATAGGTAATTTATGATATAATATTATAATATCTGCGATATTTATAATATTTATGTTAAATTTTTAAAAAGATTTCTTTACAAAAAAATTGATTATGATTTTTATAAAACTTGACTAATAGTGAAGATCGGCAAAATCATAGGTTTTTGCATCATATGAATGGCTCAAATGGCAAACCGATTATATACATATATTATCAGCAGTAGCGGATTCTGACTTGAGCATACTATAGAGATGAAAACTTGTCGAAATGTGAAACTGGACAAATGTATTTTTATTTATACCTACATTTCAATTAGAAAGGATTGTTAATTAATTTCTATACCGCAATAATCACCTAGACCATCGATAAAATATGCAGTATAAATACATATAAAACTGCATTTTGAAATCGATGGATATGCACAAATGAAGTCAACGGTTTTTATACTGATGTTTTCAAAATTTTAGGTAGGTTCCTATTTTAAAAATAATATTTTCTTTATCATTTTATAATGGTTTCAAAAAACCGAAAAGTCGAATAAACCGAGTTGTAAAAACCGACGGTTCGAGTTATTCGAAAATGCAGAAAAACCGAAAACCGAAAGGCGGATTTTAAAGAGAAACCGATTAACCGGTTAACCGGTGCGGTTTTTGATTACCCTACAACTGACCCTCTACTGAGGAGCAGATAACCTAACTAGTCGACTACTAAAGAACAGATAACCTAACTAGTCGACTATCAAAGAGCAGATAACCTAACTAGTGGACTTCTAAGGAGTAGATAACCCAACAGACCGCCTACTAAGGTGTAGATTACACAACTGGTCGTCTACTAAAGTTTAGATAACCCAACTGACCGCATACTAAGAAGTAGATAACCCAACTGTATCTATACTAAGAAGTAGATAACACAATTTGTTGCCAACTAAAGTATAGCTAACCCAACTGGCCCTCTACGTCGTCTTTTACTAAGGAGTAGATAACTCAATTTGTCATCAACAAAGAAGTAGATAACCCAACTGACTCTCCACTTAGGATTATTTAACTCAATTGGGACTCTACTTAGGATTATTTAACCCTACATGGCATCTACTAAGGAGTAGATAACCTGATATATAACCCAACTAATAGTCTACTATGTAGTTGATAACCCAACTGTACATCTACTAACAGGTAATTATGTATATAATATGTATATAATATAATAATTATGTATATAATTTGTCCTCAGCTAAGGCGTATATAAAACAATTGGCCTATACAAGGGAGAAAATAAAAATAACTTATAGTTTACTGAAGAGGAGATAACCCATTTTGCCCTCTATTAAGGAATATATAACCCAAATTGTATTTTACTAAGGAGTAGATAACTCGACTGACCGCCTACGAAGAACTTGATAACTCAACTGGACGTCCACTATGGAGTAGATAACCCAACTGGAATTTTTCTAAGGCGTTGATATCTCAATTTGTGGTCAAATAAGGCGTATATAACCCAAATGGTCCTCAACAAGTGAGTAGATAACTCAACTGGTCGTCTACTAAGTATTAGATAAACGAACTGGCATTTTCTAAGGAGTTGATAACCCAACATTTCTTCTATTAAGGAGTAAATAACCCAATTTTTCGTCAATTAAGGCGAAGATAACTCAACTGGCCCTTTACTAATGAATATTGAACTCAAATTGTCGTCTACTAAGGAGACGACAATTCGTCTATAAGGAAACTCAACTGACCGCCTAGGAAGAAGTTGATAACTCTACTGGACTTCTGCTAAGCGGTAGATAATGTAACTGAAATTTTTCTATGCTGTAGATAACTCAATTTGTCGTACACTAACCGTATATAACCCAACTGGCCCTCCAAAAGGGAGTAGATAACCCAACTGCTCGTCTACTAAGGAATCGTCGTCTACTAAGCAGTATAAAAACCTACTTGCATTTTACTGAGGAGTAGATAACTTTACAGGTGGTCTATTAATGAGTAGATAACCCAATTGTTTACCAACTAAGGCGAAGGTAACACAACCGGTCCTATACTAAGGTGTAGATATCCCAGATGGTCGTGTAATAAGGAGTAAATAATCCAATTTGTTGTAAATAATTCAATTGGCCTAATGCTAAGGAATGTTTAACCCAAATACTAATTAGTAGATGACAAACCTGGTTACTTCACTTGTACTAAGGAGTATATGTATAACCGAACTGGTCCTGTACTAGAGGCTAGATAACTCAACTTGTCGTATGGTAAGAAGTAGATAACCCAACTGGTCGTCTACTAAGATTTCTCTGATGCAATTTTCTGCTAACTTATCACATCCAACAATATTGTTTGGTGTATTTAACCCTAATGAACTGATATAAATATGTCCCTACGTGATCAGTTCAGGGATAGGTCCCAATTTAACCAGTACTGGTATCAGTATACTCAGGAGAATTGGCAAATAATTTCATGTATGGTTGACACATATAAATACTATCTTAGGTTAGTGTAGGTTAAGAGTGACAGCGTTTATAACAGCCTCACTTATTATTGTGCTACCACAAGGACGTAAGGGAAAATATAAGTTTTTCGTAGCGCCTCCCGTTGAACCAATTTAATTGATTTAGAATGCTCAACAATTGTAGAATTTTAACATCAGCTAAGTTTGCTAACTTCCCAACGAAATGAGAGCCTAGGTTAGTATACCGCCTTCTAGATAGCGTGGACAGAGACACAGAAGGAATTCTATTGATTCCTCCTCTTCATCTCCACAGCTTCTGTAAAATTCATTTTCGAGACCTTTGATTACTCTGTGAACCGTCCAATACGGTAGTGACACGTCATATCAGACACGTCCGCTCTCGATAACGACAGCAGGATAACAATATCAGCCTGTAATGTATGCAGTTCCTGTCATTTATTGCCTTAAGGGCACTATCTCCCAAGAAGAGCTTGCAGGTCTATAGAGGCATACCTACATATTCCAGTTCCCCTGGAGTGTGTAAGGTATTTTCTAGTCCTGCAAGTTCATCTGCTATATTGTTCCTTAGTATGTCCCAGTTGTTCCGTACCCAAATCAGGTGATATGGAACTCTTCAGTCATCTCGCTAAGAGATCTGCAATAGTTGAGCGCAGTTTTGAATTCAGTAATACAGTTTTCAGGGCCGCCATGTGTGTACTACTTTCAATTACAGCCGTCGCTGACAATTTTGACTTGGCTTCATTCTCTGCTTATTTCTTTTTATTTAGCTTGAGCCATTTCCCAATAAATACTGACCAAATGCAAATATGTAATGTGAAAAAAGCTTTTGAAATACATTTTTCAAGAACTGGATTTTCCTTTAAAAATTTAAAGTCTTCTATGTAATATTTACTACTATTTGAGTGAATTACAACTACTATATGTAGCCTAAGGTGGTTTCTTGGCGAAAGCCACTGTTAGTTTGAATAAAGAAGAAAAAAAATCTTTTTACATATTTCCCTTAATGTTCTTCGTATAAATATGTGAGCATGTACTCAATATTTTCCTGCAAAATCTTGCATTAAAGTGTGGCGAAGTTGAAATAGGAGCTCATATTCGAAATGAAGTTGACTGGGGTTGGGGATGCCTCAACGCGGCACGTAGAAGTAGTCAAAAGGAAATATGCGTAGCATTTAATGTTTCTTGAGAGGATAGGGCGAATAGGAGCCATCCATGTACCGTTGCTGCATCAGCAACAACCAAACAATTCCCTCAGATATTACAAAATACAGATGCTCTCTGTGGTGGCAAATAAAGTAGGAGAACTTTTTTTTCCAAAACAGTGTGCAGCTGGGAAAGACAGCGAAATAACACATACACCAACAACACCGACAGTATTACATACACCGAAAACGAAAATATTTACTAATATTAAAGGGATATCCACCATTTTCGAGGGGAGGATAACAAAAAGTTTAAATATGTATTTTTATTTTTTAAACAAAAAATAAAGATTATTTTATTATTAAGCAAAACTTTCTGACCCTGCCGACTCTGCTGTGCTTTTCTCGTTAGGTAGAACAAATTCTGCAGAACTTCTAGAATAACTGTATATAATTTGTACATTACTCTATGTAACGCTATCAATAGATCCTATTTTACAAAATGTTTTCTTCTATACCTACTTATACTCGTATTCGACAACCTGCCGGCACAGCTATGAACCATACTCTCGGTTAGATGTACACACTGTTGAATATGACCTCAGTGGGTTTG
Source organism: Eudasyphora cyanicolor (assembly GCA_963930755.1). NCBI lineage: Eukaryota > Metazoa > Arthropoda > Insecta > Diptera > Muscidae > Eudasyphora > Eudasyphora cyanicolor. Next base: position 61,166,750 of record OZ005737.1, read on the forward strand.
GAGAGCGTCGACGACTAACAAGCAGTCACAAGAATGAATATGGATAAATGTCCATTATATTATTTTAGTTTGAGTCTCTGATTTGAAAACAATGTCTATTTTATGAAAAAAATTCGTAAAATAGGAAAATGTACATTAAATTATGAAAATTGTCATTAAATAGTAGATAGACAAAGACAATAATCTTTAAATTATCCACTCTACTAAGGAACAGATAACCTAACTAGTCAACTACTAAGGATTGGATAGCCTAACAGACCGTCTACTAAGGAGTGGATAACCAAATTGGTCGTCTATTAGGGAGTAGATAAACCAACTGACATTTTACTAAGTACTATATAACCCTATTTTTGTCAGCTAAGGCGTTGATAACCCAACATGCCGTCTACTAAGGATTAGATAACCCAACTAGTCGTCTACTAAGGATTAGATAACCCAATTAGTCGTCTACTAAGGAGTAGATAACCTAACCGTGTCTCTACTAAGGTGTAAATAACCTACCTAATCTTCTGCTACGGTGTGGATAACATAACAGACCCTCTACTAAGGAGTAGATAAACTAATTTTACACCAACTAAGAAGTAGAAAACCCAACTGGCTCTCTACTAAGGAATATTAAACTGAACTTGTGTTCTACTAAGTCTGGACAGTAGCCTGTGATCAGTTGTAGTCCTAATGTAACTTTGCTTCTGAATGGAACGGCTTCTCCGCTTTTTGAATGAAGTCCACATTGGATTCTCTCCATTTTTATGGTACATAGATAGGCATGCTTGATACAAGAAGTATAGAGCTCCTTGTAGCTTCGCCGGTGATACATTATCTGGCCCTGGCGACTTGAAAGGTTCAAAGCTTTTTATAGGCCAACTAATATTCATTAGTTCTTGTTACAATCTCGATGGCGACCTCTGATGGCTGCACTTCAACGGAATCCCCATCTCAAGTATTAAATCCTTTTCACTCCTCTAGAGGGCTAGTATAATACCACAATATAAGAGCCCTAGAACGAGGAAAGCAATATTTTGGAAAAAAGAAAACATTTAAAGCCTTTAATGCCCAAAATACATTAAATAGGAGCCCTAGAGCGCAAGGACGTTACTTGAGGTCTCATATTTCTGGCTCAAAAATGTAACATTTTAAATTGTCATTACTCCTCCAAAAAGAACCCTAGAGAGAATATGACGATATTTTATGACCAACCATTTTTTGAACCAAAATTTTAATTTTCATTGCAAAACTTAAAGTGAACATAACTCTTTAAATAAGCGCCCTATAGTGAAAGTTACTTTATTTGGGGTTACAATTTTTGGAACCGAAATTACAAACTTTAAATGGCTACAACTCCTTAACTAAGATTCGTAAAACGTTAAGGATGTTATTTTGTGTCATTTAAAGTCAAAATTTAAAACGTTAAATGGCTTTAGCTCCCTATACAATGACCTCGAGCGAAAATGGCGACATTTAAGTACCAATTACTTAGCATAAAATATTAATTTTCTTCGCAAATATTTAAATGATCGTAATTCCTTAAATAAGAGCGAAAAGGGCGTTATTTTTGGGATCACTAATATTTGGACCATAATTAGCCGACCTAACAAAGAAAACTCAACAAGTTTGGTAATTTTTTTCTTTATTTCTCAACATAATCTCGATTTAGCTTGATACACATTTTCCAGCGATTTTATATAGCTTAGATACCCTGTATATAGTAAAAACTGTCTAGCCATCAACTGCAACCTCCGCCTCTTCATCGCTAGGATTTTTTTTGCGCCGAGTCTTTTTGTCAGTTTTGGAAACAAAAAATAATCCGAGGGAGCTAAATCTGGCGAAAAAGGTGCGTACTGAAGCATTTCGAACTATATGATATGGATATGCGGACTGAGCAAACGCGGCTCCCATCTTGCGCACAGCTTTCTCAACATCTAATTTTCCGTCAATTTGCGATGTATAGCATTTTTTGAAATGCCTATGACTTCAGCTAGCTCACAAACCTTCAACCAACGGTCATCCAATACCATTTTGTGGATTTTGTAACTATTTCTGGCGTGGACACCTCAATTGGTCTACCACTATGACAGCTCGTACGGCCTTCTTTAAACTCTGCCATCCAATATTTTATAGATGTAAACGATGCAGCATACTTACCCATAGTATAGAAATTAGTTCGGTTTTAATATTGTATGGACTGAGACCTTTTAAATGAAAGTATTGTATTACATATCGGTGACGAATTTTTCCCATCTTTACAAATTCACTGCGATCGTTCACTTTTAATTGCCAAACAAAAATTGCACAACGTGGAGCTTAGCAACTTAAAACATATGTTTTAGAAGGTTGTCACTTTTCACGAAAGTATTTTTTTCAAACTAATACCGCCATCTATATGTCAGGGCAGCAATTTTTGGGACCGCCCACCTCTGTAGAGAATCAGTTCGATTGTATACTCCGACCAGTTGGTGTTATCTACTCCTTAGTGGGCTGTCAGTTGGATTATATACTCCTTAGTAGACGACCAGTTGGGTTATCTACTCCTTAGTGGGCTGTCATTTGGTTTATCTACAGCGTAGTATACGTCCAGTTGAGTAATATACATCTTAGTACGCTTCACTTGGGTTATCTACTCCTTAGTAGACGACCAGTTGGATTATCTATTCCTTAGTTGGCGATCAGTTGGATTATCCTCGCCGTAGTAAACGACGAGTTGAGTTATCTACTCCTTAGTAGAGGACCAATTGGGTTATCTACACCTTAGTAGAGGAACAGTTGATTTATCTACTCCTTAGTATACGACCAGTTGAGTTATCTACTGCTTAGCAGAGGTCCAGTTGAGTTATATAAACCATAGTAAGCGGTCAGTTGGGTTATCTAGTGTCTATGTTTTAGAAGGTTATCACTTTTCACAAGAGTTAGTTGGTTTATACACTGATTAGTAGACGACCAATTAGGTTATGTACTCCACAGTGGGTTGTCATTTGGTTTATATCCAGTTGAATTATATACACCTTAGTAGGCGGTCACTTGGGTTATCTACTCCTTAGTAGACGACCAGTTGGATTATCTATTCCTTAGTTGGCGATCAGTTGGATTATCCTCGCCGTAGTAGACGACGAGTTGAGTTATCTACTCCTTAGTAGAGGACCAATTGGGTTATCTACACCTTAGTAGAGGAACAGTTGATTTATCTACTCCTTAGTATACGACCAGTTGAGTTATCTACTGCTTAGCAGAGGTCCAGTTGAGTTATATAAACCATAGTAAGCGGTCACTTGGGTCATCTAGTGTCTATGTTTTAGAAGGTTATCACTTTTCACAAGAGTTAGTTGGTTTATACACTGATTAGTAGACGACCAATTAGGTTATCTACTCCACAGTGGGTTGTCATTTGGTTTATATCCAGTTGAATTATATACACCTTAGTAGGCGGTCACTTGGGTTATCTACTCCTTAGTAGATGACCAGTTGGATTATCTACTCCATAGTAGAGGATAAGTTCGGTCTGGTTTCCGTTATATACTCCTCAGTATACGACCAGTTGGATTATCTGCTCCTTAGTAACGGGTTTTCCAACAAGAGGTGTTATTTTGAATCACCCGGTATTTCGGTAGCTGTCACTTTTGAATCTTTTATTCTTTGACATTTGACAAGTAGAAACTACGCCATTACTAAAAATGGAAAGATACACGATCATCGAACGATACAAAATGATCAAAAATCGATCGAATGATGAGGCCCATTTCCACCTCGGTGGCTACGTCAACAAGCAAAATTGTCGCATCTGGGGCTCGGAAAACCCAAGAGTTATTGTTGAGAAGCCTCTCCATCCTCAACGTGTGACTTTTTGGTGGGGTTTATGGTCCAGCGGGGTCATTGGACCTTACTTTTTCGAAAATGAGGTTGGATCAACAGTTACGGTGAATGGATTGCGCTATCGAGAGATGATTAATGATTTTTTTATGGTCGGAGTTGGATGGTATTGATCTGGACAACGTGCCATACTAGCAACGAAACCATTGCTCTGTTACGGGAAAAGTTTCCGGACCGTGTTATCTCTCGAAGAGGTGATCACAATCGGTCCCGAGATCTTGTGATTTAACACATTGCGTCTTCTTCCTTTGGGGCCACGTGAAAGATATGGTCTACGCCAACAGCCCAGCGTCGATTCAAGACCTCAAAGATAGAATTCGTGAGGCTATCGAGGACATAGGGCAGCCACTTTGCGATTTGGTTATGGAAAATTTCATGAAAAGGATATGGTCCTGTAAGCGTGGTCGTGGTGGCCATTTGGCTTATGTTGTTTTTCATTACTAACGGCATACCTTCCTCTTTATTATGAAATAAACATCCGATCATTTATCTCAAAAAATTGTATTTTTCTTTGAATACCAAAATAACGCCTCTTGTTGGAAAACCCTTTAGGTGGTTAGTTGGTTTATCCACTCCTTAGTAGACGACCTGTTGCTTATCTACTCCTTATTAGATGACCAGTTGTATTATCTACTACGTAGTAGAGGATAAGTTGGGGTTGGGTTCCCTTATACTCGTACACTCTTCAGTATAGGACCAGATTTATTATCTTCTCCTTAGTAGGCGGTCACTTGGTTTCTTTACTCCTTAGTAGACGACCACTTGGGTTATCTACTCCTTAGTGGAGGACGAGTTGGGTTATTCTTAGTATACGACCAGTTGGATTATCTACTGCTTAGCCCAGTTGAGTTTATACACCTTAGTAAGCGGTCAGTTTGGGGTATCTACTCCTTATTAGAGGACCTGTTGGATTATCTATTCCATATTCGATGATATGTTGGATTATCTCATTCTTTGTAGGCGACCGGTTGGGTTATCTAATTCTTTGTAGACGACCGGTGGAGTTATCTACGCCGTAGCGGACGAAGCTTTGGGTATCTACTCCTTAGTACGACCAGTTATGTTCTCTACTTCTTAGTTGAGGACGAGTTGGGACCTGTTTTCTAAGTGTAACGATAAAATCGTAAACATTTAATTGGTTTCAAGTGTAACTTACGTTGTCTGCCATTGAAGGGTCGGTTGCTGTAGGTATACGTTTAGACCAGTACTTGCATATGCCACAAGTTGGTAATTCACCACCTGCAATGACAAATACACGGAACCGTTTATAAAGTAAAGAGACAATATGCGGGTCAATCCCTGTTTTTAATCGACTTATCACTCGTTTGGTATTGTACCGGTCAAAACTATCGTAGGGTTATTTTAGATTCAGAGTGTCTGATTGGTGGATAGGTAATAGGTCTTAAATATGTCTTATCCTGTGACCGATATTGAACTGATATTACCTGTAGCTTTCATACCAAAACAGACAATTTATCCAATTTTCGTAGGGTGCGATTCAATTTCGCGTAGGGTGCGATTCAATTTCGCGTAGGGTGTGCAATAACTGAAAGATATATACATTTTATGGCCGATGGTGTCCTACACTACTCGCCTTATTTAACTTTCTTTTTAGTATTGCCATTTTCAGGAGGGTATTGAGATCACATTACCTGTTAATTCAAGTGGCGATGTCATGTACTTATCACATTTTTGCAGGGAATAAGAAATTATCTCCCGGACTTAAAGTTAAGACATAAAGAAATAAACTGAAGAATATTATAATGATTATGATTATAAATACATTGTCATGATAAAGAATATATTCTTGAATTTAAGATAAAATTTGTCATAGCCATTAAGACAAATTTCGAAAAAGTTTTTTTCCGTGTATGTATTCCAAACAAACAGCTTTAACCAAGCGTAAGCAAAAGAAGGAAACGCTACAATACTATTCATACTTACAAGTAAATAAAAGTAATGAAACCGCTGGCATAGAGGGAGTGTTGTGGAATGGGATGGGATGGGACGGGATTCACAGGAGTAGTACTCGTGGTAGTACATACTACATTATAATGCAGTAAAGATGAGAATGGTTTAATAAACGCAGCCATGAGACGGCAGGCAGTGAGTAGTAGGAGTGGGAGTGCTTCTGTCGTTGCTTGTTGTCTGGAGTTTATGCAATCGTAAGAAATGACATCCATCCCATCATTGCAAAGAAGAAGTACTGCGGGCGACTGCTGCTGCGACTACAGATTGTCTTGCCACTTGTAATGCATTGTCTGATGACATTTTTTTCATTCTCTATTTCTTTTCATTTTGATTTTTTTTTTGAAGAAAAGTTTTTTTAATGATTCCCATTTTTGTTTGCTGTGCTGTGCGTGAAGTGTTATTTTAAAGTTTTGTGAAAAACTGTGCAGACATTTTATATGAAGAAAAAGGAAAATAATTCTACTGAGGAATACAAAATGTGAAAACAGAAAGATTTTTTAACAGAAGTTTATCTCTGGGCAATAAGTAGTTGAAATTAGTAAACTTTAAAGTTTTTAGACAAGTACAGAAGGAAGTTTTGTAAATATTTTTGGGGCTAAATAAAATGAGGGATTTTTGTTTGTTAATTTAGCAAAGGGGAAACAATTTTTTCTTAAATTAAGTTGAACTCAAAATTGAACGTTTTTTTTCATATGAAATAAGTATCATAATTTTGTGTGGACCAAGAATTAAAGCATTAAATATCCAGAACTAAACAAATACGAACCCTAAACAGTGGCGTTGTTATTTTGGGATTTCCTATTTTTGGGTACAAAATTGAAAATATTAAATTACCATAACTCCTTTAATAAAAGTTCAAAAAGTAATTTTAAGTAATTTTAAATCATAAAATGGGATTGGCAATTGGAGTTATTTTTGAATCAACAGTTTTTGGGTAAAAAATTAACTTTAAATGACCATAACTCCTTAAATACGAATTGCAGAGCATAATCCTTAAAAATACGTTATTTTGAAATCACCAAATTTTTTAACACATATTTAATGAATGAAATGCATATAACGACCTAAATATAAAAAACACATGTTATCTTTAAATGGACTTAACACCTTAAATCGGGGTATACAACCCTTTCGGCTCTCTACAACATTTTAAAAAGTCACAAAGAAACCACTCCCCCATCCCCTTCAAAAAAAATCATAATTACATTTTTTTTCATCAAAAATTCTAGAATTTAATTTTTTAAGAAAATTGCTTCCAATTTGTATTTTTCTAGAAAATTCCTTCAAAATTGTATTTTTGAATCTAATTTTTCGTTGAAATTGCTTTTTTTTGCATAACTTTGTGAAATTCTTTTTTTTTAGAAAATTGTAATTTAATAGACAGTGTCATCATAGTTAAATTTTTGTATAAAAATAATAAACATTTTGCATTTTTCTTCAGTATTTCGTTGAAAACAATTTTTTTTTTATAGATAATTTTATCATAATTCAATTTTTCTACAAAAATTCTTAATACTGTTTTTAAGAAAATTTCTTCAAATTTGCATTTTTCTAACAAATGGCGTTGAAATCTAATTTTTCTAAAAAATTTCGTTGAAAATGGGATTTAAAAAAAAATTCTGAAAATTTCAATTTTATAGAACATTTGATCATTAAAATTGAAAAGAAAGAAGAAAATTTAATGTTTTTTTGGAAAATTCATTTAAATTTGTATTTTTGTAAAAAATGGCGTAGAAATCAAATTTTTTTTACAAAATTTCTTTGAAATTGCTTTTTTCTAGAAAATTTAAAAAATTGCTATTATATATAAAATTCCTTAAAATTTGTATTTTTTAAAAAAATGGTGTTGAAATCAAATTTTTCTAAAATTTTTCGTCGAAATTGCATTTTTGTTAGAAAATTTAATGAAATTGCAATTTTATTGAAAATTTCATTATAAAATTAAATTTTCTACAAAAATTCTAGAAGTTCTTCAAATTCCTTAAGATTTACATTTTTTAAAAAATGGTGTTGAAATCTAATTTTTCGTAGAGATTGCATTTTTTTTAGAAAATTTAATGAATTTGCAAAATTTTTGTAAATTTCATCATAACATTACATTTTCTACAAAAATTCTTCAAATTCTTTAAAATTTGCATTTTTTAAACACCGTGTGTGTTGAAATCTATTCTTTTTAAATTTTTTGTCGAAATTGCATTTTTTTTTAGAAAATATAATGAAATTGCAATTTTATTGAAAATTTCATCATAACATTACATTTTCTAAAAAAATTCTAGAAATTCTTCAAAACTGTATTTTTTTAGAAAATTCCTTTGTAAATTTGTATTTTTCTACAAAATGTCGTTAAAATCTAAGTTTTATTCAAAATTTTGTTACAATAGAATTTTTCTACAAAATTTAATGAAAATTGCATTTTTCTAGAAAATTTAAATTTTATAGAAAATTCCTTCAATTTAGCAATTTTCTAGAAAATGATGTTGAAATCTAATGTTTCTAAAATTTTTTGTTGAAATTGCAATTTTTGTTTAGAAAAATTTAATGATAATTGCAATTTTATAGAAAATTTCATCACAGCATTACATTTTCTACAAAAATGCTAGAAATTATTTGTTTAGAAAAATTCTTAAAAGCTTAATTTTTTTAGAAAGGTCCTTTAAATTTGTATTTTTTCTAAAAAATGTTAAAATATAATTTTTCTATAAAATTTCGTTGAAGTTGCATTTTTCTGAAAAATATCGTCGGAATTTCATTTTTCTACAATATTTTATGAAATTTGCAATTTTATAAAAAACTTCATCATAATAAAATTTTTCTACAAAAATTCCGAATTTTTTTCTAGAAAATTCCTTAAAATTTTCCTTTTTCCTAGAAAACTCCTTCTGTAATTTTTGTTATGATGAAATTTTCTATAAAATTGCAATTTTCAATAAATTTTCTAAAATAAATGCAATTTTAACGAAAAATTATAGAAAAATTAGATTTCAAAACAATTTTTTGAAAAATTCTAATTTGAAAGAATTTTCTATAAAATTAAAATATTCATTAAATTTTCTTAAAAAAAAACTATTTCAACGAAAACTTTTAGAAAAATTATATTTCACACCAAATTGTATTTTTCTAGAAAATTTTATGAAAATTGGGATTTAATTTTTCTAGAAAATTTAATGAAAATTTGAAAGAATTTTTTCTACAGAAAATTAGATTTGAACACCATTTTTTTTTTAGAAAAATCCAAATTTGGAAAAATTTTCTAGAAAAATGCAAATTTGAAATAACTTGAAAAAAGATTTTAATTTGTAGATTTTTTGTATAGAAAAATGTAATTATGATGAAGCTTTCTATAAATTGCAATTTTTATAAAATTTTGTAGCAAAATACAATGACAACGAAGTTTGGTAGAAAAATTAGATTTCAACACCAAATTTGAAGGAGTTTGCAAGAAAAATGAAAATTTGAATGAATTTTCTAAAAAAATTCTAGAATTTTTGTAGAGAAGCAGTTCTAGATTTTTTTGGAAAATTCCTTTAAATTTGCTTTTTTTTATAAAAATTCCATCAAATTATTATTGCTGAAAATCAAATTCTTCTACAAAATTTGCATTTTTCTAGAAAATTTTATGAAAATTGCAATTTTCTAGAAAATTTTATGAAAATTGCAATTTTAAAGTATGTTTCACCATAATTACATTTATCTACAAAAAACTACAAATTAAAACTTTTTTTTTTACAAAATTAGCATTTTTCTAGAAAATTTGTCCAAATTTGTATTTTTCTAAAAAATGGTGTTGAAATCTAATTTTTCTACTAAATTTCGTTGGAATTGCAATTAAATTTTTCTAAAAAATTTTATGAAAAGTGCAATTTTGTACAAATTTCATCATAACTACATAGATTCTAGAAGTAGTTTTTTTAGAAAATGTCTACAAAATTGCATTTTTAAAATTTTTCTATAAAAATTCAGAAATTTTTTTTTTGAAAAAGTTCCTTAAAATTTGCATTTTCCTAGAAAATTCTTTCAAATTTGTATATTTCTATTTAATTTTTTTTTCAAAAATTTCGTTGAAATTGTATTTTTCTACAAAACTTTGTTGAAATTGCATTTTCTAGAAAACTTAATTAAAATTGCATTTTCTAGAAAACTTAATTAAAATTTGCAATTTTATAGAAAATTTCATCTAATCAAATTTCTACAAAAACTCTAGATTTATTTTTAATTCCTTCCTTTGTATTTTTTCTATTTTTTTATTTTCTACAAGATTTCATTGAAATTATAAGTACATTGTTCTAGAAAATTTTATGAAAATTGCAATTTTATAGAAAATTCCTTCAAATATGCATTTTTCTAGAAAATGGTGTTTAAATCTTATCTTTGTAAAATTTTCGTTAAAATTGCATTTTTCTAGAAAATTTTATGAGACTTGTAATTTTATAGAAAGTTTCATCATAATTACATTTTTTTTTACAAAATTCTAGAAATTAAAATTTTTTTTTTACAAAATTCCTTCAAATTTGTATTTTCTAAAAACTCAATTTTTTTTACAAAATTTGGTTAGAATTGCAATTAAATTTTTCTACAAAATTTTATTTAATTTTTGTACAAAAGTTTGGAAATTGTTTTTTAGAAAATTCCTTCGAATTGCATTTTTCAAAAAATTATGCCGAAATCCAATTTTTCTACCATTTTTATCATTTGCTACGGAAAAAAGTGTAACACATCGAAGGAGTGACCTAAGACCCCAAGTATGTTCGGCGGAAATCCGTTTTGGGTCATTTTACGTCGAATGAGCAATGTCCGTCCGTCTGTCTGTCTGTCTGTCTGCTGGCTGGTGCGCACGATAACTCTCGAAAGGAGTAACCGATTGACTTCAAATTTGGTATGTGGTAATATTTTTTTTCCATCTCCGGCTAAGTTCGAAGATGGGCCATATTGGTCCACTCCTTCTTGTACCTCCCCCACAAAGGGTTAAAATGTTGTGAAATATTGATTCTTTAATAACTGCTATTATACGTTTTCGAATCATCTGAAATTCCACACATAGTATTAGTTTATTAGTCGCTATCAACTCGAGGAAAATCAACAAATGCACCATTTTGCACTAAAAGTTAAAAGCTTATAACATTAATACCAGTGTTTAGAATTACTTGAAATTTTGTACAGTGTAATGCTTTTATAGTGCCTACAGTCCAGTGAAAAATTGGCGTTATTGCCGCACCCCTTTTGGTACCTCCCACACAAATGCACCATTTTGCACCAAAAGTTAACAGTTTATAACATTAATATCAGTGTATACAATTACTTGAAATTTTGTACAGTGTAATGCTTTTATAATGCCTATAGTCCAGTGAAAAATGGGCGTTATCACCACGCCCCTTTTTGTACCTCCCACACAAAATGGCCAAATTATACCACAATTTAATATCTCAACGTTAATATACCAGTCCATATAAACGGTTACAATTCGGCACAGTGCAATGTATTTAAAGTATCTATATACTGTTCAGCGAAATATAGGTGTATTTCTTAAACCCCTTCTGGTACCTCCCACAAAAATTGGCAGAATAATTTGTGTAATATTCAATATTACATTACTCACAAAGTGAGGGTATACCTTAGTCGGTTTACCCGACTGAAACTTTCTTACTTGTTTCTAGAAAATTTTATTACATTTTTGTACAAAATTTTTGAAAATTTTGTACAAAATTTTTGAAATTTTTTTTTTACAAAATTTCTTCGAATTGCATTTTTCTAAAAAATTATGCCGAAATCCAATTTTTCTACAAATTTCGGAATTTCAGCGAAATTTCCTAGAGAAATGCTTGAATGATTCTTTCAGAAAAATTTAATTTTAACAAAATTTTGCAGAAAAATGCTAAAAAAAATAAAATTATTTGTTTTTAAATGCAATATTAACGAGATTTTTAAAAAATTGTGTACAAATTTTCTGTACAATCAAATTCGATTTCTAATAAATTTGTTATAAAAATAAAATTTTCTATCAAAAATTCAATTATCACTAAATTTACAATAAAAATGCAATTTTGATGAATTTTATAAGAAAATGTTAATTTAAACAAGATTTTGTAGAAAAATATAATTTCGTCAATTTTGAAATACATATGTAATTACACTGTACAGTGGATTCTGGTAGAGGAGACCAAAAAAATATATACGTATATCGGCGTTTTGAAAGATCACATTGGAATTTTATTTTAGGGGGGGGTTAAAGTTTTCCCCCCTTTGCTTGTTCGTGCAGAATATCGGTATATAAAACTATGTGTTCTGTTCATCTGAGGTGTAGGGTATGTTCAGCAACATTGTAGCAAATGTTAAGGCCTATATTTTTGTGGAATATATTAACCCTCTAGCTTCCCCCCATAACGGTGATTTTTGCCTAAATTTTAACAAATCGTAAAAAACTCCCCTAAAAATGGGTGGGGCGGGGTTGAAATGTTCTACAAAAATGTCGCCCATAAAATTTTACTATATGTGTCAGAACACACCAAAGCCCAAAACTTAACATAAACTCCAAAAAAACGCCCAAATTTAAGATAGCCTGTTAAGGGTTAATTTGTTATTCCTCGCATATGTAGGTTCTCCCAGCTCTGAAGAGAAGGTTGTTATTCAACAACTACCAAGAGTACTTTTGTTCTTCTTTCTGTCATAATATTTTTGTCACTCAAAATGACCATAACGGAACTTTTGAGTGGCACATTACTTATGGACGTTAACGTTTGACATCGTGTTAATCATTATATTTTCTTACAATATTCTACAATGGAATTTGTACGAATAATAATGACTGACTGTTTGGGAAAACTTGACTGGTTCTGCTACGTCTGTGGCAAGCATACCCTTATGGAACATAGGGTTTAATTTTTTACGAGCAAAGTGGGGGATATATATTAAATTTATTTTGAACTGGAAGTTTTTCCAGATGAGCCATGGGTGACAAAACATATATGCCGAAATTGCTATATCGGTTTGATGCTGTTGTCTAAAGGCATGGCGAACGGTTCCATCAGATATGGCAAGAGCATTTTGTCTCTTATAACAGATTTATTTTGGACATTGATTGATAATGGCGTCGAATTGCCAAGAGTGAAAAGAAAAGTGAATTAAAAATAAATGAACTTATGTATGTAATAAGTATTTCTCCTTGTATATGCTATTTTTTGTTTATAGTCCTGAAGTATAATTTAATATAAAATAAATAATATTTAATTGTAAAATAAAATCATTATTTTTTTTTGCATCTCTCACATCAACCCCGAAAAATCCAATTTTTAAATACCTTTTTGGTACCAATACTATATAATATCTAAATTAACCCTTAACAGGCAATCTTGAATTTGGTCGGTTTTTTTGTGTTTGTGTTAAGTTTTGGGCTTTGGTGTGTTCTGACATATATAGTAAAATTTTATGGCCAACCATTTTTAGGGGAGTTTTTTACGATTTGTTAAAATATAGGCAAAAATCGCCGTGGGGGGAAGCTAGAGGGTTAATATATTCCACAAAAATATAGGCCTTAACATTTGCTACAAAGTTGCTGAAGATACCCTACACCTCAGATGAACAGAACACATAGTTTTATATACCGATATTCTGCACAAACTAGCAAAGGGGGGAAAACTTTAACCCCCCCTAAAATAAAATTCCGATGTGATCTTTCAAAACGCCGATATACGTATATATTTTTTTGGTCTCCTCTACCATAATCCATTGACAGAACCCTGTTATTTTTTTTTTGTGTTGTACTGTGTTATAGAATTGGATGTGATTTCTATGACATTTTCAATAAATTTGCAATATCTATGAAATTTTCCATAAAATCCTATTTTGTCGAACTTTTTCCTGAAAAAGCCATCAACCGCAACCTCCTCCTCTTTATTGCTGGCAACCCCTTTTCCGCCTTGCCATTTTCCAATTTTGGAAACAAAAAATAATCCGAGGGAGCTAAATCTGCTGAATAAGGTGCGTGCTCAAGCTATTCAAACTTTAATTCATTGATTTCGGCCATCAGAATAGTGGATGCATGAACTGGTGCATTGTCTTGATTGTGAGCAAACGCTGCACTCATCTTGCGTACAACTTTCTCATCATCAAATTTTCCGTTAATATGCGATGTATAGCACTTTTTGAAATGGCCATGTCTTCAGCTAGCTCATCCAATACCATTTTGTGGATTTTTTAACCATTTCTGTCGTGGACACCACAATTGGCGTGAAGACGACAATTGGTCATCTTGGCAGCTCGTACGGCCCCATTTAAACTCTGCCATCCAATATTTTATTGTTGTAACCGAAGAAGCAGACTCCCGCAAAGTAAAATCTAGCTCGGGTTTAATATTGGTTGGACTGCGACCTTTCAACTGAAAGTATTGTATTACTTCGGTATCGGTGACCGATTTTTCCATGTTTACAAAATCTCTGAAATCGTTTTCTTTTGAGATTTAAAAAAATCTGAGCAACGTGGCGCCTTGAATCTTAAAACATGTTTTAGAAGGTTGTCACTTTTCACGAAAGTAATTTTTTCAAACTACTACCGCTATCTATGTACATATATGTCAGATCGGCTACTTTTGGGACCGCCTCGTAGGAACACTTTGGCGTATGAGTTCTTTTTGGAAAAATAGCACTATTTGGTATAATTTTTAATGTTATGCTGTGACATGTCAAATCAAGGTATCTGGGTTCGAATCCCAGAGCGGAATTTATTTATAAATTTTCGAATTTTTTGAAGTCTGGCAACACTGCAATGTGCAGCTGAGTTTTTATTTGCGCTCCTCGGAAAATTAATATAATTATTGTATAAAGTAGTTTAAGCTTGGAGTTTTATATCAGCCTCTGTCCAGTGAATTCATCCTCGATTGTGTAGCTGATTGTTACTTGTGGAATCTCATAATTTAATTGTGAACACAGTTGTTCGTCTGCTGTTGTCATTTCTTCTGTGGATTTGGCTTGTTGTACACACACACACTTGCGAAATAACGCGCCAGTTGAAGAAAACAAAAACAAAGATTGTTTACTTTGCTGTTTGTTTACTTTTCTTTAATATGGGAGAAACTTCGAAATCCTGGACGTGCCCAGTATGTAAAAAAAATGTGAGCAAGGCGTGTTACAGTGTTGGATGCAGTGGTTGTCCAAATTATTTTCACCCGAAATGCATAAATGTTGTCAGCAGTGAGTTAAAGAAAAACAAAGCGTTTACGTATTTATGCAGCAAGTGTAGCGCTCCCAAATTGCAACGTGCAAGTGGCCGAAATATTAATTCTGCCGGCAATAGTTGGTAGCTAAAAATTCTTCAAAACCAAGTAGTGTAAAGCCACTGAACAAACAAAATCACTTGGCTGTTGTTGCTGATGCTCCTGCCCGGCCGACATGTGAAGCGACAAATACGCTGACGTTGATGTTGGAGCTGAAGAAACAAGGCTGTCTAAAGTCATTAAGCGGATGTTCGACGACCTTGCTGTTTCTATGAAATGTCTGTTGCTATGTATTTGGAGGAAAGTCAGTGCTGGTAAAGTTTAACTCCATTTTCACAAGGGACTTAATTATGGCAAATTATTCGCGTCGGAACTCCATTTACCTAAAAGATGTCATCAATTGTGACGTAAGCTCCCGTGTTTACCTAAACGACCACCTCACTCCCCCAGCCACTAAACTGGTTTATTTTTGCCGGAAGTTGCGTGAACGCAAACAGATATCGAAGTATGTATTAATTAATGGCGACATACATAAGGTCCGGTTAACTCTACCTAACGGCTCAGTTAGAGTTGTTAATACTCGGGAGTGTGAAGACTTCTTGGGGGGATCCGTTGCAGATTGGAGTGCTTCTGTACTGAGTACGAGTGGGAATTTGTCCACATAATGTTATGATTTAATTTTATTAATTTTTCGATGACAATTAATGTTTTCTATTGTTATGAATGTCTGTAATCTTGGCAATGTTGTCTGTGATAATACGTTTTTACGTTCTTCATTAAGTGCGTTTTCTAGAAATAATTTAAATGTAGCTCATTTTAATTGTCGCAGTTTTAATCTTAGTGAGCGCTCTTCGAAACTGTCAGAAATTAGAAACGTGCTTGAAGAAAGCTTGTTTGATGTTATTGGTGTAAGTGAAACATGGCTAAAGCCAAGTGTACCTTCTAGTAAAATTTCAATTTCAGGCTATTCGTGCTGCAGGAATGATCCTCCAAACCAAAGGGGTGGAGGGGTCGCCTTATATGTCTTTAAGTCTATTACATATAACATAGTTTTTATGAGTAGTCTATATGGTATTTCAGAAAGTTTGTTTGTAGAGTTGCTAGTAGGGCGGCGCAAAATTCTTGTTGGTGTGGTCTATCTGCCACATGGGAATCTTCGGTCTTTTGAAGATGACATAACTGATTTGCTGGTTCAATACTCGGAGGTCGTGATGTTAGGAGATTTTAATACAGATCTTTTTAATATTGCTTCTTCTAATAGTATTAGAGAAGCATGTAGAAGGTTAAATGTCACCCTCGTTCATAACTCCCGTCCTACTCACTACAGTGTGACTCATAATTCAACTTCTCTTCTAGACTACTTTCTGGTTTCTTCGGTGGAGTCTATTCAATTGGTAGACCAGTTTATTTGCCCAGGCGTTTCTGAGCATTCTTTTATCTTTATATCCCTGCGCTTTGAAATTTGTACAGAGCAGCAATTTTATGAATTTACAGATTATGATGCAGTAAATCATGATTGTTTACAGGACCATGTTTCATCTATGGATTTCTCCGACCTATATTCCACAAATAACGTTGATTTCCAGTGGGAAATGCTGGAAAGACATTTTAGTTCACTACATTCTATTTTTCCGTTGAGAAGAAGAGTTTATAATTGTAATGAAAATTGGTTTAATTCCCCTCAGATTTCGTACTACATTTCCTTACGAGACCTGGCCTTTAAGGCGTACATCGATAATAAATGTAGCACGAACTGGAAAGTCTTTTGTAAGGCCAGAAACAAGGCAAAGTCCGTTGTAAGGAAATTTAAGAGGGATGCACATGCTTCTCTATTTAATAATGCCTCCAGTGGTCGTGATTTCTGGAACCTTATCAAAACCAATGGACTATCACAATCGAAATCCTATAATTGCAATTTGAATGTTGACAGCCTGAATCAAGTATTCGTTGAAAATCAGTTAAATTCACCTTGCATGGTTGACGATTTGCAGAGCTGGCCGTATAGAGATTATGGTTTTTCTTTTCAGTGTGTGGGCATTGAAGATTTGGATAAGGCGTTTTTCGCTATAAAATCTAATGCTGCTGGCTTAGATGGGTTTACCTTAAAATTTTTAAAAATCATATACCCATTTATTTGTTTCCATTTTTTGCATTTTGTAAACACGATTTTACTGTCATCTGTATTCCCATCTGACTGGAAGACGTCTAAAATTGTTCCCGTTAAGAAGAAGGGAGCCGCACACTCAATGAATGATTTCCGTCCTATTTCAATTTTACCAAATTGTGGAAAATGTAATGAAATCGCAAATGTTGACATATATGGAAAATAATAGATTCATCCATGATGCTCAGTGTGGGTTTAGAAACAGCAGGAGTACAACTGCTTTATTGTTAGGTGTAGCTGATTCCATTCGCGTTAATTATGGCAATGAGAAATTTTGTATACTTGTGTCATTGGACTTGGAAAAAGCTTTCGACAGAGTGGATTATTCCACTTTGTTGTATAAGTTATATGATACATATGGTTTTTCGAGTAGTGCATGTACCATGCTGTGCTCTTATCTTGCTAATAGGCGTCAATTGGTATATGTTGATAGTAGGTACAGTAATATTCTTCCTGTTAAAAGTGGTGTTCCGCAGGGATCAGTGTTGGGGCCGTTGCTATTTATAATATACATAAACGACCTTTTCCCCCGTTTACAAAATTGGTGTGTTCCTTATGCTTTTGCAGATGACATTCAGTTGCTGTTTAAAGGCCACCATCATTTTGCGGGGACTCTTCAGTCTAAAATTGATCTTGTTTTCGAAACATTAAGTGTTGGGATGTTGCATAAAAAGCTTTGCATAAATCCGTTAAAAACCAAATCACTATATTTTTCTTCCGTTTGCTACAATAATATTCAGTTAATATATAATAACACTCGAATTGAATTTGTCCGTCGCATGGAATGCCTCGGAGTTCAGTTAGATGATAAGCTTTGTTTTGAACACCACATTAATATGGCAGTTTCGAGGGTGAATCTGACCTTAAAAAACCTGTATGGTACAGATTTATCTCTGCCCCTTTTTGTTAGGGAGCGGCTTGTGCATGCCCTGGTTATGCCAACTGTTTTGTATTGTTTGGAGATATATTCTGGGACTACACAGAGAAACATAAGTCTGATACATCTGGCTATAAACAGAGCTGTGCGTTATGTGTACCGATTAAATCGACGAGTTCATATAACCCCTTATGTTGAAAAATTTCTATGGTGTAGTTTCTCAACTTTTTTGAATTCCCGGTTATTAATTTTCTTCTACAAGCTGATTAGGAATCAGTGTCCGAGTTTCCTGGTGAGATCATTTGAGTTTTGTCACTCAACTAGAAGAAATCAGATATTAATACCTAGGGTATTTCACCTTTTGGATGACGCATTTCTTGTAAGAGTAGCACGATTATACAATGCTTTACCTGCTGAATTAAAAAACTTTAGTTTATCAATTACATCTTACTCTAATCGGCTTCTTCAACATCTTCAATAAATTTCTTATAAATTCTGTCTCTATTTTGATTATTTCCATATATGAGTAGTTATTTAATTATCCTAAATACTTTTCCGTATACCCAGTCTGTACACGGGGCAAAATCGCCTTTTTTGATATGTTTGAATCGAAAGAAAATATATTTGGAACACACATTTTTAAATATTATATATTTCTTAGCAAATAAATTTTATTTGAAAATTAATAAAATATATTTGGAACGCATATATTAATATATTACAACAAATTATATTTGCAAACTAAATTTCTCAAATAAAATATGTGTTTAAATACAAATAAAATTATTATTTAGGAATTTTTCCAAATATATTTTATTTAAAAAATATTTCCAAAACTTTTGCTGAGTTTTTCATATTTCAGTTTCAATTTTTCTTGGGTTTCGAATTGTACCTCCCAGTTATGATACCATATGCAGCATTACCTTCTGTTTTAAATCAATTATTTCAAATTTCTTAGTATTCCAAGCCATCATTAGTTGTCAATCCTCTAAGTACTTTATATTGATCCAAGATTATATGATTTCAATTATTATTTTGTACGAACATTAAAAATTTCTAAAAATTTAACTTTGAATTACTGAAAAATTTGACACAATTTATGTATTTTATGAATACTTAAATGCAAATAAATATTTGTTTCGGAAATAATGGTCCCAAATAAAAACATATTGGAATGTGAACAAATATTTGTTTAGAACAACATCTTCCCAAATACACAATTTTTGTGTGTACCAAATATTACATGCTTAGAGTCTACCCCAAACATATATATGTTCCAAGCCGAATATGTTTGGGACAATATACTACAGAAGTGATTTTTTTTCAGCGTGTACTCATATTATGTATTCCTTATTATTTATTCCTTATTATTTATTCCTTATTATTTATTCCTTATTATTTTACTTAGGTTTAAACAAATCATATACCACTGAGTAGTTTTTTACCCTTGGTTAAAAAGCTTAGTTAAATGCATTAATGTTTAATTGGTCAGACGGCTTTGAATTGCAAGTTGGTACGAAATAAATGAAATGAAATGAAATGTATTTCATTTTAAAAATCTGTTTTTAATAACATTATAATATTCTAAATTTTTTCGTAAAATATATTAATATTTTCAAGATACCTGCAAAAGAAGTTTTAATTTAATTTAATTTTTGTTTTTTTTTTCAAATTAATTTAGTTTTAAAAATCTGTTTTTAATTACAACATTATTATATATTCTAAATTATTTCGTAAAATATATAAATATTTTGATAATACCTGCAAAAGAACTTCTTTATAAGTGAAAAACTAATACCTGCCTTTGAAGTACTTCAAATGTGATTGCTTAGGAATAAGTTCCATAGTATTATTGTTTGCTGAGAACATAACTTAAATTTCTGAAATATTTAAGGACAGAGTTTTGTTCAGACATTCCAAAACTTTCCCAATTACACCTACCGTCCTAGACTACCAGATCCAAAATATTTACACACAAAGAAATATACTTGCATGTAATGACATTTTTAACGACCACACTTTGTATCTTCATATTTCGCAAATTCCATATTTAGTTTTATTTACTCATTTTATGCGTATATCAAAACAATTTCCAGGATAAAGTTCTGCCGCCGGAAATAGGTTAGCATTTTTTTGTTGCGTGTAGAACTTGTAGCTATTTTTATATTCTCATGTTTATAGCCTTGTAATGTTGTAGACAGACAGTTTTACTTAGAGACTCTGGGGCCCTAATGGTCTCACAAGGTTAAGAACAATGTAACAAATTAACGAATTGCCTATATAAAATGGAATACTTTATTAATAGACATTTCCCTGCCCTCATTCATGGGTTAATTACTCGTTTCCCCCTATCTCTTAGAATAACTACCAAAATTACGTTTTTTTTTTTGCGAAAATCTCATTAATGGCCCAGCTGCCAGCTGAACTTCCTTCCCCCTCCCTTTGGTCTATTGGGTTGCGACCCTAAACACTTATCCATTTGCAATTATTAATGCATATTCTTCTCTCTGCAATTGTTTAAAAGCCCTCTCATGTTTCAAACAGACACACATACACATACAGACGCGGTGGAGGGTCGTTGAATTGTCTCCTTTAATGACACAGTGGCAAAACCAATAATGATTCATCACCGCCGCCACAACCACCCCAACCAATAGGGCTGGAATCCGGAAAGGACAAAACCAACAACAACGACGCAACGCCATGAAATATGTATAACAATAATAATTATTTGAAATTAGTAAAGTAAAACTGTAGAGAGGAATGAAGGAAAAAAAAATCAAAAAGGAAACTTTTAATACTCATATAAAGACATTTCTGCAATAATATATATTCCGAGGGGGAATTAACTATTAGTCGGCACTAAAATGAAATAACAACTCTCATATGTACGAGGGGTGGAAGCTAAGGCGGGTAGAAGATATTTCAATAGGAAGGAAAGGAAAAATTCTGCAAACCCTTCAGTAGATTGATAAGGAAGAGAATAGTAACATTTGACTTTTATGATCTTGAAATGATATTGATTTTTAAGTAAAATGTCGAAAATCGTTGATTGATATCCGCGTGTTATACCCTTCGAATTATAGCCTGTGCAGATTCAACCGATTCATGCTGAGATACAGCTCTAAATGAATGTTCTGTGTCTGACTTAGTCTATTGCCCCCCAAGAAATGCAGAACTTTAGCACTGCTGACGTGTCTTGTTCCGGGAAGCATTGAGAATAGTTGTCTAAAATGTTTTCCTTTATATCAGAATCAACGAGAGGATTCCCTCTATGCAAGGATTGATCTCTAAGATGTTTTCCTCTACTATGGAGTCTTCCTCTGGTTGATTTTCGTGTATTCCTGAAACTAGAGTCCACATCTGAGAGGTACTCTTCTACTCTAGAGCATATATAGCCTCTATAAGAACGAAAGGAAAAAATCTACACACCCTTCAGTAGATTGGTAAGAGAGAGAGAGAGTAGTAACATTTGATTTTTAATAAAAATATTGAAAATCGTTGCTTATACCTTTTGAATTGGAACATCTGCGATGTATTCTGTGGTGGAGCTATAAATGAATTTTAAGTCTCTGACTTACTCTATTAACCACCAAGCAATTCTGACGTGTCCTGAAAACATTGAGAATAGTTGTGTAAAATGTTTTCCTTTATATCAGAATCTGAGATGTTTTCCTCTATGCCAGGATTGATTTCTGAGATGTTTTCCTCTACTTTGGAGTCTTCCTTCGCGGGGAACTTCATCTACACAAAAGTCGATCTTTCAGATGTCTTCCTAAAACTAGAGTCGACATCTGAGAAGTGCTCCTCTATACTACAGTGTTTTGTTAGAGCCGACCACTGAAATCCAAACTCAACGATGTAGGTCTTCCTCTATGTTACAACAGATCACTGAAATCCTGAAATGAAACGGCTGCAGGTCTTCCTCTACACCAGTGTCGAGCACTTTCTTGTCTTCATCTTTATCAGTAGAGTCGACCACTTATGGAATTCTCTATATTATTGTCAAGTGCTTAGGTTTTCCTTTATTCAAAAGTCGAGCATTTTGCATTTCTTTATGCTAAAGACGACCACTCTGCTCTTCTTAAATGCTAAGATCTTCCTTTCCTTTAGGGTCGACCACTAAGGACTTCCTCTCTCTACATTAGAGTCAAGTGAAACCTTCCTCTATATTAGAGACGATGTCTGAGATTTCTGGCTCAAGTTAGTAAATTTTAGGATTTTTGTTTCCTGCTCGAAGGATCAAATGTTCTTGTTAAAAGGTACAAAAGAAATCGTGTTCGAATATCATGTTTAGAATTCAGGTTGTTGTCTTAATTTTCTTGTTTGTTCGGAATTCTGAGAGCCAGAACATATTTCCTACCTGTTCGAAGGACCAAATCCAAATAGTTGACCTCTTGAGATATCAGCTTCTTTAAAGATTTTCATTTAAATTAGAATTGACATTTAAGAGGTCTACCTCTATACTAGAATCTACCTCTAAGAGGTCTTCCTCTATACTAGAGTCGACATCTGGAGAGATCTTACTCTATACTAGAGTCGACATCTGGAGAGATCTTACTCTATACTAGAGTCGACTTCATCAGAGATCTTCCCCTACACCAGAGTCGTCCTCTTTATAGGTCTTCCTCTATACTAGAGTTGACCTCGTGAAAGGCCTTCCTATATACTAGAGTCGACTTCTTGAGAGGTCTTACTCTACACTAGAGACGACCTTGTGAGAGGTCTTTCTCTATACCACAGTCGACTTCTTGGGAGGTCTTTATCTTTGCTAAAGTTGACCTCTGAGAGTTTTTTCTCTCGATACTAGAAATGAAAGTTCTACCTCTAAACTAGAGTCGACCTCTGAGAGGTTTTCCTGTGAGATTTCTGGTTCAAGTTAGTGAGATTTTGGCATTTGGTTTCCTGCTCGAAGGAATTAACGCCTAATAATTCTTGTTAACACATAAACACAAATTTTTGCTTACCATTTCTTGTTTGTTCAGAATTCTGAGAGCCTGAACATATTTGCTTCCTGCTCGAAGGACCAAATCCAAAGAGTCGTCATCTTGATATATTTACCTCTACATCCGAGTCGTTCTCTTTGTAGGTTATCGATTGGTATATATTAGTTTTGACATCTCGATTTGCCTTCCTCTATACTAGAGTCGACATCTGAGAGTTCTTCCTCTATACTTGAGTCGAAATCTTGAGAGATCTTCCTCTATACTAGAGTCGAAATCTTGAGAGATTTTTCTGTACACCAGAGTCGTGCTATTTATAGGTCTTCCCATATACTAGAGTTGACCTCGTGAGAGCTTTTCCTCTGAACTAGAGTCGACCTCTAAGAAGTCTACCTCTATAATGGAGTCGACTTGTAAGAAGTCTTCCTCCATTCTAGTGTCGACCTCGAAGAGGTATTCCCTAAACTAGAGTTGACCTCGTGAGAGGTTTTCCCTTCACCAGAGTCGTCATCTTGATTGGCCTTCCTCTATACTAGAGTCGACCTCTTGATTTGTCTTCCTCTGTTCTGGAGTCGACCTCTAGAGAGATCTATCTACATACTAGAGTCGACATCTGAGAGTTCTTTCTCTATACTAGAGTCGATATCTTGAGAGATGTTCCTCTACGCCAGAGTTCGTCCTATTAATAGGTTTTCCTGTATACTAGAGTTGACCTCGTGAGAGCTCTTCCTCTGAACTAGAGTCGACCTCCAAGAGGCCTTCCTCTAAATGGTCTTCCACTATACTGGAGTCGACCTCTAAGAGGTCTTCCTCTATTTTAGTGTCGACCTCTAAGAGGTATTTCTCTAAACTGGAGTTGCCCCCTTGAGAGGTCTTCCTCTGCACCAGAGTCGTCATCTTGATTGGCCTTCCTCTATACTAGAGTCGACCTCTTGATTGGTCTTCCTCTGTTCTGGAGTCGACCTCTAGAGAGATCTTTCTACATACTAGAGTCGACATCTGAGAGTTCTTTCTCTATACTAGAGTCGATATCTTGAGAGATCTTCCTCTACGCCAGAGTTCGTCCTATTAATAGGTTTTCCTGTATACTAGAGTTGACCTCATGAGAGCTCTTCCTCTGAACTAGAGTCGACCTCTAAGTGGCCTTCCTCTAAATGGTCTTCCACTATACTGGAGTCGACCTCTAAGAGGGCTTCCTCTATTTTAGTGTCGACCTCTAAGAGGTATTTCTATAAATTGGAGTTGCCCCTTGAGAGGTCTTCCTCTGCACCAGAGACATCATCTTGATTCGACTTCCTATATACTAGGGTCGACCTCTTGATTGGCCTTCCCATATGGTAGAGTCGACGTCTGAAAGGTTTTCCTCTATATTAGAGACGATGTGTGATTTCTGGTTCAAGTTAGTGAGCTTTAGCATTTTAGTTTCCTGCTCAAAGGACCAAATGCCTAATAATTCTTGTTAAAAAAATTGTGTTCTAATATCGTGTTTAGAATCCAGCTTTTTGCAAAAATGTTCTTGTTTGTTCAGAATTCTAAGAGCCCCAAACATATTTTCGACCTGCTCGAAGGACAACGTAGGACGGTCAATTCTGAGTGGTACACCACAATTTGTTTGTCTGAATTCTTCGGAGAAATTCGAAAAACGAACAAGAGAAGACGAATTACTGTGCACCATGACAATGCGACCGGCCAAAACGTCGAATCGATGGGTTATCCGCCGTGCAGCCCTGATTTGACACCCAATGATTTCTTATTCACTCACATCAAGAAAAAAATGATTGGTAAACGTTTTTCGACGCCTGAAGCAGCTGTTGAAGCGTTCAAAAACCATGTTTCGGAGGTGAATTTTCAACACACTGTAACCAAAACAACTTCCTTAAATGGTGGATGATATCCCTTGCTGTCTGCTAAGGCTCCCCGAAGGACCATTCCTAGCAAAATTTCGATGACCATGCACGAGACATTCTGTCTTAATTCACAATGATTCGTCTTCTCTTGTTCGTTTTTGAATTTCTCCGAAGACTTCAGGCAAACAAATTGTGGTGTACCACTCAGAATTGACCGTCCTACGTTGCTCAAGCGGAGCAGTCGCCACATGACCAGTTTTGCCGAACAAACAGGCGACCATTTGCTTCGAAGTGCTTCTTCCACGAACAACTTTCGTTGGATTTGGCTCGTCTTCGATTGCTGTTTTGTTTCGGGCTCATACGCATAGATCCAAGATTCGTCACCTGTGACGATCTTATAAACGTCTTTTGAAGCACCGCGATCGTATTTTTTCAAAATTTCCTTGCACCAATCGACACGAGCCTTTTTTAGAGCGATTGTCAAATTGTGCGGGATCCAACGAGAACTAACATTTTTTACGGCCAGGTGTTCATGCAATATCGAATGTATGCTGGTGGAAGAAATGCCCAAGAATGCCTCTATCTCACGGTATGTCATATGACGATCTTGCATTATCAGTTCACGCACAGCATCAATGTTCTCTGGCACAACGGCCGTTTTTGGACGACCTTCGTCTTTGAGCGATCGTCGGCCACAATTGAATTCATTAAACCAGTTATTCACCGTGCTATAGGATGGTGCTTCATCGCCATACAAAGATTTAAGTTCATCGATGCACTCTTGTCGTGATAATCCACGTCGAAAGATGTGAACAATTAACGCAGTCACGAGTTAATTCAATTTTTTTTGCCAAATTGATTTTTTTTCAAGTCACAGTAAACAACACAAATGATGGTCGTACGTCAAAACGTTCTGAGTACGTTTATGCTAAAAAAATGTCAAACTTTCCAGTGGAAATGTTATATGGCGCCAGGCAACACCTACTGTTGCCTAGGCGAGAAATATATATAGCAACCCTCGTAACCTTCGTCGAATCCTCAAAATATTTGCACAAAATAATAACTTCCGACATTCGACTCCACTGTATGTTATTTATGAAGTTGGAGTCGTTGCTGATCATTCGCAGTGAACGGACGTGTTTATCACATAGCGGATAGTTACCAGTACCTATTACGCAATAGCAAAAATCTGTACAAAGTCTGTAAGGCCTACATCGTAGTACCTATTACGGTCTAATACAGACAAAATAAAAATAAATTCTCTTGACGGGGATGCCTTCGTGTTCCGATGGAGCGCGGTTCCCCAATCGTCCGACTGTCCGTCCGTTGGTCTTGGCCAAAGCCGACCACACCAAAAATGGCGAAAATCTCCCCCAAGTACTCACAACAGGTGGTGCGGTAAGGGGGAAACGTCATGTCCGACCGTCAAAACGGAAGCACAATGAGCATCGTGTAGCGCTCAGAGTTTTGACGAAGTTGGAGGCTGTTGAGGTTTCGGCTCTTACCGAAAAACAAAAAGAGTCACTTACCTGGGCTAAAGGCGTCATAGATGCTTCTAAGGCCAATGAGTCGGCTGAAAGAGCCACAAATTCAGCTGTGTTAACGGCTAATAAAGTAAAACGATTCAGATCACCTGATGAACCCCTGCCTACGAAAAAGGCAAGAGGCCCTAATGTCACCATCAACAGGACACTCACCAAGCCCTTCAATGAAGTGGCGAAGGAGAGTCTAGTGATGGCTGTTATAGACAGAAGTAGTGAGGATGGATCCATCCTCAAGGACAAATGGAGTCATGTACAATCAGCCATTATGGCTCATTACCTCGATGTCCGTAGAGAAATGCCGGGCAAACCACCAATCTGCAACGATGCAGGATGGCATCAGGGGAGAGTAAAGCTCTTATATTTCGGTGATTTCGGTGATCAGTAGACCTGTATAAGGCTGCTCTGAGTCGAGCGGGTGAGGTGTGGCCGGGTGCCCAGTTGGATGTTGTCGAAAAAAACAACATCCCTAGTCACCCTAGAGCCATCACCTGGGTTACAGAAGAACCCTCCAACCCGGCTGACATCTTAGAAATAATAAAAGATTCCAATCCTGGTCTGCCGGCCCATAATTGGAGAATCAGCAAGGTGGGTGAGGCGGATGGTAAAAAGCGGCAGGTCAATCTTATCCTAAACGCTGAATCCACCTCCCATATACAAAGTGCGAGTGCAACCCTACAATATGGCTTCGAGACTATAGTCTTGAAGATATACAAGCAGGATATAGCTCCCACTGCAGAAGGTGAGTCGTCCACCGTGGCACTTTCTGGAAGTGCGGAGGTACCCACGCCTATTATTTCTGGTGACTCCAACTCTAACAGAAGATCTGTAACGTCCTTCTCTGAGGACAAAAGCTTTACTTCGGACACAGAGAGGCTGAGGGGAGTCTCCGGACTCTTTGACGCATCTGGCGGGGACATGCTTCTCGACGATACGGACGAAGAGTTCGATAACACCCTTGTCGGGGTGGATGTTAATCTGTCAATTACCAATGATGGTAAGAATTCTACAGATTAACCTCCATCACGCTAAAGCAGCCTCAGCGGCTCTATTGCTGCGCCTGTCCACAGGCGCAGTAGACATCGTCCTGATACAGGAGCCCTACGTAGTGGGAGGAAGGGTGTGCGGTATTAGGACACCCAACTTTAAACTGCTTGTGGCCAACTGTGAAGGCACTCCAAGAACCTGCATTTTGGCCAGGAAAGATCTAAGTATATTTCTCCTGACTAATTTAAGTGGTAAAGACCAAACAGCTGCTAGCCTGGAGATCGGTAATCGCATATATTGGGTGGTCTCCAGCTACTTGCCTTATGAATCTGTAGTACCGACTGCTCTATTCAGGGAAGTAGTAGAAGAAGCAACGTCTGACGAGCTCGAGCTGATTATTGGCGCAGATACGAACGCTCATCATACTATCTGAGGTAGTACGGATATAAACAATAGGGGTGATTCGCTTCTTGACTCTATTCTAACTACCAACCTTAGTATTTGTAACATAGGTAATAAACCGACCTTCACAATTAAAGACAGACAAGAAGTACTCGACGTAACGTTTGCTACTGACCGGCTGTCAGACAAAATTATTGGGTGGAATGTACTGGACGACCACTCATTCTCAGATCACCATTATATTGAGTTCAAACTCGCGGAAAAAGCGCCTAAACCCGCCGTCCACAGAAATGTAAGGAAGACAAAGTGGCATCTGTATGAGAAGAATTTCAAGAAAGTCCTCAACTCTAAACTTCTGTACGAACCGAATGACAAAGCCGGTCTGGATAATCTGGTCGATCATATCACCATATCATTCAATAGATCCCTTGAAGAAGCCTGTCCAAAAACAAGGTACAAGGGTAAAACTAAACCCCAAATGGAAGACTTCTGAGCTA
This sequence comes from Eudasyphora cyanicolor, assembly GCA_963930755.1. Taxonomy (NCBI): domain Eukaryota; kingdom Metazoa; phylum Arthropoda; class Insecta; order Diptera; family Muscidae; genus Eudasyphora; species Eudasyphora cyanicolor. The sequence continues at coordinate 61,195,042 of OZ005737.1, forward strand.
ACGGCTATGAAAAAGACCTGCAACAAGCTATTCAATAAGGCTAAATCTACTGGGGTCGCTAATGATTGGGATGCCTATAAAGAGCAACTCAAGATCTATAAGAAGGAGCTTAGAAAGGCGCAAAGGCGCTCTTGGTATACCTTCTGTTGTGAAGTGGAAAAGGTCTCCGACGCCGCTAGGCTGAGGAAGATATTATCTGCTTCACCATGTACAGTGGGATATTTACGGGATGAGGCAAATAACTGGACCAAAAACAGCGAGCAGTCGCTCAATGTACTGCTCGACACACATTTCCCGGGGAACTCTGTAACAGAACCCGAGGATCAGCAGGACCAACAAGAGTGCGAGTGGACTGCGAGCGTCGCTAGCTTCTTGACTGAGAGATCCAGAATAAGCTGGGCTATTAAAAGCTTTGAGCCCTTCAAGTCACCTGGACCAGATGGCATCACTCCAGCAGAAATGCAGAAAATGTTAAAGTACATTATCCCCTGGCTGGAGAAAATTTATGTAGGCTGTATGAGGCTTTCATACGTCCCGAATCGATGGAGGGATACCAAAGTGGTATTCATACCTAAAGCGGGAAAGATATCACACACTAGGCCAAAAGACTTCAGACCAATTAGCCTATCCTCCTTCCTATTGAAAGGTCTGGAAAGACTTTTAGATCATTTCATTAGGGAAAACCTGGATACAAAACTCCTGTCGGGGAACCAACATGCTTACAATAAGGGCAAGTCTACAGAATCAGCCCTGCACGAACTTGTGAGCACTATCGAATCGTCCCTGCATTTCAAGGAATTCACCATGGTGGCATTTCTTGACATAGAAGGGGCTTTTAACAACATTCACTCAGATGCGGTAATTGCGGCACTCTCACATCTAAAAATTAACACTAGTTTGATTAGACTAATTCAAAGTCTGCTCACCAGAAGACGCATAACAGCATGTCTAGGGTCCACAACTCTAACAAGGTATGTAAACAGAGGGACCCCGCAAGGAGGAGTATTGTCTCCACTAATTTGGAACCTAGCGGTGAATGAAATCCTGCTAGATCTGGAACGTTGTGGCTGCAAAGTCGTGGCATATGCGGACGACGTGGCAATCGCAGTGAGTGGCAAATTCGTAAACGTCCTCAGAGACATCCTACAGGTGGCTCTGAACAAGTTGGCAAGATGGGCCAGAAGCAGCAGTTTGGGCGTTAACCCCAACAAGACAGAATTGGTTCTCTTTACTAGGATGAATAATTTCCCACATGTGGACCCTCCACCTCGGATAAATGGAACAGATCTAGTCTTTTCTGAAAGTGCAAAATTTTTAGGAATAATTCTAGATAGGAAAATGTTATTTAGACTTAACGTATTGGAACGAGTAAGGAAGGCCAACGTCGCCTTATATTCCTGCAAAAAGGCTGTAGGGTCGCGGTGGGGACTCTCTCCTAAAATCGTCCACTGGATATATATAGCTGTAGTTCGTCCAATACTGTTATACGGTATTGTGGTATGGTGGACGGCAACTGACAAACTAACCATTACCAACCTACTAACAAAGGTTCAGAGAACTGCCTGCCTGAGCATAAGCGGAGCCTTAAGGACTACAGCGACCGAGTCTCTACAAGCCCTACTCCATATACTGCCGATTAATATTGTGGCGAGAGAAGTTGCAACCAAAGCGGCAATAAGATTAAACTGCCTATCAATGTGGAGGTACAAAAACTATGGTCACATGAGGATATCAAAGTGTAGTGCTATGGTAACCGACCGATTGGACTATATACCAACTGTGTACACCTTCGAGAGAAATTACATCACTATGATTCCCGCCAGAGATGAATGGGTCGGCAGAATACCAGGTAATAGAAACCATCTCCACTTTTACACGGATGGTTCGAAGCTTGATGAAAAGGTTGGCTTCGGAGTACACTGTGAAGAACTTAGTCTGGATATAGCTCACAGACTACCAGATACCTGCAGTGTCTATCAAGCCGAAATAATGGCAATATGGGAAGTAGCCAAGTGGCTGAGTCGCAACATAGTAACCAACACTGGCGTTGTAATTTACTCGGACAGCCAGGCTGCCATCAATTCTCTGGAGGCAACATCCCTAAATTCACAAACAGCCCTCGACTGCCGCAGATCTCTTAACGAGATGGCTGAGCTGTTTAATATACACCTCATATGGGTGCCTGGGCATAGGGATATCCCGGGGAACTGCAAAGCCGATGAACTTGCTAGGAAAGGGACGACATTACAAATTCTCGAAGAATTTGCATATATTGGTGCGCCACTATCCACGTGCAAGCTTTGGCTTAGGCAAGAAGCAATCAGGCAGTCCAACGAAAGATGGACAGAAATCGGCACCTGCAGGGTAGCTAGACAAATCTGGCCAAGGTATGACCTGAGAAGGTCAAAATATCTCCTCGCACTAGAGAGGAAACGATTGTCTACGTTAGTACAGGTTCTGACGGGACACTGCTTGATCGGCGAACACGCCAAAAGATTGGGTATTGACTCCAATGACTTCTGCCGAAGCTGTGGAGATGAGGAAGAAGTGGAGAGCATTGAGCACTTGCCTTGCGACTGTCCCGCTTTGAGTAAACGACGACTGGACATACTGGGGTCGGCCTTTTTAGGCAGCCTAACAGATCTTTCCAGTACTGATATTCGTACTATCGATAAATTTATTTATCAAACAGGTTGGTTTCGATGAGGGGCATTTCAGCCCGTGGTAACACTAGGGACCTAAACTGGTCTATGTGAGCTTGTAAAAAAAATACGGCTACCACCCTAACCTAAACCTAAACCTATTTATGAAGTTTTCTACTTCCCATTCTACTATAATAGAATCATTTAATCTTAGGAATAGACAGATGCATATTAGAGAATACCCATTTGCGGATACTCTGGCTTACTGCCATAGATGGAGGTCGAATGCTTAGCTGGTTATTTAAGAACTGGTAACAAGTTTGGCTACTCGAAGGACCATTATTGGAAAAAAATACCTTAGTTGTTCATTATATCCTAGCTTTTCTGAAATACATATAAGTCCCGCATCACACGAGGCAACTTTAGTTGTCGGGGAACTTCTGAATGTGGCAATTCGAATGTTCATAGGAGAGAAAGATAGGCCACAGGAATAGAAAGGGAATTTCCTCTCAGAATTGTCACAACTAAAGTTGCCTCGTATGAATCAGACTAAGAACTGGTGACATTTAATTTTGACTTCTCGGAGGACCATATTAGATGATAGTCTCTAAATAACCCTGCTTCGACTCAATTACTTAGAGACTTCTCTCGAAGATACCTTTTTTAGCATAATTTCCCGTTAGAACTTTGAAGAGTAATAACCTCAAAATATGTTCTCAATTTCTCCCTCTCTCTTCTTACACAAAACAACAACTTCCGACATGCAACACCGTTGTAAGTTAATTGCGAGGTCTTCCACTTCCCATTCCCAGCCTCGTACCTATTACCCCCAAACTATTGGCTATATATGTCCATATGTATGTATTTATGGCTGAATAACTCTGATCCTGCGAAACCTTTTGTCCTGTGAGTGCTTCGTTCCTGCCGCATATTAAGTTAAATAAGGAGAAGAGGGCGGGAGTTGGTAAATTGAACAGCTGTACTTTGATTAAATAATTCAAACTTTTTTACGTGTGCAATATGAGTACACCACGGAACGACTACGACAAATTTCGCACTCCGACACAGCCGTAATGTTTGGTCGATGTTAGGTAGTGGGTAGGTAGCACACGCTGTGCTGTGCTACAACAACAGTTGTGTGCGTTGACGCGGTCTGTTGAAAATGTTGTGCAAAACCCACCCAGTCCACCCAATCCTACCCATCATAATCATTGGCATTGCCAATGCCGCCACCCTCCTGGAAGTACTACTATGCCCGCGCAAAGAGGGAGGAAAATACCGACCCGGTAATAATAACAACGACGATGAGGACGACAACAACTTACATTTAAAGCTTTTAAAAATGCGTTTATATCAAATAAAACAACAACAGGAACCGGAAAAATGAAACCCCCATCATAGCCAGACAGGAATACGGAATATCAGTACAGTACAGTTCTGTTCTGTTCAACACACAGGAGTAAGTATTCCGTGCGCCGCAGTCAGACAGTCTGTCTGTCCGGCAGCAGCCAGTCGGTATAGAGTACGTGAGGCATCGAAGGCGAATTGTTGCACAAATGTGGGATGGCTGAGATGAGTTGAAAGTAGGAAGTTGGAGTTGAGATACAAAATATTTTCCCAAAAGTTTATTGACCTCGAAATGGTCTGTCTGCGCCTCGTTGTTGAGGGTTGCAAAAGTTTCGTTTGTTGCTCTGCTCAGCTCAACTCAACTCTGTAGAACTCCAACACCCAATTGCCGTTAGTGTTGGCTTTGAGAGTGCAGTCCTTCTCATCGTCATCATCATCAATAGAGAGTTGCAGAGGCTGCCAGCCCAGCCCAGGCCAGCCCTGCCCGGTCGGCCTTGGTTTCTACATTGAAATCAACCAGTAACTGCAGCGCTGACAAACACCTCTGCACTTCTATATACAAACGACTATATTCGCATATTCCCTGATGCTGGCAACAGATAATGTTGTCCTTGTTGGTGTTTTTGTTAGCCACAACAAATCTTATTGCAGACGACAGGCCGTCTGTCCTTTCATCTATCCATTCATCCGTATGTCCGTCTGGTGGCCGGGTTGCTAGTTATGTATGCAGGCAGTCAGCTATCCAACCAGCCAGCCAGCCATCCAGGCTTTCACTCAACTCGGCAGTCAGTCAAGAGCAGTCAGGAAGGCAGACAGTACCCGTTCTATGTTACTGTGAAGGCAATCCGGCCGTCGTCGCCGCCATCGACTCCCACTAAAAATCATTGGCACACACTCTCCAACAGGACTCCACATATATACATATATTCATATGGAAAATGTGCAAACAATAGACCAAAATCAAACAGAAAGAAAATTTCAAACAACAACAACAAAAAATATCAAACGGTTTTTTTGTATTTGATATTAAACTCGGGGGTTGTTGCCATGATTTGTGTGTCCCGTCACTCTAAAGCGAAGTTTGGGAAACACCTTGCAGGCCAGGAAGGGTGTAACAGGAACTTTGAAGCACCATAATGGTACATACATACGTACATACATTTTCATAAATATACACCTTAATGGTGGTAGTTAATAGCGCAACTCCCCCAAACAACAATCCATACATTCATTTCTTTCTTCAACAACCACCACCAGAAAAATACACGTCCTCTTTATTTGGAAAAGTTAAATAATTTTTCGCATGGACTTTATGTTTAAATTTTCATGGAATATACAACACTTTGGAAAAATTCATTGGAGACTTATCGTCTGTCTTTAATATACATAAGAAAATCAATCGTGGGTCTTCACATGTAAGGAAGACAAATCCTGGTTCTTTTGTCTTTAGCAATCCAAGAAAGCCCTACCTTAACTCTTCCGTCTTGGGAAGTCTAAACATTATTCTTCAGTCTCTGGAAATCTAGGGAAGCCTTCGTGCTTTCAATTTAGAAGTCTAAGGAAGCTTAATTGTGGTTCTTTTGCATTTAGAAGTCTAAGGAAGTATAATCGTTGTTCCTCCAGGGAGCTTAGTCTCGATTCTTCTGCAGTTCGAAGTCCAAAGAAGCATAAACGTTGTTCATCCGAGTTTTTATGTCTAAGAAATTCTAACTGTAGTTGTTCTGTCATTAAAAGCCTTAGCCCCGGAGAATATTTGTGGCTCTTCCGTCTTTTGAAATCGAAGGTAGCCTAATGGTGGTTGCTCTGTCTTTTGATGTCGAAGGATTCATATTCGTGGTTCCTCAGATTTTTGAAGTCATAGGAAGTCAAAATGTGGTTCTTCTGTCTTTGTAAGTCTAAAAATGCCTAACCGTTTTTTCTGCCATCTTCAAAAGTCGCAGGTATTCTAATCATTGTCTCTCCGACTTTTCATGTCTAAGGGAAACTAACCGTAGATGCTCAGAGTTTTGAAGTCTACGAAAACATAATCGGCTTCGACTTGTGCTAATCATGGTTATTCTCTCTTTGGAAACTTATGGAATCCTAAGGAAGCCTAATCGTGGTTCCTCCGAATTTTGAAATCTAAGGAACTCTAATTGTAGCTGTTCTGTCTTTAAAAGTTCTGGGAAGGCTAACCATGGTTCTTCTGTCTTTCCAAGTCGAAGGTAGCCTAATCGTGTTTGCTAAGTCTAAGGAATCCTAATCGTGGTTCTTTCGACTTTTGAAGTCTAAGGAAGCCTAATCGTGGTTCCCCCGACAGCCGAATCCTAATCGTGGTTATTCATATTTTTGAAGTCACAGAAAGCCTTAATGTGGTTCTTTTGTCTTTGGAAGTATAAAAATACCTAACCGTGGTTCTGCTATCATTAAAAGCCTCAGTTATTTTAAACCTTGTCTCTCCGACTTTTCAAGTCTAAGGGAAACTTATCGTGGTTCCTCCGACTTTTGAAGTCTGATAAGGCCCAATCTTCTGACATTCCTATTTGAGATTTTTTTGTCTTTTGAAGTCTAAGAAATCCTAACCGCAGTTTCTCCGACCATTCAAGACCAAGGATGCATAGTCGTGAAGTCTCCGTATTTTTTAGGGCGAAGAAGGCATAATCGTGGATCCTACCACTTTGAAGTCTAAAGAAGCTTAATTGTGGATCCTCAGATGTTTGAAGTGTAAGAAAAGATAAACGCGGATCCTTTGACTTCTAACAGCAGTTTCACCGACTATTCAAGTCCAAGGATGCATAGTCGTTTGGTCTCCGTATTTTCTACTTAAGGAGACATAAACGTGGATCCTATCACCTTGAAATCTAAAGAAGCCTAATTTTGGACCCTCAGATTTTTGAAGTCTAGAAAAGATAAACGCGGATCCTTCGATTTCTGAAGTCTGAGGAACCCTTATATTTGGAAACTTACGGAATCCTAAGGAAGCCTAAACGCGGATCCTTCGATTTCTGAAGTCTGAGGAACCCTTATCATGGTTATTCTCTCTTTGGAAACTTACGGAATCCTAAGGAAGAAGCCTAATCGTGGTTCCTCCGACTTTTGAAATCTAAGGAACTCTAATTGTAGTTGTTCTGTCTTTGAAATGTCTGGGAATGCTGACCATGATTCTTCTGTCTTTGGATGTCGAAGGTAGCCTAATCGTCTTTTGAAGTCTAAGGAATCGTATTCGTGGTTCTTTCGACTTATGAAGTCTAAGGAAGCTTAATCGTGGTTCTCCCGACTTTCGAAGGCTAAGGAAACCTAATTGTGGTTTCTCGCATTTTTGAAGTCATAGAAAGCCTAAATGTGAATTTTCTGTCTTTAGAAGTATAAAAATACCTAACCGTGGTTCTGTTATCGTTAAAAGTCGTACGTATTCTCAACCTTATCTTTCCGGCTTTTCAAGTCTATGGGAAACTAATCATGGTTCCTCCGACTTTTGAAGTCTGATTGAGCCCAATCTTCTGACATTCCTATCTGAGTTTATTCTGTCTTTGGAAGTCGAAGAATACATTACCGCAGTTAATCCGACTATTCAAGTCCAAGGATGCATAGTCGTGGGGTCTCCGTATTTTCTAGTGTAAGAAGGCATAATCGTGGAACCTACCACCTTGAAGTCTAAAGAAGCTTAATTGGGGATCCCTAGATTTTTGAAGTCTAAGAAAAGATAACAGCGGATAATTCGACTTGGAAGTCTGAAGAACCCTAATCATGCTTATTCTCTCTTTGGAAACTTACGGAATCCTAGGGAAGCCTATTTGTGGTTCCTCCGACTTTTGAAATCTAAGGAACTCTAATTGTAGTTGTTCTATATATAAGGTAGTCTTATCGTGGTTCCTCCGTCTTTTGAAGTCTAAGGAATCGTATTCGTGGTTTTATCGACGTTTGAAGTCCGAGGAAGCTTAATCGTGGTTCTCACGACATTCGAAGCCGAAGGAAGCCTAATCGTGGTTCCTCCTACTTTTCAAGTCTAAGGAACTCTAATAGAAGTTGCTCTGTCTTTGAACGTTCTGGGAAGGCTAACCATGGTTCTTCAGTCATTTGAAGTCAAAGGTAGCCTTATCGTGGTTCCTCCGTCTTTTGAAGCCTACGGAGTCTAATGGCTATTCATCCGACTTTTGAAGCTTAAGGAAACCTAATCGTGGTTCCTCATATTTTTGAAGTTTTATAAAGCGTAATTGTGGTTCTCCTGTCTTGTCTAACTGTGGTTCTGCTATCATTTAAAGTCGAAGGTATTAAGTATAATCCTTGTCTCTTCCACTTTTCAAGTTTATGGGAAATTAATCGTTGTTCCTCCGACTTTTGAAGTCTGATTAAACCTAATCGTGGTTCTGTCGCCATGCTTAACCGAGTTCCTTCTGTCTTTAGAGGTCGTAGGTATCCAAATTGCAAGTTACTCCAACATTTCAAGCATAATCGTGGTCCATATATTTTTTCTAGTGGCTCTTTAGTCATTTGAAATCTAATAAAGCTTAATTGTGTCTGGGGAAGCATAATGATGGATTTCTCTCTTCTAATTCTAATAACTAATTCTAAGGAAGTGCAAGTAATCGAAGTTCTTCTTGCTTTTAAAGTCTAATCGTTATTCATCCGGCTTTTGAAGTCTAACGAAGCCTAACCGTGGTTCCTCCGTCTTTGGATGTCGAAGGGAGCATAATCGTGGTTCCTCCAACTTTTGAAGACTGATTGAGCCTTATCGTGGTTCTTCTGCCATTTGAAGTCTAATTGTGGATATTACCAGTTTGAAGTCTAATCGTTGGTCCTTCGACTTTTGAAGTCTGAGGAAACCTAATCATGGCTCTTCTCTTTTTGAAAACTAAAGAAATCCTAAGTCTAAGGAAGCCTAATCGTAGGTCAACCGGTTTTTGTATTCTAAGGGAGCCTATTTGTGGTTCTACCTTTTTTTTAAGTCTAAGAAAGCCTAGTCGTGGATTCTACCACTTTGAAGTCCAAGTTGTGGAAACGAAATAATGATTCTTGTCTCTTTGGGAACTAAAGGAATCCTAAGTGTAATGAAGCGTAAGGAAGCCTAATCGTGTTTTTCTTTTCTATGGAAGCCTATGGAAGTTTAAAGGTAATCTGACTCAAAAAAATCTTAGTAATCCTAATCATGGTTCATCTGAAGCCTAATAGTGTCTCTTCTCTCTTTAGTCTTACGAAGTCTACAGACTAGATTCACTGGGTTTTTCCTATCTCGTGAAGTATACGGTTCCCTAATCTTGGCTTAACCTAATCTTTTGATGCCTACCGATTTTGGAAGTCTAAAGAAGCCAAATCGTTGTTTACCTGGATTTGAAAGTCCAAGTAAGCTTAGTTGGTCGTAGTTCTCCGGCTATCGGAAGTGTAAAGGAAGCTATTCGGGACCCTCTGAATTTTAAAGTCCAAGCAAACTTTGTTAACAGTAGTTCTGCTGCACTTGGAAAATCATAATCGTGGTTCTGTTGCCTTTGAAAGTCCATGGATTACGTTTGGTTCTTAATAATTCTTAGTAAGGTGAAGTAGGAAGCTTAAATTATCGCGTTTCCGGTTTGCGTGTACGCTTGTATGTCTGCAGATTCATGCCTATTCATGAATACTGTGCCTTTGAAAGTCCAAGCGAGCTTAATTAAACATAGTTCTGCTGTACTTAGAAGTCTAAAGTTGCACAATCTTGGCTCTGCTGCCTTTCGAAGTTCATGGTTCTACTGCTGTTGAAAGTCAAAAGAAGCCTAATCAAAATCTTGTACTTCTGACTTTGGAAGTCAATCTTAGCTTAATTGATCGTTGTTTTGCTGTTTTGGAAGTCAAAAGAAGTCTGTTGTTAATCCTTTGCTATTGAAGGTCCTGGGAAGATTAATTAAGCTGCCTTTGGAAGACGAAGAAAGCTTAGTTATTGTGGTTCTACAGCACTCGGATATCTAAAGGGGTATACTTGAGGTCGCTCTGCATTTGAAGGTCCAAGCAAGCTTAGTTAATCGTAGTTCTGCTGGACTTGGAAGTCTGAAGAGGCAAAATCGTAAATCCGTTGCCTTTGAAAGTCCATCTAAGCTCAATTACGCTTGGTTCTTGGTAATTCTTAGTAATGTGAAGTAGGAAGCTTAAATTATGTCTGCAGAGGACTAGTCGTGAATACTTTTCCTTTGAAAGTCCAAACAAGCATAATTAATTGTAGATAAGCTGCATTGGGAGTTTCAAAGTAGCATAATTGTGGGTCTGCTGTTTTTCGAAGACCATAGTTTTACTGCTGTTGGAAATAAAAATAAGCCTAATAGTGGTTCCTTTATCTTTGTAGGTCCATGGAAGCTTAATTAATCGTGATTTTGTTGCTTTTGAAAGTCTGCAGAAACCAAGTAGTTGCTTTTGAAAGTTCAGTTGCTTTTGAAAGTGCAAGCAATCTTACTTAGTCGTGGTTCTGTTGCACTTGAAAGTCGATAGAAGCAACATCTTGGAAGTCCTTCGAAGCTTAGTTAAGCTGCATTTGGAAGACGAAGAAAGTTATAGTGGTTCTACAGCACTCGGAAATCTAAAGGAGTCTACTGAAGGTCCCTCTGCATTTGAAATCTAATCCAATCAAGATTATTTAATCATTGTTCTGCTGCAATTGGAAGTCTAACGATTAATCGTGGTTCTACTACGCTTTCCTAAAGAAGACCATTCCTCTGCATGTTAATGTCTAAAGAAGCTTAATTAATGGTAGTTGTTCTGCCCTTGTAAGTCTAAAGAAGCATATTCGAGCTTCTCCAGCCTTTGGAATTTCATAGAAGCTTCATTACTCGTGGTTCATCTGCTCTTGGACGTCTAAAGAAGCGCGGACGTGGTTCCTTTGTCATTGCAGCTTAATTAAGCTGCTATTGGAAGACGAAGAAAGCATAATTAATCATGGTTGTGTAGTACATGGAAGTCTAAAAGAGCTTACTCGTTGTTCCTCTGCCTTTGAAAGGGCAACTCTAAAGAAGTAGAAGTTTAAAGATTAATCGTGGTTTTGCTATACCTGGACGTTTAAAAATTCCACTTGGAAGTCTAAAGGAGCTTACTCGTTGTTCCCCTGCCTTTGAATATCCAAGGAAGCTTAATTTATCGCCGTTACTCTGCCCTTGGATGTCTAAAGAAGCCTAATCGTGGTTCTCCAGTCTTTGGAAGTCCCTGGAATCTTAATTACTCGTGGTTTGGTTCTGCTGCGCTTGGGAGTCTAAAGATTAATCGTTGTTCTGCTACACTAGGAATGCCAATTGTGGTTCATCTGCCTTTAAGTGTTCAAGAAAACTTAACTGACCGTAGTTCTGCTACCCTTAGAAGTCTATACGTCTTTGAAATTCTAATCGTGGTTCGTCTATCTTTGGATTATAATCGTGGTTCACCTGTCTTTGAAATGCCAACGCGGGTCATCAGTCATTGGAATAATAATCGGGTTTCATCAGCCTTTGAAATTCTAATCGAGGTTCATCTGCATTTGGAAGTCTAAAGAAGCCTACTCGTGGTTGTTTCGACTTCAGAAATCTAATCGTGGTTCCTCTGTCTTTGGAATTATATGGTGCTTCGTAAGTCTTTGAAATTCTATTGTTGTTCTTCTGTGTGTGAAAGTCGAAGAAATCTTGTCTTTGGACGTCTAAGGAAACATAGTGGTGGTTCTTATACATTTCGAAGTCTATTATTGTTGGATGGCCAATGAATATCAGACTTGCTCTGTGGATGTTTAAAAAAGCCAATACCATGAGGTATATGGAGGTCTAATGTAACCGTTTGGTGTAGCTTTTCAGGAAGTCGAATGACTTTGAAATTACTCGTATCGTGGTTCCTTTCCCTTTGAAATCCTATTGTAATTTCTCTGTCTTACGAAGTATATTGTGGTTCCTCTGTTTTTAAATCCTATTGTGGTTCCTCTGTCTTTGGTGTTCTATCGGGGAACTTCTGCATTTGGAAGTCGAAGAAAGCCAAGGTAAAAACCAACGTTCTGCCTTTGGAAGTCTAAGTAAACCTAATCGTGGTTCTTCGGAAGTCTAGGAAAGCCTACTTGTGACTCTAATGTTTTTGGAAGGCTCCATGAAAGCTAGATGTGGTTCTTCTGCCAGTAGAACTTCAAAGAAGCCAGTATAAGTCTTTCATATTTGTAAGTTTGTATCGTAGATATTTCGATCTTCTGCATTTGGAGGAAAGAGTAAACGGAAAATCAATCACGGATTCTGCCAGTGGACGTCTAAAGTAGGGTGCCTTCAATTCGCCTCAGCCTAAAATAAATTATAAATCTCTTTATATTTCTGTACACTTCTCGCCTTCGTCTTATTCCCAGTCGTAAAGGTAAACAAACAGCTTTGTTTGCTATTCCCAGACATAACGAACATTAAGGAGTTTCCTCCCCGGCATTTTTTGGGAGTTTAGAAAACATGTTTTCCTTATAACAAATATTTCATATAATAAATAACAAAATAGTCCTTCGCATAATCCTGTAACAGACTGTTTGGCGATGGTGGTGGTGGTGATGGTGGAATTGGCGAAGGCAAAGGTGGTGGTGCTGTACTGCGTATACGAGTATGTGTGTGTGTGTGGGAGTATGTGATATGCCAAAAGTTGTGCAAACAAAATCAGTCTCTCTATCTCCCCCTGTGCGACCGAAAGACGGGGTGATTCAGGGTTGTTGTCCCGTATTTCGATTTGGGGTGAGCAATTTTGGGGGTTGCACGAGACGACGTCGACGATGACGACGACGGTTTTGTGTTTCAAAGGGTAGGTCAGTTTTGAATTTAGGTTTGAAAATAAGAGTTTGTTTGGGGTTATTTCCTATACATACGAGTAACAAGATGTGACTCGCAGCAGTTCATTGAACTTTGAAAATGTGCGGGGGAAGGGGAAGTGGAGAGGAAGGGGCAGAGAGAGTAGAGTGGGATCTTTAGATGTAAGGATGCATAAGGGGGAAATCTGTCTAGCAAAAGGTGCTTTGACATTAATTTGGCTGGACGTATAGAAAGTCATGTGAAAAAGGTTAACCGGTTTACAAAATGTGGTTTGTTCATTTCGGTTCACTTGATGTCTTTGTAATATTTTTGGGCAAAATCAAAAATCCCCTAAGGTCCGCACATATGAGATATGGTTTAAAAATTATTTAAGGTATTGTTTGATATTGATAGGTTTAGGCTTTAAGTCGCAATTACACATCCCCACGAACAGAAAATGAGACAGCAGATAGCTATCAAGGCAGTTCTGCGGGTTGCCATTGTTTATGAAACAGGGGAAGGTTTCGCAGTATGCTCTTTTAAACATTGAGCATCATATGTGGAAAATCTCACTGATATACTTTTAGAATTATGGAAGGAGATACGTATTGATATCTACTTCACTGGAGCTTCCCTGCCCTTTGGGATTTTAAGGCATTGTTCTGGTTAATCTGATACCTTATCTTCTGTGAATTTTGTTAGTCGATCCTTTGTATACACATTGGATTCTTCTATTTTCTACAATAACTTTAGGAAAGTACATCAGATTTCAATAAAAGTACGAGTATCTCCGAGTTGGAAGGTTCAGCTTATTCAATCACCTAGAACCACAGAAATGAGGCTGAAACGGTGTATATAGACGAAAAAATCACGGCAACTCCAAATTACTGGATACAAACCGCATGTGCCAAATTTAAGCCAAAGGGCAAACAAAGACCTCCACAATGGCCGTCTCAATTAGTTATCGTGAGTAAGTGCTACAGGAATCTTTTTGATAAGGCAAAATCCACAAGAGCTCCACAGGACTGGATCATCTATAAGGAAGAACTCAAAATTCACAAGGCCTCCACAGGACTGGATAATCAATAAGGAATAACTCAAGCAGAGAAGAAAGAGAGTTGATAAAGCCTCAAAATAAATGTTGAATAAATTTCTGCAGTGATGTAGAAACTCATCCAAAGCCTCAAGGCTACGTACAATGGTATCCTAAAAACATTGTACTATTGGGTACATCCATAAATATGACAGTTTTGGACTACGTTCAGTGAGGCATTTCTGGACTGCTCCTGACAGCTCTGAGATAACTGAAACACTTCAGTTGGGGATTCGGTTCCATAAGAGGTCACCTGTGAGATTGTAATCAAATTAGATTATAATTATTTGGACTACACAAAGCTGTAAACCTTTTAAGTCGTCAGGACCAGACAAAGCACAAAGCAAAGCCTGAAGCACAAACTCCCTGTATCAGGGAGCTCTATACTTGTTGTTCAAGCAAGTCTATATATTATCAAACTGGAGGGATACCAAGGTTGTCTTTATTTCAAAGCCGTCCCATACCTAAGGATATCCGACCAATAAGTATATTCTCATTAAACCTTAATCGATAGTTCCCAAAGGACTAAAATTTATAATATAATTCCACCGATACCGTCCTGCATGATCTAGCCAGCTTTTAAGGAATAAACAAAGCTTTCGTAGACATAGAGTGGATCTTCAATGGGGTTTGATAACAATGTACGAAGGTTCATAGCTTCTGATTAACGCATTTTAGCTCGTTTAGGTTTAACTGACCTCTATAGATTTTTCAGCCCAGGACCACCTCAAGGGATGTTCTGTCTCTTCTGCTATGTAATCTCTGCATGAACAACGTTCTGCTTTCTCTGGAGAAAATTAGTATTAAGGTTGTTGCCATTGCATATGATGTGACAATAGCGGTTAGAGGGAAGTTTCCGAGTACTCTTAGAGATATCCTACAGCAGGCCCTTCTTACCTTCGGCTTCCGATAATGGTCAAGGTGTACAGAACTAGTTCTTTCCAATACAGAACTAGTTCTTTTCAGCGGGAGATATAAAGTGTTAACTGTTGGTAGTATTGGGAATATAGAATTAGATATTTTATTAGACATTAAGTTAAACTTCAGACCCAATATTCTGGAAAGAGCAAAAAAGCCGTATCAAGCATATTGTCTTCCAAAAACCTGAACCGCTTAATCGATAGTCTCCTTGGGATGTCTAAGAGGAAAGAAGCGAACACATTTTATTTGTGAACTATTTACTCACTCGACCAACTATTGGTGGTATATCCACAACACCTATTCCTATGAGGAAATGTTTAGAAACCACTTCATTATGATGACAGGTTTGGATGCCTACTATTGGGGAAATTTATAAGAAATGGAGATAGCAAATCTATCATCGATTACTGAATTCATGTAGATTCGAGTATTTTCGAAAAAAAACCTGTGGACTAAAGTTGATCGGAGGCTACTGTCTAACCAACAGCATGACTAGAGCAAGGACAATTCCACCGAAACCGACCAGCATGATCTAGTCAGCTTTATTGAAGGATTTTTCTCTGTGATTTCTAAGATATAAGGACCCTTCAATAACATAACATCTAGCCCCTATAGTTCCGGCTTCAGAAACCCCAGGTGTTGAAAACAGTATACGAAGGTCCATTCATAACCTTCTGATTAAGAGACACATTTCAGCTAGCTTCGGGTCAACTGACCCCAATAGATTTGTCAGATATATGTGAATTGTTTAAACGTAAGTCGCTTAAACAGTCATAGTCTAATCAACAATGCCTGGAAAGTCAGATATTGGACAAGAAGTATACCACTCTTATACCTGATATATCAGAATGGTCACATTCCTGGGCAACGGTGATTGGTTGATCTTCTATACACATGGATTAAAACTTAACAAATCAAATGGTGTATTTACTAAAGATCACTGTAGTAGTATTTACAAGGCAGAAATTTTAGCTTTGAATTTTTGCAGATGGCTGAGAATTAATGTTCTGTATAAAGTCGGTATTAATTATTTCCCTTATAGTCAGGTTGCTATAAAGTTCTTGGATACTGTCATCCAGAATTCAATAATTACCCTCGACTGAAGAATTCAATATTCACATGCTTTTGATATCACCATAGGAATATACCAGGGAACTGCAAGGCAGATGAACTTGTGAAACTAGGAACTACCTTATATGCTTCAGAGGAGGGGAAATGAAATATATTACCCTATTTATTGCGTCCTGCAAGCAATTCTTGAGTGATAGTGCCCTTATGTCAACAAATGACAGCTGGTCACTAGTGAGGAACTGCATATATCCTAAGCTGAAGTGGCCCTGACAAAACTCCAAACGCACCAACGCACTGCTGTCGTTATCGAGCCCCGACATCTCACTTATCGTATCTGCCATGAGGGGTCACTGCCTTATTGGACGGCATGTAGAGAGATTGATGGTCTTGTGTAATGACTTTTGCAGAATCTGTGACGACGATGATAAGGGGGATTCAATAGAACTCCTTCTGTGTATGTGCCCCGCTCTATCTAGAAGTCGAGTTAGCAAACGTGCCTGATGTTAAAATTCGGCAACTTTTGAGCTTTTTAAAGCAATCAAATTGGTTTAACCGGAGGGGCTAGGTATAACTTATATTTTCCCTTACGCCAGGAACTGCATATATCCCAAGCTGAAGTGGTCCTGCCTAAACTTCTAGCGCACTAGCAACCTGCTGTTAGATAAAAACTTCAACTAGCTTAAAACCAACTGACCTTCATAGTTTTTTCAGCTGAGGAACGCCTCCAGGGGGACGTTCTGCATCCTTTGTAATATTTCCATCAACAGTATTCTGCTTTCTCTGGAGAATATGGGTGTTAAGGTTATTGGTACTCAGATGACTTCGCAATAGCGGACATAATCAATTTTAATAGTACTCTTAAATACAACATATAACGGGTTCCTGTCATATAGGATGTCACGCCGAGAGATTTAAGGTCATGTCACATGACTTGCAATTGCTGCGGTGATGAAGAGGAGAACAAGTCAACAAGAACCAGTTAGCAGGCAACCCTAGGCTCACATTTTGTTTGGAAGTTGGCTTACTTAGCTGATGTTATCATCCGACAGGGGAATCATATATTTTTCTTACGTTCCTGTGGCCTACATATTCTAAGTTAACCTGACAGATAGGCTTCCACTTTAAACATAACCTAACCCAACCTCACTTTTAATCGGTTGTTTAGAAATGCCACGTAAACATACCGCAAATAAGTAGGTTATTCCGTTCCATTTGCGCATCGTTCCCGTTGAGTACATATTTACACAGATTGTCATATGGCAGATTTGATCAGCTGTTTTAACCAGCCTCAATAATTGTTATTAGTTACTAATTTACCTATTTTCCAAACTCTGCAGATAAAACGGGACAAAGTGAAATTTCACTATGATCATTCTACACATTATTTCCGTATATCTTTTTAAATCATTTACCTCCAATTTCACAACCTGCGGTTAGAGCTAACTCACAGTTAAAAAATAAAAATTTCATACAATTTGACAGCTATAACTGTAGGTTAGCTCTATCTGTAGGATAACTTAACAAAAAATCAATCAATTGCTTTTTTAAATTTTTTATTTTCAGGTGAGCAAGAGTTTCTCAGGTCAGATAAGCGTAAGAGATTAATATGAGCCATTTCTATAATTTATGTGTCCATTGGTCCATGATGACACACATAGGTAAATCATTTATCTAGACAAAGAAAATAATTTTTCATTCTTTAGTGAACACAGGTCGATAGAAACTCGAATTATCTTCCATTTTCTCGAGACTTCCTTCCATTTATCTGTAGTGATATTTGAGCGAAGACTGCAACAACATTGCGCTCTAGTGAAATGATTTATCAATATCACACATTTACAGCCTGTTTCTGTAACTTAAAAATTTGCTTTCGTTCGCCTGCCAGACGACAAAAAGCTGATTTGGGTTTCACTAACTACCATCACAACGAGAAGTCGTACGATAATGAACTCGTACGAAAACGTAATCATTTCAGTGCAAATTTTGGTTTCTCTATCTCTCTTTGCTGTCATCTCGGCGAACACAAATGTCAGATCGGGTCACATTATTTTATTTGTCGACTGATAGGATGATGACAAAATAAACATTATTAAAAGAAAAAAATAAGTAGATATTAATATAATTATGGTAAAAACAATTAAATAATAATAAAATTGTGTACATATTTTGGCATAAAGAAGTCAATATTGGTTGCTCGCTAAGATGGAAAAAAATTATCAGTGCACAATGAGAGAGACGTGAGAGAGAGAGAAAGAAATGAGAGTCAGGCTTGCCAGTTTTTTTTAGTGCCGAATCCCCAAATTTGTATTTTTTATCCCCTAAATCCCCAAAAAAATCCCCAGAAAATATTTTAACTTATGTGAATGATGTATTTTAAAATTCAATGTACTTTGTACTAAAATTCATTTTGTTTCTACAAAATGTACGTTGTCAAATTATCAAATATAGCTGATTCAAAATCTTCCATCTCCTCTACATCATCTAATTTTTTTGTACATGTTTTTGGTATTACAAGTTTGATTATTTCTGCCAATGGACTAAATAACTGATAACATACTGAATTTTTCTTTAAAGTACATCAAAGGGTTAATACTAGTGATTCCAGTTCTTTAAAATTGGGTTGGACCAGCAGAATCCTGTTACAAGTAAACTTTACTCCAAAATTAGCTTAAATTGTTCGTAATGTAGACTCGGAAGAATTCTATCCGTTTTATACACTGCACTTGGTTTCAATTAAGATTTATAAATTTTATGGAAATACGTATTGGCAATTACTACAGGTTGTCTATTTAAGTCGTACTCTAATGCATTGCGAGTCAAGCTAGATACTTTTTGTAGGAACTTTTGACACAATTTTTACGGACGCATTTTCTAAAAAAAACGATTTAACAGAAAATACAAATTTTAACATAAATAAAGACATGTAATTATAAAAAATTGCAATCCCCGCCATATCCCCAGATCCCCAAACCAAAAAATATATCCCCATTCGCGAAGAAAAATCCCCAAATTGGGGATAAATCCCCTAAACTGGCAGCGCTGATGAGAGTCTTGGTGCAGCTTAGCTGACCACCCAGGGTTGCTTTTTTGGCCACCGCTAGTGTAAATAGTACAGAGATGTATTTGCTAAGGTCGACCATACAAAAATGTGTGCTTTTTTAGATCGGAGGTTGTGAAATTATTGATCTGGCAATTACATTATTTTCCAATTGGTAGATTGCTAAGTTCATTGACGTAAGGCCAGGCGAACGAACGATAGAACGTTAGAGAAACCAAATTCCTGACGAAAGTGAGTGACTGGTTTTCGTTCGCAGAGACTTTCGTTAGAAATACAGAAACAGGCCGTTAGAGTTTTTATACTCGACACACACCGTCATTCAGGCTATTATGACATTTGATTAACACTTTAAAGGAGAAAATATAATCACATCATTTACTATATATGAATCGACTTATATACGGGTGGCCAATAACGGTTGCTTTTTGAACTACGGCAGCCTCGCAGCTGTGATCTAACTCTGTTTGACTATTGTTTGTAGGTAGCCGTAATGGATAAGTGCTACGCCAACCATCCAGAGACGATTTATGACACAATCGAAAATGTGTTGAAAAATTGGGTCGACACAGAATGGGCAGCCATGGCAGCCATCTGAATGAAGTGGTGTTCCATTATTAACCGGAATGTTGAGTTATTTCAATAAAGACAAAATCTCACTTCATTATAGATTTATCCGTACCTATCCGCCTATCTGTCCGTACGTCAAAGCACGGAGTCTTTCTTTACATTAAGATCTACTTCTTTTGAAAACGTTCATAGCGGTCCATGTTTTAATATAACCCCCAGATAACTTTACCTTCCGATTTTACTTCGTCACGTTCTGATGCCACATTGTACAACTGATCAAGGTATAATTGTATAGTTCTTATTTTGTATTGCCCTAAGGTTAAGGTAGATTACTGTGGCAGCATGTATGCCAGAGATTGTCCTCTCATGATGTAGACTAATGTTAGCAGCCTAGTTTCTTAAGTTAGTCTAGGTTAGAGTTGTGTAGTTCGTGAACGAACTAGTTCAAATGAACGGGTCACTTTACTGAACGCTACGAACTAGTTCACACAACTCGTTCATTTCAGCTCAGGAGTTCAACCCTGTCATTTCGTCCACTCTATTCATTTCGTTATCTCTTCTCCGATGTTATGTGTGTTTCCAATTTTATGTCATCATGAATGTAGGATTTTTCCTATTCAAACGGGTTGGTACCTATAATCAAATCATTCCATCATGTTCCAATCAGATTCCTTTAGTTGCGGCTGATTTGAACTGGTGATCAATTGAACTGAACTAAAAAGAGCGATCACTTAAAATAACTAAAGTGCCCAACTCTAGTCTAGGTTAGCCTCCTGCAGTATTCTACAGAGAGCGGGCATTGACACACAATCTCGTACCGCAGTTCTTGCAAATATAATTTATAAAGTCCTACGGTCTCTAAGTGTTCTCCAATAAGGCAGTGATCTGTCATTACCGACACAACAGGTGAAACGGTTGGTGCGTTTCGAGTGTAGGTAGAAACAACTGCAATTCATTCGCACTATAGTTCCCTGGAATGTCCCTGTGACCTGGTACCCATAGTAGCGGGATTTTGAACAGCCATCTCATTAAGTAATCTGTGACAGTTGAGCTGGTTTCGTGAATACAGAATCCATTGATTTAATGACAGCCTTCATATCGGCGATTATATATTTATTTCAGCCTTTTTTAGAACGTTATATTTCAGTTTTTATGCTACCTCCCTAATATTTCATCCTGCTTAATTTTAGTTAGTTTAAAAGTGGCCTTTAAAACAGACTTACTTAGACCCGTCCATTGGGTAACTACAGAGGCGTAAGGGAAAACATAAGTCAACCCTAATAGCTCCTCCCGTTGAACCAATTTGATTGCTTTAAAAAGCTCAAAAGTTGGCGGATTATATTAGTCAAGTTACCTAACTCCTCAAAGAAATAGGAGCCTAAGGTTGTTTGCCGCCTTCTAGAAGGAACGGGCACAGACACAGAAGGTTTTCTATGGATTCCTCCTCCTCTACGTCTCCACTGATTCTGCAAAAGTCATTATTATTAATATTTTTTTAATTCCTTTGTGTAATTTATTGACAAATGTTTGTTAATATTAATAATAATTTGTTACAATATAACACTTATCGTCACGTAAATTACTGCTCCCAGTCGGTAGCAAAAGAGGTATGGCAACTTCGCCCATTTTTCTCAAGATGATAGAGACCAATAAAGTAATGCTATGTGTGGAATTTTGAAAGATTCTGAGTAGTAGTATAGAAGTTATGAGATAATCAATATTTCGCTAAATTTAACTCTTTGTGGGAGAGATAATCGAAGGAGTGGGCCAATATAACCCATCTTTGACCTTGGCCTGAGATAGAAAAAATATTGACACATACCAAAATTTGAAGTCATTCGGTTACTCCTGTCCAAAGTTATCGAGCGCACCTGCCAGACAGACGGATTAACACTGTTCAAATGACTTAAAAGCAGGGTTACCATAACCTTTTTTCGGAAAGGAGGACTTTTGTGTCAGAAATGGAGGACATTTGTAACATTTACAAAGAGAGTTTGAAACTTTCGGCGGACATTTAAAAATACAATTTCCTATGAGCGCTTAGATGCCAAATCAGAGGACTGTATATCTAAATCTGAACAAATTTTCTTCAAATTTGGCGAGGTTTGTACTTGGGTGCTACATTTAATCTGAGCCGATTTACACCAAATTCGACAATGTGGCCCTTTTTGATCAAGAAACTTCATCCTGCTTAATTTCAAAGTGATTGGATATGATTGGATTGACCAATTTATTCCCAGGTATGAAAAAGCCCTTATTGTCAAATTTCAGCAAGATCAGAATAAAAGTGCGACCTGTACTTAAGGAACAATTTTAAATAGACAGACAGACAATCGGTGTACTTTAAAGTGGGTCTAGCTCCAGTATTTTCAGGTGTTAATTATAATAAATAAGTGAAGCGGCGTTAAGATCTGACAAGCCGCATTTTGCATACCCTACACCATAGATTGCATGTCAACTGTTTTTTGATTCTTTGAAATTTGTTGAGTTTCTTGCGTTAAGAAGTAAAATCTTGAGGTACCTTTGTGTGGATCAAAACATGGACCTATGATGACGATTGTTTGTCTGAAGGGTTCTGGATATACATACTCCCAAATTACCAATTTCAGTTCGACCAGTTGAAATTTACAGTCTCTATGGCGTTAATAAGTCAAATCGAACCGAAGATGCTAAAAATTGATCGATACTCGTATTGCTCTTTTTCAATCCCAAGTTACCTGCAGCTATAAGAAGTATATGTACCAAGTTTCAGTCATCGAGCTCAATTATTGTAGTACTAACTTTGTACTAAGAGTAGTTGCGAGTATAATTCATGTGGAGGTTTACTGTTTGTGAACAAATTTTATTTGTAACAAAAGGAGGACAAATCCATCATTATTGAAAAAGGAGGGAGGACGGGAGGACACTGGTTAAAAAGAAGGACATGTCCTCCCAAAGGAGGACTTTTGGTAACCCTGCTTAAAATGGCCCAAAATGAAATTCCGCCAAGTATTCTTGAGATCTCTTATGTCATCTTGACACACTTTATATGTACTTGAAAATACCCCCACACAAATGGACAGATTAATTGGATGACAAGTTCCCCATAACTTCTGTACATAACTTTTGCAATGACTATATACCTTTCTGGCTCCCACAGAAAGTCCCATATTCTATATTACATAACTCACAAATCAGTCGGTTTACTCGATTGATTGTTAATCATTCAATTTCCAGTACATCAATGTTTAGTATTTCCCGCACGTCCTTGAATTGTCGCAAAAATATTTTTTCAATAAAACCTCCATTGTGTAAATCCTCATTATAGCCGAAAAATTACTAATCATACTTTCGTCTACGAGTATACATATATCTAAACCATTAAAACTCTCGGATTCTCTGATAAAAATATCCTTTCAATTGCCAGGCTGCATAGCACCTTCCTTGCAATCTCCCCGCCCCCTGTAGAGAGAGAGGCAGAGACCAGCAAACTATTCAAACTTATGTTGCAAAATATGGGAACCGGTTCCACCGGTTGTCAGATTTCCTACAACAAAGCAAAATACAAATAAAACTATTTTAGTCCTGATGATACAAGACTCAAAACACGAGTCAGTCTATAGTCGTCTGTCTATCTTAGCTGCATTCCAAATGGAATGAAACCATTGTCGTCTATGGATTGTTACTAGTATTATTGTGTGGTGGTGGCGGTGTTGGCAGTTGGTATTTGGCAGCAGGGGAGTAGTAGGACCACTGAGTCGTAGTCTGGCATCAGTCTTAGCTGCAGCTGTAGTAATTCAATTCAGTCAAATGAAACAAAAGAATGGATTTGGAGTTTTTGTTTTGCTGATTTGTTAGACTTTATCCGCCGCCGCCACAGCCGTCATTGCCATTGTTCATAAAATCCCAGTGGCAACAACAACAAGAACCACCACATACTCTACATTTTTATATTATTAAAATTTCCTCGCGGCACATGGACATACAGACAGACTCTCGAGCTGCAGAAGAGCAGAATTGCAAACCCTTTGCCCCAGACCGATCATTTGCCGATTTATTTTTTTGTTGTTGTTCAAAGTGCCGGGCTTACGAAGGCAGGCAGTGAGTGAGTGAGCCATTCCAGCCACAGTAAGTCAAGCATACAGCACAGCCAGCAGCCATACATCCATCCATTTCGCCATCCATTGAATTCAGTCAACAACCAGCAGCCAGCCATCCAGTCAAGCATTTATATGAGCAAATGTTAAACCGTTCAGTCGGTCGGCCCAGGCAATCTCCTGATATTGCAATATCAGGGCGACAAATACAACCGTTGATTCAAATCAGCCAGAAGGCGTATGAACCCGCAGATGCAGACGGACTGACACAATGGGAGAATTTTGAAAAAATAAGGATATAAACATCCCTTTATAACTAACCAGATGGTTGTGAGAGGTTTTAACTTGGTATACCTTCGCTGTAGGGGAGAAGGGTAGGTAGCCCCTCATCGATACCAATCTGTTTGATACACAAATTTATCAATAATACGAACATCAGTACCGGTAGGATCTGTCAGACTTTCTAGAAAGGCGACCACAATATATCCATACGTGGTTTATGCAATTCGGGGCAGTAACAAAATAGGCGCTCAATACTCTCTACTTGATCCTCATATCCACAGCTTCAGCGGAAGTCATTGGAATCAATTTCCAACCTCCTGCCGTATTCACCGATCAGGCAATGTTCAGTCAGAACTGACACTATTTAAGACTCTATTTTCCTCTCTAGTGCGAGGTGAAAACTTGAACTTCTTAGGTCGTATTTTGGACCGATTTGTCTAGCTACCCTACATGTGTGATTATCTGTCCATCTCTCTGACAACTTTTCCTTAGGAGAAGGTGATCTCTGCCACTTTTCATTAGGAAAACGAGGTCTTTGACAACTTTTCCTTAGGAAAAGTTGGTCTCTGACAACTTTTCCTTAGGAAAAGGTGGTCTCTGACAACTTTTCCTTAGGAAAAGGTGGTCTCTGACAACTTTTTCTTGAAAGGAAAGGGTGGAAAAGGTGGTCTCTTACTACTTTTCGTTAGGAAAAGGTGGTCTCTGACAACTTTTCCTTAGGAAAAGGTGGTCTCTTACAACTTTTCGTTAGGAAAAGGAGGTCTCTGACAACTTTTCCTTAGTAAAAGGTGGTCTCTGGCAACTTTTCCTTAGGAAAAGGTGGTCTCTGACAACTTTTCCTTAGGGAAAGGTGGTCTCTGACAACTTTTCCTTAGGGAAAGGTGGTCTCTGATAACTTTTCCTTAGGAAAAGGTGGTCTCTTACAACTTTTCCTTAGGAAAAGGTGGTCTCTGGCAACTTTTCCTTAGACATTTTTTAGGAGAAGATGGTCTCTAATAACTTTTCATCAGGAAAATGTTGTCCCTGACAACTTTTCCTTAGGAAAAGGTGGTCCCTGACAACTTTTCCTTAGGAAAAGGTGGTCTCTGACAACTTTTCCTTAGAAAAGGTGGTCTCTGACAAACATTTCTTTAAGAAATGTTGGTCTGTGACAATTTTCCTTAGGAAAAGGTGGTCTCTGACAACTTTTC
Organism: Eudasyphora cyanicolor; assembly: GCA_963930755.1. Classification (NCBI taxonomy): domain Eukaryota; kingdom Metazoa; phylum Arthropoda; class Insecta; order Diptera; family Muscidae; genus Eudasyphora; species Eudasyphora cyanicolor. Next base: position 61,219,991 of record OZ005737.1, read on the forward strand.
CTTAAGAAAAAGGTGGTCTCTGACAACTTTTCCTTAGACATTTTTTAGGAAAAGGTGGTCTCTGACAACTTTTCCTTAGGAAAAGGTGGTCTCTTACAACTTTAGGAAAAGGTGGTCTCTGACAACTTTTCCTTAGGAAAAGGTGGTCTCTGACAACTTTTCCTTAGGAAAAGGTGGTCTCTGACAACTTTTCCTTAGGAAAAGGTGGTCTCTGACAACTTTTCCTTAGGAAAAGGTGGTCTCTGACAACTTTTCCTTAGGAAAAGGTGGTCTCTGACAACTTTTCCTTAGGAAAAGGTGGTCTCTGACAACTTTTCCTTAAGAAAAGGTGGTCTCCGACAACTTTTCCTTAAGAAAAGGTGGTCTCCGACAACTTTTCCTTAGGAAAAGTTGGTCTGTGGCAACTTTTCCTTAGGAAAAGGTGGTCTCTGACAACTTTTCCTTAGGAAAATTTGGTCTCTGACAACTTTTCCTTAGGAAAAGGTGGTCTCTGACAACTTTTCCTTAGGAAAAGGTGGCCTCTGACAACTTTTCCTTAGGAAAGGGTGGTCTCTTACTACTTTTCGTTAGGAAAAGGTGGTCTCTGACAACTTTTCCTTAGGAAAAGGTGGTCTCTGACAACTTTTCCTTAGGAAAAGGTGGTCACTGACAACTTTTCCTTAGGAAAAGATGGTCTCTGACAACTTTTCCTTAGGAAAGATGGTCTCTGACAACTTTTCCTTAGGAAAAGATGGTCTGTGACAACTTTTCCTTAGGAAAAGGTGGTCTCTCACAACTTTTTCCTAAGGAAACTGACAAATTGTCCTTAGGAGGTTAAGATTAGAGAGGCAGCCAGATTTGCCAGCTCACATAAACCAATGTAGGTCGCTAGCAATGGGATGGGCTCAAATGTCCCTCATAGAAACCAATATGTTTGATAAACAACTTTTGATAAACAATAGGCACCGGAAAGATCTGTCATACTTCCTAGAACGATCGACTCCAGTATATCCAGACGTCGGTTAATCAATGCGGGACAGTAAAAAGCAGGTGCTCAATGCTCTTCATTTCCTGCTCATCTCCACAGCTTCTGCAGAAGTTATTGTACTCAATTTCCAACCTCCTCGTCCTTTCCTAACAAGTTTCTCGGGTTTGCAGTTCTCTGCCAGGTAGTCTTAGTGGTAAAGTGCCTCTCGAAGGTGTACACCGTTGCTATATAGTCCACTCGGTCAGTTACCATTGCTCTACAATGTGATATCCTTGTATGACCATAGATCTTGAACCTCCACATTGATAGAAAGTTTAAATTAAATGCCGCTCTGTTTGGAACTTCTCTAGCCCACAATATCAATTGACTGTAGATGGAATATAACTTGTAGAGACTCTGTCGCTATAGTTCTTAAAGTTCCGCTTACGATTAGGCAGACAGTTCTCTGAACTTTCATTTATAGATTGGTGTTGGCCCCTTCTATGTCAGGAAAGACCACCATTGTGTATTCCTTGAAATGTTGGGAGGATTCGATAGTGCCCACAAGTGCGGGAAGGGCAGGTTCTGTAGACTTTCCCTTGTTGTATGCCTGTTGGTTCCCCGAAAGGAGTTTTGTAACTAGGTTTTCTATAATGAAAGAATCTAAAAGTCCTTCCAGACCTTTCAATAGGAGGATAGGGTAATTGGTCGGATGTCCTTTGACCTTGAGTGCGAAATCTTTCCATCCTATCTTATCCCGCCTTACCAATCTTGCTAATGGATATTTTTATTATCTTAAGTATACAAGAATCTGGAAGAGCTTTCGGATTTGATTTAAAACAAAAACACATTAAATTTAGAGAAATGTATGAAATCTTTATTTGAGTCTATAGAACGGTCTATGTAATACAATGCTTAAAGATGAAAACATCTGAGCTGCCCATAACCATTATTTATGAGCCGAGTTTGATGGGGATGTTGTTTTTTTTCGACAACATCCAACTGGCCACCCGGCCAGATCTCACCCTCTCCACACAGAGAAGCCTTATAGAGGTATACTGATGTGGCATCACCGAAAGCTAAGAGATTTACTCTCCCCTGATGCCATCCTGTATTGGTGGCATATTGGTGTTGTGCCCGACTGAAGCTACCGGCTCCATTGGAACATGAAGTCATCTCCTGCGTGCGGTTGGTTTCAGAGCCCAACGACTACGTTTGTTTTAGTGTTTGTTCCCACGAGTGTAGGTGAGATATATGTCCACACCAGCATAGCCCCAGGTATTGTAGGATGGACTGTGTGGCGAAACACCTGTCACTCGGTGTGTACAAATACAGTCATTTATCCCTGACTGCAAACCATACACAGATGGGCACGAGGTCGTATACGGATTTTTTAAGTGAAACCACTACTTGATATAACATTTGGCGTTACCCAGGGAGCACTACGAGGAAGCGATCTTCAATTACAACCCCGCCAGATAGTGCCTACCAGTTTATGTAGAGCCGATTCTGCAGACTTGCCCTTGCTGTAAGCATGTTAGCAAATTCCAGAAAAGATTTTTGTATCCTTGTTGTCTCTAAGGAAGGAATCTAAGAGCTATGTATTCTAGAAATTGTAATAATAATGAGGATAGACTAATAGGTCTATGTGTGATATCTTTCCCGCATTGGGTGTGCATAACACTTTAGTGTCCCTCCTTCGTTTGGGGATATACGAGAGCTTCAATGCAGCCCCCAAATATTTTCTCCAGCCAAGGCATTTACTTCATTATTTTCGGCATTTATATTGGAGAACAGTCATCGGGAATAGGTGATTTAAATGACTAAAAGCTGTTAATCACCCAGCTTAGTCTGGATTTATCGGTTAACAGCGATGTTGCAAGTTTTTGTTGGTCCTGCAATTCCTCGAGTTCTGTCATCGTGTAAGTAATCCAATTTACAGACTGTTGTGGATAATATCGCCGTCTGAAACTTTTTCGTTTCTCCACAGAAGGTGTATCAAGAACGCCTTTGCGCTTTCCTAAGCTCCTTCTTATAGATTTTGAGAAGTTCATTATAGGCGTCTCAGTCATTATTGATCCCAACAGATTCGGTATGGCAGTTGGTATTTGGCAGCAGGGGAGTAGTAGGACCACTGAGTCGTAGTCTGGCATCAGTCTTAGCTGCAGCTGTAGTAATTCAATTCAGTCAAATGAAACAAAAGAATGGATATGGAGTTTTTGTTTTGCTGATTTGTTAGACTTTATCCGCCGCCGCCACAGCCGTCATTGCCATTGTTCATAAAATCCCAGTGGCAACAACAACAAGAACCACCACATACTCTACATTTTTATATTATTAAAATTTCCTCGCGGCACATGGACATACAGACAGACTCTCGAGCTGCAGAAGAGCAGAATTGCAAACCCTTTGCCCCAGACCGATCATTTGCCGATTTATTTTTTTGTTGTTGTTCAAAGTGCCGGGCTTACGAAGGCAGGCAGTGAGTGAGTGAGCCATTCCAGCCACAGTAAGTCAAGCATACAGCACAGCCAGCAGCCATACATCCATCCATTTCGCCATCCATTGAATTCAGTCAACAACCAGCAGCCAGCCATCCAGTCAAGCATTTATATGAGCAAATGTTAAACCGTTCAGTCGGTCGGCCCAGGCAATCTCCTGATATTGCAATATCAGGGCGACAAATACAACCGTTGATTCAAATCAGCCAGAAGGCGTATGAACCCGCAGATGCAGACGGACTGACACAATGGGAGAATTTTGAAAAAATAAGGATATAAACATCCCTTTATAACTAACCAGATGGTTGTGAGAGGTTTTAACTTGGTATACCTTCGCTGTAGGGGAGAAGGGTAGGTAGCCCCTCATCGATACCAATCTGTTTGATACACAAATTTATCAATAATACGAACATCAGTACCGGTAGGATCTGTCAGACTTTCTAGAAAGGCGACCACAATATATCCATACGTGGTTTATGCAATTCGGGGCAGTAACAAAATAGGCGCTCAATACTCTCTACTTGATCCTCATATCCACAGCTTCAGCGGAAGTCATTGGAATCAATTTCCAACCTCCTGCCGTATTCACCGATCAGGCAATGTTCAGTCAGAACTGACACTATTTAAGACTCTATTTTCCTCTCTAGTGCGAGGTGAAAACTTGAACTTCTTAGGTCGTATTTTGGACCGATTTGTCTAGCTACCCTACATGTGTGATTATCTGTCCATCTCTCTGACAACTTTTCCTTAGGAGAAGGTGATCTCTGCCACTTTTCATTAGGAAAACGAGGTCTTTGACAACTTTTCCTTAGGAAAAGTTGGTCTCTGACAACTTTTCCTTAGGAAAAGGTGGTCTCTGACAACTTTTCCTTAGGAAAAGGTGGTCTCTGACAACTTTTCCTTAGGAAAAGGTGGTCTCTGACAACTTTTTCTTGAAAGGAAAGGGTGGAAAAGGTGGTCTCTTACTACTTTTCGTTAGGAAAAGGTGGTCTCTGACAACTTTTCCTTAGGAAAAGGTGGTCTCTTACAACTTTTCGTTAGGAAAAGGAGGTCTCTGACAACTTTTCCTTAGTAAAAGGTGGTCTCTGGCAACTTTTCCTTAGGAAAAGGTGGTCTCTGACAACTTTTCCTTAGGGAAAGGTGGTCTCTGACAACTTTTCCTTAGGGAAAGGTGGTCTCTGATAACTTTTCCTTAGGAAAAGGTGGTCTCTTACAACTTTTCCTTAGGAAAAGGTGGTCTCTGGCAACTTTTCCTTAGACATTTTTTAGGAGAAGATGGTCTCTAATAACTTTTCATCAGGAAAATGTTGTCCCTGACAACTTTTCCTTAGGAAAAGGTGGTCTCTGACAACTTTTCCTTAGAAAAGGTGGTCTCTGACAAACATTTCTTTAAGAAATGTTGGTCTGTGACAATTTTCCTTAGGAAAAGGTGGTCTCTGACAACTTTTCCTTAAGAAAAAGGTGGTCTCTGACAACTTTTCCTTAGACATTTTTTAGGAAAAGGTGGTCTCTGACAACTTTTCCTTAGGAAAAGGTGGTCTCTTACAACTTTAGGAAAAGGTGGTCTCTGACAACTTTTCCTTAGGAAAAGGTGGTCTCTGACAACTTTTCCTTAGGAAAAGGTGGTCTCTGACAACTTTTCCTTAGGAAAAGGTGGTCTCTGACAACTTTTCCTTAGGAAAAGGTGGTCTCTGACAACTTTTCCTTAGGAAAAGGTGGTCTCTGACAACTTTTCCTTAAGAAAAGGTGGTCTCCGACAACTTTTCCTTAAGAAAAGGTGGTCTCCGACAACTTTTCCTTAGGAAAAGTTGGTCTGTGGCAACTTTTCCTTAGGAAAAGGTGGTCTCTGACAACTTTTCCTTAGGAAAATTTGGTCTCTGACAACTTTTCCTTAGGAAAAGGTGGTCTCTGACAACTTTTCCTTAGGAAAAGGTGGCCTCTGACAACTTTTCCTTAGGAAAGGGTGGTCTCTTACTACTTTTCGTTAGGAAAAGGTGGTCTCTGACAACTTTTCCTTAGGAAAAGGTGGTCTCTGACAACTTTTCCTTAGGAAAAGGTGGTCACTGACAACTTTTCCTTAGGAAAAGATGGTCTCTGACAACTTTTCCTTAGGAAAGATGGTCTCTGACAACTTTTCCTTAGGAAAAGATGGTCTGTGACAACTTTTCCTTAGGAAAAGGTGGTCTCTCACAACTTTTTCCTAAGGAAACTGACAAATTGTCCTTAGGAGGTTAAGATTAGAGAGGCAGCCAGATTTGCCAGCTCACATAAACCAATGTAGGTCGCTAGCAATGGGATGGGCTCAAATGTCCCTCATAGAAACCAATATGTTTGATAAACAACTTTTGATAAACAATAGGCACCGGAAAGATCTGTCATACTTCCTAGAACGATCGACTCCAGTATATCCAGACGTCGGTTAATCAATGCGGGACAGTAAAAAGCAGGTGCTCAATGCTCTTCATTTCCTGCTCATCTCCACAGCTTCTGCAGAAGTTATTGTACTCAATTTCCAACCTCCTCGTCCTTTCCTAACAAGTTTCTCGGGTTTGCAGTTCTCTGCCAGGTAGTCTTAGTGGTAAAGTGCCTCTCGAAGGTGTACACCGTTGCTATATAGTCCACTCGGTCAGTTACCATTGCTCTACAATGTGATATCCTTGTATGACCATAGATCTTGAACCTCCACATTGATAGAAAGTTTAAATTAAATGCCGCTCTGTTTGGAACTTCTCTAGCCCACAATATCAATTGACTGTAGATGGAATATAACTTGTAGAGACTCTGTCGCTATAGTTCTTAAAGTTCCGCTTACGATTAGGCAGACAGTTCTCTGAACTTTCATTTATAGATTGGTGTTGGCCCCTTCTATGTCAGGAAAGACCACCATTGTGTATTCCTTGAAATGTTGGGAGGATTCGATAGTGCCCACAAGTGCGGGAAGGGCAGGTTCTGTAGACTTTCCCTTGTTGTATGCCTGTTGGTTCCCCGAAAGGAGTTTTGTAACTAGGTTTTCTATAATGAAAGAATCTAAAAGTCCTTCCAGACCTTTCAATAGGAGGATAGGGTAATTGGTCGGATGTCCTTTGACCTTGAGTGCGAAATCTTTCCATCCTATCTTATCCCGCCTTACCAATCTTGCTAATGGATATTTTTATTATCTTAAGTATACAAGAATCTGGAAGAGCTTTCGGATTTGATTTAAAACAAAAACACATTAAATTTAGAGAAATGTATGAAATCTTTATTTGAGTCTATAGAACGGTCTATGTAATACAATGCTTAAAGATGAAAACATCTGAGCTGCCCATAACCATTATTTATGAGCCGAGTTTGATGGGGATGTTGTTTTTTTTCGACAACATCCAACTGGCCACCCGGCCAGATCTCACCCTCTCCACACAGAGAAGCCTTATAGAGGTATACTGATGTGGCATCACCGAAAGCTAAGAGATTTACTCTCCCCTGATGCCATCCTGTATTGGTGGCATATTGGTGTTGTGCCCGACTGAAGCTACCGGCTCCATTGGAACATGAAGTCATCTCCTGCGTGCGGTTGGTTTCAGAGCCCAACGACTACGTTTGTTTTAGTGTTTGTTCCCACGAGTGTAGGTGAGATATATGTCCACACCAGCATAGCCCCAGGTATTGTAGGATGGACTGTGTGGCGAAACACCTGTCACTCGGTGTGTACAAATACAGTCATTTATCCCTGACTGCAAACCATACACAGATGGGCACGAGGTCGTATACGGATTTTTTAAGTGAAACCACTACTTGATATAACATTTGGCGTTACCCAGGGAGCACTACGAGGAAGCGATCTTCAATTACAACCCCGCCAGATAGTGCCTACCAGTTTATGTAGAGCCGATTCTGCAGACTTGCCCTTGCTGTAAGCATGTTAGCAAATTCCAGAAAAGATTTTTGTATCCTTGTTGTCTCTAAGGAAGGAATCTAAGAGCTATGTATTCTAGAAATTGTAATAATAATGAGGATAGACTAATAGGTCTATGTGTGATATCTTTCCCGCATTGGGTGTGCATAACACTTTAGTGTCCCTCCTTCGTTTGGGGATATACGAGAGCTTCAATGCAGCCCCCAAATATTTTCTCCAGCCAAGGCATTATTTTCGGCATTTATATTGGAGAACAGTCATCGGGAATAGGTGATTTAAATGACTAAAAGCTGTTAATCACCCAGCTTAGTCTGGATTTATCGGTTAACAGCGATGTTGCAAGTTTTTGTTGGTCCTGCAATTCCTCGAGTTCTGTCATCGTGTAAGTAATCCAATTTACAGACTGTTGTGGATAATATCGCCGTCTGAAACTTTTTCGTTTCTCCACAGAAGGTGTATCAAGAACGCCTTTGCGCTTTCCTAAGCTCCTTCTTATAGATTTTGAGAAGTTCATTATAGGCGTCTCAGTCATTATTGATCCCAACAGATTCGGTATTGTTGAGTATTTGTCTTCCACTCACTTTCTTGTTGGTACTGCTGTTCCTAGAGTTCTGTCAGGGAGTTCCCCGGGAAATGTTTGTCGAAAAGTACCTGTAGTGACTGCTCGCTGTTTTTTGTCCAGTTGTTGATCTCATCCTGCAGGTCACCCATTATACAGGGTGTTGTAGATGGATTTTTTTTCAGTCTTGCGTCTAAGACCTTTTCCACTTCTCCACAGAAGGTGTACCACGAGCGCCTGCGCTTTCCAAAGCTCCTTCTTATAGATTTAGAGTTGTTATTTAGGGACATCCCAGTCATTAGTGACCGCAGTAGCTTTGGTCTTGTTGAATATCCTGTTGCAGGACTTTCTCCTAGCCCTTAGCACAGAAGTCAACCATTATGGTTTAGCATTACCCTTGTACCTTGGTTTTGGTCAATGGAACTATTGGAAGATGTAGTATTTTGTCGACCAGATTATCCAGATCTACTCTGTCATTCGGTCCGTAAAGAAATTTTGAATTGATTTCTTGTTAAAGAACCATAAAATTTATTTTCATTTTATTAAAATGTATCCCACTGTGAAACCCGGCGAACAGATGAAAGGACGGACACATGTTCATATACATTCCTGCTACTTCCGCTTTATGTTTAAAGTATGAAATTTGAAAATAAATGCAACAAAAAAAGAAACGCCGTGATTGTGCGTGCGTGTGTGTGTGTGTATGTGTGTTGTCTGTGGCGTACGTGCGCGTCTGAGAATTCGCTCATTATGAGTGTGAAGTAACACTGCAAACGGATGGACGGACAGATGAAAGGATGGATGGACGGGACGGACGACGAGTACTCGTATACTTATATTGTTCAATGCTCTCAAAACTGGCAAAACAGCGCATGCATCGTCCTCGTCGTCGGGCATCTGCACTAATACGAGCTCAATTTTTTGTTCGTTCGTTTCCTTTTGTGTTGAGTCCCTCTTCCGCATAATGCACCCCTTTTTGATATAAAGTATATTTGTGCGCTCTCTTTATCTCTCCCCCTGCCTCCCTTCCTTTCTTACTTTGTTGCCAGAATCCAGCCGAAAAGTAACATAACGACCGGGCACGGATAGATGATGAATGGACAGACAGAAGGACAGACAAACTTTTTCCTAATTGTGTGTTTTGTTTGTTGTATATCCTGTGCTTGCTCTGATCAGATCGCCTGAACGCTTGGATGGATGACCCCAGTGCACAATAAATATCTAAGGACTTTGGCGGTCGAAAAACTTTAATGAAAAATTCTTTGTGTTTTGTTGCGCTCACGTACGCGCCGCCATGCCATCCTCTTCCTCATCATCTGCCTCAGCTTTAACATTGATGGCATATCTGATTTGTTTCGGTTTGTTTTAGTGGCACATTTGGCACGAGGGAGGTACCCGCATTTCAGGGGCGACACTTCTTATCAAATGGTCATTATAATTCCCCCATATAATGAGATTTACGCTCACGTACGAAAGGAAATTAGAAACCGGTCTCGAACCGTACAATAATGTCTGTTCTCAAAATAATCTCATTTGATTTGGTTAGTCAGACATCAAGGATGTCAAAAGGAATTACCCGTTAGAAATTTGTTGAAATTTCTAATTACACAATAAGTATTCTGTCCAATTTGGGGATTTTCGAAATGTTCTTGCTTCAGCTCGTAAAGCAGATAAATTAATAAACGTTATATATTCATGGCACGCTTCCATACTTGTTATTTGCAGAACTCGGCTGGATCAATTATTCCATAATAAGTACATAAATTCTACGACCTTTTTATTCTACTCGTAAATCAAGGAATCTGAAATCGTTATTGGAGCATGACAAGCTGCAATGCCCTTTTTGGGGGTTCTTTCCAACGCTTTTACGCAGATTTCTATTCTTAAAAAATATCTATTTTCTCCACTGTTATCCCTGCGGAGAGAACGGGGCACAGACATAGAAGGCGTTCTCTTGATTCCCCATCGTCTTCACAGCATCTGCAAAAGTGTATATGGAAGACCTTTGGAAGAAGGCCGTTTGGAGTTAAGCAAGGGCCACATCACCCTGGAATGTATGCAGTTCCCGACTAGTGCCAACCTGTCATTTGTTGCCGTAAGGCCACTATCTCTCAAAAAGGGTTTGCTGGTCGCAGTAGGTATGCCCACATATTCCTGTTTCGTTGGAGTGGGTAAGTTAGTTCCTAGTATTGCAAGTTCATCTGCTTTGCAGATGTTACCCGGCACCTATTAAGATTAAGATATCTGCGACAGTCAAGGCAGTTTTTGAATTTAGGAATATAGTTTCCAGGGACTTTAAAGCACCATGACTATCAGAAACATATTGACACGCTACGTCGTCGGTATGTTCGTTGATCCCCTATCTAATACCTCGGTTGGCTACTGGTGCATTTCGCACTATTGAGTGAGTTTTTTCGTGATTACCTTTGGATCAGTGCTCTTCCGCAGATTTTTGTGCATGACTAGCAAGTTGTATGCAAACTCGTGTTTTATCGCATCTGGCACTTCGTTTTACTTGCTTCTCCTTAGCATTATAAACCTCTTTAAGAACAGCTTTCTCGTGTCGAGTCCTGGGTGCATTCAGATTAGATTTGCCTTCCTTCCTTGCCAGTATCCATTCAGGAGGCTTCTACGCCAAGTTCGACAGATAGTAACGTGGTCGATCTGGTTATATGTCGTTCTGTCTGTTGATACCCTGGTTGCTTTGTAGGGTTTTATATGGGGGAATAGAGTACCTCCAGTAACTAGGTTGGAATTATTGAACATTTCAGTGACAGCCTCCCATTTTTGGACATTGCACCTAGCCCATGCATACCCATGATCCTCTCACGGCCTTAGTTGTCTGGACGTACCTGGGCATTTATATCGCTCATTAGTATCACAATATTGCCACCGGGTACTGAGGATAACACTCGGTATAGGTGGCTACAACATTGTTCCTTTACTACAGGATCTGATTCTCTGTAGGTGTGTGCAGTGCACATGTGAGGTTCCTTATTTTGACCGGAAGTTCGCCTAAATGATTATGTCTCTGCAAGGTTCTAGTTAATCATAGCATTTCGAGCTACAGGTGTTTAGCTAACCGGACTCTGGCCTTCTCTTCTCACACAGTCCTAAAAAGGCTGGTTTTAGTGGTAAATTCTCTGTATACTTGGGACAGTTTTGATGGGTCTTGGAGTGTGCGCACGTTCCATGTTCCGATTCTCGTTGTCCGTTTCATGTTGAGGTCGTCATCGTTGGGATCCGTTGGTTTCTATAGTTCATTGTGGATTCGGTAGTCATTGAGATTTAAGATGGGTGACTGATTAGGCCTCCACCTCCGATTGTAGAGTTGGGGCTGCCAACATCCTTTAGGCAGGATAGTAGAACAGCTGAGTTTCAGTGACTACTTTATGTTTGCCACCTAAATATCTGAGACGTATCGGTGTTGGCTTGCCATTCAGGTTACTCAGCCATGCGCCTTCTCAGCCTAGCTGTCGACAGACGGGTGTCTGGAAGTAGTGAGCTGCTTGGGAAAATCAAAGCAGAGAATCAAAGAATCGCTTCTTGTCATCCCCGAGTGGATGACAGGCAGAAAGCTTTGCGCACAAGTGCCCCTCTGTGACAGACCCCGTCGCCCAGCAACCTAAACCCTGGCGTATTAAGAGAAGAATTTTTATCATCTCTCAACCATGATTCCTGGATTAGGACCACGGCTGCTCCTCCTTTCATTATGATGGCATTTTGGGTGGCTGATGCAGCCTTAGAATGGTGGAGGTTTTCTCTAGAAGCCGGACCTTATAAATGCCTCGTCGTCGATGTCATCTAGATGCTCATCATTACAGGATGTGATGAAGAGCTTCTCCACGCAGCTAAGTTCATCGGAAGAGGAGGAGACGCCGGTTACTGCCAGATGCTGCTCTAACACTTGCAAAGAGGGAGTTTCATCTTCGGATACTGCACCAGGGTTGTCTGTAGGTTATAATTCGAATAGTCGCCCTAATGCCTCAGCTACACCTTTAGTCATATTTCGCTGAAACTGTTTGAAACATGTCCATCGGACTTAACGAGGCATTCAGTATAAATACCGCGTGCCTTCGATCCCCACCCGCCTCATCTAATCGACCGACCTTCCAGTTGCCAGTTGGAAGACCGTTATTGCAGTCCTTCAGCCATTTAATGATTACACATCAAATCCAAACATGTACCCTGGGCCTTGATGGAATGTCCTCCTTGTAAACAACACCCGGCCAGAGCGTGAATCGCTGAACCGGATTAGTATGCAGAGAAAAGACTATTCTATACATCACTCCACTTGCCTCAGGGACATTTTCGACTTCCACTCGGCTGTTGATAACCCTCAGTACCAAGCTTTATTTAGAAATATCAGCGAAGGACAGTGATCCAGGTATATGTTTTTGTTTTTTTAATTGATTTCATGTAGGTTCCACGAGTCTGGGAGGTAGGGAAGGTCTATCACATCATAGTCAACTAAAACGTGACAATGACTGAGGTGTTGTTGAGGCGTCCAGGTATCAGCAAAGTCAGCCGTCAAAACACAGTCTACGGTAATTCCATACTGCAAACTCTGGACTTGGGTAGTTCGTTTTCAGTACAACAACTACTGCAGCCCATTTAGCGCTAGCCAGGGTGCACTAAGTGGCAGAGGTCTACTTTACATCCGTAAAAAACCCTAAGAGTAGAAATGAACAAAGTTGGATGGAACGAATATTAGGTTCATAGATTTAAGAGTTAAATATTCCTAATTTATCTTCAAGAAAAACTTTTGAAGAAAAGTTTCACAATAGTCAGCACTTTTCAACTTTGTGGAAAACCTGGATCCATTTCAAGATTCCCAGAGACTAGTAAATCGAGAAGGATGGCTATGGAACGGGACACTGTCAGCCATAAAGGTGATATACTTTTTTTTGCAGTACTCTTACATTTTCGAATTCGACCATTGTAAAGGGGTTTAATTCATAGGCTGAGGTAGTTCAGCCGCTTCCAGGATCAATTCAAGGACCCATAAAAACTTAAATAAGAACACACTATTTTCCCTTTCCAGGGCACGAAATTCAGGTTTTATTTATCGTGTTTTCTTTGTAAAACAATTGAATTGAATATATTTATTGTGAAAAAATATTTATTTATTTATTTTGTTTGTATGAATTACAATACAAAGTAAATTTATATTCTAATTTTACGGTCCAGGGAGAGGTCAGGTTACAAAGACCATATGGCTAAATGTTTGCAGCGATAGACCAGAGCCTCTGGTGGGAATCGAACCCACGACCCCAAACTCATAGGCGAGTACGCTGCCAACTTACCTACTGGGGCGCTCAATAAATAAATATGAGTTTATTTATTGTATTTTATACAAATAATTAGTCACTCTATATATGGGATAGTTTCTTGTATGGCCGGAGTTTCGCTCTATACGCAGGAAAATGTTCGATGAAGATTGTAGGGAAGGCTACCAGTATGGCCTTCAATAAGACGGTGGTATGTAAAATATCGTGACAATTGACGGACAGCACACTCTTATGTGAGTAGCTTCGGCCCATCCTTGTTGCGGTCCGTCGATCTTAAAGATTTCTTTTGGGTTAAATTTCAAATTCTTTCATCATTTATCTGATAGTAGATTCGAAAATATTTTCATCGACGCTTCGTTCGTCCGTTCCAACATGTTAAATATAGGGTGATCTAAGTAGAGATACTTTTTTCAATAGCCTTTTATTTGTCGTGTCATGCTGTCATGTTTTTTTTGTTAAGTATTGTTTGGAATTTCTTCATGGAAAGAATTACGCCTGAACAACGTTTACAAACTATTCAGTTTTATTATCAAAATTATCGTTCGCCAATTGCGCTAAGACCATTTTTTAAATAAAAAAAAACACTTTCCAGTCGACCCACGACCTTGACACCCATGAGCAATATCTTAGCTCTCGTTTAGAGCTATCTTTTTGCCATTGACCAATTCCCGATCCGACGTACCGGAATCATCGGTCCATATTTCTTCAAAAATGATGCCGGTGAGAACGTAACCGTCAATGGCGACCGTTATCGTGCCATGATAACCGACTATTTGATGCCTGAAATTGAAGCTCGTGATCTCGCCGACATTTGGTTTCAACAAGACGGCGCCACTTCCCAAACATCACATCAATCAATGGATTTATTGAGAGAACACTTCGGTGAGCAGATAATTTCACGTTTTGGGCCGGTCGATTGGCCATAAAGTCGTGTGATATCACACCGTTAGACTTTTTCCTGGGGGGTATGTAAAGCATAAATGTAAAGCATCTGCGGACAAACCCGCTTCGATTCAGGCCTTGGAGCAAAACATCACGCGTGTCATTCGCCAGTTACCAGTCGAAATGCTCGAACGGGTCATCGAAAATTGGACTCAACGGATGGACCAACTGAGACGTAGCCGCGGCCAACATTTGGTAGACATAATCTTCAAAAAATAAATGTCAAAGAATGTTCGTTCAAATTATAATAAACATTCCCCATTCAATTTGAATTTTCTTTAAAAATGTAGGGAACCTCGAAATGGATCACCCTATATATGTATAATTTTGCAAATTTTTTTCGTTCAAATTGAGCTCCTTTTGATTTATTTTACCGGAATTAAGATCTCCGCCTATTTGCTTTTGGTCCTTGGCCCTTTCGTTAGTTGTTTTGCTCATATTATTCTATTCTATTCTGCAGGTCCGTACTATCGAAGCTTCCATCAAAATTTACAGATTCTACTGAAACTTCCTTTGGTTTCAGCCTTTGCAACATCAATTGAACGTCGGTCACTCTCAGTCGTGTGAGTCAATTTGGCCTTTTACTTAAATTAAAATTTGTTTTACAGGTCCTATCGAACTGCAGATATTCTACTGAAACTGTATTGGTTCTACCTCTGCGACATGTATTTAGCTTCGGCGTGTCTCTTTTGGCTTATTCTTTTCTGCGGGTCCCTTTGGCCTTTAGTCTAGTATTATCGATTATTTTCCGCTGGTTCTTATTTCGGAGTATTTGTCCCTTTCGTTAGTAGTTTGTCATATTACACAGTATAACACATGATTTTGGGACTCAATTCTGAGAATTGGACGTGAAAGTAGGCCCAAAATTAAGAACTTCTGCATTATTCGTTTAGTCAAGTTGGCTCAATTAATAATTTAATGCCTCAAGTTGCATTTTTTGGATATTTTCTATATTATTTTCTCGGTATACCGTATGGAATATCTCTTTGGTGTCTGAAGAAAAGTTGTACATATTGAATAGGAACAAATATACCTGAAAAAGTGCATTCAGTGCCTTAAAAATCGCAAAAATGCCCGCAAAGTCCTAAAATATCTCTGAGTAAAATATTGGAAAATATGTATACGTAATACGTTTACGTATAAAACAGAATTAAAAACATAAAATTATAAAACAGAACAGAACATTTTTGCGATTTTCAAGGCAGTGGATGCACTTTTTTCCGGTAGGTTTGTTCCGCAATTTTTTTTTCCTATTCAATATCTACAACTTTGCTTCAGACACAAAAGAGATATTCCGTTCGGTATACCGAAAAAGTGCTAAAAATCCACCGTGATCAAAAAAAATCGTATGGCCATTAAATTATTAATTGAGTCAACTTGACTAAATGAATGATGCAGAAGTTCTTATGTTTGGGACTTCTTTCACGTCCAATTCTCAGAATTGAGTCACAAATCAATGAGATCAAAAATGTTGTACTGTGTTAAGACCCTCTATTCTGCAGGACCTTCTATCGAAATGTGCATATTTTACTGACACTTCCCTTGGGTTCTGCCTTTGCAACTTCATTTGTACATCAGTTGCTGTCAATTGTATATGTCCCTTTGACGCTTTACTTGGTAGTTTCGGTCATACTAACTCATTCATTTATGCAGGTTCTTCCATCGAATCTTCAGTTGAATAATTGATATTCTATTGGAACTTTCCTCGGAACCTGTCTCTCAGACTTTAAATGAACTTTAGCCAATTGTTTTCGGCAGGTCTCTTTGGCACTCTGCCTAGTATTTTTGATTCCTTTCCGCTGGCACTTCCATGGATGTGTCCACCAACCTTTGCGTCTTTTCATGTTAAATATAGAATGCCGATCGTTCTCTTCTGTCACGAATTCATGAATTCCTTCTTATGAACATTTCATTCCTCCTTATGACCATTTCATCGGAATTGTGATTCTGATTCTTTTTTAAATTTCCTTAATTTGTCGACTACCTTCAAGTGCTTACGCCGGTTTTTTTTCGATGTCTTTCTGGTTAGACTTGCATTAGTTAGCGACATGAATTGAGCTTCGGTCGCCTCCATATGTGCTCCCTTTGGCCATTTCCTTAAAATTTTCTGTCATATTCTTTCATTCCCTTCTGCAGGTCAATCTATGTAAATTTCCGTCGATCTGTAGAGATTGTACCGCAATGACCCTAGGATTTTGCCTAAGCTACTTGAATTTAGCTTCGGTCGACTTCAGTTTTGCGTCCCTTTGGTCATTTTCCTAGTATTTTCGGTCATTGTCATAGATTCCATTCTACTGGCCCTTCCGTCATTCGTTCGGTCGATCTGTGGAACTTTTTCTGTGTAAAAATTTATTGAATTGATCTACCTTTTTGGTAAATCTTCTATTTCACATTGACGGTCCTTATGATCACTTCATCGGAATTATGATCGGTATCATCTTTGAATATCTTTTGATTAATTTTTGACTTTCGCCGATTTTATTTTAGATTTCTTTTCTTTTTGGCCGCGCATTGAAATGTGCTCTATTTTTCTTAAAAGATTTTTTTCTGTGAAGATGCCACTGTAACATCTATCAAGTTCTGCAACTTGAGTTTAGCTTAGGCCGCCCTCATGTTTGACTCTCTGTGGGTCTTTCCTTAGTTTCAGTTATATTCGTCCATTACTTTCTGCAGGTCGTTCTATTCATCGAACTGTAGATATCCTACTGCTACTTCCGTCGTGGTTACCTAAGCGAATCGAATTGAGCCTTGGTCGCTCTAACGCCTCCTTTTGCCAAGTATTATCGATCATAAATTTCCATTTCTTTCTACTGGATATTCCGGCCCATTGAAAATTCCTTACATAAATATCATCTTCTAAAAATCTTCTATTTTTCATTGACGAAATCGATTTACGATCTTTATCTTCTGGTCATTTATGTTGCTTGGGTTTTCACAAGTGCTTGCAGATATTCCTATTTGGTCTTCGGTCGCATACCTTTTTACTTCCACGTGGTTTATTTCTGGTTTTGTCTCCGTTTAGCTTTGCATTGGTCTCTTAAAGGATTTTTCCTTTGAGGTTATACTGCAACTGCCCGAGGGCTCTACATCTAACACATTTATTGGTTTAATTTTCGATTTTGTCCAAAACTGACCTTGCACTGGGGTTAAGGGTCTTATATCTCCTCTTCGTTATGCGACTACCATAGTACTACCATAGATTGATGATGGAATTCTTGTCGGACCTTCACAGACTGAGGTTTAGATTAGGGTACCGGGAAGATCTCTCAGACTTCCTAGAAAGGACGACCCCATTATATCCAGACGTCATTGACTTAATGAGGGACAGTAGCAAGTAAGGTGCTCCAGTCCTTCTCATCACCACACACTGAAAAAAAAATTGTCATAAAATTAAAGAAATGCTCCAAAGACGTCATTAGTATTTAAAATAAGTACATTTTGTACTTAAAATATAGATAATTTCAATAATATTAAGTAATGTACTTAATTTTAAGTAAATTTTCCTAATTTTAAGTACAAAATATACTTATTTTGAAGACTAAGGACATCTTTGGAGCATTTCTTTAATTTTATGACAAATTTTTTTTCAGTGCAGATCCAGTAGAAGTCATATAACTCAATATCTATCCTTCAGTTGTGTTCGCCGATCAGGCAGTGTCTCGCCAGCACTGACTATAACGTAGACATTTTTTTCCTCTCTAGTGCGAGGAGACATTTTGACCTTCTCAGTTCGTATTTTGGCCAGATTTGTCTAGCTACTCTACAGGTGCCGATTTCTGTCTATCTTTCATTGGACAGCCTGATTGTGTTTTGCATAAGCCGAAGCTTGCATGTGGACAGTGACGCGCCAATATATGCAAATTTTTCGAGAATTTGTAATGTCGTCCCCATTCTACCAAGTTCATCAGCTTTGCAGTTCCCCGGGATAACCCTATGCCCAGAGAGATCTGCGGCAGTCGAGGGCTATTTGTGAATTTAGGGACGCAGCCTGACTGTCCGAGTAAATGACAACGCCAATGTTGGTTACCACGTTGCGACTCTGCCACTTGGCGACTTCCCTTATTGGCCATTATTTCGGCTTGATAGAATCTGGTAGTCTGTTAGCTATATCAAGACTGATGTCTTTACAGGTACCCGGAAGCCAACCTTATCATCAAGCTACGGACCTTCTGCATATTCTCTCAGTAGAATATTTCATATAATACTCGCATGTTATCTGTGAAAGAGTTGAAGCATTGTGGCTTGTGAGCGATTTTTAAAAGAAAAAAAAGGTTTATTAACATTATTTTCCATCTGGATTTTCCGTCGATGTTTTATTCGACTCTTCGGTGACTTAATAGATTATACAGATTATACCTCCGATGTCATTTGAAGTCTTATGTTGGCGGAATATCAAATTTTGCTTACCAGCTTTTGACGATTTCATTAATTGTTAGAAGATAATGTTAATAAGTTAGCTTCAATATCTTCCAATCGTCCCTATACTGACCTCCTATTTTGTGCAAGGTTCTCATTGTCAAAGGCCATACAACCCTATTGCCCAAAAGAGAATCATTAGTCAGCAGCAGTAGCATTCAGTGGCTTTAACAATTGCAACAACAGAGTGACACCATAAAATGAACTCTCTTCCGTATGGAGAAGAGATGATTGTGTTGTGAATACATCATGGTCCTATTCGGTCCAAAAAGTTTCTCGATGATAACCTGGAGAAAAAAATTCACACAAAAACAATTCGACTACGACATATGACTTGTTTGTTTTGTTTCTTTTTCGGCTGGTCTGTTAAAAGCAACTGTCCGTCTGTTTGGTCATTCGACCATTTGTCCGTCCCGCCAAAGCACGTTTGCAAAGTTCTTTGTGTGAATGTTCAAGCTCTCAGTTTAGTTCCCTACACATACCTACTCTTCCTTTGTCAGAGCCTCGGTTCCTCGGTCCATCTGTCTGTCCGTCTATGTCTCTGTTTTTCTGCCTTTGAGCTGGCTACATTATGCACTTGGTTGGTTGTCATTCGGATTAATGGTTGGGTGTTCAGTCACTCACTCAGTTGCTGGTGTTCCTCCTTGTATGTGCCGTTCTCCGCCGTTGCCTGTCCCTGTCCCTACCCCGGCCTCAGTTATTTGTTTATTCATTTGGGCGTTTTCGATCTGACAATTCCCTCTGTGAAATTTCGTTCATTTTATTTTCTTTCTCTCAACTTTTTTTATTGTACGAGTATGCAAAAGTCTACCTTGGTTTCGGTTGATGCTTCTTTTTTCCTCTTGGTCCTTCTGTCTGCTCGTCTCGATTGTCGAATGCACACTTTTGTGCATGATTCTTTGTGAAAATGTATGTTCATGCATGCATGCATAGTTGTTCAAGTGTTTTTTTCCCCCCCAATATGGTAACATTTTGTATAGTTATTTTGTTTGTTTTTTTTTTGTAAAACTGATATTACAGTGGAACTGGCAAACAGTATTTACTATCCTTAATAAATTATTATAACTGCGCAGTTTTCTTACATTTTCAGCTTTGAATGAAACTAAGTTCGATTAGAAAATTCCAGAGACTATTGAACTGTCAAATCAATGTTCAGATGTGGTTGAACTCAAATCAATGTACAGATGTGGTTGAACTCAGATCAGGAAAGGCTAAGATGTTTAACCAGGATCGATTAGAACAATCCAGAGACTATTGAACTGCCAAATCAATGGACGGATGTAGATGGATTGAGGCCAGAGATTGTCTAGATAGAAGGAGGAGTATATCTGCACAGCATGCCTCGAACGACTCTCTGTGAGATATTAAATAGTGTGACTAGACACGGCCTCTTCCATTGTGTTTCCGATCACCTTCATTTGGAACTGGATTTCCTATGATGTTTGATCATCTTTATTCCGTCTTATTTGGGACTGTTAATTTTTCCTATGAAGATTTGTTAATCTTCACCCCTTTAAATAAACCTTAAATAACCTATTCCATCCAACTGGTCCTAGATCGGATGGATATTTCCAATTATGCTCTATGAGACATAGGGATAAATATATGCAGAACATGTCTCGACTGAGTCTCTGTGAGATTGTACTCGCTGGGAGCCCTTTCATTGAGTTGCCGATCGCCTGCCTTTGGGATCTATATTGGGTTCATTACCTAATTTGGTCTGGCTAGATGTGTTCATCTATATTACTTCTAAACTACTTAACACAATCTAGTCCAACCTTCAATTGGTCTTAGATGGGATGGATATTTCCAACACTTATCTATGAGGCAGATGAGGATATGTTTACAGAAAATGTCTCGACCGGCTCCCTGTAAGATTGTACTCACTGTGACTTAATGCCGGCCCTTCTATTGAGTTTCTGGTCGCCTTCTTTTTGGATCTACATTGGGTTCATTGCCTAATTTTTAGTCGTGCAATCGTTTCTATAAAGATGTTCATAACCTTCAATCCTTCTAACATATGTAACCTAGTACATCCTTCAACTGGTCCTAGAAGGGATGTATATTTAAAATTCTTCCCTAAGAGGTAGATAGAGATATATTTACAGAACATGTCTCGACAGGCTCTCTAACTGGCCCTTCTATTGAGTATCTGGTCGCCTTTCTATGGGTTCTACGAATAGAACATCATCTTCATTCCTTCTACGTAACCTATATACCCTAACATAGCCCATCCTTCAACTGGTCTTAGTTGGAAATTTCCATTTCTTCTTTAAAGCCGGTCTCTGATATTGTACTCACTGTGACTAGACACTGGTACTTCCATTGAGTTTTCGTTCGGGTTTCATTGGGTTCATCACTTCTTCTGTAAAAGGCAAATAGAGATATACGTACCTATCTAGAGAACATGTTTCGATCGGCTCTCTGTGATATTGTACTCACTGTGACTTCACACTGGTCATTCCATTGATTATCCAGTCGCCTCCTTTGGGATCTACATTAAGTTTATTACCAATCTTTTCCATGAAGTTTGCTTCATATTTTTTCCTTCTAACCTACGGATATTTCCAATTCTACTCGTAAGGCGGAGATTGAGAAATATCTACAGAACATTTCTAGAACGACTCTCTGTGAGTTTTATGCTCACTGGGACATAACACTGACCGTTCATTGAGTTTTCGATCGCCCTACTTCTGTTGGTCCAGTTAACCTTTACTATAAAGTTTTGCTCATCTTTATTCCTTCTAACCTACATAACCGAACCTAGTTAATCCTTCTACTGGTCTTAGATACTAGATGCAGATAGGGATATATCTACAGAACATGTATCGAAAGGCTCTCTCACTGGCCATTCCGTTGAGTTTCTGGTAGCCTTTCTTTGGGATCTACGAGTACATTGGGTACATTACCTAATTTGGCCCTGTTAATCTTTCCTATGAATATTTGGTCATCTTCATTCCTTCTAACCTACATAACCTAACATAGTCCATCCTTCAAGATGGATATTTCAATTTCTTCTTTTTATCACTATCATGGGTTCATACCTAATTTCGTCCTATTAATCCTATGCAGATTTAGTCATCCTCATTCCTTCTAACCTACGTAACCTAACCTAGACCAGCTTTCAATTGGTCCTAGATGGGATAGATATTTCCAATTCTACTCTAAGGCGGAGATATATCTACAGAACGTGTCTAGAACAACTCTCTGTGAGATTGTTTTCAATGTGACTTGATAATGGCCCTGCCATTGAGTTACTGGTCGCCTTTCTTTGGGATCTATGTACATTGGGTTCATTATCTAATTTGGTCGTGTTACTCTTTCCTATGAAATTTTTTCATCTTTAATACTTTTTAACCTACGTAACCTAACCTAGTCCATTCTTCAATTGGTCCTAGATGGAAGGTATGTTTAGAATTATTCTCTAAGAGGTGGATATAGATATATCAACAGCACATGTCTCGACTGGCTCTCAGTGAGATTGTATTCACTATGACTTGACACTGGCCCTTCCATTGAGTTTCCTGTCGCCTTTCTTTGGGATCTGCATTGTGTTCATTACCTAATTTCGTCCTATTAAACTTTCCTAAGAAGATTTGGTCATCTTCATTCCTTCTAACCTAGCCCATCCTACACTTGATCCTAGATGGAATGGATATTTCCAGTTCTTCTCTTAAGAGGCAGACAGGGTTATATCTACAGAATATGTCTCGAACGGCTCTCTGTGAGATTGTACTCACTGTGACTTGACACTGGCCCTTTCACGCAGTTTCCGATAGCCTTCTTTTGGTACGAATTTCTTCATACTAGTCACCCAGTTATGGACGTGCTATATTTTGGGATCTTCCCTGTTTGAGTTGGTTCTGCTGATCCACTCAGTGGAGCATTTGTCATCTTTACCTGTTCAATATTGAATTCATTTCTCCTGATATCCCATTGGCCCTTCCACAAAGTTTCCGATTGACTTCCATGGGGACAATTTCCTTTCTGCTAGTCGTCCTGTTCAGGATATTTTCTTGTGGTATCTTGCCTGTTTAAATAAGGTTCTTCTGATAATTCCACTGGAACCTATATCATCTTCGACCGTGCTTTGCGTTGGATTCAATATTGAATTCATTATCCCTGGTTCCTGGCATCGGAGCTTACTCTTTTTCTGTGTCGCCTGTGGTGTCGAATTGCATCGTGGTTTCGGTTGCTCTTCTTTGTGATTAATGATTGATTTTGCTTCTTCTGGATTTTTTTATCTCTTTTCTTAATGTTTTCGGATTGAACGAGTTATTTGGATTACTGCTTACTTTCACCTTCCCTTTGTCATTCATTCATCGAAAGGTAAACGTCATTATTCGCAACTTCTAACACTTTTATTATAGACTTTTATCATACTCGCCAAGTAAGCCGGGTTAAGTTTCGGTTCCCGCTCCTTCTATCATTTTTTTTTATTAATCGGTTTGATTATCAAATTCGTTTGGTAAAATATAGGTACCTCTTTCAGATCCAATCCACAGTGTGCTCCAAGGGGCGTTCCTCATATATGAAATCTCTCCATTAATATTCTGCATTACCTGCAAAAGATGAGTGGTAAAATTGTCTATGTACAGGGTTTTCCAACAAGAGGTGTTATTTTGAATCACCCGGTATTTGGGTTGCTGTCACTTTTGAAGCTTTTATTCTTAGACATTTGACAAGTAGAAACTACGCCATTACTAAAAATGGAACGATATACCATTCAACAACGCATTGAAATTGTTAAAATTCGAAAAATCGTAAATCATCGAAAAATCATCTTGACTGATGAGACCCATTCCACCTCGGTGGCTACGTCAACAAGCAAAATTGTCGCATCTGGGGCTCGGAAAACCCAAGAGTTATTGTTGAGAAGCCTCTCCATCCTCAACGTGTGACTGTTTGGTGCGGTTTATGGTACGGCGGGGTCATTGGACCTTACTTTTTCAAAAATGAGGTTGGATCAACAGTTACGTTGAATGGATTGCGCTATCGAGAGACCATTGCTCTGTTACGGGAAAAGTTCCCGGACCCTGTTGTCTCTCGAAGAGGTGATCACAATTGGCCACCGAGATCTTGTGATTTAACACTATGCAACTTTTCCCTTTGGGGCGAAGTGAAAGATAAGGTCTACGCCAACAGCCCAGCGTCGATTCAAGACCTCAAAGATAGAATTCGTGAGGCTATCGAGGACATAGCCACTTTGCGATTTGGTTATGGAAAATTTCATGAAAAGGATATGGTCCTGTAAGCGTGGTCGTGGTGGCCATTTGGCTGATGTTGTTTTTCATTATTAACGGCATACCTTCCTTTTTATTATGAAATAAACATCCGATCATTTATCTCAAAAAATGAAATTTTTCTTTAAATACCAAAATAACACCTCTTGTTGGAAAACCCTGTATACTTGATCCACAATAAAATAAAAACACAACTCTGAGTGGCACACATCTGATTTTCAGGGGTATAATTACCGCATCAGTTTCGTATCGTAATGTGAATTTTCGACAGCATAAAACGAGTAATTGGGAAGCTAACTTATCACTTATAAACTAACTTATCAGTTATAAATCCCACTTGAAATGATATGCTGAAATTTCAGCAACATTTGTACTTAAATGTTAGAGTTATTAGATCTCACGTAATGGATTTACGATACGAAACGGATGCGGGAATTAGGCCCCAGGACTATCGTTTCGCTCGTCATGAATAATAAACAATTTGTAAGTCCTGATTCACACGAGGTAAATTTTTCCAAGCAAGTGTCTAAGTTTGTAGGAGAGAGCGGTAGGCGGAAAGAGCTCTATGCATCTCTCTCCAACAAACTTTGACATTTGCTTGGAAAAAATTGCCTCGTGTGAATCTGGACTAAGTAAGAAATTGTTTATCTTGCTATTAGGTTCTACTGTTTTCACATCACAGAAAATATCCGATTGTTTTGTGACTGTTGAATATTACCGTGTTTTTGTCTCGTTAAAAATAATTTACAACAAAGGAGCGCGAAACACGTACACTCAGCCAACGGCGAATGCAGGCGGGCTGCAAGGCAGGCAGAGAGACAGACAGACGGATAGCCAGACACACTCACTCGCCTGGACCCCACATTCGCCGAGCGACGACTGTCGACGACGACAACGACGTGTGCACAGGTTCGTTTTTGTTACCCCCTCACAAATATACGTATATATATACGTATATATATATGTATGTATTATTTGAGAGTATACGACGATGACGACGATCGTCTGCGGAAGGATGTGCGGAACGGTATATGGAAGACATGTTTTCATGACTTTGTACACTTTATCCGTGCAGACAATTCCTTTAGCATTTGCTTGTGCTTTGCCTTAGCCGCCGCCAACAACCACGACGTCAGTGGCGGCTATGACGATGATTTCTTTTCGAAATCCTGCATTCTTTATGCCCGTCCCTCTACTACTCAACCCCTCCGTCCACGGCATACAGGAGGCAGTCGTCGTCACACACGTACTTGCAAATACATCCGTACATAAATAAATATACATTTATTTTATTTCTTTTTTCCTTTCATAAAGTTCCGTAGTCCGCAGTAGTTTCCACAGTGGCGCTCTTTTTCTGCGCCGTGTTGCGTTCTTTTGTTTTGATACATTCGTTTCTTTGCCTCATTCTCGTTTTTTTGTTCGCAAAATTTTTTTTCTTCTGTATATTTAGAATGGGGGAAACGAAGTAGAACAATTAAACCTCGTCAGCGGCGGGGGAGATGAAAAAGAGGGTAAACAAACGTAAATGGTATTTTTTCTGTTATTACTGCTGCTTTGACTGCTCTTCGTGTTATTGTTTGACATTAGGGTGGTTAGAAGTGATGGATTTGTTATAAATTTATAACAGATTAAGGAGGTTTTCGAACATTGGTTACTTCAATCTACAAAATTTATTCAAGTGTATTTTTTATGGTATGACTCTGGAAGTGGGAATTCTTCCATCGAAATGAGGATCCCAAGGGTGTGAAGTCTTCCATAAAAAACATTCCAAGGCTACCAAGGGTCTGGCGCTTTTCGTATTATGGCTAGTCTTTTTTCAGAATTTTAAATGCTCCGATTTGCAGGGCTGTTAATTGGAGCCCAAGCAAGGAGGCATCGCATGAAGCAACAAACTCAGCTAGCGTCTCAGCAAGTAACAGGTGTTTTGTCGCCCAGTCTTTGTCACAGTACCGGAGTAGGGGTTGTACTTAAAACGAACTCAGGAGTGTTATGCGTACCGTGCTCATCGGACTTGTCGGTTCGCAGTCAGTGGAAGACGACTAGGAAAACTAATATACGAGGTTTTAAACCTAGGGCTGATAAACTAGCCTAGTGATTCAACTACCTGTTACTTCGGTCCTATCTCTGAAGAACAAGATACCTACACACAAGAACAATCCCCTCATATGAAAGAAAGTCGTATCTCCATTTCAGTAGTTTCAGTACCGGCTGCCACCCCAACATAAACCTAAACCTTGAGGCGCAAATATCTGAAAACTACTGAAAGTAGAGTAGCAACTATAAAGAAGCAACCTGCAATTGTTATTATTACTTAATTTAATAGTTATTAAGTTATACATATATCTAGAACTATTTACGTTTTTCCGATGTAGTAGGAACTCAAATTAAATACCTAAACCAAGTTTTCGTTGAAGAATATTGTAATTTACATATACTTGGCCTACAGGCTTTAAATTATATTAATAAATAATGAAATGAAATGAAATGGAGATGCGACTATCTCTCTTAGGAGGGCAGATCAGTCGGCTGCACCTTAAAAGGCTGCGCTCTCCTTATGAACCGCCGACTTCCAAGAGAACCAAAGTGATCAGTACTAACGCTGATCCACGGTTCTTCGCTGACGTTGCTAACGACACTTTGGTACTCGCCACCATTAGAAGGAGGTAGAGAAAGAAGCCAATATCCTTAGGGGCAAGTGGAGTGATGTAGAGAATATACTTTCCTCTGTATACACCGATGTTCTTAAGAAATTTCCGAGTCCAAATCCATGTTGTGAAGACGCAGGTTAGTACCAAGGCCACATAAAACCAATCCTGTTTAATGCTACCGTTGCGTTTGGAAGATGATTGGTGAAATCTGGCTGGGTGCTGCACCTGATGTTGCCCGTCTCAGCGGATGCGGAATCCATCATAAGGAGTTTGATGGACTGCAATAGCAGTCCTTCAACTTGCCGAGGTTAGGTCGGTCGATTGGCTGAATGCAGAATCTCTGTCGCAACTCGTCAAGTCCAAGGGAAAAGTGTTCTACGGGTTCAGCAAATCCGGGTAAAGGTGTACAAGAGCCGTAAGGGAGATGATTTGAAAGATACTCTACCACACAACACTGGTGCATTATATCGATACCTCAATTCTGAACTATGTATGCTATGTTCAAAAAGATAGTTTTTCACGAGAATCGATTAAAGTTGGATGCATTTTTTAAATTTGTGAATTCCACACATTATTTATAAATAAAATCGAATGACCTGTACTGTTTTGTGACGCATAAACACCAAATTTGGCTGAATATAATTTGGAATATTTAGAAATTAAAAATGCAATCTCCCTAAAAAGATGCTAAGTCGACTTAACAGGTTTTAGAATGGAGGTATCGATATGTATATAAAGCTCTCTCTTCGCAAGGGAGCAAGAGCGACAAGGGAGATGTTTTGCAAGATACTCTACCAGACGACACTGGTGCAGTATTTGAAGATGAAACTTCTTCTTCGCAAGTATGTATACAAGAGCGATAAGAGATGTTTCGGAAGATGTTTCTACCAAACAACACTGAAGGTGAAACTTCCTTTTCTCAAGTATCCGAGCAGCATCAGGCGGAAACTAACATCTTCTACTTTTTGGAAGCGTGGAAATGTTCTTCATTGCGGGATCGAAATAGTCGTGCGAGGATGAGCTTCTAGACAACACCGACGACGAGGCAGTGGTGGCGAAACCTGACAAGCGTCCGGCTTCTACAAATAAGCCTGTACCACTTTAAGGCAGCATCAGCCGCTTTAAAAGACCTCCTGATGAATGACGGGCCAGACCTGCTACTAATCCATGAACCATGGTTGGGTGGTGATTGGTTCGTGGGCTTAGGACGTCAGGGTTTAGACTGCTTTCTGTTCCTGTATCTTGGAAGACGTAGAGCATGCATACTTACCAAAAACTACCTTAATAGTTATTTTCTTCCTTCTTTTAGTAGCGAAGGCATAGTAGCAGTTTGGTTTGAGTTAGAAAACTCCCAAGTTACGGCACATGACACTGCGACGCCACCCTGTGCATTGAAGCACTGTTAGGAGCTGCAAACGCAAAAAATAACAAAGACCTAATTACATGTAGTGTTGCCAATGCACACCATTATATGTGGAGAAGTATTGACATCAACGAAAGGGGCGAATTACTTATCGAATATATTACAAATAGTAACCTTGTGATTTGTAAAGATTGAATGAAGCTACCGTATTTACACGAGGTGCTCGATGTCACCCTTGTCTCCGAGAATTTAAGAGGAAGGATATCTGATTGGAAAGTTGTAGATGCTAATAGCTTTTCCTACCATAGATATATTAGCTTCTGCATTAATGCGAAGTCTCCTAATTCCATCTTCCCACCCAATATTAGGAAGACAAATTGGGGAAAATTTGGGCATATATTCAACTCTTCCAAAAAGACCAGGAATTAAGATTGAAACTATCGGAATAAAAATAAAAACTGTGAAACGAGCCACTCCAGCGTTTTCCTATTGCTCTTTTACAGGTATACGTGCATAGCGCTACCACAGCCTTCTTCGCTCTTTCCAAAATGTTGGTTTTGAAGTACAACTTCTTGTCCAGTAAAATACATAAGTAATTCGCGTTTTCAGAAAAGGGAATTTCAATACCCTCAAGGAGACAGGTGCAACTGTTGATACCTTACATGTGCTGCTGAAAAGAACTAGTTCTGTTTTGGTCAGGATCACATCGAAACCCATCTTGCGGTTATACGAAGGCCCTGATGTAGGATATCTCTAAGAGCACACGGAAAGTACCCTCGGACCGCTATAGCCACGGCATCTACGTGGGCAGTAGCCTTAACACGCATATACTCCATAGAAAGCAGAATATTGTTCATCGAAACATTCCATAGGATAGGAGACAAAAGTCCCCTTGGGCGTTCCCCTGCCGACAAATCAATGTATTTCAGTTGACCCTAAGCTACCTGAAATGCATCTCTCAATCAGAAGGTTGTGAATGATCCTTCGTACATTGTTATCAACCACCAGGGTCGCAAGAATTGTAACTACTGTGGTTGGATTTATGTTATTAAAAGTCCCCGCTATATATAGGCAGACTACCATTGTATATTCTTTAACAGAGATATATCCTTCAATAAAGCTGACTAGATCATGCAGGGATCATGATTGGATCCCTGTAAATTTGTAATCCTTAGGTAACTATCTATTAATCTCTCCAGGGTTTTAAGGATAAATGAGTACAGTATAATCGTCCGGAAATCCTTAGCTCTTGAATAGGACGGATTTCCCGCATTTGAGTTGAAAACAGCCTTGGTTTATCGCCATTTTTTTTAGTAATAGTATATATCCTGAGTATATTCCTGATTAATACAACATGTGTAGATCTCTCTTAGCCAGGGAGCAATCATATCAGCCTGTAGCTCCTCCAACGAGACATTGTCTGGTTCTGGCGACATAAAATGTTAAAACCTTTCGATAGCCCAAATAATTTTAGATTTGGTTACAATCTCGCTGGCGACCTCAGATGGCTGCTCTTCAAAGGAATGCCCAATTGAAGTTTTCAGTGTATCCAGGAGCACTCTCAGTGATTCCTCACTGGACATAGTCCAAGAACTATCATCTTTCTTGATGTACACAATAGTACAAAGTGTTGAGGCAACAATTTTCCGTAATCTTGAGACTTCGCATGAGCTTTCTACGCTACTACAGAAGTCATTAAGAGTTGCTTTATTGCTAGTATACGCAGTGGTCGGACCTTTAATGCTGTACGGCTTTGTCGTCTGGTGGACAGCTCTGCAGAAATCCGTCTTCTGCGCGATGCTATACTTACGTGGAGAACGACACCAACATAGACACTAAATGTTTTACTACATTTAATGCTGCTAGACATTATAGCTGCATCTGCTGCTATTAGACATAGGGAAGAGTCACTGTGTTCAGGAGGTGGCTTCGGACATAGTGTTTATTTAGAAGCCTGACCTCCCATTCATAGCTCATTATGCTATACCTGTACCAAAATTACCTACTCATGTACCTGATAGTTAAGAATGGAATGATCGTATCGCTGGACATAAGAGATTAGTGAACTTCTATACAGACGGTTCCCAAGTCAATAACCAAATGGGATGTGGTCTCTGTTCTAAAATTTATATTCTGTATCAATAGTTTCTTTCATAGTCAGGCTACTACAAGGTGGCGCAAAAGTAATCCTCCTATCAGAAAATGCTATAAATTTTGCGATGCCCCTAATGTCAGTTCTGTTTTGACATTTGTGTAGTAAACACATGCGAAATACACGTTAATAAACAATGTTACGCTACACTGCTCCAGAACGCGGAATATTGCTGACTATTTATTTGACCAATAATTTTTTAAATTACAGCCAAAAAACATCGAAAGGTTACTTTTGCGGCACCTGTTATAAAATGGAAACTGAATCTTGCAGTTGCAGATCTCTTAACTTGCCTGGCAACAGGAACATATGTACCAGGGAACTGCAATGCAGATGAACTTGCAAGACTAGGAACTACCTTGCACGCTCCGGGGGAAATGTAATATGTGAGTATGCCTCTAGCGTCCTGCAAGTCCTTCATGAGAGGTAGTGCCCACACTAGTCAGGAACTGAATACATTCCAGGCTCTACCTAAACTTTAAACGCACCAACGATCTGCTGCCGTTTTGGAGACTGGATGTCTCAATTATCGTCTATGTCATGACGGATCTCTATCTTATTGGATGATACGTAGATAGATTGTAGGTATTGCGAAATGCATTTGGCAGAAACAGAACACAGCGAAGAGGAGGTGAATCAAAAACCTTCTGTTTTTGTGGCGAGCTTTCTCTAGAATGCGGTAGGCTACGCCCTAGGCTCTCATTTTTGCGGATTTAGCAGGCTTAGTTCATATTACCAAATGTTAACAGTCTTGTTTAAAGGTCATTGACCCGACTGAAGTCATTCATACCGATTAAAGTTCGTTGACCCCTATTAAAAGGTCATTGACCTAGATTGAAGGTCTTTGCCCCAAACTAAAAGGTCATTGACCCTGGATCAAAGGTCATTAACACCGATTGAAGGTCATTGAATGCGATTAAAGGCAGGATTAAAAAATTGACCCCGGAGTAAAGGAAATTGACCCCGTATTGAAGGTCAATGACACCAATTAAAGGTCATTGACCTCGATAAAAGGTCATTGACCTCGATAAAAGGTCATTGACTCCGACTTAAGTCATTGACACCTATTAGATACCATTGAACCCCGGATTAAAGGCCATTGACCCCAATTAAAAGTCATTGACCAAGATTAAAGGTCATTGGCCCCAGATTAAAGTCATTGACCACCGGATTAAAGGTCAGTGATCCCGGATTGAAGGTCATTGACCCTGATTAAAGTTTATTGGCCCTTATTAAATACCATTGATCCGCGGATTAAAGGCCATTGGCC
The DNA here is from genome assembly GCA_963930755.1 of Eudasyphora cyanicolor. NCBI lineage: Eukaryota > Metazoa > Arthropoda > Insecta > Diptera > Muscidae > Eudasyphora > Eudasyphora cyanicolor. Next base: position 61,251,217 of record OZ005737.1, read on the forward strand.
CGGATTAAAAGTCATTGACCAAGATTAAAGGTCATTGACCCCGGATTGAAGTCATTGACCACCGGTTTTAAGGTCAGTGATCCCGGATTGAAGGTCATGGACCCAGATTAAAGTTCATTGACCACGATTAAAGGTCATTGAACAAGATTAAAGGTCTTTGACCGAGATTAAAGGTCATTGACCCCGATTAAATGGATTAATCCCGACTTAAAGGTCAGTGGTACCCGGATTAAGGGACATTGACCCCGATTAAAGGTCATTGATCCCGGATAATAGGTCACTGACCCCGATTAAATGTCTTTGACGCCGATTAAAAGTCATTGACCTCGATTAATGGTCGTTGATCCCGACTTAAAGGTCATTGGCCCCTGACTAAAAGTTATTGAGCCCGTATTAAAGGTCAGTGACACCAAATAAAAATAATTTTCCCGGATTAAAGGTTATTGATCTCGCATTAAAGGACATTGACCACGAATATATTGTATATTTAAATTTCTAGCGGTGTTTAGGCCATTATTTCTATCCAAGGTCACAAATATGATATACCAAGCTCACAAATATCAAATTTCGAGGCTATTGCTGCAATAGCCACGGTCATTGTATAATATAATAAACCTGGAATTATTATTCACTACCACGTGTCTTTATATAAAGGTTACACGTGACAAATTTAGAAACTCTTGTGGCCTGCTACCTTATAAAATCCGCCTCATGAAGGAATTAAAGCCGAGTGACCATTATATTTCCGCCAATGTTTACAAAATTAACAGGAGGTCAATCCACACTGGCTTTTTCGATGTATTACCGAATTTGCAAACATTTTGCCAGCCACCCTAATGTGCTAGTGATGTTTCTTTGTGATATATTGTGATACCCTGAAAAACTCATTCATTCTTTTTTATTTATTTATTTATATTTTTTTATTTCCTTTATTTTATTACAATGAGGCTGGCACATGCATAGACACGGCAGTGACGGTGGTGGTGGCGTAGCGGCAGCAACAGAGTCACCCACCACCACCACCCCACCATCACAGACTTCAGTGACAGCAACAAGCCCAAGAAAAAATCCAGCAAAAATTAGAGGAGATTAAATTAGAGTCTATGAAATATAAATTACTTTTTCATTTATTCCTTACATATTACCTATAGACTTAGTATAGGCAGACAGTGAATGCCATAAGTATTCGTCGGAGGATTGACGGCTAAGGAAAAGACAATTTGGGCAAACATTACGTTACGTTCAACGTGTCTCCAATTTTTTTATCCCTAACAAAAAATAAGATGTGTCGTGGTCGAGGTCATCAAAATATATATTTGTTGGTGAGGTGATTTCATCGGTGGAATCAGACCTCTTTCGGTTGAACCTCCAGGTTTGAAAATAAGACATTGTCGCTCGACTAAATCCGGTGAATATGGATATAAGGGAGCAATTCGTAGCCTAATAGACAACGTTCGTTTTTGGTTCTCAAAACGTATATACTATATCATTTAATTTTTATAAATATCTGTAGAGATGTGCGAAACGGGATATTGGTATATAAATATTGGGGCTTTATCTAACTCTGATTCGTTTTTCATAAATATTGTCAGATTTTTTGTTGTGATTGAAGCAATATTTGTCTACCATATTTTATGTAGATCTAATGAGAAATACGAATTCTATAGCTGAGGCTCTAAATCGGGATATAAGTATTAATGGGAATTATATCGAAATCTTAACCGATTTGCGTCTAATATGTCTGAGTCCGTCCTTGGATCAAGAAACACTGCTTTCCCGAATTTAAAAATGATTGAATGTAAAAAAACAGCTGGTATAGCTGTAAGTGGTCGAAATAATGGCTACATCTAATTTTGACCCGCAATTCTTAAAAATTTGCAGTATTCGTTCTTGATCGTAGAAAGTGTTATGTACCAAAGATAGATTCTATAGCGGTGGACTCTACATTGTGGTATAAGTTTATATGGGGGCTATATCTAAATCTGAATCAATTTTCTACTGTCCGTCTATAGGGCGACAAACCCCACTTTCCAGAATTTGAAAATGATTGAATGTAAAATGTCATTGGAGGCAATACCTGACACTAACGTAGACAGTAGGTATTCTGGATTTAGGTAAGTTCCTGCCGTTAGGCTTAACCCCTCCGTGCTCTAAACACCTGGGTAAATAATTGTTTCTGGTTTCTGGACACTTTTGCCCTCTTCCTAGGTTAGGAGCGGAGTCCATCTAAAACTACTTTCCATTCTATGGGTCATGGCGCCGGGTTTTTTTTGCAACTTCACATTCGAGAATGTTCTTTCCCAGCTATTTTGGTTTCAACCACAGCTACCTCACCAATTATCAGGTCGGAACTTGCATCCCGAGGGCTTTCCTGACCCCCGTTGTACCAGACTCTGGTCTGACTGCGTAGCCGAAGATATTACCAGTTAGACTCTAGAAAATCTAGGATTGGTGACAAATATGGGATCACTGTCCGGTCCTCATCCTGGGACCACAGAATTCGTAGATCCCCCACTAACGTAAGCAGTCTTTTCCTCTCAATTTTCCAGAATTTCAAAATGATTGGAAGTAAATGTCATTGGAGGCAATACCTAACTTTTTAGACTGACACTAACGTAGACAGTCTTTTCCTTTCAAGTGCGAGGAGATATGTTGACATTCTCAGGTCATATCTTGGGCAGTATAGTCTAGCTACCCAACAGGTGTCGATTCCTGTTCATCTTTCATTGGACCGTCGAACACCGTAGTGGTTGACCAATTGAGGTGTCCACGTCGGAAAACGTTAAAAACCCACAAAATGGTATTGGATGACCGTCGGTTGACGGATAATTTGATGATGAGAAAGCTTTGCGCAAGATGGGTGCATCGTTTTCTCACAATCAATACCATGCACCATCTACTATTGCGATGGCCAAATTCAATGAACTAAAGTTCGAATTGCTTCAGCACGCACCATGTACGTCAAATTTAGCTCCCTCGGATTAGTTTTTGTTTCCAAACTTGCAAAAATGGTTTGGCGGAAAAAGATTTACCAGCAATGAAGAGGCTGTGGTTGGTGTCTATTTTTAGGACCTAGACAGTTTAAACAGGGTTCGAAGCTACTGAAAATCCCTAGAAAAAGACTGTATCGAGCTACAAGAAGATTATGCTGAGAAATATATATTATGAAAATTATATTTCGCAAGTTGTGGGCATTTTCTCCTTTGCACATCCGTGCTCTTTTAATTGTGTACTGTTCCATTTTAAATTCCCAAAGTTTTTTTTTACAAAATACTGAAAAGAAAAAAAAAATATTTTAAAAAGTTATAAGGAATTCATACACCTTCGGTCATTTTTGGCCACCCTGTATTTATGATATTTTTGAATTTTCCATTTTAAATACCCAAACATTATATTAAAACAGTTATAAGGAATTCAAACCTCTTCGGTCATTTTGAGTCACCCTGTACCTCCTCATTGATAGACAGTTCAATTGTAATGCTCCTCTGGTGGCAACTTCTCCCGCCACAATATCAATGGGCAGTAGATGTAGTAGAAGTAGAAGATAGTAGTAGATGGAGTAGGAGTAGCTACTCAGTCTCTGTAGTGCTTAAAGCTTCGCTTATGCTTAGGCAAGCAGATCTTTGAACCTTCATTAATTGACTGGTGATGGATCTTTTATCAGTTAGTCCCAATGCGACCCTACAGCTTTCCTGCGGGAATATAACACGACATTGTCCTTCCTTACACGTTCCAGTACATTAAGTTTGAATGACAAATTCCTATCTAGAATTATCCTTAGAAATTTTGCACTTTCAGAAAAGATCAGCTCTGTATTTATCCAAGGAGAGTCCAGTCCACGTGCGGGATCTTATACTTCCTAGTAAAGATAACAATTCTGGTTTGTTTGTCTGAATGACAATTACCTATCTAGAACTATTCCTAGACATTTTGCGCTTTCGGAAAAGCCTACTTCTGTTTCATTTATTCGAGAAGGGTCTACCTCTGGGACCTTATACATCGTAGAAAAGAGAAAAATTCTGTCTTGTTTGGGTTAAAGCCCAAACCGCTGCTGCTGGCCCTTCCTTTGCCAGTTATTGCGATTGCCACGTCATCCTCATATTCTGCGAGCTTGCAGCCACAACTTTCTAGATCTAACAGGATTCCATTCAACGCTAGTTTCCAAATTAGCGGAGACAGTTTTTGTTGTTGTAGTAGCAGCTTGGAGACGCTGAGTTGATAATCCTTAAGTCTATAATCTTATGTCAGGATGTTAATTAACATTTGTCTTGTAATTTGAGGGAATGGATGTTATTTAATATTTACCGTTTCTATTCTCTAATAGAAGTGCTGCATTTATGTTAATAGTCGTCCTGGTGTTATGTCTATTTTAAGCTTCCCTGTTGACTTGGGCGATCAACTTTTGTAGTGGTTGTGCGTCCGGTGAGTTATTTTTAAAACATGTAATGTTGATGTTACATTTTCCTGTGCCTTGGTGGGAATCGAACCCACCACCTTCGGAAACCAAGTCTAATGCACTACCCACTGATCTGCCGAAGGCCACAGTTGAGACAGTAGTCCCCCCTGGGTCGATGGGTTGCGGGATTGTTGGTTCCCCGACAGGAGTTTTGTATCCAGGTTTTTAAAGAAAATTGTTTGTCTTAGACTCAAGGGACCCTGTCGTGCCAAATTCCGGAGTTATCGGATTTAAAATGCAGTTTCTATAGCGCTTAGATCCCAAATCGGAGGTACATATACGAGGGCGGTCCCAAAATTAGCCGAAATGACAAAGTGAGCACAACAAATTTGGGAAAACTTTTCTTTATTTCTCAAAATAATCTCCTTTTAGCTCGATACACTTTTTCCAGCGATACCCTGTTTATAGTAAGAACTGTATAGCTCCTAAAAATAGCCATTAACTGCAACCTCCACCTCTTCATTGCTGGAAAAACAAAAAAAAAATCCGAGGGAGCTAAGTCTGGCGAATAAGGTGCGTGCTAAAGCAATTCGAACTTCAAATCATTGATTTTGGCTTTCGCATTAGTGGATTTGTGAACTGGTGCATTTTCTTGATTTTGAGCAAACGCGGCACCTATCTTGCTCCGTCAATATGTGATGTAAAATACTTATTGAAATGCCTATGACTTCTGCTAGCTCAAGAATCTTCAACCGACGGTCATCCAATACCATTTTTTGGATTTTTAACCATTTATTGGTCAATTGGACGACAACTAAGGTGTTCGTGTTGGCAGCTCGTACGATCCCATTTAAACTCTGCCTAAATATTGGGTATTTTATAGTTGTAAACGAAAGAGCTGACTTCTCCAAAGTAGAATCTAGCTCGATTTTAATATTGCTTGGACTGGGAACTTTCTACATGAAAGATTTGTATAACACATCGGTGACTAATTTTTTTCATGTTTTTAAATTCACTGAGATCGTTAAATTTTGAGTGCTCAAAACAAACTAAACAATGTGGCGCCTTTAAACTTCAAAACTTATGTTTTAAAATAATTTTTTTGAAACTGCTACCGCCATCTATATGTCATGTCTACCAAATGTGGGACCGTCTTCGTAATAGGATTCAACTCAATGCTAGGTTGCAAATTAGTGGAGACAGTACCCCTCCTTGTGGAGCTCTCTCTGTTTACAAACCTTGTTAGAGTTGCCGCCCCGAGACTTGCCTTTATGCCTTTTTGTATTGAGCAGGCTCTGAATAAATCTAATCAAGCTAGAGTTCACTCTTAGATCTTACAGCGCCGCATCTTAGCGAATGTTGTTAAAACCCTCTTCTATGCCAAGAAAGGCCTTTATAGCGAATTCCTAGCACAATTATATATATTGCTCACAAGTTCGTTCAGACCAGATTCTGTAGACTTGTTTTTGTTGTTAACAATGTTTGATAGGAGTTCTGTGGCTTAGCTTTAGAGTGAATTCCTAGAAACGTGGAGACGATTTGATATTACCCACAAGTTTGTCCAGACTAGATTATGTAGACTTGCCTTTGTTGTAAGCATGTTGGATAGGAGTTCTGCATCCAGGTTTTCCCTAATGAAAGAATATTGTTTGTCATAGGCTCAAGGTAGTCTATCGTGCCATATTCCAGAGATATCGGATTTAAAATGTAGTTTCTGCGTTTAGCGCTTAGATCACAAATCTGCGTTAGATATATAAGGGGCTTATATCTAAATCTGATACGATTTTGACCAATTTTAAAAGGCTTGATCCCAGATGTGGAATAGAGTTGTGTAGTTCGGGAACGAATCTGTTGAGCTAATGAGCTGTTGAACTAAAGTGAGCTAAAGAACTGTTGAATTAAAGAGCTGTTGAACTAAAGTAAGCTAGTGATTTAAAGAGCTGGTGAACGAAATGAACGAACCAGTTCAGTAAATTGAACTGAACTTAAATGAGCGATCACTTAAAAGAACTGAAGTGTCCAACTCAAGGAAGGAGGATAGGCTAATTGTGCGATATTATTCCCGCTTTGGGTATGAATATCACTTTGGAATCCCTCTCATCAATTGGGGATATATGACTGCACTTAAATGAGCGATCACTTAAAATAACTGAAGTGTCCAACTCTAGGAAGGAGGATAGGCTAATTCGATGTCTTTCCCATAGGAATACCTCTTTGATATCCCGCCATCAATTGGGCGGGATATCAAATATGAGACTCTGATACAGCCTTCATAAATTTTCTGCAGCCAGGGCATAATGTACTTCAACATTTTCTGCATTTCTGCTGGAATAGTGCCCTCTGGTCTAGGTGATTTAAAGGGCTCAATTAAACGGCCAGCTGCTTCTGGATTTCTCAGTCAACAAACTGGCAACGCTTGTAGTTTACTCGCTTCTTGTTGGTCCTGCTTTCCTCGAGTTCTGTGAGTTCCCCGGGAAATGTGTGTCGGGCAGAAGTTTCAGCGACTCTACTGGTTTTAACCCTCAAGTGTTATAACGACTCGTATGAAGTTTCATCAATATCAGAGTCAGATCCTCAGAGATGAGTCAGAATAGATAATGTTAAGTATCGGGAAATTGCATCGTTGCTGATCATTCGCAGTGAACGGACGTGTTTATCACATAGCGGATAGTTACCAGTACCTATTACGCAATAGCAAAAATCTGTACTTACCTGGGCTAAAGTCGTCATAGATGCTTCTAAGGCCAATGAGTCGGCTGAAAGAGCCACAAATTCAGCTGTGTTAACGGCTAATAAAGTAAAACGAATCAGATCACCTGATGAACCCCTGCCTTCGAAAAAGGCAAGAGGCCCTAATGTCACCATCAACAGGACACTCACCAAGCCCTTCAATGAAGTGGCGAAGGAGAGTCTAGTGATGGCTGTTATAGACAGAAGTAGTGAGGATGGATCCATCCTCAAGGACAAATGGAGTCATGTACAATCTGCCATTATGGCTCACTACCTCGATGTCCGTAGAGAAATGCCGGGCAAACCACCAATCTGCAACGATGCAGGATGGCATCAGGGGAGAGTAAAGCTCTTATATTTCGGTGATGCCAGATCAGTAGACCTGTATAAGGCTGCTCTGAGTCGAGCGGGTGAGGTGTGGCCGGGTGCCCAGTTGGATGTTGTCGAAAAAAACAACATCCCTAGTCACCCTAGAGCCATCACCTGGGTTACAGAAGAGCCCTCCAACCCGGCTGACATCTTAGAAATAATAAAAGATTCCAATCCTGGTCTGCCGGCCCATAATTGGAGAATCAGCAAGGTGGGTGAGGCGGATGATAAAAAGCGGCAGGTCAATCTTATCCTAAACGCTGAATCCACCTCCCATATACAAGGTGCGAGTGCAACCCTACAATATGGCTTCGAGACTATAGTCTTGAAGATATACAAGCAGGATATAGCTCCCACTGCAGAAGGTGAGTCGTCCAGCCTGGCACTTCCTGGAAGTGCGGAGGTACCCACGCCTATTATTTCTGGTGACTCCAACTCTAACAGAAGATCTGTAACGTCCTTCTCTGAGGACAAAAGCTCTACTTCGGACACAGAGAGGCTGAGGGGAGTCTCCGGACTCTTTGACGCATCTGGCGGGGACATGCTTCTCGACGATACGGACGAAGAGTTCGATAACACCCTTGTCGGGGTGGATGTTAATCTGTCAATTACCAATGATGGTAAGAATTCTACAGATTAACCTCCATCACGCTAAAGCAGCCTCAGCGGCTCTATTGCTGCGCCTGTCCACAGGCGCAGTAGACATCGTCCTGATACAGGAGCCCTACGTAGTGGGAGGAAGGGTGTGCGGTATTAGGACACCCAACTTTAAACTGCTTGTGGCCAACTGTGAAGGCACTCCAAGAACCTGCATTTTGGCCAGGAAAGATCTAAGTATCTTTCTCCTGACTAATTTAAGTGGTAAAGACCAAACAGCTGCTAGCCTGGAGATCGGTAATCGCATATATTGGGTGGTCTCCAGCTACTTGCCTTATGAATCTGTAGTACCGACTACTCTATTCAGGGAAGTAGTGGAAGAAGCAACGTCTGACGAGATCGAGCTGATTATTGGCGCAGACACGAACGCTCATCATACTATCTGGGGTAGTACGGATATAAACAATAGGGGTGATTCGCTTCTTGACTTTATTCTAACTACCAACCTTAGTATTTGTAACATAGGTAATAAACCGACCTTTACAATTAAAGACAGACAGGAGGTACTCGACATAACGTTTGCTACTGACCGGCTGTCAGACAAAATTATTGGGTGGAATGTACTGGACGACCACTCATTCTCAGATCACCATTATATTGAGTTCAAACTCGCGGAAAAAGCGCCTAAACCTGCCGTCCACAGAAATGTAAGGAAGACAAAGTGGCACCTGTATGAGAAGAATTTCAAGAAAGTCCTCAACTCTAAACTTCTGTACGTACCGAATGACAAAGCCGGTCTGGATAATCTGGTCGATCATATCACCACATCATTCAATAGTTCCCTTGAAGAAGCCTGTCCAAAAACAAGGTACAAGGGTAAAACTAAACCCCAATGGTGGACTTCTGAGCTAACGGCTATGAAAAAGACCTGCAACAAGCTATTCAATAAGGCTAAATCTACTGGGGTCGCTAATGATTGGGATGCCTATAAAGAGCAACTCAAGATCTATAAGAAGGAGCTTAGAAAGGCGCAAAGGCGCTCTTGGTATACCTTCTGTGGTGAAGTGGAAAAGGTCTCCGACGCCGCTAGGCTGAGGAAGATATTATCTGCTTCACCCTGTACAGTGGGATATTTACAGGATGAGGCAAATAACTGGACGAAAAACAGCGAGCAGTCGCTCAATGTACTGCTCGACACACATTTCCCGGGGAACTCTGTAACAGAACCCGAGGATCAGCAGGACCAACAAGAGTGCGAGTGGACTGCGAGCGTCGCTAGCTTCTTGACTGAGAGATCCAGAATAAGCTGGGCTATTAACAGCTTTGAGCCCTTCAAGTCACCTGGACCAGATGGCATCACTCCAGCAGAAATGCAGAAAATGTTAAAGTACATTATCCCCTGGCTGGAGAAAATTTATGTAGGCTGTATCAGGCTTTCATACGTCCCTAATCGGTGGAGGGATACCAAAGTGGTATTCATACCTAAAGCGGGAAAGATATCACACACTAGGCCAAAAGACTTCAGACCAATTAGCCTATCCTCCTTCCTATTGAAAGGTCTGGAAAGACTTTTAGATCATTTCATTAGGGAAAACCTGGATACAAAACTCCTGTCGGGGAACCAACATGCCTACAATAAGGGCAAGTCTACAGAATCAGCCCTGCACGAACTTGTGAGCACTATCGAATCGTCCCTGCATTTCAAGGAATTCACCATGGTGGCATTTCTTGACATAGAAGGGGCTTTTAACAACATTCACGCAGATGCGGTAATTGCGGCACTGTCACATCTAAAAGTTAACAATAGTTTGATTAGACTAATTCAAAGTCTGCTCACCAGAAGACGCATAACAGCATGTCTAGGGTCCACAACTCTAACAAGGTATGTAAACAGAGGGACCCCGCAAGGAGGAGTACTGTCTCCACTAATTTGGAACCTAGCGGTGAATGAAATCCTGCTAGATCTAGAACGTTGTGGCTGCAAGGTCGTGGCATATGCGGACGACGTGGCAATCGCAGTGAGTGGCAAATTCGTAAACGTCCTCAGAGACATCCTACAGGTGGCTCTGAACAAGTTGGCTAGATGGGCCAGAAGCAGCGGTTTGGGCGTTAACCCCAACAAGACAGAATTGGTTCTCTTTACTAGGATGAATAATGTCCCACATGTGGACCCTCCACCTCGGATAAATGGAACAGATCTAGTCTTTTCTGAAAGTGCAAAATTTTTAGGAATAATTCTAGATAGAAAATGTTATTTAGACTTAACGTATTGGAACGTGTAAGGAAGGCCAACGTCGCCTTATATTCCTGCAAAAAGGCTGTAGGGTCGCGGTGGGGACTCTCTCCTAAAATCGTCCACTGGATATATATAGCAGTAGTTCGTCCAATACTGTTATACGGTATTGTGGTATGGTGGACGGCAACTGACAAACTAACCATTACCAACCTACTAACAAAGGTTCAGAGAACTGCCTGCCTGAGCATAAGCGGAGCCTTAAGGACTACAGCGACCGAGTCTCTACAAGCCCTACTCCATATACTGCCGATTAATATTGTGGCGAGAGAAGTTGCAACCAAAGCGGCAATAAGATTAAACTGCCTATCACTGTGGAGGCACAAGAACTATGGTCACATGAGGATATCAAAGTGCAGTGCTATGGTAACCGACCGAGTGGACTATATACCAACTGTGTACACCTTCGAGAGAAATTACATCACTATGATTCCCGCCAGAGACGAATGGGTCGGCAGAATACCAGGTAATAGAAACCATCTCCACTTTTACACGGATGGTTCGAAGCTTGATGAAAAGGTTGGCTTCGGAGTACACTGTGAAGAAGCTCACAGACTAGCTCACAGACTACCAGATACCTGCAGTGTCTATCAAGCCGAAATAATGGCAATATGGGAAGTCGCCAAGTGGCTGAGTCGCAACATAGTAACCAACACTGGCGTTGTCATTTACTCGGACAGCCAGGCTGCCATCAATTCTCTGGAGGCAACATCCCTAAATTCACAAACAGCCCTCGACTGCCGCAGATCTCTTAACGAGATGGCTGAGCAGTTTAATATACACCTCATATGGGTGCCTGGGCATAGGGATATCCCGGGGAACTGCAAAGCCGATGAACTTGCTAGGAAAGGGACGACATTACAAATTCTCGAAGAATTTGCATATATTGGTGCGCCACTATCCACGTGCAAGCTTTGGCTTAGGCAAGAGGCAATCAGGCAGTCCAACGAAAGATGGACAGAAATCGGCACCTGCAGGGTAGCTAGACAAATCTGGCCAAGGTATGACCTGAGAAGGTCAAAATATCTTCTCGCACTAGAGAGGAAACGATTGTCTACGTTAGTACAGGTTCTGACGGGACACTGCTTGATCGGCGAACACGCCAAAAGATTGGGTATTGACTCCAATGACTTCTGCCGAAGCTGTGGAGATGAGGAAGAAGTGGAGATCATTGAGCACTTGCTTTGCGACTGTCCCGCTTTGAGTAAACGACGACTGGACATACTGGGGTCGGCCTTTTTAGGCGGCCTAACAGATCTTTCTAGTACTGATATTCGTACTATCGATAAATTTATATATCAAACAGGTTGGTTTCGATGAGGGGCATTTCAGCCCGTGGTAACACTAGGTACCTAAACTGGTCTATGTGAGCTTGTAAAAAAAAATACGGCTGCCACCCTAACCTAACCATGGGCGAATCATTTACATTGTCATGTTATATCCATAGTTTCGATGTCATCTCGCCATGCGGAGCAATCTTCTTTGGTACGAGTATTTGCTTGGAATATTTGTAATGTGGAGTTTTTTTTCATTGTGTACTAACTTTTGTTCTCAGCTGTACGTTTACTATTGCTCTACGGCCTTTGTTCCTTCTCTGGTTTCGTGTTTTATTTCAACAAAGGCCAACAAAATGTAATTGCGAAAATTCTATATGTCATTCATATGACTGTCGGAGGGGGGGGGGGCGGACGGTCGGACGGACGCAGGAACGGTGGGAGATGTTGTTATCTTTGACACTTGGGTAAAATTAGAATTTGTTGTTGTTGTTTGTCTTTGTAGACATTTCGCCAATATCACCCTGGCCTGGCAGCCCACCGCTGTTACTGACACTTCCACCACCTTTAGCACCGCCATTCACCCAAGCATTTCACTCGATATATCGGCAAAAAAAAGGTGTCCTGTCTGTCTGTTTTTGCCTATTGTCTAAAGGAAGTCGCAGGGCAGGAGAGGAGTAAGGGAGGATAGACTGGCTGCGGCTGCTGCTGCTGCTGCCATTGCTGATGAGGGGCCAGGAAATAAAAGCATTGGTGGTGGTAGTAGCAGTGATATTGGCTTCTGGGTTGTTTGCCTATACATATAGAGAAGGGTAGGAGGTTTGTGCAAATATTTTATTAATATCTATAAATTTTGCTTATTATTGTTTTTACTGTTCCTTGTTTTTGTTGTTTTCGGTATATTACCTTTTATTTATGAATTGGTCTTCTTTCCCTTCTGTCTCTGTTATTTTGTTAATTTCGTAGAATGCTGTGACCGTCTGTCTGCCTATCTATCTGTCTATTTGTCTCTTTGTGGATGTTATCATTTCCTCTATTTTTTGGAAAATCATCGGTTTCCTTAACAAAAGTAATTTTCTTTTGGGAAAATTGACAAAGGCCAATGTGTGAATTTGTCGAAATGGAAATGGTTCCTTTGACATTTCCTTGTTTATTCGACAGTTCTAAATGCTAAACAAACTACTCTGGAGGATAAATTGTGTTCGAAAAAATAGGAGAAATAATATGGCATCTGTTCGAATTTTCCCAGTACTATTGAAGTTTTCATACGAATACAATTAGTAGCTTTCTGTCTATAATTGAGGCCTTTCATTTACATTGCAATTTAAAGGGTTCGGGGAATTTGCAGATTTTTCATATGTAGGTTTTGCTATTGAATTTTTATGTACATTCTCATTCAAAGAAATAGTAATTGGAGTGGAAATGTATATCCAGAAAATCTACTCTTCAGCATTTCCCGGAAGAAGAATTTAAATTAAAGAAATGTGTATTTTTTTAATAAATTACTACGAAGTTCACTGTGGTTTATGTTATATTAAACCGAATATACAATGATAGCGACTACACAATCCTAGATTTTTTAGAAATACAGGGAGCTTTCAATAACATACATATATCCAGCCAGTCACATTTGCTAGGAGCACAAAATTGCTGTGAGTATTTGGCGGTGAAGCATAGAAACCCCCTTTCAATAAACAAAGTTAAGATAGTTTTAATTTCGGCCAAGCCGAATCTTATATACCCTCCAACATGGATATGGGTTCCACTGTAATCGATTATTGTATATGCTCGACGGATGTTCTGGGTTTGTTAGACAATTTCTGTGTACCCGGTAAACCATATTCAGACCACATGCCACTAGAAATATCGCTGAGCTCATTCTCAGATAACTCTAGCAAGCCGTGCGCGCTACCACAGAGTCTTAAATGGAAAGCAAATGAGAAAGAAAGGTATTGGAACATTTTAACTGAATTGTCGGACTCTACATAATTACTCTCCACATCCTCCATTGATGAAAAGGTTAGCGTTCTTTCGTCTAAAATATATACCGCAACAGCAAATACATGTAAACGTTTCTTCGAGCCAAAGAATAGATGGTTCGATGCGCAATGTGAGACTGCTAGGAAACGTATGCTGGGGAAATTAAATCTTTATTGTAGACATGACATTCAATTCTTTAGGATGCAATACATAGAGAGTAGATCTATTTACAAGAATTTATGCAGCAGTAAGAAGCTCGCATTAGTCAATTCTGACATTGAGAAATTGAACGCGGTTAAGAACTCGGCAGACTGGTGGAGACCTGCAAATGCTTTGAAAAATAAACAACCCCTGAATATAGGTAACAATTCAGAAATATCTGTACTCCAAAACTATTTCAGTGGACTATTATCCCCTGATACTATGGGACAGGATATACAATGGGCGTCGACATACCATACGGATAAATTTTTGGATTCTCCATTTGAAATGCCCGAATTACGTTTTGCATTAAAGAAAGCAAAGGATAAAAAATCTCCGGGCATGGATAGGATCCCCTTCGAATTCTATAAATATGCCCCTACCCCGTTCTTATACGAGGTTTTACAATTGTTCAACATAATATTCCTAACTGAAACTATTCCCCTGTCTTTTCGCAAGGCAATAATTATCCCTTTGTACAAGAAAGGCGATGTGAATGTAGTGTCGAACTACAGAGGGTTGACTCTGCTGGACACATTGTACAAGATATTTACCGGTATTACAGGGTGGCTGATATGTATTGCAACCAACTTCAGGTTGCTATCATTTCTAAACCGCTAGTCTGATAGCTGACAGATTTATTTCAGTGACAGCTCATTTTATTGTTTACAAGCTTACAAAAGCATTTTGATCTATTGCATTCAGAAAAAAAGTTATTCGTGATGGAATACCATCACGTGATAGTGTGATTGCTTTATATTTGGGTGGAAAAACACAAGTGGCCATCGTTAGAGCCCTCCAGCATTTAAATGTGAATAAATCTTTTGTTTCTCGTACCATTGCTCGTTACCGTGATACTGGCAGTGTTGCATCGCGTCCAAAAAGTGGACGAAAAAAACGGTAACAACACCAGAAATGATCCGAAAAGTGAAGGCCAGATTTGATCGAAATCCACGCCGCAGTGGTAGAAAAATTGCTCGTGAGCTGAATATATCGCGAGAACGGATACAACACATATTAAAAAATGAGCTTGGACTAAAGCCATTGAAGTTCCAAAAAGTGCAAGAGCTCACCGATGCACAAAAAAAGTTAGACTGGAAAGAGCCAAGGAGTTGCTTCGCTTGCACGAAAGTGGCCAGTTACCGAATTTGGTTTTCTCCGATGAGAAGCCATTCCAAATTGAGCAGTTTGTGAACAAACAAAATGATCGGGTTTACTTGCCAAAGAGGTCAGCTGAAAATTTACACCTTCGATTGGCCACCAGAACTCAAGCGCCGCCGATGGTAATGGTGTGGGCCGCCGTAACGGCCGATGGTAGCTCCCCGCTCGTATTCATCGACCATGGGGTCAAAATAAATGCTTAATATTATCGGGAAAATGTCCTAAATACAGTATTGAAGCCCTGGGCAGACAAACATTTCGGCCGCAGACTATGGACATTCCAACAGGACTCAGAACCATCGCACATCACGCGTCAACCAAGAATGGCTTAAAAAGGAGGTTCCTCGCTTCATTTCTACCGCACAATGGCCACCAAGATCTCCGGATCTCAATCCGTTGGACTTTTGCGCCTGGGGCATTTTAGAGAGTAAGGTTCGCACTAAAAAATACCAAAGTATCGATCATCTCAAGACGGCGCTTCGCCGGGAATGGGCCAAAATACCGCAGACCCACTTTCGTGCAGCGTGTGATGGCTTTGTCGTCCGTTTGAAGGCCATAATTCGTGCCTAAGGTGGCCAATTCGAACAAATCTAAACTGTTTCTAAAATTTTATGTTATTTCCGACATTTTTTGCTTTTAAACTATAAAATTTAAAAAAAGATTAAAAAAATATACAAGTTGTGAATGTACTACGGTCTATTTACAGAGTTAGGCAGGGTTGCTTGCTGAGCCCTGCTCTATTCTCATTGTATTTGAATGACTTACATGAGGTATTACCTATGGGTTTAAGAATTGGGGATGTGGAGATCAAGTTATTGATGTACGCAGACGACATTGTCCTTTTATCTGACTCTCCGGCAAGGCTGCAAACGATGATAGACACGTTATGGGATTACTGCTCCTTATGGGGTTTAAGACTGAATCTCTCTAAATCTAAGATTGTTATTTTTCGGAAAGGAACTATAAAATTTAAAAAAAGATTAAAAAAATATACAAGTTGTGAATGTACTACGGTCTATTTACAGAGTTAGGCAGGGTTGCTTGCTGAGCCCTGCTCTATTCTCATTGTATTTGAATGACTTACATGAGGTATTACCTATGGGTTTAAGAATTGGGGATGTGGAGATCAAGTTATTGATGTACGCAGACGACATTGTCCTTTTATCTGACTCTCCGGCAAGGCTGCAAACGATGATAGACACGTTATGGGATTACTGCTCCTTATGGGGTTTAAGACTGAATCTCTCTAAATCTAAGATTGTCATTTTTCGGAAAGGAACTAGAATAGACAAAAATTTAGTCTGGATATACGACAACTACCTCGGGATAAATCTGACCTACAATTTATCGTTTAACAAGCATATCACTGGTAAGTTACAGGCGGCTAAAACAGCCATTAATTCCACATGGCAAAGGTACTTACATAACGGGAAAATACATCTCTCTAAGAAGATGGAAATCTTCGATACTGCTGCCAAGACCATATTATTTTATGTGGCACAGGTTTGGGGTTATGAGAGCTACGATCAAGTTGAAAAGCTTCTTAGGTTTTTTTTATTAAAAAGGTATTGTATCTACCCAGTAATACACCGAGCTATATGCTGGCCATTGAGACAGGTTTCCATAGCTTGTTCTCAGAAACGCTTGAGCTTCATTTCGGATACATAAATAAGGTTCTCTCACTAACTTCAAGAAGACTTCCCCGATTACTTGCAGAGAAAACAATTGAGGATCGTGTTTTCTGGGCAGAAAAGTGGGTCCATTTAGGAGAACAAACATTAACTTGAACTGGAATCTTAGAGGTCAGGCACTGGGTATACAACAGGAAGTTATACTTCGGGAACTGACTAGATGGGAACGCGATTTGAATGTGGACAGAGCTTTGAACTCGCAATTTCACGACCCATACCCGTACCTCCGTTACGATATCCCACTTTATTGTCAGGACAACTTTTCTCAGAGAACGATAATTTTGATTTTTCGAGCCAGAGGTGGCTTACTCGATGTTAATGCTAGATCTTTTAAAAACGGTACAGATGGCATTTGCTCAATTTGCAATATGAACGTCCCAGAAAATACTTTTCACTTTATTGGGGTATGTCCGATTTTCGGACATGAAAGAAAAAATTGTTTTGGAACAAGTTTGTTGACTGTTGAAGAATTTTATGCAGTTCTGAATGGTAGGAACTTTACACAACTAGGAATATATCTATCAAACAGCCTGAAGTATAGGAAACTAATCCAAGGTGAATTCGATCATTAAAATAAGAAATACCACCAAGAAGGCAATATACACTAATGTACACTTTATTTACATACGTATATATTATAAACGAATTATTCTATATATATTTTTTTTATTATTATTACGCCAATCTGACACACAATAAAAATGTTATGTCTATTAAGATTTTTCATACAAATTATGTAAAGCTGTAAACGTTGTAATTGAATTATAAATAAAATCTTTTCTAATCTAATCTAAATATAATCTATTCATATTACCAAATTTCAGCCCGATCAGATCTCGGACTATTTCAAAAAATTGACCGATATTGCCCATTTTCAATCTCAATTTTCGAAGTATCTGCACCAAAATTTAGTCATCTAGCTCAATTACCCTAGTTTACAAAATTTTTGTCGAAGATGTGTGCATAACATTTTCTCTTGTAATATGTAGTACTAAACACGAAAAATATTTTAAAAAATTGTTTTTTTTAATTTTTTTTTATTTGAATTTGAAATTTCAATTTTTTTGGAAGTTACCTATAGTATATGGACCATATTTGAAGTATAGGGTGATTTCAATAGCCTTTTTTTGACAGATCACGTGTGAGTCATGTCATGCACTCAATGTTATTTTTGTTAAGTATTGTTTGGCATTTCATCATGGAAAGACTTACGCCTGAACAACGTTTACAAATTATTCAGTTTTAATTTCAAAATAATCGTTCGCCAATTGTGATAAATTCATTTTTTTTAAATCAAAAAAAAAAAAACACTTTCCAGTCGACCCGCGACCTTGACACCCATGAGCAATATTTTAGCTCTCGTTAAGAACTATCTTTTTGCATTGACCGATTCCCGATCCGACGTACCGGAATAATCGGTCCATATTTCTTCAAAAATGATGCCGGTGAGAACGTAACCGTCAATAGCGACCGTTATCGTGCCATGATAACCGACTATTTGATGTCTGAAATTGAAGCTCGTGATCTCGGCGACATTTGGTTTCAACACGACGGCGTCACTTCACACACATCGCACCAATCAATGGATTTATTGAGAGAACACGTCGGTGAGCAGATAATTCCACGTTTTGGGCCGGTCGATTGGCCACCAAGATCGTGTGATATCACACCGTTAGACTTTTTCCTGTGGGGATATGTAAAGTCTAAAGTTTATGCGGGCAAACCCGCTTCGATTCAGGCCTTGGAGCAAAACATCACGCGTATCATTCGCCAGTTACCAGTCGAAATGCTCGACCGAGTCATCGAAAATTGGACTCAACGTATGGACGATCTGAGACGTAGCCGCGGCCAACATTTGATAGATATAATCTTCAAATAATAAATGCCAAGAATGTTCTTTCAAATGATAATAAACATTCCCCATTCAATTTGAATTTTCTGTGTTTTTTCTTTAACAAAGTTGGGAACCTCGAAATGGATCAACCTATATATTCACATTACAAAATTTCACCCCGATTAAGAAGTCAGATCTGAGGCTATATCAAAAAAAGGACCGATATTGGCATTTTTTTTTTTGGTTTGGAAGTTACCTTTAGCATATGGACCATATTTGAACTATATATGTGATATAAAATGAAGGAAATATTGGAATACATATTTTTTGTAACTGTCGAAACCATTAGAGAAAAGTAAATATAAAAAAAAATAGTTTTTTCTGGCACAAAAAAAACAACCATAAAAATCCCAAACAAAATTCTGATGTTTGAAAAAAAAAACAACCCTAAAAATCCCAAAAAAAAAATTCCGATGTTTGAAAGGCAGCGTGCTAACGAAAAAACAACGCCTATTTGAAAAAAATTTATTGATAAATGTAGAAATTATAGCCCTTTTAGTAAAAATAAGAAAATTTCAATATAATCCGGTTTTTATACCCCCACCATTGTGAACGGAATGGCATAACTTCTGAAGTGCGTCAAATATTATTGTCTTCCTTAGGAATCAGTCCAATCATGGATCAGCTTGTAGATATTGAAATGTAGGACAATTTAGTATGAATGGAGAACCTTCTAAAAATATGTATTGTGTGAAAATTTGAGATGAATCGGAGTAAAACCAACGAATATACAACAATATAAGCAACCGCGCCTCATACGTGACTCAGTGCATCAGAAAAACTTTAAAGCGTGTTTCCCACAACTAGAGTTTCATTTTTCATTCCCGGTTTCCCGGAAAATTCGTCAGGGATTGCCGGGAAATTTTCTCTTTCCACTCTTAAGACTTATTTTTAAAGAAGACAACGGTACCGATGGTGTTGCAGAATTGGATGATATTCCTCTTGGTGAAAATACAAGGTCCAGTGTAATATGAGTTTGTGTATTTGTTTTGTAGTAACCAAAACGAGAAGATCTATCTTTTATTATTCCGAATGACTTGGAATCACTTCCTGAATCGATTTAACCATAAACGTCCGCCTATCTTTGTATCTTTGTAATCAAAGATATATCCTAATTATTTTGCGATTGTGATGAAACTCAGCACTCTTTTGTAGACCAAAGACGATCCCTCATTAAATTCGAAATCGGTCCAGATCTATATATATTGCCCCCATACACGTTTTCGTTCGATTTGGTTTCTAAGGGCTATACCCAGAAGGTGCATTGTACACCAAATCGAGGTAAAAATTAGCAGAGACAAATCTCTTCACCCATTTATACTACTAAATTTAGTGGAAATCGGTTCTCAGTTTGGCGTCTAAGGAGCTGGATTTTTTTAACCGATCAATATAAAACTTTGGAAAGGAAAGTCTCTTTAATCATAATAAAGATCTTGTATATATATGTTTCTTCCGATTTTGCATCTAAGAGCTATAGAAGCTGCATTTTACTATACGAAAAGATCATCGCTTATGACTTTCTATACGAAAAGATCATCGTTGATGACTTTTCTATACGAAAAGATCATCGTTGATGACTTTTCTATACGAAAAGATCATCGTTGATGACTTTTCTATACGAAAAGATCATCGTTGATGACTTTTCTATACGAAAAGATCATCGTTGATGACTTTTCTATACGAAAAGGTCATCGTTGATGACTTTTCTATATTGTCGTTGATTATATTTTCTATACGAAAAGATCATCGTTGATGACTTTTCTATATTGTCGTTGATTACTTTTTCTATACGAAAAGATCATCGTTGATGACTTTTCTATACTTTCTATAGAACTTTTCTATAGAATAGTCATCGTTGATGACTATTCTATACGAAAATATCATCGTTGATGACTTTTTCTTGACCTTTTCTATACGAAAAGATCATCGTTTATGATTTTTCTATACGAAAAGATCATCGTTGATGATTTTTTTCTATACGAAAAGATCATCGTTGATGACTTTTCTATACGAAAAGATCATCGTTGATGACTTTTCTATACGAAAAGATCATCGTTGATGACTTTTCTATACGAAAAGATCATCGTTGATGACTTTTCTATACGAAAAGATCATCGTTGATGACTTTTCTATATTGTCGTTGATTATATTTTCTATACGAAAAGATCATCGTTGATGACTTTTCTATATTGTCGTTGATTACTTTTTCTATACGAAAAGATCATCGTTGATGACTTTTCTATACTTTCTATAGAACTTTTCTATAGAATAGTCATCGTTGATGACTATTCTATACGAAAATATCATCGTTGATGACTTTTTCTTGACCTTTTCTATACAAAAAGATCATCGTTTATGATTTTTCTATACGAAAAGATCATCGTTGATGATTTTTTTCTATACGAAAAGATCATCGTTGATGACTTTTCTATACGAAAAGATCATCGTTGATGACTTTTCTATACGAAAAGATCATCGTTGATGACTTTTCTATACGAAAATATCATCGTTGATGACTTTTCTATATTGTCGTTGATTATATTTTCTATACGAAAAGATAATCGTTGATGACTTTTCTATATTGTCGTTGATTGCTTTTTCGATACGAAAAGATCATCGTTGATGACTTTTCTATACTTTCTATAGAACTTTTCTATAGAATAGTCATCGTTGATGACTATTCTATACGAAAATATCATCGTTGATGACTTTTTCTTGACCTTTTCTATACGAAAAGATCATCGTTTATGATTTTTCTATACGAAAAGATCATCGTTGATGATTTTTTTCTATACGAAAAGATCATCGTTGATGACTTTTCTATACGAAAAGATCATCGTTGATGACTTTTCTATACGAAAAGATCATCGGTGATGACTTTTCTATACGAAAAGATCATCGTTGATGACTTTTCTATACGAAAAGATCATCGTTGATGACTTTTCTATATTGTCGTTGATTATATTTTCTATACGAAAAGATCATCGTTGATGACTTTTCTATATTGTCGTTGATTACTTTTTCTATACGAAAAGATCATTTCTATACTTTCTATAGAACTTTTCTATAGAATAGTCATCGTTGATGACTATTCTATACGAAAATATCATCGTTGATGACTTTTTCTTGACCTTTTCTATACGAAAAGATCATCGTTTATGATTTTTCTATACGAAAAGATCATCGTTGATGATTTTTTTCTATACGAAAAGATCATCGTTGATGACTTCTATACGAAAAGATCATCGTTGATGACTTTTCTATACGAAAAGATCAACGTTGATGACTTTTCTATACGAAAATATCATCGTTGATGACTTTTTCTATACGAAAAGATCATCGTTGATGACTTTTCTATACGAAAAGATCATCGTTGATGACTTTTCTTAACGAAGAGATCATCTTTGATGACTTTTCTATACGAAAAGATCATCTTTGATGACTTTTCTATACGAAAAGATCATCGTTGATGACTTTTCTATACGAAAAGATCATCGTTGATGACTTTTCTATACGAAAAGATCATCGTTGATGACTTTTTCTATACGACAAGATCATCGTTTATGATTCTTCTATACGAAAAGATCATCGTTTATGATTTTTCTATACGAAAATATCATCGCTGATTATTTTTCTATACGAAAAGATCATCGTTGATGACTTTTCTATAAGTAACGGTCATCGTTGATGACTTTTCTATAAGTAAAGGTCATCGTTGATGACTTTTCTATACGAAAAGATCATCGTTGATGTCTTCTCTATAAGAAAAGAATATCGTTCATGATTTTCTATACGAGAAGATTATCGTTGATGCCTTCCTATAAGAAAAGATCATCGTTGATGACTTTTCTATATTGTCGTTGATTACTTTTTCTATACGAAAAGATCATCGTTGATGACTTTTCTATACGAAAAGATCATCGTTGATGACTTTTCTATACGAAAACATCATCGTTGATGACTTTTCTATACGAAAAGGTCATCGTTGATGACTTTTCTATACGAAAAGATCATCGTTGATGACTTTTCTATACGAAAAGATCATCGTTGATGACTTTTCTATACGAAAAGATCATCGTTGATGACTTTTCTATACGAAAAGATCATCGTTGATGACTTTTCTATACGAAAAGATCATCGTTGATGACTTTTCTATACGAAAAGATCATCGTTGATGGCTTTTCTATACGAAAAGATCATCGTTGATGACTTTTTCTATGCGAAAAGATCATCGTTGATGACTTTTCTATACGAAAAGATCATCGTTGAAGACTTTTCTATACGAAAAGATCATCGTTGATGACTTTTTCTATGCGAAAAGATCATCGTTGATGACTTTTCTATACGAAAAGATCATCGTTGAAGACTTTTCTATACGAAAAGATCATCGTTGATGACTTTTCTATACGAAAAGATCATCGTTGATGACTTTTCTATACGAAAAGATCATCGTTGATGACTTTTCTATAGGAAAAGATCATCGTTGATGAATTTTTCTATACGAAAAGATCATAGTTGATGAATTTTTCTATACGAAAAGATCATAGTTTATGATTTTTCTATACGAAAAGATCATCGTTGATGACTTTTTCTATGCGAAAAGATCATCGTTGATGACTTTTCTATAAGAAAAGATCATCGTTGATGACTTTTTAATATTGTCGTTGATGACTTTTCTGTACGAAGAGATCATAGTTGATGACATTTCTGTAGGAAAAGAGCATAGTTGATGACTTTTCTATACGAAAAGGTCATAGTTGATGACTTTTCTATACGAAAAGGTCATAGTTGATGACTTTTCTATAAGAAAAAATCATCGTTGATGAATTTTCTATACGAAAAGCTTTATATATGTCTTATTTTTCTTAGATCGGCAATTCCCGACATGCCCCTTTTGGTACCTCCCACACAAATGTACTATTTTGCACCAAAAGTTGACAGCCTTTAACATCAATACAAGTGCATACAAAGACTTGAAATTGTGTACAGTGTAATGATTTTATAGTAACTACAGTTCTGCAAAAAATGGGCGTTATAGCCATGCCCCTTTTGGTACATCCCAATCAAAATTACCATTTGTACGAAAAGTTTAGAGTTTATAACTTTAAAACTAGTGCCTACAAATACTTAAAATTGTGTATAGTGTAATGTTTTTATAGTATCTACAGTCTGCCGAAAAATTGTCGCTATTATCACTTCCCTTTTGGTACCTCCCACACAAACGTACGATTTTGTACAAAACGTCAACAACATATATCTTGAATATCAATACATATACTCGTATATACTCAATTTTTTTTGCACAGTGTATAGTTTTTACAATTCCTACAATCCTGTTAAAAATGGGACTTATGACCACACCGATTTTAGTACCTCCCAATGAAAAGAGCCGAGACATACCAACATTAAATAGCTCATAATATTAGTACATATACAAGTGCATACATATTTACATTGCTCACAAAGTGAGGGTATACCGTAGTCGGTTTACTCGACTGAAATTTCTTGTTTGTTCTGGAAGTTATTTTCGCTCTCATATTGAACACCCTTTTAGCTCCACTGCACCATTTTTAACCGTTTTTGTCTCACCGTACCATTATCAACCATATTAGCGTCACTGTAGAATATTTAACCCTAAATGTATGCATTTCGAAAAAACACCACATATACATACATATATGAAGTTTTTGTCTCAAGAGCTACACTCGCACCTTGAGACCATATTCAACCTTTTTTCCCCACTGTACCATTTGTCATATTTAACCATTTCTGTCCTAGTGTACTATACTTAATATCTATTTTACTCTCTGCTCAATATTTAATCTTTTGCGCCACTGTGCTAAACTTAACACCTATTTTGCCCACTGCACCATATTTAACCATTTTGCACCACAGTACAATATTAAATCGTTTTTGTATCCCTAAAAGTATGAATTTCGAAAAAATCTTTACGCACCCTGGAACCATATTTAACACTTTTCGCCACACTGTGTCATATTTAACCATTTCTGCCCACTGTGCTAAACTTAACTCCTATTTTGCCCACAATACCATATTTAACCGTTTTTGCACAGTGACCGCTAATGGTGTTAATTTCGTCCTTGGGAACAAATTTTTCCCACTGTACCATGTTTAACCCTTTCTGCCCGACCGTACCATATTAAACTACTTTTTTGTACAATATTTACAATTTATAATCCAGGGTAAAAATATTGAACTGTTTTTCCCCTACCTTGTCCCTGAAAGTATGAATTCGGGAGAAAGCTCTGCTTATTTGAAGTTTACCATACCTGCTACTCACTGTACCATACTTAACACTTTTTATGCCCATATTGTGTCATATTTAAAAATTTTTGATCCACTATAAAATACTTAACCATTTTTGCCCCTCTGCTCCTCCACAAGTATTATTTCAAATATATGTTCCATGAGCTACACTCGCATCTTGGCACCATATTTAACCATATTTTGCCCCACTCTATTATATTTGAAAGATTGTGTGCCATTGTTCTCCTAAAAGTGTGAATTTCTATAAAAATGCCTCATATCTCTAGTTTATGTTACAGGATCTACACTCGCACACTGGTACCATATTTACACCAGTTTGTCCCACAGTGCCCCAAAAAAACCTATTTTAAAAAATCCGAAGTATCGAAATGTTTTTTTGATCTATGGTTTCTTCGGCAAAATTTCTTAGAATGACCTATAGATCAAAAATTGCAATATCCCCTTTGTCGCTAAAAAAATTGGACCCGCCCTAAGAAAGGGTCCGCCAAATAACTTTTTTTTTTGAAAATGCTATAAAAAAACTACTGAATATTTTCTCAAATTTCATTTTTTATTTGAAAGTACAATCCTTCCGGTTAATAATGGAAAATAATTTCATTCAAATGGCTGCCTCGGCTGGCCATGCAGTAGCCTACACGATCGGTCCAATTTTTAAGCACATTATCGATTGTGTGCAGCTTTATTTCACCAATGGCTTCACGAATATTGTCCTTTAAAGCGTCAATAGTCTCTGGCTTGTCGGCGTAACACTTATCTTTGAGGGCATCCCACAAATAATAGTCCAACGGTGTCAAATCGCAGCTCCGTGGTGGCCAAACGACATCAGCTCTGCGGCTGATAAAGCGATCTTCAAAAACAGGGCGGAAAACATCGAGTGTAGCTTCGGCTGTGTGGCACGTAGCGCCGTCCTGTTGAAACCAAATGTTGCCAATATCCTCCTCTTCAATTTTTGTGAACAAAAATTCATTCAACATGGCCTGATAACGATCGCCATTGACTGTAACGGCCGCTCCTTGCTCATTTTCGAAGAAAAATGGCCCTATTATGCCTCTGGACCAAAATCCGCACCAAACAGTGACTCGTTTTGGGTGTATCGGCTTTTCAATGTATGCGTGCGGGTTTTCTGTGTCCCAAATGCGACAATTTTTTGCTTGTTTACATACCCGCCCAGATCAAAATGAGCTTCATCTGAAAAGATGATTTTTTTTTTGGCAAAATCGGCATCTTCTGTAAGTCGATCGCAGGTCCACTTGTTCAAGCGTATACACAACTATATTCGTTAAGCGGAAGGATAAAACTAATTATGTCAAATCAGACATGAGCTAAGTGTTACCATTCAAGAAATAAGCACTAGTTGAAAAAAAAAACGTTAGATAGCGGACCCTTTATTATTTTTCCTAGAGAAAAAGAGAGACCCCGGTTAATATTTTTATAAAGCCCTAATTTGGGACTCTCTATTTCGATTACACTCATGACTCTCTAGAGAAAAAATTGTTTCAATGAATCGAATTTATATTTTATAATCGTTATAGTAAAATTGGTTACATCGGTCTATGTTTTGATATAGCCCCACATATATACAATCCGATTAGATTACTTTACATTCTAGAGAACACATTTTTTTCAACTGATTTGCCTAAAATGTAAAATATATACACTATATTTTCTAAAATTGTTTCTAAATGCAAATGGCGCATATCGGTGTGGGTTTTAAAAGGAAGCAGGAATTAATTATTTATTATCAATTCAGATATTTTCTTCCTCTATAGCTAGTTTCATTCACATGCCTGACTCATTTGTTCTTTTGGTTAATTTGAGGAATTACGGCACGGATTTCAGACTTAAGACCATATTCACAATTTTGCAGTGCTAAATTACTTAAAATTTATTTAAATATTTGTTAATAATCCGCCACTGTATGCTACGAGTATCATAAGTATTTTCCTTAACGATGTGGAAATTTGAATGTTTCTAACCTAAAAGTAATCGAATTTGTTATCATATCAAATGAAACCAGCTTAATTAATATAAATGTTGTGATGCATCATCTGCAATAACATTATTAACTCATATTGCATCACAAATTTCTATAAAAATTGATTTAATTGTATATTCCATAATCATAATATTTTTAAAATGATTGCTTCTTACACTACTCACAACATATTCAGCAAAGAATATGAAGAAGAAAAAGAAAAATTAACCATAAAACTGTCAAAGTGTTGTGATAGGTGTTATTTTTAATGCCCGTCCGTCCGTCTGTCTGTATTTTGAACATTTGGAAAATTTATTTACATTTCATTTAACGACAAAGTCTGCAGTGTGAGTACGACTAAGACTACAACTACTAGACGCAAGTAATAATAGATTTTTTGTTCGTTACACAATATGTAGGTTTTGTTGTTGTTGCTGGGAATACATCACACAGTGGGGGAATTTCGACTATTAATAAACTGATTTTTACGAAATATTAAACACTAATTAATGGCCGCTACTTAGGGCCTGTTTCTGTAACATATTTTCGTTCGTCTACCGCGAACGATCAAAAACCAATCAATTATTCCGAGAAATCTATAATTCACAGGAGTTTATAATTCGTTGAGTCTATAGAAAAGCAAGTAAAAATGTCGTACCTAAAATATTTCTGGCCTGCGTTTTATAGAATTCAAGTAATACAAGGTGGCGCAAAAGTAACCTTTCGATGTTTTTTGGCTGTAATTAAAAAAAAAATGAAAAACTTTGATTCTTCTTGTGGATTATTTTTATTTGGTCTTTTAATTTTTTTTACATCAAGTCGAGAATATGATGTCAGGTAAATGGCCGCCGCCACAGTTGATTGTCATTTAAGCCCTTTTTATGGCATTTTCCATCACTTTGGCCAAAACTTCCGGCGATAGGTCCTCACATTCTTGACGGATATTGTCTTTAAGAGCTGCAAGAGTCTGAGGCTTGTTGACATAAACCCGCGACTTCAAAAAGCCCCACAAAAAGAAGTCTGGAGCGGTCAAATCAGGCGATCTTGCTGGCCAGTGCAAATCGCCAAAACGGGAGATTAGGCGCCCGGGAAATGCATCCTTCAGCATATCGGTTGTGGCACGTGCAGTGTGTGCCGTTGCACCGTCCTGTTGGAACCACATGTTTTCTAATCCCAATTCATCAAGTTGCGGCAAAAAGAACTCGTTGATCATTGCTCTGTAGCGCTCACCATTCACAGTAACCGTTTGGCCCGCGACGTCTTCAAAGAAAAAAGGTTCGATGACTCCTCCAGCGAAAACAGCACATCATACAGTGACTTTGAGCGGGTGTAATGGCTCTTCGTGGGTTACACGCGGATTTTCAGTGGCCCAGAAGCGTAAATTTTGCTTATTTACGTACCCGCTAAGATGGAAATGGGCCTCATCACTCATGATTATTTTTGATGAAAAATCATCTTCCTCTTGGTGGAGCAATATTCCGCGTTCTGGAGCAGTGTAGCGTAACATTGTTCATTAACGTGTATTTCGCATGTGTTTACTACACAAATGTCAAAACAGAACTGACATTAGGGGCCAATCGCAAAATTTATAGCATTTTCTGATAGGAGGATTACTTTTGCGCCACCTTGTAGTTGAGAAATTTTTAATCGTTCGTCCACGTTCGTTACAGAAACAGGCACTTATATACGAGCGTACGACGTCTTTCAGACTCGATTTCGAATGTATGTAAATGTTCTGCACCTACGAAAATACGCTCGGAGTATACGCCGGGTAATTTCGAAATATGCGAATTTGACAGAAAGTACAGGCGATAGTTCGTAACAACTTATTCGTTACGCCACAGCTTTCTCCTCAAATATAATGGAAAAATAAGATATACCGTCCGCTAAGGAGTAGCTGTCAGTGTCGAACGTATTGAAATTTGATTTCAATCTTGTAATTATCAAGATTAAAACATTAAAAGTCAAGAAAAGACTCGGAAAAAATATTTTTCGTGTTTGAAAAATAATTTCTATACGTTCGTAATTTGAGAAAATGGAAACAGTCGTGACGGCACATCTTAGTAATTAATTGAATTTGCTTTTCCTATACTCGTAAATACGTGGTAGACTAAGAATTTGCAGATTATATTTATTATTTTAATTCCCCCACTGTATATACCTAGTTGCTTTTCATTTGGACCAAGACATTAATGGCATTATCATTTATAATGTTATATTACATGGGCAAAATTCAACCGCACCACTAACAGCAACAACAAAATGATCAGCAAAAACAATTCCATTTATCTAATGTACACACAAAAATATTAAAAGAGCCCAAGGTTTACGAGCTTCTCTTTGACTGGCAACGTAGGAGGTCAAGAGTCAGCAAAAAAAACGAAACAGCAACTGCAACATGAGGCAGCAACAATAACAACCACGCGCCAACGGCGTTGACAACAACAATGACAAAACATGAAATATCGCACGTTTAAGAGTATCGCAGTACTACGACGAGTACTCGTCGGTATCATGTTGAGGTGACATTCGTAGTTTATTTTTGGGGTAGAGTTGCCATTCTCATGGTATGAGAGTTTGTACTTTGATAGTAAATACTTGTACTTACCAGCGCGTGGGCACAATGCAACACTCACTCATACTATGACGGCAACCTCGTCATACCTACAAACAGCGATTACAAATTTTACAGTTAATTCAAGAGACTCGCAAGTCAATTCTCAACAGTCATTCTCCAATACACTCACGCACATACATAAGCAAGATAAACGAAACAAAACATTAGCTATGAGTGTGTTCTCGTCGCCTTCTTCTTCTTCTTCTTCTTGGTGTCCCTGTTTCTAATTTTAGTTTGTGAGCCTGCCAACAAAAGGCATGCAGTTCTTCTGGGCTTCACGCATCACTTCTGAAGAAAAACATGATCCTGTCAGACCACTTTCTCTTCTTCTCTTTCTCCCTCGTTCTGTTTTTAGTCCATGACTTTGACTCAATTACTTCGGGGAACTAATTAATTACGATATGCTCTGCCTGAGCCCTGTGTTCGGTGACGAAGAGACATGTGCATGCTGCTGGGCGCTCACCAGGCCCAGTCAGTGCCCATGTTCTCTGTACATTGTGCGTGGTATGATGGATTACATTCGTCTCCCCCCGCCTCTTGGTGTAAGAAGTGTTTAAAATTAGATTTCTTCGGTTCAATGTTAATTTATGATGTCGTCTGGTTATTTATTCTACGTAGACTAGAAACCCCGAGAAAAAAAAACGAAAATTTAGAAAAACAAGAAAAAACCCCCAGTAATTACGATTGCGGGATGAGTACACTCAGGGGGATTAGTTTAAGTGCAGTTGTTAGAGAGTGCGCAGCGCACAGGACTGTTTAAATACCTATGCCATACACATGCATTCGGATTAAGGGAGTGTTCGAAATCTATGGTGGGAAAATTTCATTTGAAATGTGTTAAGACTCATTTGAAATGCACTTAATCCTTAATTGGAAATTTATTTCTGGAATTTGATATTTCTATGTAAGCTATTTCCTTAAGCATCTTTGAGGTAGATGTCTACCCACCCATTTCGTTATTATATTATGGTATAAAAACGATGGAATTCAATAGCTGTGTGTGAGCAAACGAATGATGACATTTGTTATTGGTGTCATGACCCTGACGCGGTGGAAGATTCCTTCCATTACCTTTGCAGAATGTCCAATTGTATCGTATAGAATAAAGAAGAAGCTTGGAAGATGCCTTTCATTACCTTTGCAGAATGTCCAATTGTATCGTATAGAATAAAGAAGAAGCTTTTCCTAAGGAAAAGTTGTCAGAGACCACCATTTCCTACGGAAAAGTTGCCAGAGAACACATTTTCCTCAGGAAAAGTTGTCAGAGACCACCTTTTCCTCAGGAAAAGTTGTCAGAAGCCACCTTTTCCTTAGGAAAAGTTGTCAGAAACCACCTTTTCCCAAGGCAAATTTTTCAGAGACCACCTTTTTCTAAGGAAAAGTTGTCAGAGAACACTTTCTGCTAGGAAAAAGTTCTCATAGACCACCTTTTTCTACGGAAAAAGTTGTCAGAGACCACCTAAGGAAAGGTTGTCAGAGACCACATAAGGAAAAGTTGTCAGATACCGCCCTTATCCTAAGGAAATGTTGTCAGAGACCAGCTTTTCCTAAGGAAAATTTGCCAGAGACCACCTTTTCCTAAGGAAAAGTTGTCAGAGACCATCTTTCCGTAAGGGAAAGATGTCAGAGACCACCCTTTCCTGAGGAAAAGTTGTCAGAGACCACATTTTCCTGAGGAAAATTTGTCAGAGACCACCTTTTCCTGAGGAAAAGTTGTCAGAGACCACCTTTTCCTGAGGAAAAGTTGTCAGAGACAACCTTTCCTAAGGAAAAGTTGGCACAGATCATCTTTTCCTAAGGAAAATTTATCAGAGACCACCATTCCCTAAAGAAAGTTTTCAGAGACCATCTTACCTAAGGATAGTTTTCAGAGACCACCTTTTCCTCAGCAAAAGTTCTCGGTGGTGTCAGACACCACTTTTTCTTCCTAAAAAGGGGATGTCCGAAAACACATTTACCTAAGGTAAAGTGGTCCGAGGCCCCTTTTCCGACGACCATAGACCACATTTATCTGAGGAAAAATGACCAGAGAATATATTTTTTTTAAAGAAAGAAAGTGAAAGAGCACATTTTCAGACATCATCATCTCTTCCTTAAGTAAAGTTCCCCAAGACTATCATTGATAATATAGTAGTTTTCGCTTAGCTGAATTGCACTTAAGTGCCTTTTGTTCTTACCTGCACACAAGGGAAAATATGTGGCACGTTGGTTTGTTTGATTACAAAAGATCAGAGGTCACATTTTCTTAAAGGAAGACTGTCAAAATCCACTTTTTCCCAGGGACCCACGTGGAAGTGCTTACATAGGTAGACGATTTCAGACATCATCATCATTGATTATTGATAATTGTCGCTTAGCTGCATTGCACTTAAGTACCTCTGTCCTTACCTACATAAAATGGAAAATATTTTCCATGTCATTTCATTTTTTTTGACAAAATTTTGTGTTTACGTGCATTTTGCTTAAGTGCACAATTCAGATAATAGCATTATTTGTTCGGTTACATAAGGTCATTTTTCATACAACATATTATACGACGGTTGCTATTTATATTTCGGGTCCCGCAATAACAATAACCAATCCTGTATCATTGGACATGGTTTTTTTTCAAAATAGTCGTCGTAAGATAATAAGCTTCTGCATGAGCTCAAACCAATTTTCGAAGTACCTATTCCACTCCGATTGAGACTACCCCAAACATTTGATTTTGAACGCTTCAGCAGTTTCTTCGTGAGTCGAAAAACATTTACCACTCAGTTTTTTCTTGACGTGGGTGCATAATATAAAGACATTGGGTGCCAAATCAGGGCTGTACGGCGGACGACCCATCAATTCGACATCTTGAGTGCTTAAATAGCGCATTGTTTCAGCGGATGTGTGAGACATCCAGCTTCCAAATTAGTGGAAACATTACTCCACCCTGTGTAGTCCCTCTGTTTACAAATCGCGTTAGAGTGCTGGCCCCGAAACTTGCTGTTATGCGTCTTCTTGCTATACTTCACCTTTAGAGGCAACAGCGCATAATACTTAGGTATTTTACTAGACAGAAAGGCTTTGATGTCTTTAAAAGGGAACTTCAGCTATCTATTGTAAAAACACTGCTATTAGAGAGGTAGAACAATGTCTGAAAATTAATGTTCTGAATAGAGTCGGTATCAATATTTTCTCTGATAGAATGGTACCTAAACACTTCCTGATAACTGCATTCCTGAATTAAAAATCTGCCTTCGACTATCACAATTCTCTTAACCAGAAGGCAGAGCAGTTCAATATTCACCTGATATGGGTGTCAGGCCAAGGAACTGCAAATCAGTTGAACTTGCCAGATTAGGAACTACCTTACACTGCTCCAGGGGAAGCTCTTCTTGAGAGATAGTGCCCTTACCGAAACAAATGACGGGTGGTCGCGAATCAGGAACTACATACATTCCAGGATGATGTGGCCCTGCCTAAACTCCAAAACCACCAATACCCTGCTGTCGGTATCGGGACCAGACTCCTCAGTGCCTTATTGGGCGGCACGCAGAGAGGTTGAAGTTCTTTGACGAAATGACTTTTGCAGAACCTGTGGAGACGAAGGCGTGGATAAATCATTAGAACACCTTCTTCGTATGTGACTCGATATCTCTGTATGTAGAAGGCAGTATGTTAACTTAGGCTCTCATTTCTTCGGGAGTTGGCAAACTTGGCTTAAGCTCCCAAATTTCTTAGCTTTTTAATGCAATTAAATTTTTACAACGACAGGGGCTGGGAAAACTTATCTCTCTTACGTTCTTGTGGTAGAACAATGGGCTAAACAGTCAAAGTGAACCTGTCTAACAGGCTGATACACCTTACCCAAACATACCTAACCTAAAGAGAGAGAATTATCAAAATTTATCAATATGAAAATCTAGCAGAATTTTCTTTTCACTCCCAAATTATTAGAGGTAGATGTAAAATACTACCTATGCTCAAATGGAGGATTTAGAACTGTAACAGAAACGAAACCATTTGAACCATGCTGAAGTACCATTTTTCTAGTATCTCTTGTTTTTGGAGCTATTTGGCCATGATGTTTGCTGATAAATCAGAAAGGTTTGTTATTTAAGGGAAGAATTTTAAACGGAATGCTTTGGAGTACACGCTTAAATTCAAAGTACGAATTAATAAGAACCTTCGCAAAATTATTTCTCTCAAAACAGTAGACCAAAGTTGGCGGTGCAAGAAAATTTAGGCCTTTTTGTCCTATTTAACCTTAAAAGTTATACGCCCAAAGAACTGTTCTTAAACAAATTTAAAGATTATATTCTAAGACATTTGGTGGCACTGTTTTTTATCCCCCTTTTGGCCTATAGTGCCGTATAAGCAGGGCTAACTTTGTTGTTTCATCAACCTAAACGTTATATTTAATATATATCGAATTATTAGTAAACTACTATATTGTATGGAGATTACTTGTACCTGTCAACTAGTTTCGCTGCCTTTATTATAATTTCTCTGCGTGTCTGAATGTTTGTTTTCACACACATTAAATAATCTCTGGACAAATGGTTGGAAATCGTCGCCGCTTTGACCATATGCGGAATAATTTGCGGTTTCGGTTTAAAAATAAAAATCTTAAGGCTACACTTAACATACAAAAAAAAACAACAATGTAATATAAACAATTGTATTTTGTCGTTATATTATAATAATATAATATTAATATTCTGTGGCACTTTATATAAGATTGAAATGCTACAAATATGAAAATACTTTGGGATGTGCCGGAAAAAAATTTAATTTAAAATTGGTTTAATGTGCCATTTATAAATTCATTAAGTTCTGAATTCTTTACATTATTGATTCATATAGAGTATTAATAGATAGAGTGCCTTTCCATCAAAAATACGGAAAATTCGCAGAAAAACGGCATAGTGTTAAGCAAAGCAACAGGTAGAGAGAAGCTGAAGTCTGACGGAGTCGAGAAATGAGGTTTCTATAGTGCTTAAATATAAAACGGTATATACGAAGCAAAATCTTAAGGCTGGGTTAAGCAAACGTAACCATAACGTTTCCGTAGCGTATCGAATCAGCTGATTCAATGTGACATATGGAAATCAGTGTAAACGATTAGCCAACGAAAACGAAACGGACGGCTGAATCTGCTGAGACGGACGGATGAATCTGCTAAAATTTGATTTGGACGGTACGTTTACGTTCATTTGCAAAACATTGAAAAAAGAAGGCATTTATGCGATACTTTTGGAACGGAATGATAAATAAGTAATAAAATCTTAAAATAAGAGCAAGAAAAATAAAACTTTTGTTGTGAATGTCTGAGTCATATGCCACGTTTTCATGTTTTGGACAATTGCTCCAGTTATTTTAAGGTTTCGTTTGCCTAACCAAAACCGAATCACCAAGGGCATTGAGTTCTATTCTGCAAATTCAGCCAATAGAAATCCGTATCAAGTATGAGGCAGCTCTCACAGCATGACGTATACAAGTGATGGATGGATTGTCAGAAGATATTAAAAACGCTGATCGGCGACATTCAAATAACGCCAATCTTCCACCGCATTCCTAGAGTTCTGCTTGCAGCTTACTGTGAGGCATTTTGTGCCAGACAGACACTCCTGGAGGAACGGAATACTAGTGAATGTACCCGTGGGAATCGTGGCTGATACACTGATGGGTCCAAACTAGGGGACAAACGGGAATCGGACTTCTTATTGAGGAACCAGACCATAATTCTATATTTCAAGCGGAAGTTCGAGGAATCACATAGTGCGTGAATTGGCTTAGTAACACCACAAAGCCTAAAAACTCTTAATATTTTTACAGATAGTCAATGGTGTTGGACTGTAAAAGGGAGATAAATGAGCCGTGGGAAGCCGCTGCTACACGTATGACTCCAGACTCGGGGGCAAACGGGAATTGGACATTTTATTGAGGAACCAGACAGACCATAATTCTGTATTTCAAGCTTAGTAACACCACAAAACCTAAAAACGCCAAAATTTTTACAAATACAGAATGACAATCAAAGCATTTTCATCCAAAAAGGTCATGTCCAGAACCGAGTTGGACTGTAAAAGTTGGACTCAACTCATGGACGGCGGTGTATCTTTCAGGTACCAACTCATGAGTTGGTACCTGAATGATGACTTGAAGCTTTGGGCAGTGATGGTGCACAAATTGGTGTTGGATAGCGAAACAGTGGAAGCAACTACAAATGGGAAGAAAACAAGTGGTTTTCTGAAACTACTCAGCAAACCAAATCTTCAGAAGTCGGTCAGAAATCGGTTCGACTGTCGGCAAAAACATTAAATTTCGGATCAATGGGACCGATATCGTTACCAAAAACGTATGGAGTGGTTGTCACCAAGTCTGACCGACGGTTCTGAGGGAAATCTGATGTTTTTGCCGACAGTCGCACCGATTTCTGACCGACTTCTGAAAAAATTGGGAAATTAAACGCGTCGAGTTCTTTCCGTTTTTATGTCTGAAAAATACAAACTGTTGTAACAAACTCATAACTTAAACACCAACACAAGATGTATACAAATATAAAGAAGAAAAAAACTTCGACGAGTCGTACAGAATTTTGAACGAATTCGTTACAAATTTGTCTGAAGAGTTCAGATAATGTGGAGACTTGTCGGATATCAGCCAATGTCGTATCATTTGGTTAGCTGGGTAAATAAGATCGAGATTAGGAAGGTGATGAGTGTTCTAACGGAACATGCAAGCTTAAGATAACGACGAATGCAGGGCATACAGGGAAAGCATGGAAACGATGAAACAGTTTCAGTGCCAGTGCCCCGCATTATCACCTGCATGATCCCGATATTTCAGTCCGGCACATTACCAGATTTGACTCATCTCAGAGGATATGGCTGGAAAAAACTGAGAAAATTCGTCTCTAGTACTGATTTGCTGTAACTCATGAGGTTTTAACAAGATCTCAAATAATGAGCGTACAACAGGCCGAACCACTTGCCTGATATCTGCCTTACAAATATTACCAGCTTCTTCAATTGCAGGAATATGCAGATATCCGCCAGTAAATCATCTGCCACTCTGTTCACCATATGGACAGCAGAAGTGCGACTAATTTTGAATGAGATAGTCGATTGCAGAACAATTTCGACCACCAAATATCCCAAAGTTCTTGGTGTCGTATTCGACAGCCTCTTTAGATCTTCTGCTCGCGCTACTACCACCTGCATCAAAATGAGAAGCAGGAACAAGGTCCGGCAGCACTTGGGGAACAAACAAAGAAACCTTGTTGAGGTCTTACTTATAAAGCGAGATGCCGGTCAGTGCCTTCCTATGCAGCACCAATCAGATCATATAAAGGCGAAGTCGGAGTAGAGAGGGAAATAGAACTGCCAAAATGCCCCCTAAGTTCTGCAACACCTACACGAGGAGACAAAGATCTAGCTCGTACGAAGACACAATTTCATGTTGTCGAAGCATTGCCTACTGGGATGTTACCGCCGTAGCCAGCCTACTTACCCCCTAGTGGATAGGCTCGCCCCACCCGGGCATGTCAGGAGTGATCTTAATGATCTAGAGAGCGAGATCCAAAGATACAAAAGAGAGCATCTAGATCAACAAGCATATAGGACAGCCTTGATTGAAATTCATTGTGATGCAGTCGCGACAGCAGTAACATCTTAGAGAATGCATTTTTTATAGAGGGGTGTACCTCAAGTGGCACCAGAGGAAGAAAGATTGCCACGGCAAACCGGAGTGGTCTTAGGGCTCAACTAAGATTCCAGATCTTTGGTGCAGCCGCCTCAATTCTTACAGGGCACGAATTAATGGCTCAGTGTTGTATAAATGTCCCACCATGTACCTAGCGACACGCGGCATCACATGAACCGCAGTCCACTCCGTTAGTAGCAAGCAGCCTTTGGACTTACCCAGTGGAAAATATATCTCACTTGAGAGCAAAAGATTGTCTACGTTAGTATCAGTTCCGACGGGACACTGGATCGGTGAACACGCCAAAAGAATGGGTATTGAATCCAATGACTTCTGCAGAAGCTGTGGAGATTATGAAGATGTGGAGATCATTGAGCACTTGCTATGCGACTGTCCCGCTTTGAGTAAACGAGGAGTGGACATACTGGGGTCGGCTATTCTAGGCAGTCTAACAGATCTTTCCGGTGCCGATATTCGTACTATCGATAAATTTGTATATCAAACAAGTTGGTTTCAACGAGGGGCATTTCCGCCCTTGGAAACATTAGGGACCTAAACTGGTCTTTGTGAGCTGGTAAAAAAATACTTCTGCCACCCTAACCTACCCAGTGGAGGTTGCACCATTCCTGGATATGGAACTGAAAATCAAATAGATATGGAAATGATCCAAAACAACTATTATATTTTACATTTTTAATGGACAAGGCTAAAATTGGCCCGGCAAAAAATGCAATAAATCTTTAAGATTTGCTTCTATTAGAAAATTTAAAAAATAGAGTGCTTAAGAGTCAAATATAACTTTCTTCAAATATTCCGATGTATCCAAAATACATATTGCCAGAAGCCTCACAACTTTTTCCCCGGTACACCCTATGTTATCGCACATGTATTAACATATACAGAATATTAAACTCATATCGTTGCGTATCGCTTTGACGTACACCATAGTTTGCATTCATTAAAAAACCACATGCGAGAGCAGCTATGCTGTGGCTGTGGCGGTGGTGGTGGCCCTGCTAATGGTAATCTCTGTAACCCATTTTAATTCCAAGAATCTTACGAGTTCTACAAGCTTCTTTGATTGCATATGCGGCCGCCGACGATCGGTGGTGGTCAATGGACGGACAAGCAATCGTCAGTTCATTCGTTCGACCGCCTTATCAGTGCAAACTTATTGAAGAAATGGGAAAAAAATAAATAAATAAAAATTAAATTCAAGAATCGATAATGAAATGATGAGAATAGAAAGAAGGTTATTGTTTCGATTACATGACAGGAGCAATGCATGGGTCCATAATCAAAACTTGGGAGATGACTGATGACTGATAGCATCGGCGGCATACATTTGCTGAGTAGGATGTAACCGGTCGTCGTCGTTACATCCGGTCTGGCCTTGGTTTTGTTTTTCTTATTTCTATTGGATTCATTGACACGAGTTTGTGATGTATTCGTCCATGCGTGTTGTTACATATGTATCTGTTAATTTATTTAAGAGTAATTTGGATCACATTACAATGTATGAGGAAAGGAATTTGTCGGTTGGCAGATTGAATGCTAATTATACCCTACACCACACTGTGGTACAGGGTATTATAACTTTGTGCATTTGTTTGTAACACCCAAAAGGAGAAGAAATAGACCCACCGTTTATTATACCGATCGACTTAGAATCACTTTCTGAGTTCATTTAGCTATGTCCGTCTGTCCGTCCGTCTGTGCATGTATTCTTGTAATCAAAGTACAGGTCGCAATTATGGTCCGATCTCGACGAAACTTTACACATATCTTTTTTTTGGCCCAAGGACGATCCCTATTGAATTTGGTTAAAATCGGTTCAGATTTAGATATAGCCCCCATATATATGTTAGCCCCGATTTGACATGTAAGCGCTGTAAAAACTGTATTTTATATCCGATCAGTATGAAATTCGGCAGAAAGAGGTTTCTTATTATATGGATGAACACTATTAAATTTGGAAGAAATCGGTTCAGATTTAGATATAGCCCCCATATATACGTTACCCCCGATTTGACATGTAAGCGCTGTAAAAACTGTATTTTATATTATCGATTATCGTTTCAGAATTAGATAATACGTTTCTACCCATTTACCAATTATTCCAAATTATTATGGCAATGACCCTTATCGCATTGTTAGGGAGGTGTAGGGTATTATATAGTCGGCCCCGCCCGACTTTCTGCCTTTCCTTACTGGTTTTAAAATGTTCCTTGTGCCTACAAATTTATTTTTATTAAAGCCACAAACTTGTATATAGCCTTTTCGAAATTCAGAATTCTAGTGCAGACAGATCCTACGGGAAATTGCACCTGTACTAGGCAATTTTAAGAACTGGGCTCGGTTAGCTGATTATCCCAGACAGATATATGAAAACAACCGGTAATTTTAATCTGGCTTTGTCATTAGATGTGGTAAATTGCCACCGTGAGACATATCCAAGTACTGGTATAAACAAATACCTACAGAACCTGGTAGATAACCCAACTAGTCATCTAATAAGGCTTAGATAACCCAACTAAGGAGTAGATAACCCAACTAGTCATCTGTCAAGGTTTAGATAACCCTAGTTGTCGTCAACTAAGTCGTAGATAACCCAACTGACCGCCTCCTAAGGAATAGATAACTCAACTGGACGTCTACTTAGTGGTAGATAAACCTACTGGAATTTTACTAATAACCGAACTGGTCCTGTCCTGGAGTAGAAATCTCAACTTGTAGTAGTATATTACGGAGTAGATAACCCAACTTGAAAGATGACTAGTTGGGAAAGTACTATTTCAAATATACTCGTATATATGAAAAATATACTCTAAACGAACCGAGAAAATCTTAAGATGGTGTTCAGCCCCGTTCTATTTCACCAACATAGGTACATATATGAAATATCTGCAGGAATGTAGTCCTATTTAATCTGAGCTGATCCTGCAAATTTCTGTTTCTATATAGGAGCATTTTAACTTAAAAATGTCAGAAATCGAAATTAATTTTTTATTGGAATGATTCTGTTTATTTTGTGATTTCAATATTTTTCATTAAGTTGGTATCATTGAAGTACATGATGAATAACTTCCAAAATATACCTTTTCAGATATTTTCCCAAATTTTTCAGATTTCAGATGTTTATAACATCTGCAAAAAAAATTTTGGTTTTTCTTGCATATACAAAGACAATCGGAAAGGTCGACCAGATTTTTTTCTAAAAATCGTTCGGTTTGACATAGAATGAACGATATATGTGTGTTACGTATGAACTCCAAAACAGCTAGATCGATTTTAATGAAATTTGCAGGGAATCTTCAGATTAGCCAGCGGGAGACATATGCTATATTAGTTCTTGATTAAGGGCGTGGCCCCGCCCATATAAGCCAATTCGGAGTTATCATTTTTTGAGTGATTCCTACCGTCCGTACCTACAGCATTCTCACATGAGTGCTGTAATTTTTATCCCCTCACCTTAGAGAGGAGGGTATATATCATTTGCTACGAGCCAAAAGTGCAACAGATCGAAGGAGTGACCTACGACCCTAAGTATGTTCGGCGGACATCAGTTTTGGGTCGAATGAGCAATGTCCGTCCGTCCGTCTGTCCGTCTGCTGGCTGGTGCGCACGATAACTCTCGAAAGGAGTAACCAATTGACTTCAAATTTTGTATGTGGTAATATGTTCTTCTATCTCCGGCTAAGTTCGAAGATGGGCCATATTGGTCCACTCCTTCTAGTACCTCCCCCACAAAGAGTTAAAATTTAGTGAAATATTGATTGTTTAATAACTTCTATACTACTTATTTGAATCCTCTGAAATTCTCTACAAAGACCTGCAATTTTTTACAGTGCAATGGTATAATAGTACCTACATTGCAGTGAAAAATGGACATTATTGCCAACAATCAACAATTTCGAGGTTATAACTTTATTACCAGTGTATACAAAGACCTGAAATTTTGTACAGTGTTATGGTTTTATAGTACCTACTTTACTGTGAAAAATGGGCATTATTGCCACGCTCCTTTTGGTACCTTCCACACAAATGGACCATTTTGTACGAAAAGTTACCAGCTTATAACTTTATTACCAGTGCATACAAAGACCTGAAATTTTGTACAGTGTAATGTTGCCACGCTCCTTTTGGTACCTCCCACACAAATGGACCATTTTGCATCAAAATTGAACCGCTTATAACTTTAATACAAATGCAAGTTTTGTAGAAAACTGCAATTTTAAAAAATGGTCTGTAGAAATCATAGCAAAAATTTTTTAGAAAATTCCAATTCCAACCAAATTTTGTAGAAAAATGCAATTTCGCAGGAATTTTCAAAAAAAAAATAAAATTTCAGCAAAATTTTGTAGATAAATGTAATTAAATAAGTTTTCTAGAAAAATTTAATATTAACGAAATCGTGATGAAAACTGAAATTTCTCATAAGTTTTTTTAACAAAGAAATTTGACCAAATTTTGTAGAAAAATGCAATTTCCACGAAATTTTTAGGAAAATAAAACTCAACGACATTTTTTAAAGAATAATACTTCAACAAAATTTTGCAGAATAATGAATTTTCAAAAATTGTTTGAGAAAAATTCAATTTCCTCTTAATTTTCTAAAAAAATGTAAATATGATGAAATTTTTTTTTAGTTATAATTTTCCTAGAAAAGAATAATTTAAAGAAAAATGCAATTTGAACGAAATTTTCTAAAAAAACAGTTTTGATAAAATTTTTTAAAAAATAAATTTTAACGATATTTTCCAGAAAATTTTTAAAGAACATAAAAGAACGTAAATTTTTAGAGAAATATAATTTTTACAAAAACATATTTTGTTTTTGCACTTAGGCTCAAGATCGTTATTGTTTTTTTCAGTACATGAAAACAACTTTGTTAAAAATTAAAGAAGAAGTAAGTGACATGTATTGGGGACGATTGTAATGGTTGGATAGACAGATCTGTTTCGGGAGCCACCAAACTCCCAAGGGAAGGAAAGTTGTTTTCATATACTGAAATCAACAATAACGATCTTGAGCCTAAGTGCAAAAACAAAATATGTACTATGAAAGCAGATCGAATAAAACAAAAACAAGTTTTTCCAAAAACTTTTAGAAAATTAAATTTGGGCGAAATTTTGTAAAAAAAAAAATCAATTTTAGTGGAAACTTTATCGCAGTTTTGTAGAAAAATTGAAAATCCATGAAATTATGTAGAAAAAATCAATTTCAAACAAATTTTATTGAAAAATTCTAATTCATTACAAAAATATATTTTCGACGAAATGAATTATAATTTTCTATAAAATTGCAATTTTCATTAATTTTTCTAGAAAATTAAAATTTTAACGAAGTTTTTAAAAAATTCAATTGCAACGTATTTTTTTTTTTATAGAAAAGCAATTTCCAAATTTTTGAGAAAAGTGAAATTTCGACGAAGTTTAGTAGAAAAATTATATTTCAAAAATAAAAAAATGCAAATTCACCGAAATTTTCTAAAAAAAAAATTATTATATAAATTAGTCTATAAAATTTAAATTTTCATAAAATTTTCTACAAAAATTTAATTTTAACGAAGTTTTGAAGAAAAATTCAATTTCGACGTAATTTTTTAAGGAGATGCAATTTCAACGAAACTTTGTAAAAAAAAATTAATTAAATAAAATAAAATATTGTAAAAAAATTTTGTCAACAAAATTTTATAGATATACGCGTATTCAATTTCAAAATGTTTTCTAGAACAATTTTATGAAATTGCATTTTTCATAAAATTTTTAGAAAATTTTAGTTTCAACCTAGTTTTTTAGAGATATGCAATTTGAACAAAATTTTGCAGATAAAAGCAGTTTCAAAAAAAATTTCAAAAATATACAATTTCCCTGAAATTTTCAAGAAAAATACTTTCAACGAAATTTTTTTAGAGAAATGAAATTTCAAAATTTTTGAAGAAAAAGTAAGTTTCTTCACTGACATTTTCTAGAAAATTTTAATTATGATGACATTACCTATAACATTTTCAAAAATGCAATTCCAGCGTAATATTTTACATAAATGCAAGTTAAACGAAACATTCTGATAAAAAAGTGAAATATCAAAATTTTTAGGCCTAGAAAATGCAGGTTAAATTTAATTTCGCCGAAATTTTGTATAAAAAAATTTAATTACAATGAAATTCTCTATAAACTGGCAATTTTCATTAAATTTTCCAGAAAAACGTATTTTTGTATTCCAGAAAAACGTAATTTTTTAAAGAAATGCAATTTCAATAAAATTTTCTAAAAAAATAAATTTCAAAGAAATTATTTATTTTATTTTTATTTTATATGAATTACAATACAAAGTAAATTTATATTCTAATTTTAT
This sequence comes from Eudasyphora cyanicolor, assembly GCA_963930755.1. Lineage (NCBI taxonomy): Eukaryota > Metazoa > Arthropoda > Insecta > Diptera > Muscidae > Eudasyphora > Eudasyphora cyanicolor. The sequence continues at coordinate 61,294,717 of OZ005737.1, forward strand.
GGTCCAGGGAAAGGCCGGGTTACAAAGACCATATGGCTGAATTTTGCAGCGACAGATCAGAGCCTCTGGTGAGAATCGAACCCACGACCCCCAAACTCATAGCCGAGTACGCTACCAACTCGCCTACTGGGGCGCTCGCTACTTCAAAGAAATTGTTGAATGCAATTCAACCAAATTTTGTAGAAAAATGGAAACCCAAAATTTTTTGTTACAAAAAATACAATTTTACCGAAATATTCTAGAAAAATTTAGTTATATGACGACATATTCTATAAATTTAAATTGTTCATGTTTTTTTCATGTTATTTTTTTAATAAATGTATTTTCAAAGAAAATACAGTATTTTAAAAAACAATAATATAAAAATAAAAATTTGATCAAATTAAAAAAAAGTGAAAAAATAAATTTTAATGAAATTTTTCATAAAGTTTGTAGAAAAATTCAATTTTGGCGAAATTTTGTAAAAAAAAAAATGAAATTGAAAACCCAAGAAATTTTGTATAAAAAAATCAATTGCAAAAAGTTTTTTTTAGAAAATGCAAATTCTACAAGTTTTTGTAGAAAAATACAAAAATACGAAATTTTCTATTAAAATTTAATTCTGAATTATGATTTTCTATAAAATTGCAATTTTCATTAATTTTTCTAGGAAATGTAATTATAACGAAATTTAAAAAAAGAACACTTTTGTAAAAAAAATTTTGCAGAAAAATTCTATTTTGATGAAATTTTGTAAAAAAGCGGTATTTTAAACAATTCTTTTTTAAATTAAAGTATTTTTTTATTTCAGAAATTAATGGAATCTCAAATTTTTTTTTATAAAAATGTAATTTCACAGAAATATTCTATAAAAATTTAGTTATGATGACATTTTATATAAATTTAAATTTTTCATGTAATTTTCTAAAATTACAAAGACCATATGACTTAATTTCAACGAAATTTTTAAGAAAATGCAAATAATATTACATGTAGTTCTTAAAATAAATGTATTATCAACAAAATGCAGTTTTGTAAAAAAAACATATACCTAATTGTGTTTCTCAAAAAAAATTAGAAAAATGAGGATACAATCCCGCAATTAACGAACATTTTGAAAAATTCAAAAATTGGATTTACATTAAAAAAAAAAATTACAACGCAAAGGGAAACTGTCAATCTATTTCTATTTTTTGGTGGATAAACACTCCAATGTAAACCGACTTACAACAGTCTATACTTCAGACCTTACACAAGTTTACAAATTCAAATTAATCAATTTGTTTAACTACTTTTGTTGTTGCCTCAATAGAACAACACGTCTCAATATGTAAATTATTTCAATCTATCGTAATTTTTGTGGAATAGGCAACTGTGGCTTCGTAAACTCCACATGATGAAGGCCGTTCTGGTAGTCAACTTAAAACCGTTTCGCCTTAAAGCATGTAATACATAACAGTAGTTCTTCAATGTATGAGTTCTGCTTTGAATTTCGATTATCTTAAGAAACAAATTTACAAATCTGATCCAATTCAAATGAAATGGATTTTGAAAATTGCGTTGACCTTGTTTCTTTCGTTTCGTTTCGATTTCGTTGTTGTTTTCCTTTTTTTATCGAATGATTCCATAAGACGAATAGTGTCTGCATAATGTCTCGAGAATGGCTGTTATTGAAGACAATTCCCCTTAGCGTGTCAGAGATTCTCAAATTTTGGAATAATTATTCAAAAGTAGAAGTAGTAGGTAAAAAACATTCACTTATCTGTGTCCCAAATGTATTTTAATATTTTTGTGTTTTTTTCCCTTTTTCAAATACTTATGTGAGTAACTTTGTGTTTTTTCGATTTCATTTGTTTTACATATTCATCAGATTCTGAAGAGTGGAGAAAAATTTGCCAACGTTCTTAGAAACTTTGTAATTTATGCGCGAACGAACGAACAAAAATTCTAACTGTATTTTGTAGAATTAATTTTTGATTCATCTGCGCAAATAAAAAGCGAAACGAATTGACAGAACAAAAAAAAAACGAAAACAATCTTAAACATGTGTGAGAAAGTCAAAAAACAATGAATCTTTGATTTCTCAAAAGAAGATCATCAGCAGAAACTTCATCATTATAGTCGCCGCCATAGCCACCGCCACTGCCATCATCAAGATCTCTTGAGGAGGAGGAGCAGTTCAAAGAGGTGACCAGAAGTGCTGATCATTCGCTGCTTTTTTGCTCTTAACTTGGTTCTTGATCAGATGATCATCGCCATGCGATGTTGTGAAATAAGAATAATTATATTTGTCGGCTATTGACACTACATATCATTAACAAATGGCAAACGTTGGCAAAAAAGCGGTGTTCTAATGAACGCCGACGGACAGACAGACAGGCGGATGGACGGACATTTGGGCGACCAACTTTACAAATAGAAATGATTTCACAATACATCTTGTTTTTTTGTTGTAGTATTTTTTGTGACTTTATTATTATTTTTTTTCTGCTTGTCTCGAACTCAGAATGATGTGATATTGTTGTCTATTACACTGTGCAACAGTGAAACAAAATACACGGACTTGACAGTGTAGGTTCGATTCTACTACCAAAGGGTAGTATCGGGTGTTTTTTTAGGGGTATAGAACTTCGAATTGAAATAAAACACAAGAAAATCGTTTTAAGGTCCATCAATTTGGCTTTATGTTTAATGTTTAAATATGATTTCGGGCATGTGGCCGCCGCGGCTGGCTCGAATAAAGCCAATTCTACAGGTCCAATTTTCAACCACTTTTTCGAGCATATGGGGCCGTATGTCGGCAATAACGCCACGAATGTTGGCTTCCAATTCCCCTAACGTTTCTGGTTTGTTGGCGTAGACGAGCGACTTCACATATCCCCAAAGAAAATAATCCAATGGTGTCAAATCACACGATCTTGGTGGCCAATTGACAGGTCCATTCCGCGAAATTATGCGCTCATCGAATGTTTCCTTCAATAAATCGATTGTGACGTGCGCTGTGTGGCATGTAGCGCCGTCTTTTGGAACCACAACTCATCCACATTCATGCCATCCAATTCGGGAACAAAGTAGTCGGTTATCATGGCTCTATACCGGTCTCCATTAACGGTAACTGCCTCTCCAGCATTATTTCGGTGGCGAATCGATTCATTCGGGTCCTCTTCAACACTTTGCTCTTCTACAAAAATGTTGCCCATAAATTTTTACTAAATATGCCAGAACACACCAAAACCCATAACTGATCACAAACACCAAAAACCCGCCAAATTCTAGTCAAAAACTCCCTTTTGAAAGTTCGTGCAGCAATGATATTCATACGGCCCATAATTTGACTAGTTTTTGGTGTTTGTGATAAGTTTTGGGCTTTGGTCTGTTCTGACATATATAGTAGAATTTTATGGACAACATTTTTGTAGAACATTTGGTCCCCACCCTCTAAATTTTTAAAGGTGTAAAAACACCTTATAATAGGGCCAAAAATTACCGATATTTGTGGAAGCTAGAGGGTTCATATGTTCCACAAAAATATTGGCCTTAATATTTTCTACAAGGGTTCTAAACATACCCTATATCAAAAAAACAAGTAAGAAAGTTTCAGTCGGGTAAACCGACTAAGGTATACCCTCACTTTGTGAGTAATGTAATATTGAATATCACTCGAATTATTCTGTCAATTTGTGTGGGAGGTACCAGAAGGGGTTTATCAAATACACCTTTTTTTGCTGAACATTAGATACTTTAAATTCATTGCACTGTGCCGACTTATAAGCATTTATGTGCACTGGTATAAACGTTATGAGACATTAAATTGTGGTATGATGTGGGCATTTTGTGTGGGAGGTACAAAGAGGGGCGTGGCAATAACGCCCATTTTTCACAGGGTTATAGACACTATAAAAACATTACACTGTACAAAATGTCAAGTATTTTTATACACTGGTTTTAATGTTATAAGCTGTTAACTTTTGGTGCAAAAAGGTACCTTTGTGTGGGAGGTACCAAAAGGGGCGTGACAACAACACCCATTTTTCCCTGGACTGTAGGCAATATAAAAGCATAATACTGTACAAAATTTCAAGTATTTTTATACACTGCTATTATTGTTATAAGCTGTTAACTTTTGGTGCAAAATGGTGCATTTGTGTGGGAGGTACCAAAAGGGACGTGGCGACTTCGCCCATTTTTCTCGAGTTGATAACGACTAATAAGCTAATACCATGTGTGGAATTTCAAAAGATTCGAATAAGTAGTATAGCAGTTATTAAAGAATCAATATTTCACAACATTTTAACCATTTGTGGGGGAGGTACTAGAAGGAGTGGACCAATATGGCCCATCTTCGAACTTAGCCGGAGATAGAAAAAAATATTACCACATACCAAATTTGAGGTCAATCGGTTACTCCTTTCGAGAGTTATCGTGCGCACCAGCCAGCAGACACACAGACAGACAGACAGACAGACAGACAGACAGACAGACAGACGGACGGACATTGCTCATTCGACTTAAAATGACCCAAAACGGATTTTCTCCGAACATACTTAGGGTCTTAGATCACTCCTTCGATGTGTTACACTTTTTTCCGTAGCAAATGATATATACCCTCGTCACACTAAAGTGAGGGTATAAATATATTTGTTTTAGAGTTACAAAATAGTGAAATTCTAACTTTATTGGGGTACAATGTAATCTTTGTGAGCTATTTAAGGTGCCTAGACACGTTCAGATTATATTGATATGTTCAGAAAAGATATTCAGATTAACCGTGACTAAATTTTTTCCCAATATTGTTATTGAAAATTTAGGAGTCTCTGTAAGTTATTCAGCAAAAAGTGAAAAAAAAATATTTTTTCCTTCGCTTTTCAGAAAAAGTCCAAAAAATATTATTTTTGCGTAAATCTTAACAAACTTTAAATTAAATTTTTCTATACTTATATATATCAAAACACTTAAAAACCCAAAACGGATCACTCACACCAAAAACAGCCAAATTCCAGTCAAAAACTCGCAGAGTAATTTGACTAGTTTTTGGTGTTTGCGTTAGGAATTGGACTTCGGTGTGTTCTGGAATATACAGTAACATTTTATGGCCAACATTTTTGTAGAACATTTGGACCCCACCCTCTCCATTTTAGTTATAAAATAGTGAAATACTAACATTTTTGAGGTACAATTTGGCCTTTATGGACTATTTAGGGTGCCTAGACACTTTCAGATTATATTGATATCTTCACAAAAGTTGTTCAGATTTACCGTGGCTACAACTTTGGCAAATATTGTTATTGAAAATTTAGGAGTCTCTGTAAGTTATACTGAAAAAAGTGGAAAAAATATTTTTTTCCTTCGCTTTTTCAGAAAAAGTAAAAAAAAATATTTTTTTTTGCATAAATCTTAACAAACTTTAAATTTAATTTTACTATACTTATATATGTCAAAACACACCAAAACCCATAACTGATCACTCACACCAAAAACAGTCAAATTCCAGTCAAAAACTCACTTTTGAATATACGTGCAGCAATGTTATTTATACGGTCCAGAGTAATTTGACTAGTTTTTGGTGTTTTCATTGGGAATTGGGCTTTGGTGTGTTCTGGAATATATAGTAACATTTTATGGACGACATTTTTGTAGAACATTTCATCCCCGCCCTCCCCATATTTAGGGGTGTTTTTTACGATTTGTTAAAATAGGGCCAACATTACCGTTATGTGGGCGAGCTAGAGCGTTAATATGTTCCACAAAAATATTGGCCATAATATTTTCTACAAAGGTGCTGAACTTATCATACAGCAAAAATAAAATATATTTGTTTTAGAGTTACAAAATAGTGAAATACTAAAATTTTTGAGGTACAATGATGGCTTTTTGAGCTATTTAGGGTGCCTAGACACGATCAGATTATATTGGCATGTTCACAAAAGTTGTTCAGATTTACCGTATCTACAATTTTGCCAAATATTGTTAGTGAAAAATTATGAGTCCCTGTATGTTATGATGAAAAAAGTGGAAAAAAAACTTAACTTTTTCAAAAAAAAAAGTGGACAAAAATATTTTTATAGAGCGCCCCAGTAGGCGAGTTGGTAGCGTACTCGCCTATGAGTTTGGGGGTCGTGGGTTCGATTCCCACCAGAGGCTCTGGTCTGTCGCTGCAAAATTCAGCCATATGGTCTTTGTAACCCGGCCTTTCCCTGGACCTTAAAATTAGAATATAAATTTACTTTGTATTGTAATTCATATAAATAAATAAATAACAAATATTTTTATTCTTTACTTTTTCAAAAAAAGTGAAAGAAAAAATATTTTTTTAGCATAAAATGTTAACAAGCTTTGTTCAGCATATTCTTAGCTACATTATTACCAAATATAATTAAGCGGTATCACAAAGTCTGCGTTAGCTGTTGAACAAAAACTGATAAAACCTTTTTTGATGGTACCACTGATTTTTAGAATTTTTTGAGGTCCATCAATCAAAATTGCTCACCAATTTCGTCAAACCGAGTATAGGGTTATACTACCCTTTGGTAGTAGAATCGAACCTACCCCGTCAAGTCTGTGTATTTTTCCAAAAGTATTCATTTGTTGCATAGTGTTTTTAACTCAGTCCGTCCGTACCCATAGTTTGGTTGGCAACCGCAACACAGCTCAAGCTAGCTACAACATGCCCCACAGTGGGAGGAATTATGAAAACAAACGAAAATTAAACAACCATAGCTCAAGCAACAGGCGGTGTTTTCAGAAATAAATATTTATCGTCATTTTGACAATTTTGAAGTCCAAAATTAAAAATTATGATTTTACGACATTTGAATTTCGTCTTGAAAATGTGGTATTTATGGCTTAAATAAGCATATCTGAAAGTGATCTATATATGGGGATTGCAACAAAATATGAACTGATTTGGGAAATGTTTCATATGAAGAATTATTGTCAAAATATAATACAATTTGCAAAGTTTCAGCTAAATTGCAAAAATAATAAGTGTTTTATGATTTAAAGAAACGTATTTGTAAGCGATCTTTATAGGAGAGATACGAGGACGATCCAAAATCAGCCGACCTAACAAAGAAAACACAACAAATTTGGACAATTTCTTCTTAATTTCTCAACATAAACTTATTTTAGCTCGATACACTTTTTCCCTCGATTTTCAATAGCTTTGATAACCTGCTTACATATAGCAAGAACTCTCCAGCTCCTGAAAATAGCCACCAACCGCAAACCCCGCCTCTTCATTGCTGGCAAAAATGGGGCCAAATCACGGCATTCGATGTCGAGTACTTTACGATCGATATGTGTTTTATATTATCATTAAAAGAGTATAACTTCTGTCGAATTCGAATAGATTGTTTAAATACATTCTTATATACACACAGAATAGAGTTTGGTTGCCTCAATCGAATTATTTGCCAACCGAATTTTGGTCTACTATCATGCGATTCCATCAGGACAACCAATATTTTGGTTGTTGTATACTTCTGCTTCGATGTTTAAAACAATCATATTTGGTTGCGCCAACTACGAAAATGGTGGCTTTAATTATCTGTTGTAGTTGCCACAACCAACTGTTTTAAAAAATTGGTTGTTCTGACAATTTGTCAGTCATATACTATCGACAATTAATTAAAAACAGTTTTCATTAATTTTTAGTTTATTTATTGAACAAAAAACAAAACAATTCATAACAAAATTAAAAGTCCTATATTACAAAGTCATCACTATTATTAGATGTAGAAATATTTAGTACACGAAAAAAAAAAAAACAAAACTTTTATGCAAATATTGCTTAACCCTGTGCTTTCAATTTTATGATTGTTGCTTTTATATTTTATTTATGTAAAATTATAAAATTATGCACAACATATTATGCTTTCCACACATTATTATCCACACGAGATTATTTTTGATTACCTATACCGTTCTTGAACAAAATGTTGAAGATTTTTTTATGTCGAGTAATTTTATTTTTTGTATGTCATGTATCAGATGTATCAGCAAAAGAACAGCAACCAATCTTTCGGTTGTATTTCCCAAAATACATTTAATTATTCTAAATTTGAGAAATGATTGGGATAACCAATAAACAATTATTTATTAATATTTTTTCTGTTGTAGTAACGAATTATTCGTTGCAATAATAATCTTTGGTCTATTGATACAATTTCTTTTGTCAAGAATAGAACATTGGTTGTCACAACCAAAAATCGGTTATATGGTACTATAATGAAAATTTAAAATTGGTTACCACATCTAACCGAGTGTCAATGACAAAAACAATCTTAATTCGATTGATACAACCATCGATTTAGTTGCAAGCATTTTCATTTGATCGTATCCATGTTATTATTGTTACTTCAACTAATTATATATATAAATACAACCGACAGACGGTGTAGGCAATATACTTTTTGCTGATTGTACAATTTTTTTATTGTTACAATCGAATTCCAACCAATTATTTTCCTGGGTGTAGATTATCTGGATAGTTTTTAAATAATCCTATCTATACTTTTTCTTATTAACATAAATTAAAATGGCTTTTCGATCGAAAAGTTTTCGATATCGAATGCCCCTGTTTTTTCCAGTTTGAAAACAAAACAAAATCCTAGGGAGCTAAATCTGGCGAATAAGGTGCGTCCTGAAGCAATTCGAACTTTAATTCATTGATTTTGGCCCTCGCAATAATGGATATGTTAACTGGTGCATTGTCTTGAAATGTGAGAAAACGCGGCACCCATCTTGCGCATAGCATTATAGCTCATAAACCTTCAATCGGCGGTTATCCCATACCATTTTGAGGATTTTTTTTTAACCATTTCAGTGGGATGGTTTCATACATTTTTGTGCAAAAAATACAAGTAGTTATCGTAAATCATGGAAAGTAGCCTTTTTTGACAGATCACGTGTGAGTCGTGTCATGCTGTCATGTTATTTTTGTTAAGTATTGTTTGGCATTTCATCCTGGAAAGACTTACGCCTGAAAAACGTTTACAAATTATTCAGTTTTATTTTATTATCAAGCTAAGTCCATTTTTTTTTTTAAATAAAAAAAACGCTTTCCAGTCGACACATGACCTTGACACCCATGAGCAATATTTTAGCTCTCGTTAGGAGCTATCTTTTTGCCATTGACCGATACCCGATCTGACGTACCGGAATCATCGGTCCATATTTCTTCAAAAATGATGCCGGTGAGACGTAACCGTGGCGACCGTTATCGTGCTATGATAACCGACTATTTGATGCCTGAAATTGAAGCTCGTGACCTTGGCACATTTGATTTCAACAAGACGGCGCCACTTCCCACACATCTCATCAATCAATGGATTTATTGAGAGAACACCTCGGTGAGCAGATAATTTCACGTTTTGGGCGGGCGATTGGCCACCAAGATCGTGTGGTATCACACCGTTAGACTTTCTCCTGTGGGGAGAAAGTCAGGCCTTGGAGCAAAACATCACGCGTGTCATTCGCCAGTTACCAGTCGAAATGCTCGAACGAGTCATCGAAAATTGGACTCAACGGATGGACCATCTGAGACGTAGCCGCGGCCAACATTTGATAGACATAATCTTCAAATAATAAATGCCAAAGAATGTTCTTTCAAATGATAATAAACATTCCCCATTCAATTTTAGTTTTCTGTGTTTTTTTCTTTAAAAAAGTAGGGAACCTCGAAATGGATCACCCTTTATATTTACCAAATTAAGAAACAAATATTATATCTTCAAAATCGGGCGATATTTAGTTTACTTCACTGCGGTTTTTCTGCGACAAAAATTTTTTTTACGAAAACAAATTATGAACTTTTCTTATTGAAACACTTGTCTATAGAACTGCATCGTTATACTTTTGAAAAGTAAATGTCGAAAAATTGCTTTTTTGTATCCAAAACTTTTTACTAAAATAATTTTTTTCAAACTACTACCGCCATCTATATGTGAAGTCGGCTTATTTTGGGACCGCCCTGGTACATTAGAATTTTCTTCATCTAAAAATGAATGCTGACGAGTTTGAAGAATGTCTTTCAGATTAGAAATAATAGCCTTCTGATATGGCATGTAAACGTTAGTGTAAACATATTTTCCCTTCGATCTGTGCGGAATTTGGAAGAGAGGAGTTTATTGACTTTAGAACAAGTACTGCCGAATTGGAATATCATCAGAACAGCACAGCAGATTTAATAGGGTGGTTTGGGTATCAAATGTAGTCTTTTTTACTTGGATTTAAATTCATATGAACTTGTATCACTGGAACAACATTAAATACATTATTTTATTTCCATATCCTTAGGAAAGTTTAAAAGAGGCTGCTTCTCCTTAAATATGCCTCCCGAGAGAAAATAACAACATTTTCTCATCACCAATTTTTGGCAAAAATTTAGAATTTCTTCAGCAGAACTTTAAATGGCTATATTTCCTTAAATAATCGTGCTGAAGCGATTATTATTCTTTAGCAAAAATTAAAATGGTTGTATTTCCTTACATAAGCATCTTAGAGAGAAAATTTGCATCCTTACCTTTGATCAACATTTTGAAATTCCATATCAAAATTTAAATTTCTGAATCTCTTATATAACACTATTCAACAACATGTTTGTCGAAGAGCTGTGCATAACATTTACTGGTGTAATATGGTATACTAATCTCAAAAAAAATATTTTAAAAAAATGTTGTGGTAAATTTTTTCTTAAAAGGTGCCTTTGGTTTTTGTTGCTTAAGGTGGTAGCTAAGAACCGTTCCCTAGTCTCAATTAGTATATTAACCACCCGTTTTGATAACCACCTAGTGTAGTGTCTGCTATACTCTTATGTCTTCATAACCAGCCTAATAGGTTGAGGTACTTGACAAGGTTTCCCAGATATCTGACGCCTCGACGAGGTTATGAAGGAAAAGTTCACCTAAAGCTTTAACTCTGCTCTGTATTACTGCTGGGCATGGACATAGAAGGTGTTCGACTGCCTCCTCTTCCTCCTTGTTGTCGCAACTGCGACAATGTTCGTTGTATTGATGTTTTAACCGCTTTGCATGATCTGCCAGTTGCCAGTTAGCACAGCAACTAGTCGTGACAGGTTCCCTCGATTTTGGCTGATTAGAAACTTTGTTCGTTGAGTGTTGTATCGTGGCCAGGTGCTTTTGGATATTCGACATGCTTCAGTCTTATCCCACGTGGGGCCTATTCACGGCATCCGTTGTCGACAAGTTTTGATCGTAATCTTTAAGTTTTGGATCACCGCAACCGTTATCGAGTAAAAATTTGCGAGAAATTTCTCGACAAATTTGTTATCGAAAACTAATTGTTGTTACTTTTGAATGGAAGTTTGAGGTTTTATTTTCGAAAAAAGCCAAGTGTACGTTTTCTGTACCATTTAAGTATAAAATATAATGTATTATTACTAATGCATTTAGAATTAATGGGAAATAAACTCTAATGCTACCTGATTTTATGAGCGAGCGTTGGCTAAAAACCTCCTTAAAAATTATGCATAAATGCGACTTCTAATAGAAATTATAAATTATAGTTAAATGTTTGTTTTAAATGTTTAAACGACTTTTAAATCTGCAAAAATTATTTTTTAATCATAATTTAATTTGTTTGGAAGTATTTACACGACTGCAGACAATGACGATGGATTACATTTGTTCCATATTTCTATTTTAATAGGCCCTGCTTTGTATTCCTCCTCTGAATCCGTAGATGAGTAATACAAAACTGTCACAAGTTTTAATGTAGCGATGTTGTTTTTAAAAACAAGGAAAGCCGCTTGACTATCGACAAGTATTCCTATGCGATCTGTTGTATGATTCTGCTGTAGTACATTACTTGCTTCCTTTATCGGCAGTATCTCCGCCTGAAATACACTGCAATAAACAGGAAGTTTTATTGAGATTGATATGTGCGCTTCCTCGGAGAAGATCCCTGAACCAACTGCACAAATTATTTTGGAGCCGTCCGTGTATACCTTGGTGTCGTGTCCCGTCAACGGAATTCCGCTATCCCATTCTGTTCTGCTAGGAAATTTTACTTCAAATGGTTGTTTGAAGGTCATTGCGGGAGTGCAGTAGTCTACTGTAGTTATTGTGAAGGATACGGGCATGTCGGTATGTTCCGTCTTTCCCAATTCCAAGATCGTGTAATCTTGAGGCCGTGCATACCGCACTAGCTATAATGTGTAGATCTGTTGGCAATAGGTGCATCATGGCGTTAAGGGCTTCGGTAGGACAAGTACGCGTTGCACCTGTCACCCTGATGCATGTAGATCATTGTATGCTATATATACATAGTTGCTTTTGTGTGGTTTCATTTCCGTTACCGGCCACCACACGAGTGCCCCATGTGTGAGTATCGCTCTGATTATGCTTGTGTACATCCATAGTACTATATTAGGTCTGAGGCTCCAACGGCTGCCAAACATCTTGCGACAGGCGTAATATACAACAGTAGATTTCTGAATCCGGTATTACACATAACGTTTCCATGATAGTTTTAAGTCCAGGATTACTCCTAAGTACTTGGCAAGATCGGATAGTGGTATTTCTTGACCGCGTAACCGTGGCTCAAAGGATACATATTTGGTTATTGTGGTAAACATCGCAGTTTTTTCCCCGAATCACTCCCAGACCACTACTTGTGGCCCAGTCGTCAAGTTACTTCTAGGCTCCGTTCATGATGTCACTCAAAACGGACGGAAATGAACCAGAGACACGTATCACCACATCGTCCGCATATGCTATCACCTTAATTCCCACGTGGTCGAATTTGAATAGTATTTCCTTGATGACATGAAGCCATAGCAAAGGCTAGACGACCCCACCCTGTGGAGTGCCCCGATTGACACTCTTTGACAATTTGCGGTTACCCATTGTAGCGTTTATGATTCTATTCTGCAGCATGGTGACTATCCAGTTCTTGAAGAATGGTTCCACCCCAATGTTTCCTAGACAGCTAAGGTGTTTTGTTTATGTTCAATGGATCTCTCGATTGTCCTGACAACTTCATGTAAGGCTGTTGGCTAGTGGATATTGTTTGAACTATTCATCTTTTCTCGAATATGCACATCGATAAGTCTTTCGAGCGTTTTTTACAGAAGTGATGGCAGACTTATTGGTCTGAAATCCTTTGCTTTTTCGTGACTACGTTTTCCTGCCTTGGGTATGAAGACAACGTTTACCTGTCTCAAACTCAGTGCTATGTAGTTGAGGGATAGGCACTGTTTAAAAATGTGCACTAGCCATGAGTTGATTATGCTCTCCGTACTTTGAAGCATTTTTGGTATAATGACATCTGGCCCTGGAGACTTGTAAGGTGAGAAGCTCTTTATAGCCCAAGTGACTTTACTAGGACTAATTATCTTATCAACTTCAACACTATGACTTTTTGCCATTATTTTGCTCAGTCTGGTTGTTTCTTTGGTATTTTCTAGCGATCCATAGAAGTTTTTCCAGGATTGCTTCGTCCCTCTGACTGTGGCTTTCTTGTACTCCTTTAGCTTATCTTATACGACTGCCAGGATCCACTTTGGTAACTTGCACTGAAAGCTTTCCGTGATTTTCTTCGTAGCTGTGATAGCTCAGACGTCCACCAAATGTATTAGTATTTGGACCATATTTTTTGAAGTATAAGCTCGATATATCGCCGGGTTATAATTTAAAGTGAAGGACTACATATGTTAACAATGAGACTTTCACGTCTTCACGAGGTTTAGTAATGTCGTTAAAATAAATAGAAAAAAATATTTTTTTTTCACCAAAAATTGTTTTTTGTTGACAAGACAAAAAAAATAGTAAACTATTTTTTTTAAAGTTAGCATCTTGACGAAGAAGACAACGCCTTTTTGAAGAAAAACTATAGATAAATGTAGAAAATATAAGTATATGTGAATGAGGGTATATATCAGTTGCTGCGGGACAAAAGCGTAACACATCGAAGGAGTGACCTAAGAGAACCCAAAATTTGTTCTGAAACTCGTTTTGGGTCATTTTATGCCATTTGAGCAATGTCCGTCAGCCTGTCTGGCTGGTGCGAACGAGAACTTACGGCAGGATTAACTGATTGCCTTAAAATTTGGTATGTGTCAATATTTTTATTTATCTCAGGCTATTTATTTTAAAAGGACTGTATCTCTCCCAGAGCTAAATGGTCGAAATTTTGTCATCTCTTACTTTTGGTCAACATTTTGAAATTCCAATTTTTGTTTCTCTTAAAGTAGTGTCTTAGAGTGAAAAGGACGAAATGTCAAACCTTAAACCAGTAAGGAAAGGCAGAAAGTCGGGCGGGGCCGACTATATAATACCCTACACCTCCCTTAAAATGCGATAAGGGTCATTGCGATAATTATTTAGAATAATTGGTAAATGGGTAGGAACATATTATCTAATTCTAAACCGATAATCGCTAAATTTAGCAATATTCGTTCCTAAATGGAGAAACATCTTTCTGGAAAATTTAAATGATCGGAAGTAAAGTACAACTTATATAGCGCTTTGATACCAAATCAGCAGGAACATATATATGGAGGTTATATATAAATCTCAACCGATTTCCCTGAATACTTATTACTTATAATACAGTCACTGATCGGATATAAAATAACATTTTTACAGGGCTTACATGTCAAATCGGGGTAATTTATATATGGGGGCTATATCTAAATCTGAACCGATTTCTTCCAAATTTAAAAGTGTCATATAATATATAATAGGAAATTTTTTTCTGCCGAATTTCATACTGATCGGTTATAAAATTCAGTTTTTACAGCGCTTACATATCAAATCGGGGGTAACATATATATGGGGGCTATATCTAATTCTGAACTGATTCTCTCCAAATTTGGCAGTATTCCTTCACGTAATAAGATACCTCTTTCTGCCGAACTTCGCACTGATCGGATATAAAATACAGTTTCTACAGCGCTAACATGTCAAATCGGGGGTTACATATATATGGGGGCTATATCTAAATCTGAACCGATTTACTCCGAATTTAGCAGTACTCCTTCATGTAATAAGAAACCTCTTTCTGCCGAATTTCATACTGATCGGATATAAAATAAAGTTTTTACAGCGCTTACATGTCAAATCGGGGGTAACATATATATGGGGGCTATATCTAAATATGAACCGATTTTAACCAAATTCAATAGGGATCGTCCCTGGGCCAAATAAAACATATGTGTAAAGTTTCGTCGAGATCGGACCATAATTGCGACCTGTACTTTGATTACAAGAATACATGCAGAAACAGACGGACATAGCTAAATCAACTCAGAAAGTGATTCTAAGTCGATCGGTATAATAAACGATGGGTCTATTTTCTTTTGGGTGTTACAAACAAATTATAATACCCTGTACCACAGTGTGGTGTAGGGTATAAATAGCTGCGTCTCCTCAAATATGCTTCATCGAGCGTAAATGAAGAACTTTTGTCAAAAATTGTATAACTTAAAACGGCTGTATCTCCTTAAATAAGCATCATAGAGAGAAAACGAAGAAATATTGGGACCACTTTCTGTTGATCACAATTTAAACTTCCATAGCAAAACATTAATTTTGTTAGTTTATAAACACAAGATTCCACGTTTTTCGAAATTCCCCCACTGTGGGCCGGTGGCAAACATAAAAACGACAACACGAATCCCACTCACACTGACTTTGGCTTACACTCGCCGCTGTGCCGCGCACTGCCTTCGCCTAATGTGTTCGATAGGAGGCGGGTCATGTTATTAAATGATTATGTCAATGTTCGCCAATGTTCTTTTGTATGAGCGGAGAATGACCCATAGACTCAATAAAGTGTCACGATGTTAAGGGCACTCGATAATGTGAGCTATTGTGAATTGTCATCAAATGGTTATTCATTGAAGATTTTGGAGGAGGTTTAAATGACAGAAAAAATATTTATCTAAGTTTATTGACACAGAGAGATCCAAGGTATCGTAGTCGTAAAACAAAATTAACCTGTACAGTGCAAACCTATTGATCACTTATAATGGTGGAGATAAGTTGTAATATGGACATGAAGTTTGTGAAGTTGATTGACATAAAATTTTAATTTAAAATTATGATTCTGTGCTTCTTTCGAAAATGAGTATTCTATTGATATCCTAAAAAGAGAACGTCAAATCTTTGGTAAAGATATTTCCAGCAATACGACTATATACATATGTATATGCATAATTTTTCTTTTTTTGTATTAAATGTTGTGCTTTATGTTTAAATAAAGTTTAACTGTTTTTTTTTGTTTACTTTCAGGTATGAATTCAGCAGAATTGTATACAACAATTTGTAAGTAAATTAAAGAAATATATATTTTCATCATAAATACGCCACTCGGATATGTTGCAAAGACTCAACATGGTAGAGACTGAAGCTGCAGACAAAGGTCTGCATTTTTTTTAAATGGATATACGAGTAACTTTTCTAATATTCCATAGATATTCTCCATATATAATTTGTTTCTCCACATATGATAGGGAAGTGCCGAAGCATTGACATCACTACACCAGATTAATGGTGATTTAGATTCTGAAAGAAATGTTGCCTCGTCGACGCGAAATTCTGAAAAAATATTTGCTCTTTTCAGGTGGAAATGATGTAGTCCCTCAAATTAACTTAGCTCCTACTTCAAAATTCCAAAATGTTGTATAAAAGTCCAGTTTAAGGGAAAAGGGTAATGAAAATGTTGCACCTTTTTGCAGAAAAAAAATCGCCAAATGACTTTGTTCTCTTCGTTTGCCGATCCTACCAGTGATTTTATTGTACACTAAACGGCTGGGGCTACTATGTCTTCATTACTAAAAGAAGGAAGAATATAAATGTTAAATTTGTTTTTGACAAGTATACAGGCTCTACGTTTTCCATTACCTGTACCTTGATGTAGCCTCAACCCTGGCGTCCACAAAACCATATCTCCTCCCAGCCATGTTTCATGGACCAGGACAGCCCCCCCTTACATCAGGAGAGCTTAAAGACAGCTGATGCAGCCTTAGAGGGGTGGAGGTTTATCTGTAGGAACCGGACCCATGTCAGGTTTCGCCACCACCATTATATCTACCTCGTCGTCTGTGTCCGCTATAAACTCATATTCACCGTATTCATCCCCACAGGATTCTTCCGATCCCATGATGAAAAGCTTCTGCATGCATACAAGCACATCGGTAAAGGTTGAAACGCAAGTTCCCGCCAGATGTAGCTCTGACACTTGCGAAGAGGGAAGTTCATCTTAAAATACCACACTAGTTTTATCTGGAAGAATATTTTTCGAATTTCCTCCCTCATCGCTCTTGAAGACCTTAAGTCGGATTTTGCTGAATCCATATGAAACCATGCCATCAGACTTGACGAGAGACTCTGCATTCAGAGGTAGAGACTTGGCATTCGGTATACTTAAATAATGCGTGCCTTCGAAGCCCATCGGCTTCATCCAATCGACCGTCCTCCCAGTTGCCAGCTGGTAGCTCATTTTAGCCCACTGTGCATCGGCTGGTATAGTCGGAATCTATGCAGGTACCCTGAAACGAGACGAGATGACTTCCTTGTTGACAATCATCCGTATAGATTTCCCAAATTTTCTTCAAAGCGCAGCGTTAGCACTCAACAGAGCGCATATTACTAAACCGTATTAGATTTATGCGACCCTGATACCAACCTGCGTCGAAACAATGGTGAGCCGCACCCGCCAGCTCCTTAAGAACATCGAAAAAAACAGAGCATAGTGCGTACTCTACCTCACTCCACTAACCCTTGGGCTTTTCCCCTGTTAATGACAACCAGTGTCACGCTGTCCTTAGAAACCTCAGCGGAGGAACGACGAGCAGCGGTACCACTGAACCGAGGAGCGGCGTTACCACTGAACCCAGGAGCGGCGTTACCACTGGATCGAGAAGAATCTTTACCACTGAATTCGCTAGTTTGATGCCGTGCATACTTAAGGGATTCTCTCAGCTTTTGGTCAGAAATGCAGGGTCGCTTACTCGAGTCCCTCAGAGATCTTGAGAGCCATGCGACGATCATTAAACTACCTCTTTGAAGGACGGATATGCTTGCCATTGAAAATCGAAGCTCCAGGTATTGCTGCCGCCTTAGGTCTTAGAGGTCTTTGGATCACTAGGTTTGTTGCCAATCCAAATTTAGATCCTTGTGTATTTGTAGTAGTTGTATCGTTATCAGTTCTTGTATTCGTAGTCGTATCGGTTGGTTTTGGTAGTGTGTCCGTTTTTGTTGGTTTGAAGGGTCCTACGGGTGTTGGGGGGTAGGGTTGGTCCGTACGTCATAGCCCCCAAAAACGTGACAAGGACTGAGTCGTTGCTGAGGCGTCCAGGTATCAGCAAAGAAAGTATGGCAAACCCTGACTGCGAACCGAAAAGACCGATGAGCACGGACTTGGGCAGTTTGTTTTATGTACAACCACAGTTGCAGGGGAGAAACATATCCACCACAGCATAGCCCCCGGTACTGTGGCAAGGACTAGGTGGGACAACAGCTTTAACTTGCTGAGGCGCCCAGGTATCAGCAAGGCTCCGCACAAATACAGTTGATTACCCCTGACTGCAAACCATACACCAAAGGGCACGAGGTCGCATTACACCCCTGTATGAGGGGATTTTTTAAGTAAAACCACTACTTGGTAGATCATTTGGCGTTACCTAGGGTAGACTAAATGGAAGCGATCTACCATTATGTACTAAGAATGAATAAAGAATCGACACGTTACACTACCCTAAATCTCAGTACATTTCCTCTATCCGTAGGCAGCATACGGCGGTCGTTTCGAATACCGGACTACTGGACCCCTTCCAAATAGAAAGACGACGGAGGCTAGTCCTGGACCCCGCCCAGTGCCTCATTGTACATTTTAGATTGCATCAAAATGAGTTCCCGAGTGTTCTCCATCAGGTAGCTACAAGAACCTCACTTCCGTATTCAGCATCAGAATGTCGTCTAGTATTCCGAGCTACAGAATCCGCCATTGGAAATAGCCACACGATGGACATAAGTCCCTGCGCTCGCATTACATACACTACAGTTATTCTGTAACTCATTGTATGTAGGTCTTAGGTTGCATCAAAATTCTTCTTTCAAAGATTTCCATGAGGTCGATAACAAAACGTCTTACCCACAGGCAGCACCCGAGGGTCATTTCGAATACCGAGTCACTGGATCCCCGCACATCCCCGCGCAGCCACACGAGTGTTCTCCAGAAAGGTCCAATGTCTAAGAAATCTTTTTGGAAGTTTTTTTTTAAATCTTTGTAACTTGACCCCTCTACAAGGGGTAGATAACCCAACTGGACGTTTTCTAAGCATTAGATAATCCAACGGGTACTTTACTAAGTAGTATTTAAGCCAACCGGTCCTCCACAAGGGAATAGATAACGCAATTTGTCCTATATTGAGGAGTAGATAAATCTGATGCAGTTGTATACAGGGTTGCCCATATTCGACGGACCCATCTGGCAACGCCATAACTTTTGACAGAGATGTCAGATCGCTTAATGACATACAGCGTTTGAAGCGTCAGTCCAAGCAGATTTTTACCATGGAACAATACACGCCACGCGAAATAGTTGAAATTTACATTCAACAGAAGACGTCAATTGTGAAAACTCAACGTGCTTTTAAAATATTAAAAAATGTGAGAAGTGCGCCTTCTAAGAACACCATTAAGCGTTTATACGAAAAATTTTCGACTGGTGAGGCTCTTTCTAATCCGAAGAGGCCAAATAAAAGTCGACCAAGGCGATCGGCCGAGAATATCGCTGCCGTACGAGCCAGTGTTGAGAGGTCCCCAAGAACATCCCAAAAACGCCGTTCTCAGCAGTTGGGCATGGCTCGGTCCACTTTACAACGGATTATTCGCGTTGATTTGCATTTGTTCCCGTACAAAATTCAATTGACGCAAAGGTTGTTGCCTGCGGACAAGCCTCGTCGATTGGAATGGGCCCAAAAAAAACATGGGTCCGTCGAATATGGGCAACCCTGTAAGCTTTGAAGCGGAAAATTTTGACAATCTCCTACTAAAATACTAAATGTACTAAAATACTAAATGTACCAGAAGAACTAAATGTACTAAAATAATAATTGTACAAAAATACTAAATGTACTAAAATACTAAATGTACTAAAATACTAAATGTACTAAGATACTAAATGTACTAAATGTACTAAAATACTAAATGTACTAAAGTACTAAATGTACAAACTTCTAAATGTACTAAAATACTAAATGTACTAAAATACTAAATGTACTAAAATACTAAATGTACTAAAATATTAAATGTTCTAAAATACTAAATGTACTAAAATACTAAATGTACTGAAATACTAAATGTACTAAAATACTAAATATACTAAATGTACTAAAATACTAAATAGACCAAAATACTAAATGCACTTAAATACTAAATGTTCTCAAATACTAAATGTACTAAAATACTAAATGTACTAAAATACTAAATGTACTAAAATACTAAATGTACTAAAATACTAAATAGACCAAAATACTAAATGCACTTAAATACTAAATGTTCTAAAATACTAAATGTAATAAAAAAACAAATGTACTAAAATACTTAAATACTAAATGTACTGAAATACTAAATGTACTAAAATACAAAATGTACTAAAATACTAAATGTACTAAAATACAAAATGTACTAAAATACTAAATAGACCAAAATACTAAATGCACTTAAATACTAAATGTTCTAAAATACTAAATGTAATAAAAAACAAATGTACTAAAATACTAAATGTACTGAAATACCAACTGTACTAAAATTCTAAATGTACTAAAATACTAAAATTCTAAATGTACTAAAATTACTAAAAGTACTAAAATCACTAAATGTATTAAAATCACTAAATGTACTAAAGTCACTCAATGTACTAAAATCACCAAATCTAATAAAATCACTAAATGTACTAAAATCACCTAATGTAATAAAATCACTTAATGTAATAAAATCACTAAATGTACTAAAATCACCTAATGTAATAAAATCACTTAATGTAATAAAATCAATAAATCTAATAAAATCACTAAATTTACTAAAATCACTACATGAACTAAAATCACTAAATATAATAAAATCACTAAATCGAATAAAATCACTACATGTACTAAAATAACTAAATGTAATAATATCACTACATGAACTAAAATTACTAAAATCACCAAATGTACTAAAATCCCTAAATGTTCTAAAATCACCAAATATACTAAAATCACTAAATGTCTTAAAATCACTAAATGTACTAAAATCACTAAATGTATTAAAATCGTTAAATGTACCATAATCACTAAATGTAATAAAATCACTAAATGTACTTAAATCACTAAATCCAAAAAAAAATTACTAGATCTAATAAAATCACTACGTCTACTAAAATCATTAAATGTACTAATATCACTACATGTACTAAAATTACTAAATGTACTAAAATCACTAAATGTGCTAAAATCACTAAATCCAAAAAAATTACTAAATCTAATAAAATCACTACATTTACTAAAATCATTAAATGTACTAATATCACTACATGTACTAAAATTACTAAATGTACTCAAATCACTAAATGTTCTAAAATCGCTAAATGCACGAAAACCTCTAAATGTACTAAAATAACTATATGTACTAAAATCACCAAGTGTAGTAAAATCTCTAATGTAATAAAATCAATAAATGTTCTAAAATCACTAAATGTACTAAAATCACAAAAAGTGTTAAAATTACTAAATGTACTAAAAATCACTACATGCACAAAAATTACCGAGAGTTCTAAAATTACTACATGTAGTACTAACATTATAAAATGTTCTAGAAATCACTAAATATTCTAAAATCACTAATGGCGATTTATTTTCTACAAAAAAATGCAACATTTTCGTTGCCCTTTTCCCGATAACTGGACTTCTAGCCACGGTTTGGAATTTTGAAGTAGAAGCTATGTTTAATTCGAGGGACCACATCAGTTCCGCCTAAAATGTGCAAATATTTTTCAGAATTTCACGTCGAAGGGGCAAATTTTTTTTCAGAATTGAAATCACCATAAGAGTCCTAAAATACAACATGTAATAAAATTACTAAATGTACTTAAAATCACTAAATGTACTAAAATCACTAACAGTACTACAATCATTAAAATTAATAAAAGTACTAAAATCACTAAAAGTCCAAAAACACGGAAAGTACTAAAATCCCTAAAGGTACCAAAAGCACTAAAAGATTTAAAATCACAAAAGGTATTAAAAGCACTAAAAGTATTAGAAGCGCTACAAAAATAGTACTAAATATTAAAGTATTAAAATATGTATGAATTAAAAAACTAAATACTAGACTGAGCGAATACCACTTACTTACTTCATCTCCTTTTTTTTATGGTTCAGCTCTCTGATTGAGCCTGGTTTGGCCTGAGTAACAAACAATCTCATTTCATTCTTAATTCTGTTGAAATTCTCTAATTCAGTGGGATTGCTTTGCATTTTTGATTCTTACGAAAACTGGTTTCTGGGCAACAACGAAACAATTAGAGCTTTTTCTCGCGATTTTCTTTTCTGCTGATTTGTATATTTTTCATTCTGTGAAGAATTGAATTTTTTTCAATTTCATTGTTTGCATATAATTTGTGTCCGTCCGTCCGTTGTTACTACGGTCGGTTGGTGACCACACCACACAAATTCCAGCAAAGCGTCTTGTCATGCATTCAATACTCCATTCGTCTGTCCTTCAGTACTCCCATTGCCCGCTTTAAGGCTCGAAAACGGCCGGATTTGATGTTTTAGCCTCTGTGTTGTTGGATCATAATGATGTTATGTGCCTCATTTTGGCTCAATGAATGAGGTCGGATGGACTGACTTAAGGTTTATGGCTTATTTAGATTTTTCGCTTGGCAGCTGAAACTGAGAATCACAACAAACACAGATCCCAAAACATAAAGAAGTTCTTGTTTTGTAGTTGGGATTCGGTGGAAAACGTGGTGAATCAACTTTAAGGTTTTTTATTTGGATATAATGTCAGCCGAACGTATCCAAAGAATCACAAAGGAATTTCAGTCATGACCACTGAGGAGTCTGGCTGTGTGTGGAGAGAGAGAAAGGGGGCCTGCTGCAATTTTTGTTTTTCTCCTTATTGACTTTTGTTTTGCTCTCTGGAGAAACAAATATTTTGCAGACTGCTCTTAAGGAAGCCTTGTGGACTATTCGCCCAAAATATGCATCCGTCCGTCCTTTCCTCTGTTTTGGCTTTTGTTGTCTTTAAATCTGATTCTTGGCGGCTTTATTTCCTTTGCAGTGTGTGTGCGTGTTGCCCAGAGTTGCTTTGTGTCCGCTGACTGCTTTTTGTGGTTGTTTTTGTCATTTTTGTTTTGTTTTCGGCTTAAAGCCTTGTTTTGTTATGTGTGTATGTTTGTGATTCTTGATGCTTTTAAATCACATTTGTAGTGAAACAAAAACGTGTCTAAGAAAATTAAACAACGGCACTTCACCGCACTCCTCTCGTTCATTCTTTCACCCCTCACTCCAAATTCAGAGCTGCTGCTCTTGTTGGCAATGTTGTTTTCCGTTGTCTGCGTTGCCATCGTTATCGTTTATCACTTGAATACGAGTAGTATGTCTTGGCAAGAGATAACGAGCACACTGGGTCTTGTACGTCAAGAAAATTCGTCGCTTTCTTTGGAATTTCTACTATGTGATAGCCGGGGGAAGGTATTTTTCCCATGCACTACTATTGTTCTCGGTAGTTGTTTAGTTTTTCCAACTTGGGAGTTTCTAAACAATTATGTGGAATTTGTCAGCGATCTAAGCTGGGAAAAATATTTACATGCTAATAATTTAAAGATCATTCATCATTGATAAGAAATCCGTGTTGACATATTCATAGGCTTTCCGTAGTTCACAATAATTCCAGATGGTCCAACAAGGCCCACCCCAAGTGAGCACGCTATCCCAAAGGAGATTGTCAAATGCGCTGTCTGCCGACTAGCTAAAGCTACGACTTACATGCAGAAAAGCATCCTCTGTAGACTTACCAAATTTAAAGCCAAACTGCTGACGCTCAGCACCACTCTCAGCTATGCACAACTTCAGCCGCGAATCTAAAATTCGAGTACTTTTCCAAGCACCGAGAGAAGTCTGAGGCCCCGATAAAAACGAGGATCGCTCCTAGCCTTGCCGGGAGACTTAACAGCGCAACAACTCGAGCTAACATCCAAGGTCTTGGGAAGATACCTCCTACAAACCATTTCCTATAGGTTAGGTTAGGAGTGGCAGCCTGTATAACATACTCACATAGACTATACAGTCCATAGAGTTAACACCGGGACTTCAGGGAAAAGTATAAGTTATCCCCAGCCCCTCCCGTTAAACTCAAAAGATGGCAGATTCCAACGTCAGCCAAGTTTTTTGTTTTTCTGAGATAATAATATAAGATTAAATTTATACAGAACTTATTTATGGGAAGAAAAAGCTTAAAGGTGCTATTTTCGATTTAAAAAATAAGTTTAAACTTATCTTCTAGTAAAGCTGATACCAAACATGCAACTTTTCTCTTTCGCCTCGCTCGTGCAGAAGTACTAAGCTATTAATTTTTGCAGACTGTGGGAATCCCAGTCTTAGCTCTTGTCTTGTTGTGTTGTTCTATTAATTCCTCCTTCTCTTCGTCTCCACAGCTTCTTCAAAAGTCATTATGGAAGACCTTAATCTCTCTGCGTGCCGTCCAATAAGGCAGTGACCCGTCATGACAGACACGATACGGTAGACGTCCAGTCTCGATAGCCACATCAGGGAGTTGGTGAGTTTGGTGTTAAGGCGAACAACATCAGCCTGGAATGTGTGTAGTTCCTGACTAGTGACCACCTGACATTTGTTGCCGTAAATGCACTATCTTTCAGGAAGAGCTTGTAGGTCGCTAGAGGCATGTCCACATATTACATTTCCCCTGGAGCATGTAATTTAGTCCCTAGTCTTGCAAGTTAATCTGCTTTGCAGTTCCTAGTATGTCCATATTACCAGGCACTCAAATCAGGTGAATATGGAACTATTCTGCCAACTCGATAAGAGATCTGAGACAATCGAGGAGAGTTTTTGTATTCAGGCATCAAGTTCCCAAGTACTTTATAGCAGTCGGAATATCAAAGCAAATATTGATAACGACTTTGGTCAGAACATACATTTTCTCCTATTCTGCAACCTCTGTAAAAGCTATGATTTTTGTCTGGTAAACACCACAGTGAATAGGCAGTATTTTTGCAAGGAATAGCTCAAAATTTTTATATCAATTCACGAATCTCCTATGTCCTGGGATACGATCATTCTGGTGTAAGAGTTTTTCAGTCGTAGAGCAATCAAAAAGCTACGATGTTTGTCTCGTAAACATCACAATGATTAGGCAGTATTCTTGCAAGAAATAGCTCAAGTTTTTTATATCAATTCACGAATCTCCTATGTCCTGGGATACGGTCATTCTGGTGTAAGAGTTTTTCAGTCGTAGAGCAATCAAAAATACCTGGAAGGTCAGGCATTGCTTCTGCATTTCCTAACCAGAGTGACGGTTCAATATGTTTTCGAGAGAAACATTGCCTCCAAGATATCTGCCAAGGAGGAATGGGTTCGTTGAATACCAGGAAATATAAACTATCTCCATTTTTATGCAGATGTTTTAAAGCTTGATGAGAAGGATGGATTCGGGTTACGCTGCAAAGAACCTCGTCTTGATGTAGCTCATAGAATATCTGATACTCGCCGTGTAACAAACCAAAATAATGGCAATAAGGGAAATCGCCAAGTGGTTGAGTCGCAACATAAGCCTGCCATAAGGTTTATGGATGCCTCATGTCTAAATTCACAAACAGCCCTCGCAGATCTTTTAACGATATCACCAAGCAGTTTAATATATATTTCATATAGGGATATCCTGGGGAACTGCAAAATCGATGAACTTACTAGAAAAAGGACGACATTACAATGAATTTGCATATAATGGTGCGCCACATACTGCAAGCAAGCTTTGACTTTGACAAGAGACAGTTGGGCAGTCCAATGAGAGATGGACAGAAATCTGACCAAGAGAAAGTCAAAATATCTCCTCGCACTAGAGAGGAATACAGGGTGGCTGATATGTTTTGCAACCAACTTCAGGTTGCTATTATTTCTAAACCGCTAGTCTGATAGCTGACAGATTTATTGCAGTGACAGTTCATTTTATTGTTTACAAGCTTACAAAAGCATTTTGATCTATTGCATTCAGAAAAAAATTATTCGTGATGGAATTCAAGCTTGATAGTGTGATTGCTTTATATTTGGGTGGAAAAACACAAGTGGCTATCGTTAGAGCCTGGAGGGCATTTAAATGTGAATAAATCTTTTGTTTCTCGTACCATTGCTCGTTACCGTGATACTGGCAGTGTTGCATCGCGTCCAAAAAGTGGACGAAAAAAGGTGAAGGCCAGATTTGATCGAAATCCACGCCGCAGTGGTAGAAAAATTACTCGTGAGCTGAACATATCGCGAGAACGGATGCCACACATATTAAAAAAATGAGCTTGGACTAAAGCCACTGAAGTTCCAAAAAGTGCAAGAGCTCACCGATGCACAAAAAAAAGTTAGACTGGAAAGAGCCAAGGAGTTGCTTCGCTTGCACGAAAGTGGCCAGTTACCGAATTTGGTTTTCTCCGATGAGAACCCATTCCAAATTGAGCAGTTTGTGAACAAACAAAATGATCAGGTTTACTTGCCAAAGAGTTCAGCTGAAAATTTACACCTTCGATTGGCCACCAGAACTCAAGCGCCACCGATGGTAATGGTGTGGGCCGCCGTAACGGCCGATGGTCGCTCCCCGCTCGTATTCATCGACCATGGGTTCAAAATAAATGCCGAATATTATCGGGAAAATGTCCTAAAGACAGTATTGAAGCCCTGGGCAGACAAACATTTCCGCCGCAGACCATGCATGGGCATTCCAACAGGACTCAGCACCATCGCACTCAGCACGCGTCAACCAAGAATGGCTTAAAAAGGAGGTTCCTCGCTTCATTTCTACCGCACATTGGCCACCTAGATCTCCGGATCTCAATCCGTTGAACTTTTGCGCCTGGGGCATTTTAGAGAGTAAGGTTCGCACTAAAAAATACCGCAGAGCCACATTCGTGCATGGTGTGATGGCTTTGTCGGCCGTTTGAAGGGCATAATTCTAAATCTAAATTTTATGTTATTGCCGAAATTTTTTGCTTTTGAACAATAAAATTTAAAAAAAATATAGCGCTTTACTTTGTTGCATTACATATCAGCCACCCTGTACACTGTCTATGTTAGATTCAGTTCTGGCGGGACACACCAGGAGTTTGCGAATTGAGCGCAATGACTTCTGCTGAAGCTGCAAAGGTGAACTCCTGCTTTGTTACTGTCGCGCTTTAAGTAAACTACGTCTGGATATACTGGTGTCGGACTTTCTAAGAAGTCTGACTGATCTCTTCTCAGTACCGGTATTCTTATTATTGGTAACTTTGGGTATCAAATAGATTGGTTTCGATGAGAGGCATCAGAACCAGTGGTAGCACTAGAGACCTCAATTGGTCTATGTGAGTTGGTAATTCCGGTTGCCACTCAAACCCCAACGAAAAGGTGGTGGTTGCGGTTGATGTATATTTTTAGGAGCTATTGAAAATCGCTGGAAATAGTGTATCAAGTTAAAGGCAATTATGTTGAGAAATATAGAAAAATGTTCCCAAATTTTTTGTTTTCTTTGTTAGGTCGGCTAAACTTGGGACCGTCCTCATATATGGTAACTTACACCTCCTTTTAAATAAACTGGTTCTGTCTTTAGTTCCAGGTTCACGCCAAGACTATTATTGAAAGTTCATCTTGCAGTTATACATATGAAGAATCTGCGGTAGTAGAAGAATGTGTTTCGTGCACTTCGCTCAACTTATGGTCAAGATAATCGGCCTATTCGCAACACCATCACCCATCTTGAGACCCAGCATTCATTATTGGATAATATTCGACCGAATAGACTATGGAGAGTCGATTCGGCGCCGTTCGCAGCAACTCGGACTGAGGTATGGAACGACTTGGCGCATTTTACGTCGAGATCTTAAATTGAAAGCATAAAAAAACAAGCAAAATTGCTTGTTTACATTTGGGACGAAGAGCAACTTGAAGAGATTCAAGAGCTGCCACTTCATCCAGAAAAAACAAAGGTTTGGTGTGGTTTGTGGGCCGGTCCATATTTCTTCAAAAATGATGCCGGTGAGAACGTAACCGTCAATGGCGACCGCGATGATAACCGACTATTTGATGCCTGAAATTGAAGCTCGTGATCTCGGCGACATTTGGTTTCAACAAGACGGCGCCTCTTCCCACACATCGCATCAATCAATGGATTTATTGAGAGAACACTTCGGTAAGCAGATAATTTCACGTTTTGGGCCGGTCGATTGGCCACCAAGATCGTGTGACATCACACCGTTAGACTTTTTCCTGTGGGGATATGTAAAGTCTAAAGTTTATGCGGACAAACCCGCTTCGATTCAGGCCTTGGAGCAAAACAACACGCGTGTCATTCGCCAGTTGATAGACGTAATCTTCAAAAAATAAATGCCAAAGAATGTTCTTTCAAATGATAATAAACATTCCCAATTCAATTTGAATTTTCTTAGTTTTTTTTCTCTAAAAAAGTAGGGAACCTCGAAATGGATCACGCTTTACTTCTTCAAATTTTCCCCCAATACATTTTTAAAATAATCCTCTAATAAAAAACCTTGTCCTCAAATTATCATTTTTTTTGCAATGACAAAACTCCCAGTTCTGGCAACTCTACTCGCCGCCTAGTCAATTAAAGAATCATATTGAAATCGCAATTTAAGATCTGATTCTGTCGCCGGCTTAATTTATGTATTATTTTATTTGCAACCCACTGTGCCTTGGCCCAATTTGGAAGTTGGGCGCGTGTTGTGTTGGATATATTCAAAGAACAAAACACAGTAACTCAGCATTTAAATAATGAATGAGAACAACAACAGCAGCAACAAAAATAACAACAACAACTGCAGTAACAATGACAACGGCAACGACGACAACAACTACATACGATGTTTTTGTGGCGACTATTTTATCATCAACGAACGGCGATAGCAACAGCAGCAGTGGTGGCAACGTAACAACTCGCGTCTCGCATTGTCAGCATGTTTTCGAGTTTGCATTGAGTCTCTGAGAATATACACGAGCTGCAGCAACCATAAACACTCGACTACTAGATGTAGCGTCGTACTCTTTAACAAGTAAGAAAGTTTCAGTCGGGTAAACCGACTAAAGTATACCCTCACTTTGTGAGTAATGTAATATGGAATATTAAACGAATTATTCTGTCAATTTGTATGGGAGGTACCAGAATATTTTTAACAAATACACCTATTTGTCGCTGAATAGTAGATTCTTTAAATACATTACACTGCGCCGAATTATAAACGTTTTTTTGCAATGGTATATTAACGTTATGAAATATTAAATTTTGGTATGATTTGGCCATTTTGTGTGGGAGGTACAAAAAAGGGGCGTGGTGATAACGGCCATTTTTACAGGGCTATAGGGACTTCAAAAGCGTTACACTGTGCAAAATGCTGTTGCATTTTCGTGCATTGGTACTCCTGCTGTGAGCTCTTAACTTTTTGTGCAAAATGGTACTATTGTGTGTTAGGTACAAAAAGGGGCGTGGAAATAGCGTCCATTTTTCACAGTGCAAAAGACACTATAAAAGCATTACACTGTAAAAAATTTCAAGTATTTTTATACACTGTTATTAATGTTATAAGCTGTTATCTTTTGGTGCAAAATGGTACCTTTGTGTAAGAGGTACCAAAAGGGGCGTGAATATGACACCCATTTTTCACTGGACTGTAGGCACTATGAAAGCATTACACTGTACAAAATTTCAAGTATTTTTATGCACTGGTATTAATGTTATAAGCTGTTAACTTTTGGTGCAAAATGGTGCATTTGTGTGGGAGGTACCAAAAGGGGCGTAGCAACATGGCCCGTTTTTCTCGAGTTGATAGCGACTAATAAACTAAAGCTATGTGTGGAATTTCAGAGGATTCGAATAAGTAGTATAGCAGTTATTAAAGATTCAATATTTCACAACATTTTAACACTTTGTGGGGGAGGTACTAGAAGGAGTGGACCAATATGGCCCATCTTCTAACTTAGCCGGAGATAGAAAAAAATATTACCACGTACCAAATTTGAAGTCAATCGGTTACTCCTTTCGAGAGTTATCGTGCGCACCAGCCAGCAGACAGACAGACACACAGACAGACAGATAGACAGACAGACAGACAGACAGACAGACAGACAGACGGACGGACATTGCTCATTCGTCTTAAAATGACCCAAAACGAATATCCGCCGAACATACTTAGGGTCTTAGATCGCTCCTTCGATGTGTTACATTTTTTTTCGTAGCAAATGATATGTACCCTCGTCACACTAAAGTGAGGGTATAAAAAGTGACAGTTACGAACGATTACATTTTTGACATTTGTTTTGCACTCTTCGAGTTATTTTTATACCCTACACCACACTGTGGTACAGGGTATTATAAGTTTGTTTCACGGCAGATGTTTGTAACACCTGAAAATAACACAGCTAGACCCACCTTAAAGTATACCGATCGACTCAGAATCACTAGCTGAGTCGATTTAACGATGTCCGTCCGTCCGTCCGTCCGTCCGTCCGTCTGTCCATGTAAAGTTGTTCGTCGACTACAGGTCGCAATTTCAATCCGATCGTTCTGAAATTTTGCGGTCTACAGTATTTCGCGGCTGTTAAGATCGCTATTGAATTTGGTTGAAATCGGTTCAGATTTAGATATAGCTCCCATATATATCTTTCGTCCGATTTGGCCCTTTAGTCCTATAGAAGCTGTATTTTACATCCAATCATTTTGAAATTTAGAATGGTAGAGTTTCTTGATCCATGAACCAACACTACCGAATTTGAAGAAAATCGGTTAAGATTTAGCTATAGCTCCCATATATATGTTTCGTCCGATTTGGCCATTTAGTCCTATAAAAGCTATATTTTGCATCCAATCGTTTTGAAATTTAGAATGGTAGAGTTTATTGGTCCATGAACCAACACTACCGAATTTGAAGAAAATCGGTTAAGATTTAGCTATAGCTCCCATATATATGTTTCGTCCGATTTGGCCCTTTAGTTCTATAGAAGCTGTATTTTACATCCAATCGTTTTGAAATTTAGAATGGTAGAGTTTATTGATCCATGAACCAACACTACCGAATTTGAAGAAAATCGGTTAAGATTTAGCTATAGCTCCCATATACATGTTTCGCCCGATTTGGCCCTTTAGTCCTGTAGAAGCTGTATTTTACATCCAATCATTTTGAAATTAAGAATGGTAGAGTTTCTTGATCCATGAACCAACACTGCCGAATTTGAAGAAAATCAGTTATGATTTAGCTATAGCTCCCATATATATGTTTCGTCCGATTTGGCCCTTTAGTCCTATAAAAGCTGTATTTTACATCCAATCGTTTTGAAATTTAGAATGGTAGAGTTTCTTGATCCATGAACCAACACTACCGAATTTGAAGAAAATCGGTTAAGATTTAGCTATAGCTCCCATATATATGTTTCGTCCGATTTGGCCTTTTAGTTCTATAGAAGCTATATTTTACATCCAATCGTTTTGAAATTTAGAATGGTAGAGTTTCTTGATTCATGAACCAACATTGCTGAATTTGAAGAAAATCGGTAAAGATTTAGCTATAGCTCCCATATATATGTTTCATCCGATTTGGCCCTTTAGTCCTATAAAAGCTGTATTTTACATCCAATCGTTTTGAAATTTAGAATGGTAGAGTTTCATGATCCATGAACCAACATTGTTGAATTTGAAGAAAATCGGTTAAGATTTAGCTATAGCTCCCATATATATATGTTTCGTCCGATTTTGCTCTTTAGTCCTGAAGAAGCTGTATTTTACATCCAATCATTTTGAAATTTAGAATGGTAGAGTTTCTTGATCCATGAACCAACACTACCGAATTTGAAGAAAATCGGTTAAGATTTAGCTATAGCTCCCATATATATGTTTCGTCCGATTTGGCCTTTTAGTTCTATAGAAGCTATATTTTACATCCAATCGTTTTGAAATTTAGAATGGTAGAGTTTCTTGATCCATGAACCAACATTGCCGAATTTGAAGAAAATCGGTTAAGATTTAGCTATAGCTCCCATATATATATGTTTCGTCCGATTTTGCTCTTTAGTCCTGAAGAAGCTGTATTTTACATCCAATCATTTTGAAATTTAGAATGGTAGAGTTTCTTGATCCATGAACCAACACTACCGAATTTGAAGAAAATCGGTTAAGATTTAGCTATAGCTCCCATATATATGTTTCGTCCGATTTGGCCCTTTAGTCCTATAGAAGCTGTATTTTACATCCAATCATTTTGAAATTTAGAATGGTAGAGTTTCTTGATCCATGAACCAACACTACCGAATTTGAAGAAAATCGGTTAAGATTTAGCTATAGCTCCCATATATATGTTTCGTCCGATTTGGCCCTTTCGTTCTATAGAAGCTGTATTTTACATCCAATCGTTTTGAAATTTAGAATGGTAGAGTTTCTTGATCCATGCCGAATTTGAAGAAAATCGGTAAAAATTTAGCTATAGCTCCCATATATATGTTTCGTCCGATTTGGCTCTTTAGATCCAATCGTTTTTATACCCTACACCACACTGTGGTACTGGGTATTATTTAAGTATTAAATGTCCCAAAAGTAAATTTATGTAAACAATTTATACATGAATTACAAAATTTATATATCAGAGTTATTCAATATTACGAGAGTGGTGTAGGGTATTATATAGTCGGCCCCGCCCGACTTTAGCCTTTCCTTACTGGTTCCATTCTCTTTTCAGCTCTCTAGATTTAATTTACTGTTTTAAAAATGTTTTTTTGCAGTATTTTTAAAAAAATTGATTGAATTTGCTCCAATTGGGATTGTAAAGTGAAATGTTTGAGGAAAACTGCCAAAAATATGAATTAAAATTAAAACATATTTGTGCTCTTTCTTCTCTTAACTACTAATGTAAAAAATTTAATCGTTCGTAACTCGAGAAATTTGCCTAAGAGCGGGAAGGAACATCTAGTTGGGCGCGTGTTTATGGCAGCAACAGAATTTTCAGTGCTGTTGTTGTTTTGCCTTCTCTTGTACACAACACCAATGCTGCCAATGTCTTGTTGCCCGCCGTTGTCGCCGCCACCGCCTTCGTTGTTTTCATCGTTTTTCTGTGGAAGTCTTGTAAAACTGCATGCAAACCTGGAGTCTGACTGCTCGTTTATGGATGAACATTGTAGCACAGTGACCTGCACAGAACAAATTTCAGAATAAGCCTCTTCATATTTCTCTCTCAAAAATTCTATTATCTCATCCTTAAACAGATTTTTAGAGAGAATGTTTTCTTCAGTTCCCTTTCTAGATATTTACGCCATTCCCTTTTATTTCATCTTTTCTGCTTGCTTCCACTGTGCACCTTCGTCTTTGGGGAGATCGTCGTCTGTATGCTGAAGTTTTTCACGTCTTTCAGTTCTTTGAAGTTCGTGTCGTAATGTTTTGCTGTCGGAACCTTTTTTGTCGTTTTGTTTATTCTGTTGCAGTTTGGCGCTTTGTTGAGTTGCTTTTTTCACTGGCATTGCTTAAAAATATTGGAAGTATGAATGTGGTGGAACTGCTGGGAACTCATACGAATCGAAGATATACAGTTTGTTCGCTAGGATGGGGTATCAATACCATTATATTCCGGTATTTACTTGTTTTTCGTGAATTTTGATTTACTGGTGCTTCGTGACCTTCAATTCTATTTTGCTATGCCCAAAAAGTTCTAAAAAGTCTTCTGTTAATAGCCAAAATCTTCTATTGCGAATATCATGTATGTCTTTATAAAGTGACAGTTGGATTCCTGACTCACTTAGAACTTACTAGATCCGCTGTGATGCCACGAGAGCAGAGACCCCTCATCTGAAACAATTTGTGAGATTTCTGAAATGTTTAATATGAATGACGGATCAAGTTTTACAAAGTAAACAGGTGCCAGTATCTCCAGACGTCATATCCTTACGGAAAATTGGGCCGTTGAAAAAGCAAACGCGTACTGTCCCTTTGATATGAAACCAACTGGTAACTTTAAGTAGTGGAAGTGGCGAATTGCCAACTTGTGACATATTGTAGTACTAAATGGTTAATAACCCAACCAAAGAAGGGAGTAGATAACCCAACTATATATCTACTAATGAATAGATAACCCAATTTATCGTCAACTAAGGCCTAGGTAACTCAACGGGCCCTCACTGAGGAATAGATAACCCAATTCGCCGTCAACTAAAGGGGTTATCTATTCCCAATTGTCATAATCTCAAAAGTAATAAACCCAACTGAACCTCACTAAGAAGCAGTTGACTCAAACTTCCGTATACCAAGAATTTAGAATACACATACTAAGTAGTAGATAAACCAAGTGGCATTTTACTAAGTAGTAAATAACCCAACTGGCTCTCTACTCAGGGGTATATAACCTATCCGATCATCTACTAGAAATTAGATAACCCTACATGTCGTATATTAAGGAGTAGATAACCCAAATTTCCCTTTACTTAGGAGTATATAACAAAACTTCCCATCAACTAAGGAGTTATCTACTCCCAGTTGTCGTCATATCAGTGAGATAACCCAAGTGGCCCTCTACCAAAGAGCATGTAACTCAAATTGTCATATATTAAGGAGTAGATAACCCAACCAAAGAGTAAATAACTCAATGCATATCAACTAAACAGTAGATAAACCAACTGACATTTTACCAAGCAATAGATAATCCAACTGGCGTTATACTAAGTAGTATATGACATAACCGATCCTCTAGGATCGGTAGGAATTAGATAACCCTACATATCGTATATTAAGGAGTAGATAACCCAATTTATCGTCCACTAAGGCGTAGATAACCCGACTCGGCGTCAAATTGTCGTCATTCAGATGTAAACAACTCAACTGGTCCTCTAATAAATAGCAGGTAACTCAAATAGCCGTATACTAAGGAGTAGATAACCTAACTGGCGGTCTGTTAAAGAGTAGATAACTCAGTTGGACATCCACTAACCAGTAGATAAACCAACTGGCATTTTACTAAGCTCAACTTACTCTCTATTAAGGAGTATGTAGGTTGAGGTTAGGTTGAAGAGAGGAGACGTTTAAACGTCTCATGTCCGTGGACATACACTTAAGCCAGTGGTATTGTGCGTATGTAACTTAACAGATCTTCGACTAGGAAGCAGATAACCTTGCATGTTGTATATTAAGGACCAGATAACCGAATTGACCGCCTACTAAAGTGTAGATAACTCAACCGGCCTTCTACTTCGGAGTAGATAACACAACTCACCCTCAACTAAGGACTTATATATTTTCAATTGTCTTCATCTTAAAAGTAGATAACCCAACTGTTCCATCATTAAGGGGTTACATATCTACTTGCAATTTCCGTCATCTTAAAGGTAGATATCCCAACTAACCTCTACTAAGGAGCGGGTAACTCAAATTGCTAAGGAGTAGATAGCCCAACTGGCCGTCTACTAAAGTGTAGATAACTCAACTGGAGTAGTTAACCAAGTGACATTTTACCTAAGGAGTGTATAACCTAACGATACGATACTAGGAATATTGTAACGATATATGTCGTATATTAAGGAGTTAATAACTCAATTGTTCGTCCACTAAGACTTAGATAACCCAAATTTACCTCTAATAAGGAGTAGATAACCCAACTCGTCGTTCAATAAGGAGTAGATAACCCAATTTTTCGCCAGATAATCCCACTGGCCCTCTGCTAAGCAGTAGATAACACAACTAGACATAGCCTAAGGAGTAGATAAACTAAGTAGACGTCTACTCACCAGTAGATAAACCAGCTGGCATTTTACTAAGTAGTAGATAACCAAACTGACCCTCTACTAAAGAGGAAAAAACGAAGTGTTCATCTACCAGGGAGAAGATAACTCAACTTGTCGTATACCAAGGTGTAGATAAACCAACTGTTCCTCGACTAAGAAGTAGTGTAAAGTAGAGTAGATAGATATCTGATGAATTCATATGATAACATACCACATTCAGAAATAATGTTTGCTTCATTTAACCCTTAATAACTCATACCTAACATTTCCTACGTGATCAGATCTGTGGCAGCTCCTTATTTAATTAGTACTGAGACTGATCTACAGTGGGATAGGTACATTAGAAAAGGTCCACGTTTTCCTCCGAATCCAAATCCTGAGTTTCGATACTAAATCATTGATCATCTACTTCTATCAGACTGTATCCCAATAGAATATTTATGAACTCAAAATATTGGATTTATAAAAATCTTTCGAGAAGTCGCTCAAAAAATATAAAAAGGTTAAGGTTACGCGGATCGGAGTTTCATGGCATGGACGGCCTTTGGCCGGGAAAAAAGATTGTCTCCTCTGGTGTATGTTTAAAGATGGCTACGCGGATCAAAGATTCTGTACATGGCCGGCCTTCGCTCGGCATTAATGATTTACTTCTCTGAGGTATGTACCGAAGACGGCTACGCAGATTAAAGTTTCTTTGTGTGGCATAGAAACGCTTAGAACCATTGGTCCACGTAGCCGTCTTTGGCCATACAACATTTAAGAAAATCTTTAATCCCAGCCGAAGGCCCGGCACGCTAAAAGACTATGGTCCGCGTTCCCGTCTTTCGACATACCACAGAGGAAAATCTTTAATCCAGGACGAAGGTCGGTCACGCAACGCATCTTTGGTCCTCGTAGCCGCAATAAAATAACTCCCAATAAAAATTAAATAACTCCCAATGATCACAACGAATGAAATAACTTCCAATAAGACCTTATTGGGAATTATACCATAATGAGATAATTCCCAAATTACTTGGAATTTTTTTTTTACTTATTTCGTTAAGTTGTTGGGACTTATTTCGTTTGGGCGTTAATTCATGTAACATCAAAAAAAGTACCGATAAAATATCATTGGCAAATATTTCATTTAGAGTTGTTTCCCCATTGACATGGACAATTTTTGGTACCCCAAAAAAACGACTGTGAAAGGAAATATTTTTTTGGGTAGTTGATTTTTGATATTTATCAGGGAAGTATTGTAGACAGATAAAGCAGAAATAGAATTTTTTGGCATTCCCTATTTTGGATCTGTCAAGTCGGAAGGCCCATGCTGAAATTATTTCTATTATATAACATTATCTTTGAGTTGCAGGCTTTCGATAATTCCCAAGGCAGGAAATATTGAAGGCAAAACTATTTTCTTTGCATTCCCTAGATTAGACCTGCTTATACCAGAAATTCTTTACGAAAAAATTAAGAAATTATTTGGGTTGGTAGCGTGCTCGCCTATGAGCTTGGGGTGTCGGGATCGATACCCATCATAGGCTCTGGTCTGTCACTGCAAAAATCGAGCCACATTGTTTTCGCAATCCGATCATGGACAGTAAAATTTTAATATAAATTTACTTGGTATTGTAATTCGTATAAATAAATATTTTCTTTCTGTAGTTGGTTTTCGATATTTACCATATTGACTGTCGTCAAAATACAGAAATTTCAGTTTTTGCAATACCTATTTGGGACCTATTCGTAGGAGAAATCCTTAAAGCCCGGAAGAAGGCTGTCACGCCAAAAAAAATTATTTTACATTTTCTTTGGGTAGCAGGTTCTCGATATTTTCCAGGGCTTGAAATACTGAAGACAGATAATGAAGAAAAAAAATCTGCAATGTCGATTTATGATCTATCTTTAGAAGAACGTTTTTAATACCGACCGAATGCCACCACATTTATTTCAATTCAAACATAATTTGGACGATTTTTTGTTTAATTTTGGGTCTAATTTAATTTTGAACTATTTTTAATTTATTGACACAATTTGTTCATATTTTTCGATCCAAAGACAAGCCACAGAGGCTATTCAAGAGCTGCCAATGTACCCTGAAATGCACTGCTTGGTGCGGTTTCATTGGACAGCGGTAGTATTGGAAGTCAATGGATCAAGGCACCGTTTGATGACCAATGACTTCTTTTACCAAGATTTGAAAATGTTGACTTGTGTGTAATGTGGTTTAATATCCAAAGGTTACCTACACATACCAACTTTTTGGCCTCACTGTATACGTGCCAATCCATTCACTTCACAATAATGCTAACATGATTATTGGCTAACTAGGCTTTGTGAAATTCTAGAGGATCAATCGATCGATCCTACCCGTATTATACTTATTGTGTCTGCTTCTTCTACCTCCAGCACTTTTGCACGTTTTCTTGTGGTTCTTTTTTGGTGTTCTCTAAATTCTCATAAAGGTTTCAACAACAATTCTACGAATATAAAGTTCTCCTTTTACGTTCTCTCACTCACGTACACCGTTGACATAGTGGTGGTGGACAAGTTGATCGCGGTGCAAGAAGAAAGGCGACAGACAACACAACTTAATTCGTTCGTATAAGTTTATTAGTTGTTTTTCTTATATTGGTGCTGGGACAGTCGAACGGTCAGTGATGGTCTTTTCATTGATTCTTTATTTAATTTTGCAGTATTGCTAATTTTCATTATTTGAAGAATTATTGTACATATACATATAGAAAAGACAATGTTATTGATGAGAGAGATATGAGGACCGTGAGGTTAACATAGTACAATTGTTAAAAGGTAGGATCTGATGGAAAATAACAACCCCCTGATATAACTCCGGTTAAGATAGCCATTTTGGTTGTTAAAGCCAGCTGATTTATAAATTTTATGTTTTTCCTTTCATCTATGTTCTCCTTTTCTAAAGTAATTTTATATATTTATTCTAATTTTGAAATACCTCTTTTACCTTCTCTGTTCAAAACTAATCTACCTGCATTTTCAGATGCAATCTGACAGGTGTAACCGTAGGATAGGTTAGGGTTGTATCATGACGACCCCGCAGTAGTTAAGTTCCATCGAGGGCATCTATGTGGGATATATTCTAAATATTCTTATTCAGCAGATATTGCACCTAGTGTATGTCTATATGAGTGATATCAGTCTAAAGAAGTGTATTTCGTCCGATATGCAGATGCTACCCGTAGTAGCATCATGAGCTTTCTCTAATGGTGTTTTCTTTTCTAAAACAAGTAAGAAAGTTTCAGTCGGGTAAACCGACTAAGGTATACCCTCACTTTGTGAGTAATGTAATATTGAATATTGAATTATTCTGTCAATTTGTGTCGGAGGTACCAGAAGGGGTTTATCAAATGCACCTTTTTTTCGCTGAACATTAGATACTTTAAATTCATTGCACTGTGGCGACTTATAAGCATTTATGTGCACTGGTATACTCGTAAACGTTATGAGACATTAAATTGTGGTATGATTTGGGCATTTTGTGTGGGAGGTACCAAAAGCGGCGTGGCAACAACACCCATTTTCCCTGGACTGTAGGCAATAAAAAAACATAATACTGTACAAAATTTCAAGTACTTTTTATACACTGTTATTAATGTTATAAGCTGTTAACTTTTTGTGCAAAATGGTGCATTTGTGTGGGAGGTACCAAAAGGGACGTGGCGACTTCGCCAATTTTTCTCGAGTTGATAGCGACTAATAAGCTAATACTATGTGTGGAATTTCAAAAGATTCGAATAAGTAGTATAGCAGTTATTAAAGAATCAATATTTCACAACATTTTAACCCTTTGTGGGGGAGGTACTAGAAGGAGTGGACCAATATGGCCCATTTTCGAACTTAGCCGGAGATACTCCTTTCGAGAGTTATCGTGCGCACCAGCCAGCAGACAGACAGACAGACGGACGGACGGACATTGCTCATTCGACTTAAAATGACCCAAAACGGATTTCCTCCGAACATACTCACACTAAAGTGGGGGTATAAAAAGATGTTGCCCAGTCAGAGAGCAGCATAGTAATAATGTCGCCTACGCCCTCCTGTACTGCTGCATTTTTTATAGTCAGAATCGATAACAAAAATGCGAAAAACCAGCCTTCTAACTCACTAAAAGTAAACTAAAAACAAAGAATACTCCACGGCGCCGCCTAAATAAAGCATCTGACCAAACTTCATTATAAAAAAGCACGCACGGACACACGCGGGTATTTAGGCTATTCGCTCGACGCCGAAAAAACATCTGTTATGTAGGTCAGCGTCCACCCCTTCGATCAAGTACAGGGCTGAAATGTTGCATTTTTGCTTATGCAAGTGCGACATTTTTCACAAAAGAAAACGAAACCCTTTCACAGTGCAGCATTTATTTTACAATCGAAGACAAAAAGGCATTTTTGGGGCGAAAGGCATACAAAATTTAGCATTTTTTGGCACAAAAGAAAACACCATAAGAGTTTTGTAAATTATTTTCTGTTTGTAGTTACTTCGCTTATAAGCAGACCAACTATTCTGATTAGGTGTCCTGAAAAATTTTGCAACCGCAATTGTTTGGCGAATTCATTGCCTGCTCGAAGAGTTGAATGCATATTGAATGCCTGGAACAGGGCTTCTTAGCTGTTTTAGCTCTACGGACCCCTTAAAGCCCTGCGAACAGTTTAAGCAATCATTCTCATATACATGAATTCCATCTTTGAGATCTTAAATCGATTGTGAGGCATTGACTTATACTACACGCTGAAAAATAATCGCTTCTGTAGTATAGTGTCCCAAACATATTCGGCTTGAAACATATATATGTTTAGGGTACACTCTAAACATATTATATTGGGTATACACAAAAAGTATATATTTGGGAAAATGTTATTCTAAATAAATCATTATTTACATCTAATACGTTTTTTTGGGACTGTTATTTCCGAAACAAACATATATTTGCACTTAAGAATTCAGAAAATACGTTAATTTCGTTAAATTTTTTACTAATTCAAAGTTATTTTTTAGAAATTTTGAATGCCCTTAAAAATAATAAATAATAATAATTGAAATCGTATAATCTTGGATCAAAATAAATTACTTGGATTGACAAGAAATGATGACTTGGAATACTAAGTCAGAAATATTAAATAAAGTATTGTAACTGGGAGGTAAAATTCGAAACTAAGGAAAAATTTAAACTGAAATTCTAAAAAGTCAGCAAAAGTTTTGTAAATCTTTTTTAAATAAAATATATTTGGATAAATTCCTAAACAATAATTTTATTTGTATTTAAACACATATTTTATTTGAAAAAGTTAGTTTGAAAATATATTTTGTTGTAATATATTAAAATATGCGTTCCAAATATATTTTATTGATTTTCAAATAAAATTTATTTGCTCAGAAATATATAATATTTAAAAATTTGTGTTTCTTTCGATACAAACATATCAAAAAAGGCGATTTTGCCCCGTGTATATCTTATCACGAAATGTGAACGTCCAGTCTCAACAATGACAGGAACGTGTTGGTTAGTAAGCAGGTAAGCATGAAGTTTTATCACCTGTCATTTGTTGCTATACGGGTGGTCAGATCTTGCAATGTTATGAAATCTGTTAAAGTGCTGCCAATGACAGATTGTTAGCCAAAGGTGAATTGTCAGTTCAGACGATTTCAAGAAATCCTCACCATCAGGGTTGGTGTGGATTGTTAATCGTATCAAGGCGGCACCGATTGTTGTCGGAATCGGAACGCATAGCCAACCTGTTATAGAGTTAATATCGCTGAATCGGATTGATGTTATGCGGCGCCCATCCCGGCCTGCGTCTTTACGATCCGGCAACTTCTTAAAAACGTCGGAGTATATCTAGGGATAGTCCATTCCCTACAACACTCAACTTGCCCCAAGGGATCTTGCCGTCTTTCCCTCCCCTATTAAATGACCACCAAGCTGCTCTTATCAACGGTAATTTTGCAAGCCAGTGGTTCATCTGGAGAGAACAAACTTTAAACAGGCTGCTTGTGAATATTCGGCGACGTTGGATCATTAGGTTTGTTGATAGTCCTAGGGTTTTGGTTAGATTGGCAGTCATTTTTACCAGTACACATAGACCAATTTAGGTCCCTAGTGTTACAAATAATTAGAAGCCCCTCATCAAAACCAACCTGTTTGATATACAAGCTCATCAATAGTACGAATACATGTCCCGAAAAGAGCTGTTAAACTTCCTAGAAAGACCTACCACAATATATCGATACATCGTTTGCTCAATGTGGGACAGTA
Organism: Eudasyphora cyanicolor; assembly: GCA_963930755.1. NCBI lineage: Eukaryota > Metazoa > Arthropoda > Insecta > Diptera > Muscidae > Eudasyphora > Eudasyphora cyanicolor. Next base: position 61,336,938 of record OZ005737.1, read on the forward strand.
GTAAAGCAGGTTCCCACTTCTTCCTCATCACCATAGGTCCTGCAGAAGTCATTGGACTCAACACCCAAACTTCTGGCGTGTTCATCGATCATGCAGTGTCCCGTCAGAACTGACACTAACGTAGACAATATTTTACTCTCCAGTGCGAAGATATATTTGAAACTTCTTAGGTCGTATCTTGCTGCGACTCAGTCACTCAGCAACTTCCCTTATTGTCGTTATTTCGACTTGATAGGCACTGCAAGTATATGGCAGTCTGAGTGCTACATCAATACTAAAGCTGAGTATAGACGATTGCCAGATCGGCAAACGTTATCAACCCTGCTAAAGTGCTGCAAATATACGGACAATGACAGATTGTTAGGCAAAGGTGAATTGACAGTTCAGACGATTGCAAGAAAACATTACAATTTCATATATTATTGTAAATATATGTATTTTGTAAATATTTATATGTAGGATTGCCAATAAAAATACATTATAGACAGCGTTGCAAATAGAATGATTTTCTGGCAATGGCGCCGTTGTCACATGCATAAACTTCGAACATATAACAATCAGCAAATTATCTCGCAATGACTTTTCTGCTAACGTTGACACAAAAATTGTATGTTCACACGGTTGTAAATTCACAGGGTTGCATTTTTCCGCCATTTTTCTGGCAATGTTGTCCGATCTGCAAATCGTCTGTACTTACCTTAAGTCCTTTACAGTGTAATCTGAAACCAACCTTTTCATCAAGCTTCGATCCATCTGTATAGAAGTGGAGATAGTTTCTATTTTCTGGAATTCTCAAACCCCATTTATCTCTGGCTGGTATCCTAGTGGCAAAGTTCATCTCGAAGTTGTACTCCGTTGGTATATAGTCAACTCGGTCTGTTAACATTGCACTGCAGTGTCCGTAGTTCTTGTACCTTCGGTATGACAGTTTAATCTTAATGCCGCTCTAGTTGCAACTTCTCTCGCCACAATGTCAATCGGCGGTATGTGGAGTACGACTTGTAGAGACACTGTCGCTGTAGTCCTTAAAGCGCCGCTTATGCTTAGGCAGGCAGTTCTCTTCATTAATTGACTGGTAATGGATCGCATATTAATTGCCGTCCACAACAATGCCCCACAGTAGTATTGAACGAACTACTTCTATTGAAGTCCAATGAACGATTTTTGCAAAGAGACCCCAGTGTTCTAAGATAACAATGGATAATCTCGCCAAGGTTTTAAGGAGAAATGTCGATAGACTATCGGCCAAAACTCTTTAGGTCCTGCTCAAAGAGTACCTTACATTTTCCGGTTGGTACACAGACCTGCTTGATGCTAGAGCTCTTTGAACCAGTTTTATGAATAAGTCTATTTGAAATGTCAACCAAATAATTTGAAAAGCGAATGAGATTATAACAGCTAATCACTTGGCGCTACATTGTGTGTTATTGTGTCATGACAATATTGTCCGCAGTATTGGTAACCTCAACAACTAATATGAATAATTCTGCACTCATCATTGAAGTAGAGGGAGCCCCAAATCCACGTTTCTTTTTAAATATTGGAAAATTTAACAAAAATCATTTTCTCGCATTATATTGGATATTCGAAAGAGCAAATATTATTCATTATTTGTGGAACACGATTTTATTCGTGTGGCTGCCTCGACTGGCTTCACAGTAGAGCATTTCGTAAATGGCTAGCTGGATATTCGCCTTAAGGGCCTAAATCGTCAATGGATTGTTCTCATAACAACGGTCCTTCACGGTATCCCAAAAAAGAGTAACGGCGTCATATTGCAGATCCGGGTGTCCAATTGACATCAAAGTCCTTGTCTTCAATCTCCGGGCACAAAAAATGATTTATCAAGCGCTCAAAGTTAACCGAAATGGTGTTTCCAGGTCATTTTCAATAAAAGTGGACTATTGATGCCACCTCTCCAAACTGTCACACTCTGAGGGTTTTCCGATCCCAAGATAAGGCAGTTGTGCTTGTTAACATTGCCGTCGAGAGATGGTGAAAATGAGTTCACTCCGGTTCATTTGGATAAAGGCAAACATAAGAAAGAGGGATATTTGTATAGGGTGATCAAAGTAGAGATACTTTTTTCAATTGCCTTTTTTGACAGATTACGTCTGAGTCGTGTCATGCTGTCATGTTATTTTAGTCCATTATTTTTTAAATACAAAAAATACACTTTCCAGTCGACCCACGATCTTGACACCCATGAGCAATATTTTAGCTCTCGTTCCCATCAGTCCGTATTTCTTCAAAAATGATGCCGGTGAGAACGTAACCGTCAATGGCGACCGTGCCATGATAACCGACAATTTGATGCCTGAAATTGAAGCTCGTGATCTCGGCGACATTTGGTTTCAACAAGACGGCGCCACTTCCCACACATCGCATCAATCAATGGATTTATTGAGAGAACACTTCGGTGAGCAGATAGTTTCACGTTTTGGGCCGGTCGAGTGGCCACCAAGATCGTGTGATATCACACCGTTAGCCTTTTTCCTGTGGGGATATGTAAAGTCTAAAGTTTATGCGGACAAACCCGCTTCGATTCAGGCCTTGGAGCAAACCATCACACGTATAATTCGCCAGTTAACAGTCGAAATTCTCGAACGAGTCATCGAAAATGGGACTCAACGGATGGACCATCTGAGACGTAGCCGCGGCCAACATTTGATAGACATAATCTTCAAAAAATAAATGGCAAACAATGTTCTTTCAAATGATAATAAACATTCCCCATTCAATTTGAATTTTGTGTGTTTATACCCTACACCTATTATAACTTTGTGCATTTGTTTGTAACAGCCAAAAGGAGAAGAAATAGACCCATCGTTTATTATACCGATCGACTTAGAATCACTTTCTGAGTTGATTTAGCTATGTCCGTCTGTCTGTCTGTCTGTGCATGTATTCTTGTAATCAAGGTACAGGTCGCAATTATGGTCCGATCTCGATGAACATATACTTTTTTTTGGCCCAAGGACGATCCCTATTGAATTTGGTTAAAATCGGTTCAGATTTAGCCCTCATATACACTATGTTACCCCGATTTGACATGTTAGCGCTGTAAAAACTTTATCTTATATCCGATCAGTATGGAATTCGGCAGAAAGCGGTTTCCTATTATATAAATGAACACTGTTAAATTTTGAAGAAATCGGTTCAGATTAAGATATAGCCACCATATATACGTTACCCCCGATTTAACATGTAAGCGCTGTAAAATTGTTATTTTATATCCGATCAGTGCGAAATTCGGCAAAAGAGGTTTCTTATTACATGAAGGAATACTGCTAAATTCGGAAAAAATCGGTTCAGATTTAGATATAGCTCCCGTATATATGTAACCCCCGATTTGACATGTAAGCGCTGTAGAAACTGTATTTTATATCCGATCAGTACGAAATTCGACAGAAAGAGGTCTTTTTACATGAATGAGTATTCAGGGAAAATCGGTTCAGATTTATATATAACCTTCATATATATGTATCAAAGCGCCATCATTAAAATTTTCCAGAAAGATATTTCTCAATTTAGGAACGAATATTTCTTAGTTTAGCGATTATCGCTTCAGAATTAGATAATATGTTCCTACCCATTTACCAATTATTCCAAATTATTATTGCAATAACCCTTATCTCATTGTTAGGGAGGTGTAGGGTATTAGTCGGTTCCGCCCGACTTTCTGCCTTGCCTTACTAGTTTTTTCTTTAAAAAAGTGGGGAACATCGAAATGGATCACGCTATAGATTTTATCGTGATTACAACAGACGGACGGACGGACATGGCTAAATCGTTTTAAAATTTTACGATGATTAATAATATATATACTTTATGAGGTCTCAGGCCAATATTAAGTGCTGTTACAAACGGAGGGGTGGAGGGTATAAATGAACATTGAACAATGCATATAACAAAGATAATTTAGGCTGTACATATACACCCCAGTGTATTTGCAATTTTTTCCCACAAGATGGAGGAAAAGTAAATTTCGCGTAAGTTTTCATGCGAGTGAGAACATTTCTAGGTAGCCATCTAGAGTTTGCAGATGCGAATGTACCTCTGAAAAGGCCTTTGGGGCGTCTAGTTACTGAATTGTCTTCGAATATAATTATAAGTATAATCAGCTGATCGCTTGGCTCTACCTTTACCTTATTGCGCCATGATAGTTATGTATGTAGGTAAACGATATTTGTTTTTATTGCTCTTGCCACCAATGTAGTTATGTTGGTCCTGGTATTAAAACTATTTTGTTGTTGTTGTTGTTGGTGGTGGTGAGCATTTTAATGACACTCTACAAAAACTCGCAGAAATTATTGTTTGTTGTGCTGTGCTGTGTTGTATTGTGCATTGTGTATGTACGAGTATTTCTCTTGAGACTCTCCTCCGCGTACAATTTCAATGAAGGTCAATGTTCGTTCGTTCTTTTAAAGTTGTGGATTTCATTGTTAAATAATTCACTCACTCTGTCAGTTAGTTCTTCAACCAAGCCATCATCGTCAGTCAGACAGTCAGTCACGTCACTTCCATGTACATACAACACATAACATTTATTCTTGTTGATGGGTGTTGGTTGATAAGTGTGGGGGAGGGGGAATGGGGCGTTAGTGTGTGTGTGTGTGGATATATCTGTCTCTGCTGGTATTTGCTTTTGATTTGCATTTTATATTTCACGTACTCGCGATTGATTCTTCTCTCTATGTGAGTGAGTGTGCTTGTGTTCTCTTTGTTTGTTCGGTTGTGTATTTTATATTAAAGTGGTGTGCGTGGGGGGCCATTTATTCTCATTGAAGTGTAATTATTAATGAAATATTTCTGTGAAACAAATTATAATGAGTTTTCAATTCAATTATCGAATGCACACATAAAGAACTCTCACGCAAACAAACACACATCCATAGTTACACACGCACTCAACTCGGAAGTAATTTTGCGCTACAATGTTGCCGTAGGGCAATGAATTGTATCACTCTGTGTATGGGGGAGGAATTCTATTAGGTTTAAAGTGGTTTTAATATTGTGCAGTAGTTAGTACTCGTACTCTGGGAAAGTATTTGAGCTTTATTGGCGATATGCCGGTTATCACAATAATTTGATCAGATAATCCCCAACCATTGGTCAGGAGTATTATTGAATATGTTCAAGGTTTTCTGTTTTTCGCATATTGTCAATTATTGAATTCATTTCTCTTTAAAGACTTATTACAGAATGGCATACTGCTATACACACAAGTTAGGCAGAGTACACACTATCAGACACAATAATACATATAAATGAACAACAATGTTTAAAAAAGAACATCAAGCAGGACAATCTCACAAATCTTGACAATAAAAAAATAAGAACTTATTCAAGAAACTTAAATTTCTAAACATTCTAGAGATTAAAATTAAGAACATTAGAAAAGACATTCTAGAATATTATAACTAACAACCTATTTACATATAAACAACTCCGGCGTACTGATCAGTGCGCCGTCACATGCACCATATTCTCCAAGTCTATAGTAAAATAGAAGACATGCTACACGAGGAGTGTAGCCCAAGAAAAGTGACAAGTACAGCCCGACCAAAGGCATGTTAAAGTCATCATCATAACGACTCCATTCCATCATGAATTGTCCTGAAAGCAGCGAAATCTTATCGTACACTCACACGTTCACCATCTGGTTCAAATAACTTCAGAACTGGTGGTATTTGTATATGAATCAGGGAAACTTTCCCATACGAGACCTTAAGTCTTCCGGCCCATCAGTGTGTCATTGGTGCAGGTGAAGACTTTGTGGATATTGATCGACCATTTACCACAGAATGAGATAGATCGACCGTTGCCTAATATTTCTTTAGTGAAGTGGTAAACTTGGATGATGGTTCAACAGGATGGATTTTTTTCTTTCTGTCCCTGTGGTATCACAATGGACTATAAAAGATGTAGGACATTTCCGTCCTTATGATGGCAAACTACGCTGATGTTAGCACACTCCAGCTCTTAGGCCTTTTAAAGTATGTACTCGTGTTGGTCCAACGGCAACCTTTTTTATTTGTCCTTCCGCCCGTGTGGTATTACAATGGACTGCATAGTATAAGTGATTGTGAAATACAAGCTGCCACATTAACATAACCTAAATTAACTTCCGAACCAGGCTGAGATAGCTTAGCATATGATCGTCCTGATAGCCACTTTAGCCGGAAGTACGGTCCACATGCACATTAGCCCACTATACCCCAAATAAAAGCTCAAGCTCCTAATATAATCGACGTGTTTGTAAAATCAATCATTAAAGACCACTCCTATGTACCTCATTGTATATGAGAGACATGAATCAATTCACCCAAAATCACAAGTGTCGGCACGAAAGTCCTAAAGGTTGTGCTTAAAGTCTAGCGGTTTCCTAATATTCATTCGAAAATCTAATTGCCGATATACCGCTGGGTAAAAATTAAATTCCCCTCTCTGGAAGAGTGGTTGAATGAAAACGTAAGGTTCCACGATATCAATGTGTTTACGGATGGCTCCAAACTGGAGGAGGGTACGGGCTGTGGTATATTCTGCCGTGAGCTTGACCTGGAGGTCTCTCTTCGACTACGTAGCGAATGCAGCATCTTTCAGGCGGAGATGTTTGCAATTTCAAAGGCTGCTGAACTTATTTCGTTGAGGCAAATATACACAAGCGATATTTGCTTTTTCATCGATAGCCAGGCCGCTTTAAAGGCTCTACTAAGCACGAATGTAAGGTCAAAGGTAGTCAGCCGCTGTCGCAGAGAGCTTAGGGTCTCGAGGAACAGCATAATTTAACCCTGCGATGGCTACCTGGCCACAAAGATATATTCGGAAACGAAGCAGCTGATAAGCTCGCAAAAGTAGGGGCCGTGTCCTCGAGGATTGTTGAGGCGGATGTATACCCGCCCCTCTCGTTGACTTATTATGGTATAAAAACAAAATACAAGAACTTCTGACATCAGAGATGGGTTTCAACAGCCGGATGTGAGCAAACAAAATCGCTATCGGATGAAAGGTCAATAAAGAATACAGAGACGCTGCTAAGCTTGGACAAAGTACAAGTACGTTTGATTGTTGGCCTCATAACAGGACATAATAGTCTTGGTAAGCATATGTTTAGAATTGGCTTACGAAGTGATGATATGTGTCGTTGGTGTCAGGATCCTGATGCTGTCGAAGATACGCTTCATTTTTCTTTCAGACACTTGACGAATTAAAAGGATTGGATCCGCTTAAACTTCTAAGATTCTGCAAGGCATCAGATCGCAACGCAAGACTTAACTGAGGGACTGGAGAAGAGGAACTATGAGGAATTACAATGGATCATGCATAGTCTTAGTGGGCGCTTGGTCTCACTCGCCAAGTGCCATCCTCACTCAACCTAACCTACCGCTGAAGGTCTTCCAGATAAGGTCCGCAAGATGCTATGAGCGAAGCGCACGCATAGGTTAGCAGCAAGCCCATATCTGGAACGCCAAATGCGTTATTGAAATAGATATCGTATTTCATAAAACCGGTCCAAGAATTGGGCCCTGGTGTACTTCTACTGGCGCCAATAATTTTTCAGATATCTTTTCGACAGCCCAACATTTATAATAAATAACCAACATTTCAAGAAACTTACTACCGCAGGACCAGGGATGCCAACTTAGTGCTTTTCGCAAATATTTCGTTAGTGGTTTTGACTCTTTGTGTAAATTTGTCAGATCTCATCTGGTAACATAAAGAAATTAGACTATTTGGCTACACCATATTTATTTACATCCCGATTTGGCATCTACGCTGCATAGACAACACAATTGGAGCAAATCTTTACGAAATTTGGCATAGGACAGTTGTTTGAGCTTATAATAAACTCTGGCAAATTGTATGCAGGATTAGATCTTTTTAGTCTAAGCGCCATAGAATACCCGTTTCTCATCAGATCTACATACAGTTTCTTTTTAGTTTAGAATCGACATACAGTTTAAAATCGGCATTGATATTTATAATTTTTAACAAATAACAGATTCTTGTAATAAAAACGAACGTTGTCAAATTTGACGAAAATAGCTTCAGATACGAGTATGACCCCTGTATGTATCTATATCCTGATTTTGAGTCTAAGCGACCAAAATACAAATATTTGAACATATTATTTTCATTAGAAAAACAACATAGATAAACATTTTCAAATCATATTTCTTTTAATTCTGCTCTGATGGGGTTGTGTAGGAAATAATGTAGTAGATAGTCTCCGCCCAACTAAAGTAATGTTATAGTTAAGTGCTTCTTTACGCCTTTTCTTTTACGTTTTTTTTTTTAATTTTTTATTACGCCTTTGCTTTGGAAAAAGTTGGCATCACTAGGTCTTCTTAATAGGCGCAATGAATGAATGAGACATAGGATAGCAGTAAGTCGCTATCAGGAGGACCAGCTACGCCATTGACAAATATATTTCTTTCACAATACCGGTTTAAGAAGAGAGCCCCGAGACACTTCTACTGGCACCGATTATTTTTTGAGATATCCGTTCGCCAGCCCGACACTTAAATTAAATAATCAACCTTGCAAGAAGTCCACTGCCGCAGGTCTGCAGTTTACATAAAATCCGACTTTGCCAGACAGTGTCGAATGTCTCCTAAAAACCGACGAAGGTCCTCCAAATAGGTCCGCAAGACACAATGAACAGATCAACCGCATAGGTTCGCAACAACTCCCTATCAGGACGACCAGCTACGTCACTGCATTGCACAATACCTGTCCACGATGAGAGTTCTGAGACACTCCTATTGATCATTGTTCAGATACTTCTTCGACAGCCCAAAACATAAATGAAATATTCAACATTTCAGGAAGCCCACAACCGCAGGACTGCAGTTTAAATAAAAAAGCGCTCTGTCAGGCATTGTCAAATGTCTTATAACAACCGGTGAGGGTCCTCCAAATAGGTCCACAATGCATGAATGAATGAGGCATAGATAGCAGCAAGTCGCTATCAGGTGGATCCAGGTACGACACTAATAAAGATACTTGTGTTGCACAATACGGGTTCAAGAACAGATCTGTCTGTTCGCCAGCCCGACACTTAAATAATCAACCATTCAAGGAGCCTACTGCTGCAGGTGTGAAGTTTACATAAAATCTGACTACCAGACAATGTCAAATGTCTCCAAAAACCGAAGAAGGTCCTCCAAATAGGTCCGCAAGACACAATAAACAGATCATCCGCATAGGTTCGCATCAAGTCGCTATGAGGAGTACCAGGTACGTCACCGACAAAGATACCCGTATTTCACAGTACCGGTCCAGGATGAAGAAGATGCAATACCGGTCCAACAAGTGACCCCTGGTACAATTCTGGCAATATAGACTACCACCAATCAGTGTTCAGATTTAACCAAAATACCTTTTAAAAAAGGGCGCTACTGAAGGACTGCAGTTTATATAAAATCTGACCCAGTCACACAATGTCAAATGCGTCGCGAATCCCGAAAGGTATGTGCTTATTCTTATTTTAGGAAGGTGATGGCTGCAGTACCACCAGTCTCCCTTCTGGGGGTCGTTCTGTATAACATATTCAGCATAGCGACGTTCCTCCATCACCGGCGGGTTATCTGCTTCTAGTATATGCAGACAATGTTCTCATCACTGCTTCAGGGTTAGTTGTGAAGATCGACGAAGATACTCTTATTTCATAGTACCGGTCCAACAAGTGAGCCCAGAGACACTTCAACTGGCACCGATCGTTCTTTATATAAGCGTCAGTCCCACACTTAAATTAAATAATCAACATTTAAGAAGCCCGCTACCGCAGGACTGCAGTTTATATAAAATCTCACTTTGTCAGACAAAGTCAAATGTCTTCTAAAAACCGATGAAGGTCTTTCAGATAAGGTCTTCCAATAGGGCAAGGCACAATCAACACAACGCTTACATATACAGCAAATCCTTACCAGGAGAACCCAATACGTCATTGGTAAAGATACTCGTATTGTTCAATACAGGTCCAACAAGTCAGCCCTGGTACACTTCTGCCAATCTAGACTGACACCAATCAGTGTTCAGACATCTGGTTGCCAGTCGACACTTTAATTAACCAAACGACCTTTTAAAAAAAGGGCGCTACTGAAGGACTGCAGTTTATATAAAATCTGACCCAATCGGACAGTGTCAAATGCCTCGTAAGAACTGAGAGTTAGAAGCTTATTCTTATTTTAGGAAGGTGATGGCTTCAGTACCTATGGGCGCCCTTCTGGGACCCGTTCTGTATAACATTTGCTGTATAGCGACATTCCTCAACCACCGTCGCGTGATCTGTTCTAGTATATGCCGACGATGTTCTCATCACTGCTTCAGGTTCAGTTGGTAACATCGACAAAGATACTCGTATTTCACAGTAGCGGTCCAACAACTGAGCTGAGAGTCACTTCTACTGGCATCGATCGTTGTTCAGAAATATTGGAGTCAGTCCGACACTTAAATTAAATAATCAACCTTTCATGAAGCCCGCTAACGAAGGACTGCAGTCTGTATAAATTCTCACTCTGTCAGACAGAGTCAAATGTCTTCGAAAAACCGGTGAAGGTCTTTCAGATAAGGACTTCCACAAGGCAAGGCACAATGAACACAACGCTTACATATGTTAGCAGCAAATCCTTACCAGGAGAACCCAATACGTCATTGATAAAGATACTCGTATTGTTCAATACAGGTCCAACAAGTCAGCCCTGGTACACTTCTGCGAATCTAGATTCGCAACAAACAATGTTCAGATATCTGGTCGCCAGTCGACACATTAATTAACCAAACGACAATTTAAAAAAGGGCACTACTGAAGGACTGCAGATTATATTAAATGTGATCCAATCAGACAGTGTCGTAAAAACCGAGAGCTTATTCTTACATTAGGAAGGTGATGGCTGCAGTACCTCCTTGCTCCCTTCTGGGACTTGATCTGTATAACATCTTCCGTATAGCGACATTCCCAACCACTGGCGGGTAATCTGCTTCTAGTATGTGCAAACGATGTTCTCATCACTGCTTCAGGGTCAGTTGTGAAGATCGTTAATGATAGATTGAACTTATACCTGGATGAGCTATCTCTGTATTGCAGCATGTGGAATTCGAAGTTTAATGTAGATACATGCGAGGGCATAATCTTCAAGAGACGGGATCTGTTGCGTCGATCTAGGCAGTAAGTTCCTACTCTAGCTATTGATGGACGGACAATCCATTCACATTTCGGATTGAATAAAGTATTTGGGGTTATTTTCTACATATGCTTTGGATTTGTCAGGCACATTGACTATATTCCGGCCAAGCTGAAGAATAGATTACCAGAGCATCTTGCGATGTACCGGTGACCTGAGTACCGAATTTAAATTTCTGATATATAAACAGATCTTAAGGCCCATTTTAGTTGGTGCCTTCCCGGTTTGTTTGGGGAAGGCAACAACAATAAAACGGTTCTTCAAATGGAGAGGCTTGGAATGTTAGAGAATCGGTTTCTTGCTTCATGCTTAGATTTGAGACCGACTCAGAGGAGCGATGGTACCTGAAGGGGCCCGTCGAAGACTCGGTCGTCCTGTACATATAGAACATATGTCTTTCTCGTTGGATAGAGCTTCTGTTTCAGATTATGTTCTCATTAGGGAGGGACTATCTTTGACAGCATATCTGTCTGCTATGACTCTTGGTGATCATCTACCGAACCCCCCACTAGCTATTCCCTTATTTTGAATGATCCAGGTCTTCTTTTGAGGAATGATAGGTTATTGTTCTACCACCGTAGAAAAGGATCGATGATGACCGACGTATTGATAAAAATCAAGAAAATTTAATTTTTATTATGGAAATTTAGGGGTCCATTACAGCTATTATATTAGTTCGAACAAGCATTGAACTATATAACACGGATATATGCTTTCAAGACATTACTAATTTGTACAATTTGGGATGCGAAATCAGTTATATTTAAGGATCGAATTAATTTTGTATGGGTTGGTGTTGTTCTGCCACTAAAAAATTGTTTGAATTTTAATTTTATGAGTTAGTAATTTTATAACATTTTTATGCGGCATTTATGAATTTTATTATTTATTTACTGTGGACAATCATATACAGAATATTTGCTCAAGCTTATTTATGCGGCAAATCTTAAGTAAAATTTGCGCAAAACAATCTTGTTGAACGAATGCGGATTTGACATACTGCTCGTAGCTCATTCTTTAGAAAAATGTACATATCTTCCATCAAAAATTCTTAACTAAAATTTATGTACATATTTTATTTGGCAGTTACTAGAGATTCTTTTGTTTTATGTATTATTTATGTACCTATGTTCTCATTTAATATACAGATATGAAATTAAAAAGCTATTCAAATGTCTATTGTTTTGTTTAATCAACTCAAAAAAAAAAAACATTTCTGATTAATTGATCAATCATGACATCAATTAATTAGTATTTTTGATTAATACGTTTACGCAGTCTCATATCGAATGTCTCGGCTGATTTACTACTCTATCAAATGATATGAATTGTTGTTGTTGATTATATTTTTGAAAAGGTATTCGATTTTTGTTTTATCTCTTTTCGTTGAAGCGTTTTGTTCACACTTCGACACGTTATTTGATAGTCATTTGATCGTATCATTCGAGTATGTAATTTTCGGGGGGCTTTGATTGGACGTTTTACAGAAAAAAGTTTTAAGTTTTATTCTGGTAGTCGACTTCATGGTGGAGGAAAAGGAGGAGGCAGTTATCATCATCAGATTCCAATGCTCATCTATCTTCGTTAACCACTTCAACTTCTTGTGGGCAACTGACAAGAATACCAACTTGTTTAAAGCCAAAATACTGTAATTTCCGGAGACCTGCATCACTGCTGCCATCTACACCTGCACACAAACGGATGCATGACAGAACGCCTCATGAATGATAAATCATGCGCATGATTCCAAATTTACACTGAAAAAACGTACCGAAAACCAATGAAATTATCCAAACTTTTATGAAATTTGCTTTAAAATCAAATAACAATTATTTTTGTGTATAGATTGTGGCATACTTTTATATAAAATCCAAAATTTTTTATGGAAAATTTTTTTTTTAAATAATTTTTTATTAAAAATGCTATTATCGTCGCAGGTACCCTTAGTATTTGCACTATAATTTTTGGAGTATACGCCCGATCAGGTCGACTTATACGTTAAATTGAAGCTACTAATCTCTTTCACTTAGAAACAGTGGTTTAGTAACAGTCATTAAACAAATTGGAAAAAGTAGATTTTTTCAAAACAAAACATAAAAAATAGAAAAAAATCGAAAAAAATATTTTATTTTATTTTTTAAAAGTTTGCATCTTAGCGAAGAAAATAATGCCTATTTAAAAAAATCTATGGATTAATGTAGAAATTATAGCCCTTTTGGTAGATGTAAGAGAAATTCAAATTTTTTTTTTTAAATTTCTTTTTAAATAGCGATTTTACTTATTACTTTTATTTATATTATGTACATTTGAGTTTATTTACATGAACAAGTTTCATTAGAAGTAGTTGTGAGTTCTTTGTTGACGTTTGTAGATTTCGTAATCGGTGTCTCTAATGTGTAACCAAATATAACCTCCCATCATTTTTTCATCCCAGTGCCCCTGGTAACGCCGCTCGATGGACTTCATTTCTTGGTGAAACTTTTCCCCATGTTCGTCGCTTACGTCGCCAAGATTCTCGGGGAAAAAGTTTAAATGAGAATGCAAGAAATGAATTTTGAGGGACATATTTACACCTGTTGGAATACATAAAGCGAAAAATAAGTTGGAAGAATACATACATATGTGTTATATACATAAATATAAAAAAATATATTTCTAACCAATTTTTTCATAATTTTTTAACAAATGATTAATCATTGTTTCATATAGCGGGCTTTCATTGGATCCAAGGAAATAGGCATAACATACCAACTACTTTTAAATCGCAACAAAAGTCATGTTCATATTTTATGTATTTTATCAATTTAGCCATTGTTTCGTATGATTCCTTAGTGTTGACAGCATGAGCAATGGAAATCGACGGTTTCTGATTTCCGTTGTGTAAAACTACTGCTATCAAACTTTCTTTACTGATGATGTTTCCGTAATTAGGCTGTTAGCTATACTTGGACACTTCCTACTCCAAACTATTAACTTAGACAAAAATAGCAGTCCGTGTCGTGGATGAATGGTTGTCTCCAAATCATTGGCATTCCAAATCGCACGTGAAGTCTAAAATTAAAACGTTTTATTCCACAAAACATTGTAATACATTAATATTAAAGTACTTACCGCATTCTTCCACCACTCCATCGAGTTTACATGGCACGAATTACACAAAATACTAGGTGTCCACGGTTAGTTCATATTTTTAACTCGTATACCAAAATAGATGTAGCAGAAATTGTCGGGATCATTTACACATTGACAAGTTCTTTGCCTTTTACTCATACTTCGAAATATAACTTTGTAATATTTTTCAGAAAATCTACTTATCTCTTTAAGGCGCTGTATCGCACTAATTTATTAATAAGAAATTTCATTCATCAATTCTGGGTTTAAGGTTCATAAGTTGCAGTACCTGTAGCTGACATATAGTTTGCTTCGAAAGTAGACACCCAATATTTTCAAGACTGCCGCGTACTACTTTGTATTGCGTACATATAATTTTACTACCTGTATCTACGACTGGGATGTCCATGCCCCTAAAAGGCGTAAGTGAATGGAAACCTCATAAATAAAAATCCACAACTATTGTTGAATGACCCTCTATCTGAGCGGATCTCATCCAACATAGCTCTCACATTGCATATCATGTTTTATGGAGGTTACGAACGGCCATAATTTTATAATGTCTGTCATCAATCCTCATAAAATAAAATGCAAGTGCAATGTCTCTTACATGTCTCTCTCACATATGCCGAATGCAATAAAAGCAAAAACATCGTTTAAAAACGGAAAAATATGAAACAAGATTTTTTTTAATTTCCCTAACATTTACAAAATGGCTCAAAACTTTTACATCTATCCATAGTTTTTTTCAAATAGACATTCTGGCTTTTTAAAAATGTGATAAAATATTTTTTTCGATTTTTTTTCTATTTTTTATGTTTTTTCCTTGTACCAGGAAAAAGTGTTTTTTTAAAAAAATAATTTTTTTTTCTCATATTTTTGACGACTGTTACTAAACCATAGATTCTACGTGAAAGCGATATTTGTAGCATATGTAGCTCTCATAATTCCCTTTATTTTGTGGCATAACAGGGCTCAATCAGGCTTTTACTTTTTATAATTTTGTGTTTCTATATATTTGTATTTTTTTAATTTGTATTTTTATATTTATATTTTAGTATTTATTGTATTTTTGGTTTTTTTTCTTGCATTTTTATATTTTTGTATATTATAATTTTTAATTTATATATATTATTTTTTTTATGTTTTGATTTATTTTTTTCTATATTTGCATATTTCTATATTTTTAAATTGGTATATTTATATATTTCTATATTTTTATATTTTTTCATTTTTTATATGTTTATATTTTTACACTTTTTATTTTCATATTTTTGTTATTATTTTTTTATTTATATATTTCTATATTTTCCTATTTTTATATTTTTAATTTTCATGATTCTGTTATTATTTTTATTAATTTTAAAATTTTTCTATTTGTATATTGTTTTATTTGTATATTGTTATATTTGTATATTTTTATATTTTAATATTTTCATGTTTTCATGTTTCATATTTTCATTTGTATATTTTTTTATTTCTATATTTTCATGTTTCTTTATTTTTAATTTTCATATTTTTATTTTTATGTTTCTGTTATTATTTTTATTAATTTTGAAATTTTTCTATTTGTATATTGTTATATTTTTATATTTTTATTTTTTTTTTATATATTTTTATATTTCTATATTTTCATATTTTTTTATTTTTATATTTTTTATTTTCATATTTTTATTTTCATGTTTCTGTTGTTATTTTTAAATTTTTCTATTTGTATAGTGTTATATTTTTATTTTTTTTATATATTATTATATTTCTATATTTTCATATTTTTTTATTTTTATATTTTTTATTTTCATATTTTTATTTTCATGTTTCTGTTATTATTTTTAAATTTTTCTATTTGTGTATTGTAGTATTTCTATATTTTTATATTTTCATGTTTTTTTATAGTTTTCTGTTTTTAAATATTTTTATATATCTATATATCTATATTTTCATATTTTTTTATTTTTATATAATTTATTTTCATATTTTTATTTTCATGTTTTCTGTTATTATTTTTATTAATTTTTAAATTTTTCTATTTTTCTATTTTTCTATTTTTCTATTTTTCTATTTTCTTGTATATTTTTTTGTTTCTATATTTTTATATTTTCATATTATTATATTTTTATGTTTCCATTTTTTTATATTTTTACCTTTTTATGTTTTTATACTTTTTATTTTCATATTTTTATTAATTTTTAAATTTTTACATTTTTTATTTTCATATTTTTGTTATTATTTTTTAAATATTTAAATTTTTATATTTTTTATTTTTAAATTTTCATTTTTTTTATATTTATATTTTTTATTTTTAAATTTTTGGTATTATTTTTATTAATTTTTTTTTGTTTTTATATTTTATTTTTTAAAATTTTAATATTTTTTTATTTTGATATTTTTGTTATTCGCCCATGTGATGGCAATCGCATTTCGCCTAAAATTGGCGATTGTGCACAACAATTTGGATTTATTAAAATCAAATTATTAATTACAGTGATACATAACTACATCCATGAGTGCATTTAATTAAAATTTAATTTCGAAGACCATTGTAAGAAGAAATTTTTGCGTTTTACGATTTGATCTCACGCGATTTTCACCACATGGGCGATTATTTTTTATAATTTTGTGTTTCTATATATTTGTAATTTTTTATTTCTGTTTTTTTTTTATATTTATATTTTAGTTTTTTTTTTGTATTTTTGTTTTTTTTTTGGTACTATTATATTTTTGTATATTTGTGTTTTATAATTTTTAATATATATATGTATATTGATTTTTTTATATTTTGATTTATTTTTTTCTATATTTTTATATTTTTAAATTTTTATATTTTTATATTTTTATATTTTATATTTTTATATTTTTATATTTTTATATTTTTGTATTTTAATAAACCAGTGACCACCCTTAATACATTTCACACATTTCTTATTCTTCTTATTTAAAGAAGGTTTGTTTTTCTGTTTAACAGAAAACAAAAACAACGATCTCGAACTCAATAGTCAAAAACAAAACTATGAAATTTTTACTAATTTTTATATTTTTTGTTATTATTTTTATTCATGTTTATATTTTTAAATTTTTATATTTATAGTTTTATATTTTTTTATTTTTATATTTCTATATTTTCATATTTTTATTTTCATGTTTCTGTTATTATTTTTATAATTTCTCATTGTTTTTGTTTTTTGTTATTCGATCTGTTGTGACTTTTCATAGTTTTGTTTTTGACTATTGAGTTCGAGATCTTATTTAAAGAAGGTTTGTTTTTCTGTTTAACAGAAAACAAAAACAACGATCTCGAACTCAATAGTCAAAAACAAAACTATTTTTATAATTTTTTAAATTTTTCTATTTGTATATTGTTAAATTTCTATATTTTTATATTTTCATGTTTTTATATTTTTATGTTTTATATATTTTTATGTTTCTATATTTTCATTTTCCTTTATTTTTATATTTTTTATTTTTACATTTTTATGTTTTTTTTATTTTAATACTTTTTATTTTCATATTCTTGTTATTATTTTTATTAATTTTTATATTTTTTATTTTCATATTTTTGTTATTATTTTTTAAATATTTACATTTTCATAATTTTTATTTTTAAATTTTCATATTTTTTTATAGTTTTTATTTTAAAATTTTTGTTATTATTTTTATTAATTTTTAAATTTTTATATTTTTGTAATTTTATGTTTTTATATTTTTATTTTTTGTTTTTATATTTTTATACTTTTATGTATTGTTAAATTTTTATATTTTTTTTAATTTTTTTGTAAATATTTATATTTTCGTATTCTTTAATTTTTATAATTTTTTATTAGTGTATTATTATATTTTTGATTTTTCTTATTTTTGTTTTTTTAATTTTATATTTTTGTATTTTTTTTTTATTTTTATATTTTTGTATTTTCGTATTAACGACCCTTTTTATTATTTTGCTATTTTGCCATTTTGTGTATTTCTAGTTTTATATTTATATAATTTTATATTTGAATATTTTTATAATTTTATAATTTTTACATTTTTAAATTTTAAATTTTTTTATTTTTATTCTAGTTCCCATATTTCTTTGTATAGAACTTATGACATTTTCTACAAGTCCATAAATAAATCTTCACTGCCCCTTCCGCTTCCCCATCTGCCGAATTAAATGCCAATACAACGCTTATGAATAGTTAACCAGGAAAAAGTAATTCCAGCGCCAGAAATTGATTTATGACTCTTCCCCCCTTCGGAATGTCAAAATAAAAGCGTTTTACCCAAATTTGATTATGTCGAGTGTCTAATTGATTAAAAGGCACACAGCTCTGCCATGAATGAACGAATGTATGATACTAACCCATAAACCCCCATCACTTCCCCCTTCATCCACATCACCCCCCGACATCATCAAGTAAGAAAATGATTTAAAAAAATTGTCACGCCCCTTTTATAAACCAAAAAACGACTAAACAAAGCAACAATCGCAGTGTTATTAAAGTCCATCGAAAAAAATCACAGAAATCCCTGACCTTGTGAAACAATTTTCGTGAAATGTTTGTTTTGGGGCCCGGACAAGTTCACCCGACCGACGACCAATTGTAACAACCAAAACTAGCAACAACATGGATGGATACATTTGTGGAGGTATACATGAAAACTCCAATCCCAAGACGGGGAAGAAGAAGCAGTGAAGGAAGAGGGTAATGATGACTGACAAACGCCACTGGCAACCGACAACGTTGACCAAAGCACCGGCTGATCCAACAGACAAACCGGGCCAAGCGGTGATGACCACTTTTGAATGTTTCGATGGATGGACGGACGGACAGATGGACGGACAGACGGACGGACATCTGATGCGTTACCTGTCTATAGCGACTACCAGCCAATGATTATGACAATGACCATCGACAACAACAGCAACAGCTTGATAATGAATTTTGTTGCTGTTGTTGTTGTCGCTGATAATTATGAGCATTTTTACAAAGCCCAGTCATAAAACAATCAACAAAGCCACCGGCTTCACCGACAATACAACACCATTTAACAACAACAAAAGAAATTAAATAAAATAAAAAAAAACTAAACACTACTGAACAAACAAGACAACACTCACAATTATGGACCTACGGACAGGCAGACAGACGGACAATTTAGTTGCTTCTTTTATTTCGCTGTTTTCGTTGTTGTTGCTGTAAATGGAGCTTGGTGCTATAGGCGCATATGCGCCTGCGCCTAACACTTAACTATAGTCGTAAAACAGCAGCAACTACATACGAAAGAAAAAACGACGGCAATAATTACCAAAGGGTTTATAAATATTTTATTCTGTATTTGTTAATTCAACAAAGAAGACAAACACATAAAACCGTTGAAGAACATTACATCAGAAGGGCGGTATGATCAGATGATTTTTAAGAAGAACTTTTGATTTACTAGAAACGAAATGAAAATACAAGTTTTTAGAAATATAATCGGAGATGTCTTATTTATCCACCAAACATCGAAATTTCATATTTTTAAAAATGTATGCAAAAGTTTTGTCAAAATTGGATTTTTCTAAAAAATTTCATCGAAATTGCAAATTTTTAGAAAATTTAATCGAACTTGCATTTTTCCAAAAAATTTGTTGGAATTTAAAATTTTCTAGAAAATTTTGTCGAAATGGCTTTTTATCCGGTCAATGGCCTTTAATTCGGTCTACAACTTTTAATTCTTTCAATGACCCTAAATCCGGCGAATAAGCTCTAATCTATTCAAGGAAAATTAATTTTAAAATTTTAATTTTCTAAAAAAATTCGTAGAAATTGCAATTTTCTACAAAATTGAATTTTTCTAGAAAATTTCATCAAATTGGCATTTTTCTAGAAAATTTCTTCGATATCACATTTTTCTAGAGAATTTCATCGAATTTGAATATTCTACAAATTTTCTTTGAAATTTAAATATTCTAGAAAATTTAGTGGAAATGCATTTTTATCAACGAACTTTAATACCGTCAATGGTTGTTACTCCGGCCAATGGTTCTTAACACGGTCAATGACCCTAATTCAGCTCAATGGCATTAAATCCGGATCCGGACTAAAAGTCATTCGTCTGATTTAAGGTCGTTGAATGATTTAAGTCGTTGATCGTTGATTTTGACGAAGTTTTCTATAAAGGGAATTTCTAAGAATTTTTCTAGAAAAAAAACAAATTTTGTTTAACACTTCATCGAAATGTTAAAAAAATGAATTTTTACGAATTTTTTTCAAAATTTAATTTCTAAGAATTTTTTTTGAAAAAAATGGTTGTTACTCCGGCCAATGGTTCTTAACACGGTCAATGACCCTAATTCAGCTCAATGACATTAAATCCGGATCCGGACTAAAAGTCATTCGTCTGATTTAAGGTCGTTGAATGATTTAAGTCGTTGATCGTTGATTTTGACGAAGTTTTCTATAAAGGGAATTTCTAAGAATTTTTCTAGAAAAAAAAAACAAATTTTGTTTAACATTAATTTAATTTCTAAGAATTTTTTTTGAAAAAAAAATTTCTTATTAAGGACCGGATTAAAAATCGTTGGCCGGATTAAGGACCGTTGACTACATTAAAATGGTTTTCTAGAAAAAAAGTTTTGAAGAAATTTTCCAAAAAAAAAAATATATATTTTGAGACATTTTCTGAAAGAAATAATTTTTGTAGAAAGAACAAATTACTGATTAACGACTACTGATCGAATTAAAGATCATTGACCGAATGAAGGACCATTGAACGAATAAAAAGTTTTTTTTAGAAAAAAATTTTCTAGAATATTAAAATTTTACTAAATTGTCTAAAGGTAAATTTTGAGTACATTTTCTGGATGACAGTTTTTAAGTCGAAATGACGAAATTAAGTCGAAATTGTATTTTCCAGAAAATTGAAATATTACTAAATTGTCTAAAAGTAAATTTTGAGTAAATTTTCTGGATGACAATTTTTAAGTCGAAATGACGAAATTAAGTCGAAATTGTATTTTTCTATACTATTGCAATGATATTGTACTTATCTAACACATTTTGCCGAAATTTAACTTTTCTAGCAAATTTCATCGAACTTTTCTTGCAAATTTCACATAAATTGGATTTTTCTTCACAATTTAGTCAATATTTCATATTTCTGTAAAATATTTGTCTATCGAAACTGCAGTCAATTCGACCAAGCAATTAAAACTCTACCAATTTTTGTATTTGTTTCTATTACTTTTTTGCATAGACAAGAGTAACTGAACTGACTAAATATTTGTAAAATTTAACATTTTTGGAGAAAATGTCGTCGAATTATTCATTTTTTTTAAGTTTTATTATAAAAGCATTTTTCTAAAACAATTTAATCGAAATTTAATATTTTTAGAAAATTACGATAAAAAATTCTTCAATGATCAAATCTAAGTTTTGTAGAAAATTTCGTCGAATTTTATATTTTTCTAAAATAGAAAACTATTTTTTTATAGAAAATTCGGCAAAATGGATTTTTTCTAATAAACTTTGTCAAAATAGCAATTTTTTGTAAATTTAGTCAACATATTTTTTAAAAATTTTTTGAAGTACGCTTTCTCTGTGGATAGTTTATCAAAACAGATTTTTTTTAGAAATGTTCTTCAAAATTTCAACCTCTAATCCCGTCGGTAGTCCCTAATCAGAAATTTGCTTTTTCTAGAAAAAATTCTTAAGAAAAAATTTAGATTTTCTAGACAATTTCGTCGAAATTTCGACCATTAATTCAGCCAATAATCTTCAATCCGGTCAATGATCTTTAATCCAAAAAAAAAAATGTTTTTTCTAACAAAAGTCTTAGAAATTAAATGTTAAGAAAATTTAGTCAAAATTTCATTTTTCTAGAAAACCATTTAATCCGCTCAATGGCCCTTAGTCAGTCCAACTGTTTTATAAGCGGTCACTGGAGCTTTATTTTAATCCGGCCACCTATTTTTAGTCCGGTCAGTAAGTGGACTTAAATATGAAATTTGATTTTTTGTAGTAAAATTCGTTAATACGAAATTTACTTTTTCTAGAAAAACTATTTAATACAAAATTTTCTTATTCTAGAAAAATTCTTAGGAATTCACTTTCTAGAAAATTTAGTAAAAATTTTATTTTTCTCGAAAATTTTGTCGAAACTGCGTTTTTCTAGAAAACGCTTTAATCTGGTCAATGGGCGTTGAACGGCATCGATCTTTAATGCGGTCTGTAGTTTTAATCAAAATTTAGCTTTTTCTCGAAACATTCATCGAATATCACTTTTTAGAGAATTTTGTCACATTTCCATTTTTCTAAAAATTTTTTTTTTCGAAATATCGACCTTTAATCTGGCCGACGATCTCTATCCGATCGGTAGTAGTTAATCAGAACCTTGCTCATTCGAAAAAAATTCTTAAAAATATTTTTTTCCAGAAAATGTACTCAAAATTTACTTTTAGAAGATCATTGGCTGGATTAATTGTCGAAATTTCAACGAAATTGTCAAGAAAATCTTAATTTTTTTTCCTAAGAATTTTTCTAAAAAAGGAAAATTTCTGATTACGGACAACCGACCGGATTAGAGGTTGACATTTTGACGAAAATTTCTAAAAAAAAAAACTGTTTTGATAAAATTTGTTTAAAAAAGTGTACATCAAAAAATTATTAAAAAAAATCTTCTTCGACGAAATTTAAAAAAAATCGCTATTTTGACTAAGTTCGTTAGAAAAAATCAATTTTCAAAAAAAATTCTATAAAAAAAATAATTTTCTATTTTAGAAAAAATGTAAAATTCGACGAAATTTTCTACAAAAATTAAATTTGATCATTGAAGAATTTTTTTATTCTAATTTTCTAAAAATATTCAATTTCCATTAAATTTTCTATAAAAATGTTTTTATTATGAAACATTAAAAGAATGGAAAATTCGACGAAATTTTCTCGAAAATTTTTAAATTTTACAAATATTTTATAGAAATATGAAATTTCAACAACATTTTTAAGAAAAATCCAAATTTATGTGAAATTTGCAAGAAAAATTCGACGAAATTTTCTCGAGAAATTTTAAACTTACCAATATATTTAATAGAAATATGAAAATTTTACAAAATTTTGAAGAAAAAATCAAATTTATGTGAAATTTACTAGACAAATTTGACGAAATTTTGTAGAAAAATTAAACTTCGGCGAAATTTTTTACATAAATACAATATCAGCGCAATTGTATAGAAAAATACAATTTCGACTTAATTTCGTTAAAAAAAATTTTCATCCGATTGTAGTGAAACTTGGTACGTTTAAGAAGAAGCATTGGGAAGCTTAAGTTTTAAATGTACCCTTATTTATGAAACAGGCCGGAAATACAGTACAGGATACATGTAACATTTGATGTTTTTAATGAGTGAATTTAATTAAATTTTTACTAATTTTTGTAAAAAATAAAAATAGACTATTTTGGATTAAAGACTACCGACCGGATAATTAATAATACAGGGTTTGTCAACAAGAGGTGTTATCTTGAATCACCCGGTATTTCGGTAGCTGTCACTTTTGAAGATTTTATTCTCTGACATTTGACAAGTAGAAACTACGCCATTACTAACACTGGAACGATAAACGATTCAACAACGCATTGAATTTATTAAAATTCACTACAAAAATGGTGAAAATCTTGCAGTCACAGTTCGCAAAAAATCATCTTGACTGAAGAGGCCCATTTCCACCTCGGTGACTACGTCAACAAGCAAAATTGTCGCATCTGGGGCTCGGAAAACCCAAGAGTTATTGTTGAGAAGCCTCTCCATCCTCAACGTGTGACTATTTGGTGCGGTTTATGATCCGGCGGGGTCATTGGACCTTACTTTTTCGAA
This sequence comes from Eudasyphora cyanicolor, assembly GCA_963930755.1. NCBI lineage: Eukaryota > Metazoa > Arthropoda > Insecta > Diptera > Muscidae > Eudasyphora > Eudasyphora cyanicolor. The sequence goes on from OZ005737.1 coordinate 61,361,067, forward strand.
AATGAGGTTGGATCAACAGTTACGGTGAATGGATTGCGCTATCGAGAGATGATTAATGATTTTTTATGGTCGGAGTTGGATGGTATTGATCTGAAAAACGTTTACTTTCAACAAGACGGCGCTACGTGCCACACAAGCAACGAAACCATTGCTCTTTTACGGGAAAAGTTCCCGGACCGTGTTATCTCTTGAAGAGGTGGTCACAATTTGTCACTGCGATCTTGTGATTTAACACCTTGCGACTTCTTCCTTTGGGGCCAGGTGAACGATAAGGTCTACGCCAACAGCCCAGCGTCGATTTAAGACCTAAAAGATAGAATTCGTGAGGCTATCGAGGACATGGGGCAGCCACTTTGCGATTTGGTTATGGAAAATTTCATGTAAAGGATATGGTCCTGTAAGCGTGGTCGTGGTGGCCATTTGGCTGATGTTGTTTTTCATTATTAACGGCATACCTTCCTCTTTATTATGAAATAAACATCCGATCATTCATCTCAAAAAATGGAATTTTTCTTTGAATACCAAAATAACACCTCTTGTTGGAAAATCCTTTATTATGCTTTCACTCTATGCAAAAAAAAGTTTTAATATTTTCATATACTAATAACATCTGGAAATTTTTTTTTATTTTGTTTTTGCCAAAATTTATTTTGAAACTGGGAATGGTGACCCAAAAATGTGTTCGGTTTGACATGGAATGAACCATATCCTCGTTCCCGATTGTGAGTGTATAAAAAACATGATTTTTGTTCTATCAAAAGGGCTATAATTTCGATATTTATCCACCGTTTTTTTTATACCCTACACCACACTGTGATACAGGGTATTATAAGTTTGTTTCACGGCAAATGTTTGTAACACCTGAAAATAACACAGCTAGACCCACCTTAAAGTATACCGATCGACTCAGAATCACTAGCTGAGTCGATTTATGTCTGTCCGTCCGTCCGTCTGTCCATGTAAAGTTGTTCGTCGACTACAGGTAGCAATTTCACTCCGATCGTTCTGAAATTTTGCAGTTTAGAGTATTTCGCAGGTGTTAAGATCGCTATTGAATTTGGTTGAAATCGGTTCAGATTTAGTTATAGCTCCCATATATATCTTTCGTCCGATTTGGCCCTTTAGTCCTATAGAAGCTGTATTTTACATCCAATCGTTTTGAAATTTAGAATGGTAGAGTTTCTTGATCCATGAACCAACATTGCCGAATTTGAAGAAAATCGGTTGAGATTTTGCTAAAGCTCCCATATATATCTTTCGTCCGATTTGGCCCTTTAGTCCTATAGAAGCTGTATTTTACATCCAATCATTTTGAAATTTAGAACGGTAGAGTTTCTTGATCCATGAACCAACATTGCCGAATTTGAAGAAAATCGGTTAAGATTTAGCTATAGCTCCCATATATATCTTTCGTCCGATTTGGCCCTTTTGTCCTATAGAAGCTGTATTTTACATCCAATCGTTTTGAAATTTAGAATGGTAGAGTTTCTTGATCCATGAACCAACATTGCCGAATTTGAAGAAAATCGGTTGAGATTTTGCTAAAGCTTCCATATATATCTTTCGTCCGATTTGGCCCTTTAGTCCTATAGAAGCTGTATTTTACATCCAATCGTTTTGAAATTTAGAATGGTAGAGTTTCTTGATCCATGAACCAACATTGCCGAATTTGAAGAAAATCGGTTAAGATTTAGCTATAGCTCCCATATATATGTTTCGTCCGATTTTGCTCTTTAGTCCTGAAAAAGCTGTATTTTACATCCAATCATTTTGAAATTTATAATGGTAGAGTTTCTTGATCCATGAACCAACATTGCCGAATTTGAAGAAAATCGGTTGAGATTTTGCTAAAGCTTCCATATATATCTTTCGTCCGATTTGGCCCTTTAGTCCTATAGAAGCTGTATTTTACATCCAATCGTTTTGAAATTTAGAATGGTAGAGTTTCTTGATCCATGAACCAACATTGCCGAATTTGAAGAAAATCGGTTGAGATTTTGCTAAAGCTTCCATATATATCTTTCGTCCGATTTGGCCCTTTAGTCCTATAGAAGCTGTATTTTACATCCAATCGTTTTGAAATTTAGAATGGTAGAGTTTCTTGATCCATGAACCAACATTGCCGAATTTGAAGAAAATCGGTTAAGATTTAGCTATAGCTCCCATATATATGTTTCGCCCGATTTTGCTCTTTAGTCCTGAAAAAGCTGTATTTTACATCCAATCATTTTGAAATTTATAATGGTAGAGTTTCTTGATCCATGAACCAACATTGCCGAATTTGAAGAAAATCGGTTGAGATTTTGCTAAAGCTTCCATATATATCTTTCGTCCGATTTGGCCCTTTAGTCCTATAGAAGCTGTATTTTACATCCAATCGTTTTGAAATTTAGAATGGTAGAGTTTCTTGATCCATGAACCAACATTGCCGAATTTGAAGAAAATCGGTTGAGATTTTGCTAAAGCTTCCATATATATCTTTCGTCCGATTTGGCCCTTTAGTCCTATAGAAGCTGTATTTTACATCCAATCGTTTTGAAATTTAGAATGGTAGAGTTTCTTGATCCATGAACAAACATTGCCGAATTTGAAGAAAATCGGTTAAGATTTAGCTATAGCTCCCATATATATGTTTCGTCCGATTTTGCTCTTTAGTCCTGAAAAAGCTGTATTTTACATCCAATCATTTTGAAATTTATAATGGTAGAGTTTCTTGATCCATGAACCAACATTGCCGAATTTGAAGAAAATCGGTTGAGATTTTGCTAAAGCTTCCATATATATCTTTCGTCCGATTTGGCCCTTTAGTCCTATAGAAGCTGTATTTTACATCCAATCGTTTTGAAATTTAGAATGGTAGAGTTTCTTGATCCATGAACCAACATTGCCGAATTTGAAGAAAATCGGTTGAGATTTTGCTAAAGCTTCCATATATATCTTTCGTCCGATTTGGCCCTTTAGTCCTATAGAAGCTGTATTTTACATCCAATCGTTTTGAAATTTAGAATGGTAGAGTTTCTTGATCCATGAACCAACATTGCCGAATTTGAAGAAAATCGGTTAAGATTTAGCTATAGCTCCCATATATATGTTTCGTCCGATTTTGCTCTTTAGTCCTGAAAAAGCTGTATTTTACATCCAATCATTTTGAAATTTATAATGGTAGAGTTTCTTGATCCATGAACCAACATTGCCGAATTTGAAGAAAATCGGTTGAGATTTTGCTAAAGCTTCCATATATATCTTTCGTCCGATTTGGCCCTTTAGTCCTATAGAAGCTGTATTTTACATCCAATCGTTTTGAAATTTAGAATGGTAGAGTTTCTTGATCCATGAACCAACATTGCCGAATTTGAAGAAAATCGGTTGAGATTTTGCTAAAGCTTCCATATATATCTTTCGTCCGATTTGGCCCTTTAGTCCTATAGAAGCTGTATTTTACATCCAATCGTTTTGAAATTTAGAATGGTAGAGTTTCTTGATCCATGAACCAACATTGCCGAATTTGAAGAAAATCGGTTAAGATTTAGCTATAGCTCCCATATATATGTTTCGCCCGATTTTGCTCTTTAGTCCTGAAAAAGCTGTATTTTACATCCAATCATTTTGAAATTTATAATGGTAGAGTTTCTTGATCCATGAACCAACATTGCCGAATTTGAAGAAAATCGGTTGAGATTTTGCTAAAGCTTCCATATATATCTTTCGTCCGATTTGGCCCTTTAGTCCTATAGAAGCTGTATTTTACATCCAATCGTTTTGAAATTTAGAATGGTAGAGTTTCTTGATCCATGAACCAACATTGCCGAATTTGAAGAAAATCGGTTGAGATTTAGCTATAGCTCCCATATATATGTTTCGTCCGATTTGGCCCTTTAGTTCTATAGAAGCTATATTTTACATCCAATCATTTTGAAATTTAGAATGGTAGAGTTTCTTGATCCATGAACCAACATTGCCGAATTTGAACAAAATCGGTAAAGATTTAGCTATAGCTCCCATATATATGTTTCGTCCGATTTGGCCCTTTAGTCCTATAAAAGCTGTATTTTACATCCAATCATTTTGAAATTTAGAATGGTAGAGTTTTTTGATCCATGAACCAACATTGCCGAATTTGAAGAAAATCGGTAAAGATTTAGCTATAGCTCCCATATATATGTTTCATCCGATTTGGCTCTTTAGATCCAATCGTTTTTATACCCTACACCACACTGTGGTATTATTTAAGTATAAAATGTCCCAAAAGTAAATTTATGTAAACAATTTATACATGAATTACAAAATTTATATATCAGAGTTATTCAATATTACGAGAGTGGTCTGGGGTATTATATAGTCGGCCCCGACCGACTTTAGCCTTTCCTTACTGGTTTTAAGTTGGTATTATTTTCGTCGATGCTGGCTGGTTGATATAAAAGTATTAGTTTTTTTTTCTATTTTTTTGGCTTTTTTCGTGCTAGCAAAACATTATTTTTTGTGCAAAAATATTTTTATTTCTAATTTTTTTTTAGCGAGTGTTACTTAACCACTGTTTCTACGTGAAATAGATATTTCCATCATTTAATTGTCTTACACTTAATGCTATTTCGGCTCTATCTGGCTTATACTTCAAAAATATTGTCAAAATACTAAAGGTGCTTTTCATGAAATTGGATTTTTTGAAGAAAAAAAAAACGATAACATAAACAAATTTTTGTTTTTTTGATGAAAAAAGTTTTTAGGTCTCGGGAAAAAAATTATTTCTTTACATAGTGTGATAAACGAAGTTACACTCAACCCTGTTTTCAGCAAATCTCTTTTAAGACTCCGTTAGAACTAAGCGGCAATTAATTGCTGTAAGGTAGTGTGAATTTTGACATATGCAAATAACTGCTCGTTAACATTAACTGATGGATCAGCTAGTGATTCCTATATTTTATACTTTTACATTAGCTCTAGTATTGAGAGGTGAAAACGAGCCCAGTAAATACCCTGTACCATGGATTGGTTCCTGGTATAAATAGTTCATTAAAATAACTGAAAGATTTGCTTTCTTCTTAGAATTTCCTGTGGACCACCCATTGAGTCTAAGAGTATCTATGTAACATTACATTTCTCTCACTCCAGTTTATTGACACAAACAATTTATTCATAAGCCTCTGTCGTTCTGTCTGTCATTCCATAAGCCTTTAAAGAATTCTTTGACTAGAATAAATGATAACATTTTGTGACTTTGACATTTTACCTCATTTATCATTCCACCCCAGTCAGAGTGTTCGTCAGTGTGTGCGAGAGAGAGGGAGAGAGAATGTGTTGGTTATGGTCATAAATGAAAATGCTTAAAAATTAATTTTAATGAGACTTTTTTTGAGGGCTTAACTCACCTATATTGTCTGACAAAAAAAACACACTCTGAGACGGTCTTGATGGCACCCGAAGAGAGGGTGGGAAGAGGGAGCGGCGGAGACGGACATATGCATTCTTTATTCAGTCATCATCATCAACGACCGTCGTGTCGCTGCGCACACCGGAAGCAAGAAAAATAACTTGTTAAAGTAATTGATCATATTTTTATATTCGTAGACTCGTACGTATTCGTATGAATGAACGAACGAACATATGTACATACTCGTAGCTTCCTTCCTTTCTATGAAGCAGAGCATTCTAGGGAATGCTACAAGGAATACTTAGTTGTTCAAAGTATTTGTAACACTTTCAAGTGGTTATTTGAGTGGGGAGGGGTTGTATTAGAAATCAATAGTTGTGATCTAGAAATTCTTAATCAGACACACCTCATTGAAAATACTAATCAATTAACCGGTGATTAGTCGATGTACCCACCTCCCCCCTCGCTGTAGGGTGCAAGAGCTTCGTTTCGATCGTATCTAATTCCATTATATGAATAGCTTTATGTTACACAGTGGAAGATTTTTGGTAACTTTACGGAAAAAAACTTTATTTACATGGGATATAATTTTTTTGTAAACTTTATAAATACGTACACTAGCAACAATTTTTTTTTGTGTCCGATGGCGAAAAGCTTTTTTTTATAGATTAAGGTCTTTTAAATTTCGATTTTCATGGAAAAATACTTTAATTTAAAATGTTGTTTTCGTAAATTTTTTTATAGCTTTAATTTAAATCAATCCCCCCCTTCGTTTTTTATAATTATAAAGTAATTGGATTTTTGCTGTCTCAATATTTGTAAAAGTTATGGACGAAATAGTACGGCAGGTCTGGTATTTTTTTTACAATGTTCTTCTGTTTCTGAAATATTACACGAATTAGTCAGTCAATTTGTACGTAATATTTGTTACTCATATTTTCGCTGTTTAGCGAAAATATGAGTAACAAATACTCATATTTTCGCTAAACAGTAGATAGTTCAAATATATTGCACTGTACCTAATTGTAAGCATTTATGTGCATTGAACAATACCAACTTCATAAATGTCGAAATTATAACCCTTTTGGTAGAAGTAGGAGAATTAAAAAAAAAAATCATGATGCTATACCCGCACTATGAACGAGGGTATATGGGTCAGAATTTGTAATATTATCCTATGCATTTTATTTGTACCGAAAAAGTGAATAAAAAGATGCTAAATGAAAAAATAAGACCTCTCTAAAATTTGTCTTAAAAAAAAACAAAATTTGATATGCATTTGAAATTTAAACCAGTAAGGAAAGACAAAACAAGTAAGAAAGTTTCAGTGGGGTAAACCGACTAAGGTATACCCTCACTTTGTGAGTACTGTAATATGGAATATTACACTAATTAATGTGTCAATTTTTGTGGCAGGTACCAGAAGGGGTACACCCATTTTTCGCTGAACAGTAGATACTTTAAATACATTGCACTGTGCCGAATTATAAGTGTTTATGAGCACTAATATATTAACGTTTTGAGCTATTCAATTTTTGTATAATTTGACCATTTTGTATTTTGGGAGGTACAAAAAAGGGTGTGGTGGTAACGCCCATTTTTCACAGGACTATAGGTACTTCAAAAGCGTTACACTTTTGTAGTACAGAATGGCGCAGAATGAGCTATATGGTTTGAATTCTTTATAACTTTTTATCCCCTCACCTTAGAGAGGAGGGTAACACATCGAAGGAGTGTCCTAAGAACCTAAGTATGTTCGGGGAATATCCGTTTTGGGTCATTTTATGTCGAATGAGCAATGTCCGTCCGTCTGTCTGTCTGCTGGCTTGTGCGCACGATAGCTCTCGAAAGGACTAACCGATTGACTTAAAATTTGGTATGTGGTTATATTTTCTTCCATCTCCGGCTTGGTCCACTCCTTCTGGTACCTCCCCCACAAAGGGTTAACATTTAGTGAAGTATTGATTATTTAATAACATCTATACTACTTATTTGAATCCTCTGAAATTCTACATATAGTATTAGTTAATTAGTCAATATTACCTCGGGAAAAATGGGCGAAGTTGCCACGCCTCTTTTCGTACCTACGACACAAATGGACAATTTTGAACCCAAAGCTAATAGCTTATAACTTTATTACCAGTGCATACAAAGACTTGAAATTTTGTACATTGTAATGGTTTAATGGTACCTCAAATACAGTGAAAAATGGGCATTATTGCCACACTCCTTTTGGTACCTCCCACAAAAATGGACCATAAGTACCAAAAGTTACCAGCAGATAACTTCAATACCAGTACATACAAATACTTGACATTTTGTACAGTGTAATGATTTTATAGTACCTAGAGTCCAGAGAAAATGGGCGTTATTAGCCCGCCCCTTTTGGTACCTCCCACACAAATGGACTTTTTTGTATCAAAAGTTAACAGCTTTTAACTTTAGTACCAATACACACAAATATTTGAAATTTCGTACAGTGCAATGCTTTTATAGCACCTAGTGTCCAGAGAAAAGTGACCGTTATTGGCACGCCCCTTTTGGTACCTCTCACACAAATGGACCATTTTGTACCAAAAGTAAACAGCTTTGAACTTTAATACCAGTACATACTTTAAAGTTATTAAATGCAATTTAAATTGATAATAATTTATATAAAACAAAAAAATAAATAAAGTTACTAATATTTTTTGAGACTCAAACTCAAGGGGATTCATTAGTCGGTTTACCCGACTGAACTTTCTCACTTGTTTTGTACTTGATTATCAGGCGACTTGTCTATGAATCGCAAGGTAGGCCAGTGGTTGTGATGCTAAACTACAAAACCATGTGGTCGCGAGTTCAATTCCACCTCCCGGCAAATGCAATTTTTCGTCATAGGGGCCGTTCAAGTATTACGTAAGCAGATTTATTGCAATTATTTACCCCCCCTCCCCCTTGTCATCAAAAGTAAGCAAAGCTCTTATCCCCCCCCACCCATGCTTACGTAAACATTGTTATATGCATTTTTCATTTAATGTATTCTATTTTTGTTATTCATTCATGAGCAGCAGTTAAAATTCTAGAAATAAAAAATAGGCTAAGGATAGAGGACTTTAACGCACATAATATTCATTTAAACAAACTTTATTGATACGGTATTCAACATAGAGTAAAGTACAAATATTATAATCTTATTAAGTAATATTACGAACTAAACAAAATTCTTTTAAATTTTTGGTGTACATATTAATTCCAATTAACAGTCTTCAGTCCATGACACCCGAATCCATGATTCTAAGTTTTCGATGACATTGGATGTTTGCCGCTCAATGTTGTGTGTCTGCTCACTTTCATTCGATTTTGGAATGTCTACGTCGTTTTCATCGAGCCATTCAACATCTTGGTGCTCTAAATTTTGAATAATGCACATCAGTTCATTAGCACGACGAGCAGCCACTCATAAAGGCCTAACTTTCATATCAGTGTGCGTGTTTACTTTTTTATGGATCTTCTCGATGTGACGATTTAGTGACTTGACGAAAGTATGATAAAGACCACAAGTTTTGCATGTTCGACTTAATAGCTTCAATTTTACCGTCGGACAAAAATAATCGTATGGCATTTGTAGGAAATCTTAGAGTGAAGAATTTAAGCGTAGAGCTAAATTGACTGGAAGATTGAGAAATTGCCCTCCATCATCCAAAACCAAGTCATCAACTGTTTGTTTTACTTTTACTGGTGGTGGAAGAAACCTGTTGTCTAGTAATCTAAATAGGCCACTTCTTGGACGACAGCATTCTATGTTTCTACATTTTACAATTTGAAGTAAGTATTGGCTTTCACGCACATGTTCTGAATATCATTCAATATCTGGCAAATCAGGCAGATCTTGTTCGCCCGGCCCAACATATTGTGCAGTAACATGATAGCCATAAATTTCCATTGAACTCCATATCTCAGCTAACACATTTCCTGCAAACTCGAAATTGGATCTTTCTAAATGTTCATTAATTGTAACACCACGTGCATCCAAATGTGACCCAAAATGGTCATGAGGCAATATCAAACCAGCCAGTTCCCGACTAAGAGGAGCCATTCTGCGCTCTACTCTGTTATACGCACTTCTGCCAGGAGCATTGGTAGCTAAAAACAATGCATCGAGATCATGTCGCTTAAAGTGTTTAATAGCAAACCCTATAACTTTTGTATAACGCGGATTTTCATCTGGCCCTCCATCAACCGTCATGATTACTACTGGTTTTACCAACCCATGGTCAGTTTTAGCTAATGCTTGAAACTCTTCAAGTTCGAGAAGCGTCTCGAAATCATGAGCATGAGTATTTGCAGTAGATGAACTATGCTTTCCACTTCGAATAGCGATGTATGTTGGTCCAGAATATCCAACGGCTTGCGGTTGTCCTAGCATACTGGAAGTGATTTTGATACCAGCATAAACTGATGGTATTAATTTATGCCGCTCAGCGATTACCCAGTCGTGATCAGGCAATTTGATTCTATATTCCATGTGCATTAGAAGAGGTGCTTGCTTATTTGCCGCAGTTACACCAATAGGGACCCGAGCTTTATCATCTTGAGATATGAAAAATACTTGATCTGGTCCAAGTATGGATGCTATGTTCTCCAAATAATGGATTGATGTTTCAGCGAAATTGCTATCTAAGTGGCTTTTGTGCTGATCAGTCTGAGCCCGAGTGAGCTTTACAGGGACTGTCGATACATGTCTTCGTCCCTCTGCAGAATTAGATTTTCTGGGAATTAAACGAAGATATGTCCCACTTCGACTAATGTCAAATCCTATTTTTCGTAATTCTTGTGTTAATTCGTCAAGAGTTTTTACACTGCGAATAGATTCTGTTCGTCTTCTATCATCTGCTGCACTGCCAAATAAAGCAATATCCGCAATTGTTTTCAATAATAATGGTTGATCATTTTCTAGGCTAGGCCGTCCCACTGAATCCCTCATGGATAGTTTTTTTTTATTTCTGGATTTGCATGAGAAATATCTTCTAACTTTCTTTTCATACCATCTCTGTGTTTCTTCTGGGCAACTTCGTTTTGAATCTTCCTGTTTAAAGACATTTTCGCTGTTTTTAATTCTTCGCGCAACTTATTGATTTGTTTATCAACTTCAACACGGCTTGGCATACTATCTCTGGCAGAATACAAAGCATTCAGATTTTTTTCGAGTAGAGCAATCTTATTTTTCATAGCTTCCTGCGAAGGTTTTGCTCTCGGCTGTTTATCTGTATTTTCTGTGTTTTCGCATTGCTGTTGTGATTCCACTCCGGGGTTTATGTCGTCTTTTTGTTCTTTAGAATTTGAAGCTGGCTGTATAATTTGTGGTTTTTCTGCAGGCTTACAGGTATTCGTTGCCTAAAAATTAAAACATTTTATAGGTACTGCTAATGTTTGTCTTATTAATACATACACACTATAGTGAGTACATTTAATATTCACCCCTATCGTGAATAAAATTCCATGTGAAAAGTTTTGCTCCCCAGAAAAAATGAAGGGATATAATCAAAATGGAAAGTGAAAATAATTCCACTTGAATAGACTTTTAAGACGAGTAGTTATCATTTTCTTCATTGCAAATCTCTTTAACGCAGAATAATATACCTATAGACTTCAATTTCTACTTTGTATTTTCTAGGGATCAAAACATTTCACGTGAAATTTTTTCTGCGATAGGGGTGATTGTTTAATTTACATTAACTTCATCACTCACCTTGGAAAAAAATCGTAGTAGATTGGATTTATTCTTAGTCGCTGCTTGCAATTCTTCTTCAATTCTCTTAGAGACAATAATATCAAGTTCCTTGTCCGATTTTGCTTGTAACTTATAATTACGCCACACTTCGTTAACTAACTTCTGTACTTTTTGTAGTTTTGTATTTGTATGAGATTTTTTAAAACTTTAAAACAATTGTTGGTATAACTTGGATTTGTCTATTTGAAACGACATCTTAAACAATTCCACTTTGGCGAAAGTGGATCAACGGTAACACAAATATTTACTTGCTTTGCTTTGCTTACACCACGTCAAATCGTCAATCGTACCGAAACGAAACTGATTGAAGAAATTCTAAGCGAGTACCTAAATGTACTCATTATTTATGGGAATCCCCGAATATGGGTTTTGTTTTCGAGCATAGACATTGTGTGGGTTGCCATATGTGTAAAAAAGTAAATAACTACTGCTGAAGTAATCACAATCTGTGTGGGTTGTCATATGTGGAAAAAAGTAAAGAACTACTGCTGACGTAATCACCATCTCCAACACCCCCCCCCCCCCCCAATGTCATCAAAAATAAGCAAAGCAAAGACCCCCCCACCCCCCTATAGTGCTTACGTAATACTTGAACGGCCCCATATGCAGTGTTGCCGTTTTTGGGTTTTTCTACCAAAATTGGTAGAATTTTTTTAGTTTAGTAGAATGGAAGAATCAATGTAAATTTTGTAGATTTTAGGCTCGTCGAAACAGAATGAACAAGTAAGATAATAATACAAATGGTAAATAATTTCACCAGTAAGGAAAAATTAAAGTCGGACGGAGCTGACTTCAAACATATTGTGATTCTAAATCTTAAATTTATGTATATTCGCAACGTTCAACCTAACGGTCTCTACCTAATTTCATAACAAACAGATGTTAAATTAAGCTTCTAATCACTTTAATACCGAATCGGATGGAATGTATATATGACGGCTATATACGAATCTGAACCACTTTTCATGGATATCTATTTTGTCCCGTTCAAAGTTATTTCCCTCGGATATAATACACTTCTGCCAAAAGTTTTTTCCAATCCTCGAAGCACTTCAAATAATCATTTTTTGTGATCTTGTTCAGCTCCTCCTTCGATGCCGTCTTTATCTCCTCAATCGTGGCGTAGCGTCGTCCATTCATGGGCCTTTTCAGTTTTGTGGCTGCGGCACCGTTACTGTGTTGTTTTTGGCCAAATATTCGCGCACAAGCAACGATGTGTGTGCAGGGGCGTTATCATGGTGCAAACGCCAGTTTCTGTTCTTCCACAAATCCGGGCGTTTTTGGCGGATTGCTTCGCGCAATTTGTGTACCACCGATAAACTAAGAAAATTGTGTACCACCGATAAACGTTGCTTTGGTCCAAGGTAGCTTCACCATATGCCACAGTCAACATTCGGAATGCGTCAGCGGATTTATTTTTGTTTTTCACACACAAATTTGATGCAGATTCTTTGATCCATTTTCTGAAATAGATAAAAATCGAAGACAAGTTAAAGCACATCCAAGCACAACACCTGTCAAAAATTAACTAAACATTCAAAATGGCCGACCTTGTCAGCATAAGTAAGGGACATGAGTACCAACATAACGCTTCAAAAATATCAGAACTCAAATACGCATAGCCCGCGGAAATTAAAAATTCGCGATATTTTTTGAACATACCTCGTACATTGGCTGAAGGTAATCGTATTATCCAAATCCGCTAGCTTCCTAAATAAATATAAACTTAAAGTAGCATACCTTCTATTCAAAAGGGCTGGACACACGAAAAAAGGTGCTGCATGGATTCATCCTCCTGCCCTCCACACATTTTGCAGAATTCATTAGTAGTAACTTTCAGTCTCATAGCAAGCCTTCCTCTCATCCCGCCTTGATACGAAAAGTAGAATTGTTGGAAAGTTTCAAATTTAAGCGGGTAACAGATATTTTGAAGGTATACCATACTTGGCATACCTTCAATTTTTTTTATGTCCTCACTTTCGTGGAGGAGGGAAGGAGTGACCAAAGACCCTACCCTACAATTATATATTTTTTTTAATATTCTGTATTTTGGACAACTTTTGCAATGACAATGAACTGCAAAATAATGAAAATTTTTTTATATTAGGATAGGTTAAGGACGCGCGGCACATAACCATTGCTGGCGTGCACCACTTCACTCGGAGACCATTTGGTCCATTGTGTTCGTCATATTACATTACTAAAAATTTTAAGGTATAACTTAGTTGGTTCACCCAACTGAAATTTTCTTACTAGTTTTATCCCCGTATGTGCTCAATTTGGCCACGTTTGGTACATTTTG